>JAGDQO010000328.1:0-617500 GCA_018342035.1 Solanum appendiculatum | reverse complement strand
TGATCATCTTGGATTCAAAATCAGGTATCCCTCTAATGAGGTCTCAGATCAGCCGCCAGAAGATGTCCTGTACTCAACAAGAAAAAAATAGGTACAGTATCAGTACACAAACCACAGTGTACTGGTAGGATCACACGGTCAATCCAAGATATGAATGTAAACAGTTCACCACAAAGTAGTAACACATAAAAACACATATAACAACAATTATAAACTACATAGACTCTCAGTCACATGTCATAACATAACAATACATGGATAACCACAATCACATATTTACCCAAACCACACTGTTAGTGTACATGCGTGGTACCCGAGCCATCCAATAATCACAAACAGTCATGCACAATCTCATAGCACAATGAACGATACCACTTAAAAATCACAAGTCACAACAACAAGTTCATTGCATGAGATTACCTATAAAATATGTATATAACAGTATAAATTTTGTACAACAAATTAGGAATGAAATTTAGTCTAAAACTATAAAATATAAAAGATTCGGGTAATTTTTAATTTTTTTAAAATTCTCAAATACTAGAATTTGGTCCAAATTCTAGTTTTTTCTAGAACTTGGGAACTTGGGATGTTTGGCAAATATATTTACAAAGTAGTGGCAAATTATATGCCAAACACTAGGTGATTTTTCTCATCTGTTCTAATCTTGGTTAACAAAGTTACTTGACACTTGTTGCTGGTAGGAGGTAGCAGGTATCTCATGCAATTAGTTGAGTTGCGTACAAGTTGGCCTGGGCACCATGGTTATAAAAAAAACATATGATCTATTATCAAAGAGACACCTTACAATGCCAATTTTCTGGTCCCCCTTTTCCGTGATTCTTACTATGGTTCTGGGCCTCTTTCTGGCAATATGCTAGAGGCATTGTCTTTGCCTCACAATTCTTTCGATAAGTTTTCTTTCATATTTTTAGTAGGAGCAGAGCTATAGTTTTGCTTGCTCATTCAGTTGAAGTCGTAGCTTTGGTACATAATGTATATTTATGTTAACATTGCTGTATTTGTTCTGGTCAATTTTAATTCTGAATCCTTCAAAATAAAGAAAAAAGTCCAACTGGAGGCACCACCAAAGAATAATACACACAAACAGGGCCTTATTTCTTTAAAAACTCGTAACTAATGTACAGAAGAGAGTTTGTATAGTTTTTTAGATTGTTGGAACCATTTGTTCACTTTACTTGCCTGTAAGAAAATTCTAGGTCATTTTCATTTCAAATTTAATGATAATTAAGTGTTAAATTGTTTTCCAAATTGCAATGAACTAAACTAGATTTAAATTGTTTTCCAAATTGCAATCAATTACTAATTCAGATTAGATTCTCCAGGGGTTTGTTGATACTCAAGGTTTGAGTACTTTGAACAGGGGTGGGAATGCGATTTTGAGGGGTGGATTTCATGATTTAAACTCTCAAAATCAAATGCGGCCGAACAATTTGAATTCATTCCCTCAGTTTACTTGTTCCTATCTGCTCCAGATGCCTCAAGAAACTGTTGAGTTTTGTTCAATGGGGTTTCGAGAAATACAATATCGGGGTGAGATTGAAGAAGTGAGTATTGATGGGTCTATTTTAAATTATGCTTCCTGATGACTTCATTGAAAAAACTAACAAAGTTGATGATAGTGTTAAAATGCAACAAGCAATGTTACTGGTATTGATCAAAAAGGCAAGAAGAAATGGCTTCCGCCACCAGTAATAGTGCTAGTTGCGTTTGAGCTATTTCCACAATTGTTAACACTATAATGAACCCTGTTAGTGTTTCAATAAAATCATAAGAATCATAATTCAAATTAGACTGATCATAACACTTACTTTTTCGTACTCATCCCAAACATTGTATTTCCCACACCCCCATTGAACCAAATTCAACAGTTCCTTGAGGCATCTGAGCAGATAGGAACAAAGTGAACTGATTTTGATTGTTGTTACAGAGGAACATTTTGTTGTTCTCCAAAGTGGAGGACATGCATATAGAGAGAAACAAAGAATACAATTGAGGAGTGGAAAATTAAGGAACAAAAGAAGGCGTTTTATAGTTGGTGTGAGATATTTTTGTATGATAAAATTTGGAAATTATGTAAATAACATTCCATATATATTGATTTCTTTAGATTTGATCACAAGTAAAAATTAAACCAAATCTATCAACCTAAAAAACTTAAATACATGTATCTGGCATGTATCTGGCACTAGATACATGCAGAGGCGTATCCAGGATTTCGAGATGAGGGGTGCACTATTGTAAAAATGTGGATCTAAGATGTGAATTTGATCAGATATATCTATACATATATAAGATTCAAATTTCTAACCTCACTTAGATAGGTGCACCCAATCATCGTCACATAATATGATACTCCGAGTATGGGTTCATACATCTATATTTCAATATTTAAAAAAAATATAACACTATAATATATGATCTCGGGAGGGGAGCATGGGTTCACGTGAACCTGGTGACCCCCCCTAGATACGCCCCTGGATACATGTATCTGAGATACTAGATACGTGAGAGAGAAAGAAGAGTGGCGAACGGGATCTGCCTATGCCCAAATACATGTGAATCAACTTGGATACAATGTATCTAGACCAAATTACATTTAATTTAGAACTCATATATCCAAGATACATGTATCTGGACGCGCTAGATACATGTATTCGAAGTCCAAAATGGGTTTGGTTTAATTTTGACTTCTGATTATATTTTTGAATCAGTTAATAGAAAGCATTAATAATATATATCAATCTGACGAATAGATTAATATATATATATATATATATATATATATATATATATATATAGATAACCTATTATGAGCAAACAAATGAGGCCAAGATTATGTTCTTGGTAGGTCTGATTTAATCTTGACTTATGAACAAATCTAATGTATTTCAATACTTATGGAATGTTATTTACAAGATTTTCATAGACTTCAAGGTGTGAAATTGAGACATTAACATATTAATGTATATAGAGATGAAAAAACCATTTTAAGTTATTTAAATGTTGACTAGGAAAAAAATTGAATTAATAATAATATATTTACCTATTTTATGATAATGATTTTCTTACTAAGATTATGTTTTTGATGGGTTTGGTTTAATTTTGACTTCTGATCAAATCTTAGGACAATCAATATATAATGGCCAATGGAGCATCATAAGATCTAGGGTTCAATTTTCAACAGAGACAAAAATATTAGGTGATTCTTCTCATCTGTTCTAACCTTGGTGAACAAAGTTACCTGACACTTGTTGCTAGTAGGAGGTAGCAAGTATCTTATGCAATTAGTTGAGTTGCGTACAAGTTGGCCCGAACATCAACCCCCGAGGTGACAATTATTGATCACCAAAACCTCTAAAAATTAGATAACTACTTAATTAAATTTGTTCAATTACAGACTTAGATAAGATTCTCAGGGGTTTGTTGATACTAAAACTTTGAGTGTTTTAACAGGGGTGTGAATGGGATTTTGAGCGGTGGGTTTCATGATTTAAATTATCAAAATCAAATGCGGCCGAATAATTTATTCTTTCCCTCAGTTCACTCATTCCCGTCTGCTCCAGATGCCTCAAGCAACTGCTGAGTTTGGTTCAATGGGGGTTCGGGAAATACAATATTGGGATGTGTTTGAAAAGTGAGTATTGATGGTCTACTTTGAATTATGATTCCGATTACCTCGTTGAAAAATTAACAAGGTTGATGATAGTGTTAAAAATAGTGGAAATAGCTCAAATGCAACTAGCAATGTTACTAGTGTTGATTAGAAAGACAAGAAGAATTGGTGGAAGCCCTTTCTTCTTGCCTTTCTCATCCACACCAGCAACAATGCTAGTGTTTTCAACAAAATCATCAGAGTCATAATTCAAAGTAAACCCATCAACATTCACTTCTTCATACTCATCCCCAGCTTTGTATTTCTCGAACCCGACATTGAACAAAACTCCGTAGTTGCTTGAGGCATTTGGAGTAGACAAGAACAAGTGAACTGTGTTGGAAAACTATATGCACAGTTAAAGCATATCCAGAATCATACTGCTTACATGAATAATAGATAATCGATATACATTTATGCTAGAACACATACAATCATGCTAGAACACATAAACTTGCTGAAATTTAATTCGATAAATATCTCTTGAAAAGTGAACACATATTTTCAAGCGAATCCACAAGTTAGCCAGACCTTCAAGCGAATCCACGGTCTTCTACAGTGATCCCAAGTTCACATCCGAACTCTCTCAATACTTGGGTGGGCAAGTATCAATAGAAACCTTATTCTCCTTTTTCTAGGTTAGGAGAATCCCTATTTATTGAGATTTCCTCCCAATCCAAAAATGAGAAGAAAACCCAGTTTTCTTGAAAAACCAAGAAAAAACAATTTTACATGCTGGTTTTCTTGAACCATAACCAACGCTGCTTTTTTTTCTTTTTTCTTAAATAGGATTCTGAGTTCTAGTTAAATATGGGCACTGGAGGGACCACATAATTAATTACTGAGGCTTCATATTATGGAAATAATTCCAAATAATTAATTTGAATTATTCTTACCATAATAAATTACAAATCATTCCACTAAAAATTCGTAATTGCACTCCTCTATTTATATTTTGAAATTCTCTATTAAACATTTATGTAATTCTCTATGTTAAGATTACAGATACTAATCAATAAATTAAATTACTGACGAATTTAATTCAATGATTAATTTCCTTTAGAGCACTGCTTAACTTATTTCATGTGCCGGATTCATAAATTCACTTGCAAGGTTTGACACGTTGAAAACTTATAAGCTTCTCAAAAAGGCATATCATCAATCTCTATATCGAGACATAGATTTCATCAACTAACTTATTATTTCACCAATACATATTATTACCATCCAATCTACCAGGCATATTGACCCATCTCAGAATCTCACATTTTAATAAATCAAAACGATAATTAATCTATACAGATCATAATATCTATACAGATCATAATAGTTATATCAGGATTAAGAATATAAGTACATTTAATAGTTTAGAGAATATACTCTTGTCAGTTAGTCTAAAGCAACTATCTCTACTCGGTCCCATTCAATACATACAAAATGCACTAGCACAAGAAGTTGGAACTACACCATTCTCGTAATCAAGATAAATTACATATAATCTTGTGCTATAATCGTACCGATAGCATGTCCAATTTTCATCTCAGATTGTGAACAAAAAACTTTATACTTATAAGAACCGATGATATAAGCTAAAACTCTATACACTAAATCATCTACTATATAAGTAAACAAACACCATAAACGAATATATGATCTATTAAAACTAAATAAATAAATTATTTTATAATAAATATTATATCTAAACACATGGTTAATAGTATATATCCCAACAATCTCCCACTTAAACTTTTAACCATCACAATTGTTATAATGTACTATATCTAAATGCATGGTTAATAGTATATACCCTAACAATCTCTCACTTAGATATTTAATCTTAAAAATTGTTAGAATACTATGTCTAAACACATGATTAATAGTATATACCCTAACAATCTCCCACTTAGACTCTTAACTATACATTTACAACTTTCACAGGCATTCCTTTAATTCTTATTGAAAGAATTTTGACCAAGTTATTTTCTAAATGCAATTTCGTCTAGTAGTGCTTCGTCGTAACAAATCAATTTTGTACTAGATCTTGAGGAACCTTATTATGAAACCCTCCAAGAGTGTACTTCTTTTCTGGAGTTTTATCATAAGAGTTTTCTCAAGCATACAAAATAAATCAATCTTCGTTATGATTCTCCCACTACGACTAAGTACTACTACAGTAGTCACACTTACATGTTCTTGAGTCTTAATATTTTCTTCAAAATCTTTCGGTATTGAAATATTAACAACTTCTTCATGTAGTGTTCTTTAATTTGCTCAACATCACTCCCAACTACTTGTAGTAGTAGATTTTCCTATGTCTAGTAACGTTTCTCCCACTATTTAAATGCAGTGGAACGTCAATTCTGACATATCAATAAGATGTTCTTGAGCATCTGAATTTACAATTGATTCATTTGTTATTTTCTTTGATTAGTTCCTGCAAAACTAGTTTACTTCTAGGAACATGGTTTACTAGATAATCATTTTCTAAAAAATTTGACACTTGTGTCAACAATTGCCTTATTTTCTTTAGGACAGTAAAATAAATCTTCTTTCATTCTTTAGGATATCCAATTAACACATACATTCATCTCATTCTTAATTCCAATATGCTTATTCTCCCTCTCAGTACATGTACTAGACAATCCTATATCTGAACATG
The DNA here is from genome assembly GCA_018342035.1 of Solanum appendiculatum. NCBI lineage: Eukaryota > Viridiplantae > Streptophyta > Magnoliopsida > Solanales > Solanaceae > Solanum > Solanum appendiculatum. Next base: position 611,165 of record JAGDQO010000328.1, on the reverse strand, counting down.
TCACAAATTAGACTTACGTCAAATCCAATCAGTTCTATAGTTGTCCAAGGTACTGATTTGAAAAAAAATAATTCAGAATGTCATATGTAGTTCTTAGAACATATCCTAAAAGAAACAAACAACTACGAATAAGTCGATCATTAATCTTATCATCTTCATAAGAATCTATTTCTTTTCTCTGTTACACCAATCTAAGATAGAATGTCTGGTGTAGACAATTGAAATGCAATTATTCTATCAAATAAGTGACTCATGAGCTCTGCAAAGAGGTATACGTCACTACAATCAGATTGAGTGGCTCCATATATTTTTCATGATGCTATTTTCATTTCTGTCTTAAATATTTTGAGTTTATCACGACATTTAAACTCACAAAGCATCAAAAAATATATGTTCATATCATGTGTAATCTTCTGTGAAAATTTTAGAATACTCAAACTCACCTCTTGCCTGAATGTTCATTTACCGCACAAATCAGAATAGATTAATTCTAACTTATCACTACCTTTATTTCCTTTTTAAGGGAAAAGGTCTCTTGGTCATTTTTCCTTCTAAACAGGACTCACATGTTGGTAGTGACTTCACTTTCAATGAACCGTTATGTCCATCCTTTAAACAACCTCGAAGTTCTATTCAGAACAAATGACTTAAACGCTAGTGTACAGATAAGTTTCATTCAATTTAAAAGATATTTTCTCTTATGAGATAGATTAATATAATTCAATTCATGTGAGATAATACTAATAAAAAATTCACACATCAATATACCACAAGAGATAAAATATTCATCAAACTCAATAATAAGAGAGTTAAAAAATATATATTAAGTATCCATCTCTTATCTAGTTAGAAACTGAAAATAATTTCTTCTAACATAAGGCACATGTACAATGCATTCTTTGAATTAATATCTTATCTCTATTCGAAAGAAATTCTTGAGTAGTACTAAGTGGGTCTGTAAAGTTTATTGAGAATTTGAGATATAATATATTAAATAGATCATAATATATCGAATAATCCCGAAAAACAAAATTCAGGACTCATTTATACATATATATCCATGCATCTCGAATAGCCAATCGATGGGATTGGAGAGCTACTCATGCAATACACGTGTACAATTACCGATTATTCACTCCATAAACTTATACAGACCTAACTCAGATGGAGAGTCTATTGTTAGTTTAAGTCAAGTAAAAATCCTCTAGTTACATTGATCTAATCATATATTACTCAGTTTAGGAGAGTTAATACAGATTATCAAAATTAGTGATTAAATACATAGTGACTTGTATTAATTTCATCCGATAGGGAGGAAGGTCTAATCCAGCACATGAAACTAATACTTCACTACTATTTAATCTTGGCAATCAAGGGAGGGAACCCTATAACCAAATATGACCAAAAAACTTATATAACGATCCGAAAAAATAATATTTCTTACTAGGTTGTTCTTATGATTCTACCAAATTTCAGATCAATCAGAGTCCCTTTTTTTTTTAATTCCAAAACTATGATCAATTTGGTTGAAAACATTGTTTCGCCATAATAGCATTTAAAATTTTCCGTTCAGTAATTCTTATCACATATTATCAAATAGATATACGGATCAAGAACAAAGAATAAAATTCTAAAAACTATTTACATTATCTGTGTACTATTTTCTAAAAATCACCATGTTTATGTATACATTGAATATTAAAATTCAAAATACACCTCATAGATATCCATGCATCTTGAACGATAAATTTTGATGAAAAAATAGCTACTCATACAACATATATATGTGGTGCGAGAAATTCACTCTAATAAATTTAGAACAAAAGCTAACTCAGATGGAGAGTATATGTTAAATTAAGTCAAGTGAATATCATTATCCCTAGATCCATTGATCCAATCATATATTACTCAGATAGGGAGAGTCAATACAAATTATCAAAACTAGAGATCACATTAAATCTAGTGACTTGTATTAATTTCATCCGATATGGAGGAAGGTCTAAAGCCAGCACATGAACTTAATACTTCACTAAAATTTAGTAATAAAGACCATAGAAAACAATCTCTACCACCACTATGTCATAGTCGAGTAATTTTCATTAAAATTAATTTTGTAGATACAAAAAAACAAAAAAGTAACTAGCACAACTGCAACCCCTCCAACTGATGCCACAACATCAACCCCCGAGGTGACAATAATTGATCACCAAAACCTCTAAAAATTAGATAACTACTTAATTAAATTTGTTCAATTACAAACTTAGATTAGATTCTCAAGGGTTTGTTGATACTAAAGCTTTGAGTTTTTGACAGGGGTGTGATTGTGTGAATGGGATTTTGAGCAGTGGGTTTCATGATTTAAATTATCAAAATCAAATGCGACCGAATAATTTTAGTTCTTTCCCTCAGTTCGCTCATTCATGTCTGCTCCAGATGCCTCAAGTAACTACTGAGTTTGATTCAATGGGGGTTCGGGAAATACAATATTGGGATGTGTATGAAGAAGTTGTTAACTCCTATATTCATTAGATTAGCAAACCATAAACAATAAAAGATGAAAAGAAAAAGAAAAGAACTATCTGAGTCCACAAAACCCACTGTGTGTCCTTAAAAAATTTAATCCCCTCAAGTACCCGAGGTTGTAGATTAAATCCTCCCAAGGTAAAACGGATTAACCATTAAAGAAGTAGCGGTACCTCAAACTTCGATAATTTCAACGAACTCAAAAAGACAGCAACGAATCACACATAGACTTTATTTTGTTTTGTAAGAAAATATATGCAAAACAAGGAAAAAATTTCATTCTGAAAAATGAGAGAAAGCCTCTCTATTTATAGCAACAAAGGGTAGTATTAAAAGGTGTTAATTGTGCATCGGTAGATTTGATATCTTTGAACCGTCGAGCTTTGGTGTATACCTAGACAACATAAGTCACACAATCAAACCTTGAACTGATTTTGGTTCTCATTGTTTTGTTCGTTTCATCCATGAACACGTCTTGGTTTATAAGTGTGTAGAGAACTGGCCTTACCGGATTCTCCTTGAAGCGGCTTACACTTCATACTTACATAGGTGATTTCTAAATGTGTTATCATGTAGATACACCATTTGATATACCCTGTGTTAAACTTAGAAACCATTAAAAAGTCCTAATGCCTTTATCCTGGTTACTGAACATTGTCTCATCATGAGAATGGACCATAAAATAATTTTTGACAATGTTGAACCATCATTAATGACTTTGTTTGATCTCCTTGAACCTAGATCTTGAGATCTCCAGTCTTCTAGGTAGAGTTACCGCCACAATGACTTGTCCTAGGCCATAGTCCCATTCCCTTTGATAATCTATCAACTCCCTCTCTAGTTAGGCCTTTTGTAAGTGGATCCGACACATTATCCTTTGACATTACATAGTCAATTGTGATAATTCCACTAGAGAGTAGTTCTCTAACGATATTATGTCTACGTCATATATGATGAGACTTTCGCTATACATCATGCTACATGCCCTACCTATAGCAACTTAACTCTCACAGTGTATGCATACTGGTGCTAAAGGTTTGGGCCAAGTGCTAAAGGTTTGGGCCAAAAATCTTTCAAGAAATTTCGGAGTCATTCAACTTCTTCATCAGCCTTATCTAGAGCGATAAAATCAGATTTCATAGTAGAGCGAGCGATACATGCTTGGTTGGAAGCTTTCCAAGAGACTGCTCCTCCACCAAGAGTAAATACATATCCACTCGTGGATTTTATTTCATTTGACCTGGTGATTCAATTTGCATCACTATATTCTTCCAATACTGTTGAATATTAGTTATTATGCAAAGCATAGTTTTTTAAGTATGTTTTAAATACTTTAAAACTCTTTTCATTGTCATCCAACAAGTTTGATTGAGATTACTCGTGAACCGACTCAGTTTACAAATAGCACATGCTATATTTGATCGCATACACTTCATGATATATATCATATTTCTCAATACTCTAGCATAATTCAATTGTGAGTCACTTTCTCCTTCATTCTTTTTGAAGTACAAAGCTCACATTTATTGGAGTCTTGACAATATTGAAATTCAAATACTTGAAGTTGTCAAGTATCTTTTCAATCACATTAGCAACTTCAATGTCTTTCATATTGAAGTTATTTTCTAGCATATGCTTAGTAGCATTTATGTCAGAAATGTCTCTTTTGATGATCAACATGTCATCAACATAAAATCAAACAATGAGCTTGTGATTTGGAGTGTCTTTAATGTAAAAACATTTATCACATTCATTAATCTTGAATCCATTTGCCAACATGGTTTGATCAAATTTCTCATGTCATTGTTTAGGTGCTTGTTTTTAGTCCATAAAGTGACTTAACAAGTTTACACACTTTCTTTTTCTTTACCAGGAAACACAAAGCCCTCGGATTGTTCCATGTAAATTTCTTCCTCCAATTCTCCATTTCAGAAAGTTGATTTAACATCCATTTGATGAATTTGAAGGCCATATATCACAACTAGCGCTATTAGCATCTGAATTGATGTAATCCTAGTTAGTGGCTATTATGTGTCAAAATAATTAATGCCTTCTTATTGTCTAAAGCCTATGACAACAAGCCTTGCTTTGTATTTGTCAATAGTTCCATCAACTTTCTTTTCCTTTTGTAGATCCACTTTGAACCCAAAGATCTATTTTCTGGAGGAAGATCAACAAACTCCCAAGTATGATTGCTCAAGATTGGGACTCATTTTCAAGAAGAAATGTTACAAAATCAAACCCAAAGGAAGTAGATGTCCTTTGACATTAACTACGCCTCTAAATCTCTCTATTAAGTACATACTCCTTTGGTTCTTTTCAAGGTCGTTTAGACCCTTCACTTGACTATCCAACGGTTCGGACTTATGAACCATAAATAAACATGCTTTACTATTTGTATATTCAATGAACATATAATCCACAGTCTTAGGTCCTATTTTGATCCTTTTTGGAGTAGGAACTTGAATTTTTCACGGACACCCCCACATTCTGAAATATTTCAAGTTGGATTTCCCTCATTTCCATTTCTCATATGGAATAGACTGTATTGGAAATTATTAGATCACTATCTTTCAAGAGTTATTGCTTGTATATACTTTAAGAGGCGACAAACAATTCTCTATCGGGATATAACAAAGTCTGAACAAACAAAACTTTTTGTTGCTCCCTTTCTTAAAAAATAAAACTTTTTGTTTCTCTCTTTCTGAACAGACAAACTTTTTGTTGTTCTCTTTTGCTATAATGATAGCTTCCCCCCACAAATTTTGTAGTAAACCTGAACTTATAAGTAGGACATTCAACATTTCCTTCAAAGTTCGATTTTTTTCCTGTCAGCAATTTCATTAGATTAAGGTGAGTATGTGCAGTAATTTAATGGATGATTCCATTTTCCAAATATATTTCTACAAAATATTAAAGTAGTACTAATTTATTCCAAATCTCTTTTATCATATGATAAAATAATTCTCTTTCTCTTCTTTTTTTTCTCAACAAAAAGAACACAGAAAATAAAAGTAATTTTCTTACCACAGAAAATACCAACAATAATAAATTTCTTAAGCTTGTTAACTCCTGTATTCATTAGATTAGCAAACAAGAAACAATAAAAGATGAAAAGAAAAAGAAAAGAACTATCTGAGTCCACAGAATCCACAGTGTGTCCTTAAGAAATTTAATCCCCTCAAGTACCCGAGATTGTAGATTAAATCCTCCCAAGATAAAACGGATTAATCATTAAAGAAGTAGCGGTACCTCAAACTTCGATAATTTCAACGAACTCAAAAAGACAGTAACGAATCACACATAGACTTTATTTTGTTTTGTGAGAAAATATATGCAAAAGAAGGAAAAAATTTCATTCTGAAAAATGAGAGAAAGCCTCTCTATTTATAGCCAACAAAGGGTAGTATGACAAGGTGTTAATTGTGCCTTATCGGAAAGGTCACAACTCTTTGGAAAAGGGACAACCTTTCATGAAAGGCATAACCTTTCAAGCGGTCACAACCCTTTAGAAAAGACACAACCTTTCGTAAAGGTCACAACCCTTCAGAAAAGACACAACCTTTCGTAAAGGTCACAATCCTTCAATAAAGTCACAACCCTTCAGGAGAGTCACAACTCTTCATTTCCTATTCACACCTTTGAAACCCAACAGAAGTGAGTATTGATGGTCTACTTTGAATTATGATTCCGATGACCTCGTTGAAAAATTAACAAGGTTGGTGATAGTGTTAAAAGTAGTGGAAATAGCTCAAATGCAACTAGCAATGTTACTAGTGTTGATCAGAAAGACAAGAAGAATTGGTGGAAGCCCTTTCTTCTTGCCTTTCTCATCCACACTAGTAACAATGCTAGTGTTTTCAACAAAATCATTTTTAACATTATCATCAACACTGTTAGTGTTTTCAACAAAATCATCAGAATCATAATTCAAGCTTGAGTATTAACAAACCCCTAAAAATCTAATCTAAATCAGAATTAGTGTATCCTGAGAAACTTTGATTGTTGTTACAGAGGAATATTTTGTTGTTCTCCAAAGTGGAGGACATGCATACACAGAGAAACAGAGAATGCAATAGAGGAGTGGAAAATTAAGGAACAAAAGACGCGGTTTTATAGTTGGTGTGAGATAATAAAGATATAAGTGTAAAAAACACACCTAAACTCTCCTTTTTTTGAGTTTCATTCTTAAACTATCACTTATTAGTTTGATAAACACACCTCTTTCTTTTATTACACTCTCATCATGGTGTGTGTAATACACTCTCTCTTTTATTTAAAAAAATTGTCACATCACACTCCACATGGACAAAACATTCCATTTTGATAAAAATTAAATAAATTATTAGTATTAGTTAAAGTTAAAGATTAAAGTATTACTATCCCCCCCCCTCCCCCCATTTTTTTTTAGCTTTTTCTAAAAGAAATTATAAAAGTTTTTTAATTTTTTTTTTACTTCATCTCTTTCTCACCCCCTCCCCCTTCAAATAATAATTTAGATATTATTATATTTTAAAAAAAAATAATTCCACCTCACCTAACCCTCCGCTTCTAAAATTTTTTTCTCATTTTATGTTCAATATGTACATATATTTTTAGAAAAATATTTTTTACTTGCCGAAAGATTTTTTTAAAATAAAATTTGTATTTATGTTATATTCGGTACGCAAATATAAAAAAAGATTTTCCTAAAAATATATGTACATATCTAACACAAAACGAGAAAAATATAAGTAAATAAATAAATTAGGAGCGGAGGGTTAGATAGGGTGGGGTAGAATTATTATTTTTTTTAAAAATAAAATAATATCAATTTTTTTGGGAATGAGTGGGTGGTTTGGGGTTTGGCGGGGGGAGAGGGGGTGAAGTATAAATTTTTTAAAATATTTTATAAAAGAAATTTAAAAAAATAAAAGGACGGAGAGATTTTCGGCAGGGGGTGGGGGGAGGAGTTGGTAGAGTGGAAAGAAAAATAAATTTTAAAAATTATTTTTTTGGGGATAGTAATACTTTAATCTTTAATTAATACAGTTTATTATTTAATTTTTGCTAAGGTGGAATATTTTATCCAAGTGAAATTCCATGTAGCAAGGTTTTTTCAAGTAAAAGACAGAGTGTATCACACCACTGAGGTGTGTTTCTTAATCTAATAAGTGATAGTTTAGGTATGAAACTCACACTCCCAATAATATAAGTATGAAACTAAAAAAAAGAAGATAATTTAGGTGTGTTTTTTATGCTTATCTCTTTTACATGATAAAATTTAGAAATCTTGTAAATGACATTCTATATATATTGATTTCTTTAGATTTTATCACACGTCAAAGTCAAACCAAATCTATCAATCTTAAAATCCTACCAACTATAATTTTGTATAATTTTGACTTCTGATCAAATCTAATACAAATCACTATATATAGAATGTTATTTACAAGATTTTCAAATTTAGCCTTGCAAAAATACCTCATACCAACTATAAAACCCCTTCTTTTGTTCCTTAATTTTCCATCCCTCACTTTGCATTCTCCATTTCTCTCTCTTTACATGTCCTCTACTTTGGAGATCATATTTTCAGCTTTGTTTATGTCATCCAAAAAAAATTTCCAATCCAGCAATAACTCGTTTGTTACAGAAATTACAGCTGCTTGTCCATTCGATAACACATAGACATCCAGAACAAGCACATAAATTTACCCCAGAATTGACCACCCGTTTGATGATAAAAAAAAAATAGTCAAGGGAAGCAAGAAAGAGAGAAACTATCTAAAGCTAATTCAGATATCCAACTAGATGCAGACAAAGAACACGTCCTCATCAATCACCATGATTTTCTATCGAAATTTGGCTTATTAAGTCTAAGCCAAATTTCTGCAGAAGATCATGGTGATTGATGAGGAAATCTTCTTTGTCTGCAGCTAGTTGGATATCTAAATTAGCTTGCTCTAGTTTCTATCATTCTTGCTTCCCCCGACTTTTTTTAGTGTAAATTTATATGTTTGTTATGATTGTCTATATGTTGATCCAACAGAGTTGATCAACAAGTCAGCTATTGCTAGATATGGGGCTAAAACCTCAATGATGAAGAAACTTGTTGATATAATGGCAACAAATATACTCAATTTGTTTGTTTACTTTCCTTATTAGTTCATTTTATAAAGAATGTTTGTTTCTTTTTTGTCAACTCTTTAATTTTAATTTTTCACAAGAAAAGTATAAGACCATAATATTCAAAAATTCTTTTTACTTTTGCAATTACATCCCTCTTTTTTTGATTGATACTTTTGTAGAAGGCTTGTCTCAACAAAACCTTGTTGGTATTACTACACAAGGTCCATCATTTAGTCTAATCTCAAAATTTAAATGATCGACCACTGGCTTTTTGTTGTTCACCGGTGTAGACGAGGCACTAACGAATTGTTTCGACCTTCCCGAGTTAGTTGATTGGCCAACTCGTGGAGAGGGTATATGAGCATCAGAATTCAGATTTCTCTTAGGTGAAATTACATCATCAGATGAATTCTCCTGCAAGAATTCTGCAACATTAACATTTGATGATGACATTTCATCTACCCTTCTTTTATTAAGATTGAGATTGTTTACACGAGCCTCTATAACTTCTTCACAATAAGGACATAGCCCCTCAGACAAAATTTGAAGAACATCTTCGTGCGATAATTTCTTTAACATAGCTTTGAAATCCCGCGGCTCTGGCGACCATTGGCTATAATCTCCGGCCATGTAAAATAAAGTAATAATGTTAGTGAAAATCCCAAAATCAACAAATAATATATGCACAAGTAAAACACCCAACAATAGTTATATAAAAGAAATTTATTAATCTACAAAAAACGGGTACGATCGAGGCTCTATTCAATAACCCTAAAACTCTTGTATCTCTCTATATTCCTAAAACTCTTGTATCTCTCTATATTGAATATATGTAATAAGACATCCTATTTATAATACTAACAAACCAAATTAAACTAGGACTAGCTAGAAACCTCCATTACTAACAAATCCTAATTAAATATAATTAAATAAATACCATAAATAACAAATCCTAAACTACTAAGGAATCCTATAATTAAATTACGATAAATAACAAATCCTAAACTACTAAGGAATCCTATAATTAAATTACGATAAATAACAAATCCTAAACTACCAAGGAATCCTATAATTAAATTACCATAAATAACAAATCCTAAACTATTAAGGAATCCTAAACTCCTTTAAAATATTTGAACGTTGGCTGAGCAAATATATAATTAATAATAATAATTTATTTGCCTATTTTATTCTAATGATTTTCTATATACTAAGGCTTCATTTGTTTTCATAAGATTAACGTCTGCGTCTGAATGATTAAAATGTTGTTTCTAGATCTAAATATTGAACTAGTAAGATTGTTGTTTTATAAGCATCTAAATATGTATAAATTATTTATAGGAAAAAGCACATATATACTCCTCAACTTTGTGATTTAGAGCAGATATATTCAGTTACGATCCTGACCGTCGTGAGTGGCACTCACAAGAAACCACCTGATGGGAGAATCAAAGACTAACCCGAACCAACCCAACACCATATATTAAAAGATGTTTATCATATAAAACAAGGAAAACAATTTAGCCGCTAAAGAATTGAGTCCCCATAACCTCAACCCAATAGTCTAAAAGCATTCAATGCGGAAATAACACCTAAGAACTGAAATTCATCACACCTGCAACACCCCAGAAAATTTTTAAGTTAAGACCGAACCATTCTTGAATTCTGAATAAGATCATACTGAGTGATTCTTAATTGTTCTTAGATTCGAAGATCAATTCATTAGTGTGGGAATGATTTTGGATGTCAATTAACGTCACTAGAGTCCCCTAGCACAAAGTTGAGTTGAAAGCTTCCCTATCGAGTGAGTTTTGACCTAAGATTCTACTTAGGGCAACTTCAAATGATCATATCTCTCAGCACATAATGAATTCGGTGGTCCATGAGCTATCAATTCGAAGGTATTTGAGTCCTCTTTCTAACGCCTCCAAGTTTGCTCCATTTGAAGCTCGGAGTAAAAAGTTATGCCCGTTTGAGTGAAGCCTCTCTATTTAAGGCACTTCATTCGTTTTAGGAAAGGGTATTTTGGTCTTTTCCTTTTTCCCACTAGTCTTAGCACGTTTTTCCTGACCTAATTAAGGGTCTAATCAGATTCTAAATCACCTATTCACGTTCTTTAACACTTAGAGAAATTAGGGCGAAGTTTCAAGAAGAGAAAAGAGGGTTTTCAAGCGTTCTTCAAGATTCATCGATTTCGCCAAGAACTTTGTTCTTTCCAGGTATATGAGGCTTCCCATAGTGATGGATTTTTTCATCCTCACACCAAGCATGTAAAGCTTTCGTTAATTCATCCATAAAATCGTTTAAGTAAGTATTCTTGAAGAGTTCTTGAGTTTTAAGCTTCATTCTTTATCAATGGAGGTTTTGAGTTCTTAAGGTGAGGGTTTTGCGAATGAGTGGTGTTTCATGATAGAATTTGAGTGGGATTTTGATAGTTTTGTGTTGGATTTATGAATCAAAGAGAGTTTGGAAGAAACCAATCGATTCTAAATGAGTTAGAACCCGAAATTGAGCAAGAAAATTCGTCAAAAATTCTGGGTAGGGGGCTGGTGTGGCACGCCACCATAGCTCTAGGATTACTGATCGCAGTTTGGGGCCTGGCGTGCCACGCCAACAGTACACCCTAAACTCTGGTCAGTAGTTTGGGGCCTAACGCCCCACGCCAGCAGTACGCCAGGGTCCCCATGCCTTTTTCCTTCCGTGTTTCATTCTAAACGTGTTCCCTTGAGTTGTGACTATATTCCCACTCTATATTAACTCCTATAGGCTCCATTTATGATTGAAAATTCATGAATTATCCTACTCATATGTCTTAATGCATTTTCAAAACTAAAGTGAGTTTAAGAGAAGAGTCAAGAGCTATTATTGAGAAAGTAAAGAAAAGTTTAAGAATCTTTTTTAAAAAAATGCTTTGTCTTTAAAATTTATTCTGAGAAAGAGTAAAAGATGAGTTTCAAGAGAAGTATAGGGAACTAAGTAATTCCCTAAGATAACAGTTTTAAATTGAGAAAAGAGAAACTTTGTTTTCTAATTGAGTTATGAGTACTGAGATACTTCAGAGCAGTTACCTCATTTAAGAGGATAGTTTGAGCAATTACCTCAAACCAGAGAAAAAGTAATGTTTTTATACATTTGAGCAGCAGTATGTATATATATCATTGGGAGTAGTATTGAGCACCGATATGAGAGAGAGTTCAGACAACTCACAGCCCCCATAAACCATGTCTTGCCAACATGGGTTCAGGATCATACTTTTTAGATGAATCCTTTATAGCTTAGTGGATCCACTTAGTTGAGAGGTTCTATATCCCGACATGATATAGGACAGTTCTGGCAGCGTGGACAAGACGCTGTATCATCACTTAGCTCACAGTGATGATTGTCGGTTAGAGAATCTCCCAATAAAGTTAAAATATATTTTCACATAACACTTCTTATGTTGAGTTCAGAGATGAGCAAGCATTTTTGTAAAGATAAATGATTTCATTCCTTTAATTCTTCACATTCAGTTGAGTTCATGCTATATCTATTGAAATCATCCAATTCAGTTATTTAGTTCACTTCAGCCATATTGCATACTCTTACATTCCATGTACTGATGTCATTCGACCTGAATCTTTTTATGATGCAGATACAGGTACCTAGGATCATCAACAGGAGTTCCGTTGAGATCACTTCATCCGCTTGTCAGCTTTTGAGTAAGGCCTCCTTGGTTCCGGAGGACTCCAGTTATATAGGTTATCAGTAGTAGCTCTTTGAGGTGTCGTAGGTCTTGTCCCGATATCCTTCCTTAATAGTAGAGGCTTCATAGATAGACAGAGTCGAGGTGTTCCTCAGCATTTAATTTCTTTTGCGTTGTTTTATAAACTATAAGTATTGCTATTAATTATTTTCCAGACTTTATGAGTTGAGTATTTGAGTTCAATGGATTTCATTCGGTTTTAAGCTTATTATTGCTTGAGTTAGTTTTCCGCTTGTAGTCAGCCAGGATGAGGGTTCGCTTGGGGATCAGCAATGGTTCTGAAGTGCCGGCCACGTCCAGGGTATAGGCTCGGGTCGTGACAACACCAAAACACTAAAACAATCAACTGGGATGCAACCATGAAACTAACATAAAGCTAAAATCTAATGTCTGTGTCCGAAAAGATGAACAAGAATTACAAAATAACCCATGACAGCGTGAAAGATTTAGCTCATCACCCTTAGATTCAAAATCAAGTATCCCTCTAATGAGGTCTCGGATCAGTCGTTAGAAGATGTCCTGTGCTCAACAAGAAAAAGAATACGTAGAGTATTACTACATAAACCACAGTGTACTAGTAGGATCACACGGTCAATCCAAGATATGAATGTAAACAGTTCACCACAAAGTAGTAACACATAAAAACACATATAACAACAATTATCAACTACATAGACTCTCAGTCACATGTCATAACATAACAATACATGGATAACCACAATCACATACCTGGTCCTCTCTTGAAACCCAAACCAAACTATTAGTGTACGGGCGTGGTACCCGAGCCATCCGTTGTTAGTGTACAGGCATGGTACCCAAGCCAACCAATAATCATAAACAGTCATGCACAATCACATAGCACAATGAACGATATCACTTGAAAATCACAAGTCACAATAAAAAGTTCATTGCATGAGATTACCTATAAAATATGTATATAACAGTATAAATTTTGTACAACAAATTAGGAATGAAATTTAGTCTAAAACTATAAAATATAAAAGTTTTGGGTAATTTTTAAATTTTTAAAAATTCTGAAATACTAGAATTTGGTCCAAATTCTAGTTTTTTCTAGAACTTGGGAACTTGGGATGTTTGCCAAATATATTTACCAAGTAGTGGCAAATTATATGGCCAAACACTAGGTGATTCTTCTAATCTGTTCTAGCCTTGGTCAGAGTTACCTAGCACCTGTTGATGGTGGAAGATGGCCGATATCTCGTGCATATCTCGTGCAATTAGTTGAGTTGCATACAAGTTGGCCTGGACACCATGGTTATAAAAAAACATATGATCTATTATCAAAGAGATACCTTACAATGCCAACTTTGTGGTCCCCCTTTCCGTGATTCTTACTATGGTACTGCGCCTCGTTCTGGCACTATGCTAGAGGCATTGTCTTTGCCTCACAATTCTTTCGATCATTTTTCTTTCATATTTTCAGTACGAGCAGAGCTATAGTTCTGCTTGCTCATTCAGTTGAAGCCGTAGCTTTTGGTACATAATGTATATTTATGTTAACACTGTTGTATTTGTTCTGGTCAATTTGAATTATGAATCCTTCAAAAGAAAGAAAAAAGTCCAACTGGAGGCACCACCAAAGAATAATACACACAAATGCCGCTAGCAATGTTATTGGCGTTGATCAAAAAGGCAAGAAGAAATGGCTTCTGTCACCGGTAACAAGTAACAGTGCTAGTTGCGTTTGATCTATTTCCTCAATTGTTAACACTATAATGAACCCTGTTAGTGTTTCAACAAAATCATAAGAATCATAATTCAAATTAGACTGATCATAACACTTACTTTTTCGTACTCATCCCAAACATTGTATTTCCCACACCCCAATTGAACCAAATTCAACAGTTCCTTGAGGCATCTAAGCAGATACGAACAAAGTGAACCTGATTTTGATTGTTGTTACAGAGGAACATTTTGTTGTTCTCCAAAGTGGAATACAATTGAGGAGTGAAAAAAAAGGGTGGGGTAATTATTTTAAAGTCATGTACCATTTTTAGTATTAAAAATCTAGTTTATAAAAAGAAAAAACAACAAAATATAGGTCTATTAACAAAAAAAGATAAGTATGCACAATTTATTAGATGACGAGGTTATATATGCTTCACTTTTTAACAAGGGGTACATGTTCTTTAAATCCCAAAGTTGAGGGTGTCTAACAATTATTCAGAAGTACATATCTATTAAAAAAAATGTATTTTCGAATCAATTAGCAAGCATTAAGAATATATATCAATTTGACGAATAGATAAAAAAAAAATATTTCTTTTGAAATCTTACCAGTTAAGAAAAGTTAATATGGATAACATATTATGTGCAAATAAATGAGGCCAAGATTATATTCTTGGTAGGTCTTATTTAATCTTGACATCTGAACAAATCTAATGTAAATCAATATTTATGGAATGTTATTTACAAGATCTCCATAGACTATAAGGTATGAAATTGAGACATTAACATATTAATGTATATAGAGATAAGAAAACCACTTTAAGTTATTTAAATATTGACTAGGAAAAAAATTGAATTATAATAATATATTTACCTATTTTATGATAATGATTATCTTATCAAGATTATGTTTTTGGTGGGTTTGGTTTAATTTTGACTTTTGATCAAATCTTATGAAAATCAATATATATATATATATATATAGAGAGAGAGAGAGAGAGAGAGAGAGAGAATGTTATTTACAAGATTCTCAAATATTATAGACAACAATGTATGAAATTTAGTCGTTAGCATATTAACCTATATAGAGACACGAAAATCACTTTAAGGTATTTAAACATTGACCGGACAAAAATTGAATTAACAATAATAATTTATTTACCTACTTTATGATAATGATTTTCTTACTAAAATTATGTTTTTGATAGATTTGGTTAAATTTTGACTTCTGATCAAATCTAATGTAAATCAATATATATGGAATGTTATTTACAAAATTTCTAAATATTATAGACAATTGAAATTGAGTCGTTAACATAATTATATAGAGACATGAAAATCACTTTAAGTTATTTAAACGTTGACTAGAAAAGAATTGAATTAACAATAATAACTTATTTTCCTACTTTATGATAATGATTTTCTTACTAAAATTATGTTTTTGGTAGGTTTGGTAAAATTTTGATTACTGGTCAAATCTTATGTAAATCAATGTATATGGAATGTTATTAACAAAATTCTCAAATATTATCTTGTAAAAATACCTTACACCAACTATAAAACCTCTTCATTCCTTAATTTTCCACTCCTCAATCAAATCTAATGTAAATCAATATATATGGAATGTTATTTACAAAATTTCCATATATTTTCTTATAAAAAACACCTTACACCAACTATAAAACCGCTTCTTTTGTTCCTTAACTTTCCACCCCTCAATTGTATTCTCTATTTCTCTCTTTATACATGTTCTCCACTTTGGAGAAAATATTTGAGCTTTTTTTTATGTCCTCCAAAACATTTTCCTAAATAGAGAAGGAGAAACCAATAATTGAGACAATTGGGGATCACGAGGACTTCCAAGAATTCTTGAGAAGGCAGTGTTAATTGAACATGACAATAAATTAGACAACTGGTCATTGTTGAAATTGCAATCAGGCTAAAGGCAAAATTCACTTTTCTACTCTGATTGCAATTTCTACTATGGCTTGCTGTCTAATTCGATGTCCTGTTCAATTAAAAAAGCTTTCTTAAGAATTATTGGTACGTAGTTCTGATAATCCACAACCATCTCAATTATTGGTTGTTTTTGCGCTCTATTTGCTCCATTTGCAATATATGTTATTGTTGTTGTGTTTAATTTGTGGAGTTTGTTGTTGATGAACTCTTGTTGCAGAGGAACGTTTTTGTTGTTGCTTAGCTATCGAATTCTGAATTCTCTTTTCATGCAGAAGGATACTTACAATATGGAGAGCATTTAAAATTGAGTAACTTCGGCTTGTAATTAACTAGTATAGGTTCTTTACTCATTGAGATTGGTAAGGCAAGGCCTAGTCCCCTTGCTTGTTTCATTCACGTTGAGATTTTTAATGTATTATTAATAAAAAATTGCTAGACACTCTGTATCAGTAAATACTCTGTTTAGTGATATAAATTTGATTAAAATTTTTTTAGCTCTTGCGTGAAAATTGTCTGTCCAACATGACTATTGTTCTTCATCCTCAAACTTGAACCTCGCATTGTGGGGGCTTCTTGTTTGTTATTCCTGTTGACACTTTTGGGTTTATAGGTTGAAGAAACAAAAGTTTCTTTTTTGTTATTTCGCCTTTTATCTTCAATTATTTCACTTCAACTTTGTCATTTAGAGCTGATGTACCGCTCGTTATAAAAGTATCTCTCATATACTTCTATTGTTATACTAATGGCTCACATATACCATATTTTTCCTCTAATGGAAGTAAAAAAATTAATTTTAAATATATTTTTTAATTTATTTTATTTAAAAAATTCATGTGGAGGTATATTTAATCCTTCTCACGCGTATTTTTTTTGGCTTGTTTGATTCAACAGATAATTTATATTTATTATTTTAATGGTCAAATGTATTTTTTCACTAACTTTCTTGTAAAATTTATCATATATGCCAAAAAGTAATGTGTGAAAAAGGATCATATATACCCCTATATGATTTTTTTTAAAATTAAAAATATTTTTTCACTACCATTAGATAAAAGGGTATATGTGAGTCAATATTGTAACGGTAGGGGTATATGTGAGCCATTTTTATAATGGTAATGGTATATATATGAGCCATTTTTATAAAGAGGAGTCTATCAACTCTAAATGACAAAGTTGAGGGATATATCGGGTCATTTTTCCATTATTTTAAGATCATGAATTTCTCTCCATATAATGTAGTATCTATTATATACCCAAAGTATGACCAAGTTGTCAATGAAGTGAGTTGAACATCATTAGATCTTGGGTTCAATTTTCACATATTTAAGACCATAAAATTCAAAAAAATTCTTACTTTTGCAATTACATCCCTCTTTTTTTTTTTATCTTGATACTTTTGTAGAAGGCTTGTCTCAACAAAACCTTGTTAGCAACTACGCAAAAAAAAATTGGCGTACAATCATTATATCAAGAAAATCTATCATAACTTATATTAATTTACATAGAAGGACAATCTCAAATAATGTTTTTCCTTAAAATTAACAAGAAATTATATGATTCAATCAAGACAAATTAATGAAATGATTAGGTTATAATTAATTAAATTATGAGTCAAAATAATTTAAACCGTCGAGATTAACATTATAGACTATAAGGTATGAAATTAATTCATTTACATATTAATGTATATAGAGACGAGAAAAGCACTTTTAAATATTTAAACACTGATCGGGAAAAATGATTTCACAATAATAACAATAAAATAATTTTCTAATTACTAAGGTCTCGTTTGTTTTCATTAAGATTAACGTCTGAATCTAATTGATTAAAATATTATTTCGAGATTTGAATACTAAACGATTAAGACTGTTGTGTTATAAGCATCTAAATATGTATAAATTATTTAAAGGAAAAGGGGCATATATATTCCTTAACTTTGCGATTTAGTGCATATATATCCCTCGTTAAAAAGTGATGCATATATAACATCGTTGTTTAACAAAGGGTGCATATATACCCTCGTCGTTTAATAGATATATAGTGCATCTTTATCATTTTCGTTAACAAGCTGAATAAAAACTAAAATTACAAAAGTGTCTTGGGACTTTAAAAAATTATCTCACCCATTTTTTTTACCCCTCAAGATCCGACCTAAACCAAATCCAACTAAAAAAACAATTCCTCTTTTATTTAGATTCCACCCAAACCCATTTTATGATTGAGTAAAAGAGGAATTGGGTTTTTTTATTTGGGTCAAGTCTAGAGGGCTAAAAAAATATGTTGGGTAATTTTTTTAAAGTCACATGCCATTTTCAGAATTTGATAGGTCATGAGTCACCTAACTCTTCATATGATGAGAGATATGATTGTTTGAAGTTGACCCTTTCATGAACTCTTGCAAAAAACTTATTCAGTATAGAGACTTTGAACTCGACTTAGTGCTAGAGGTAAGATCTCTTATGACTCTAAACCATATTTGGTACGCTTCCATCACTACGGAAGATAATTTGGATCTTTACTTAGAAATTACGGAGAGTTACATTTATGCTTTAATTTTTGTTGTATTATGAGAGGCTAGAAGCCCTTCAGCTAGGCTTGTAGATATAATATGAATATCATAATTTATATATAGATTTTTATTGGGGACTCTACCATTATGTTTTGTTCTCTATTATACTCCACTTAATACTTAGGATCTGTTTTCAAATTTTTTATGTTTGATTGGTAAAAACAAGAAATTAAAAAGATTTTCCTAGAAAAACAAGTTGAAGAAAATGATTTTCCTAGTGGAAGTAGGAAAAAAAAAGTTTCATAAGTAGCGTCCACATTATTTTTGTCTTCTCTAACCTCCAACACATTTCATCTTCACCTCGATCCGCCCTTTAGCCTCCTTTCCCACCACCCCACACTCACCTCTCATCATATTTTTCTTCATTATATATAAATATTTTTAGAATAATATTTTTAATTTACCTACCGAACATATAAAAAAAATAGACAAGAAATGAACTTATTTTTCTAAAAATATTTCCTTTATACCGAACACACAATCTTGCACCATATTTCCTTGGTACTACTCATTTAAGACCATCTCCAACCCTACTCTATTTTACTCTCCATTCTCTATATATGGAGAGTAAAATAGAGAATGCCCTCTCCAACCACTCTCTATTTTACCCTCTAATCTCCAATTATAAAGAGTTGAATAGTAGTTCTCCAAATTTGGAGAACTACTATTCACACTCTCTATTTCACTTTTTGAATATTTTATTATTATTTCTATTATTTTCTAATTAACATATTATTTTACATATAATGCCATTAATTAAATATCTAATATTCATAATTGTTTTTAAATGCAATATAATATTTTAAAAAATATATTATTTAATATATACTACTTTCATCCCGAATTAATAGTATTTAAATTTTTTAAAATTTTCGTTAATAATATAATTTGATTTTACTATTAATTTTCACTATAAAAAATACACAAAATTAAAATGATAAGATGAAAATTTTAATTTAAAAATACAATACATAACATGATAATTTAAATACAAGATAACAATACAATACATAACATGATAATTTAAACACAAGATAACAATACAATACAATACATAACATAACATAACATAACATAACATAATTAATTTATCACAACAATAATTTAATAATTCGGTAGGTCGTTTCTAGATTTAGCACTATTCAGAAAAAAATTAGGATATGATCCAGATAATTGTTGCGATTATACTGCACAACATGATAATTGAGGATGGACGTGATCTTAATGCACCAATTCAAGATGCCGTAGAGGCTCCAACTCCAACGACAGAAATGGTGGTAGATGAAAATCTCCGATTTGAACAATTTTTAGCTAGACCTAAAAATATTAAGGACAAAAATGCTCATTTTGAACTCCGTAATGCATTAATAGAGCATTTATGGGAGCAACATAATAATTTTGAAAGTTGAGTGTTTATGTAATTGTATTTCACTTTTATTTGAATTTGTACTGTATATAATATTTTCTTGCAATTTATGTTATTTAGAAATTTAGAATAAAATATAATTTTATATTAAATAAAAATTAAAAAAATAAAAGTATATATCACATGAAAATTATAAAGTAATTATATGAGAAAAAGAAAGAAAGGATTTATTATATTATGAAATAAGAAAATAAGAATGAAATAGAAATAATAATATAAGTAAATAAATAAATTAGGAGCGGAGGGTTTAGATAGGGTGGAGTAGAATTTATTTTTTAAAAAAAATAAAATAATATCAATTTTTTTGGGAATGAGTGGGTGGTTTGGGGTTTGGGGGTGGGGGGGGTGAAGTATAAATTTTTAAAAAAATATTTTATAAAAGAAATTTAAAAAAATAAAAGGACGGAGAAATTGTCGGCAGGGGGTGGGGAAAGGAGGTGGTAGAGTGGTAAGAAAAATAACTTTTAAAAATTATTTCTTTTGGGGCTAAATAACAAAACCTTGTTGGTATTACTACACAAAAATAACTTACAGTTACATAGAAGAATATGAATTATCTTGTTCCATCAATATACTCTAATTAAGGGTTATGTGATATATATCCGGTGTGGAAGTTGGTAACATTTCTATTGTCACAATCTCATACAACATTTTTCCTAAAAACATATTATATTCTATAATTCAATTAGGAGAAATAAAAAAAAATGATCAAGTTATAATTAAAATGTGAATCAAAAATAATTTAGAGTATATAATACAAGGTGTGAAATTGAGTCATTAACATATTAATGTATATGGAGATGAGAACATTGTTTTAAGGTATTTAAAAACATTGACACTCTGTTTGGATCATTGTTACCCATTGTTTCATAATGTATTGTATTGTACTGTACCGTATGATAGATACAATGTTTGGATAGATGGTATTGTTTGATGTTGTTTAATAATATTCTTACACTATGTTTGGATCATTGTTACCCATTGTATTGTATTGTTACCATACATACAATGTTTGTTTTGATTGTTACTAAAAATGTATTGTATTGTTAAATTTCGTTGTTACATAACAATGAAAACCCCCATTTTATGGAACAACCGATTTGGTGTGTTCCCTTTGTTACTTAATTTCTTTTTCCAATTATATCCTTACTTAATATTTCATAATACTAATTTTCCCTTTACCGTATATTATTTAATCCAAGTTAAATCTCTTACCCAGCAACTACTATGTTGCTTTGTTCTTTCTAGGTTTGGTTGTTTGTCCTTCCTCTTTCTTCTTTTTTTTTAAGCATCCAAAGTAGTATCTTCTTACCCTATGCATGATAGTATTGTTATTTTATTAGTAATTATTGATTAATTTAGTATGATGAAAGGTAAGAAGATACTGCTTTGTATGCTTAAAAAAAGAAGAAAGAGAAAGGACAAACAATCAAACCTAGAAGGAGACAAACAACGTAGTAGTTGTTGGGTAGGAGTTGATCAACTCTTTAATTTTAATTTTCCACGAGACATGTTTAAGACCATAATATTCAAAATTCTTTTTACTTTTGCAATTACATCCCTCTTTTTTTTTATTGATACTTTTGTAGAAGGCTTGTCTCAACAAAACCTTGTTGGTATTACTACACAAAAATAAATTTAATTTGACATACTATCATTAGATTATAAAAAACTTTCATAACTTATATTAATTTACAGTTGCATAAAAGGACAATCTCAAATAATGATTTTCCTAAAATGTAGGAATTTCTATAATTCAATCAAGACAAAACCAATGAAATGATCATCTTGGATTCAAAATCAGGTATCCCTCTAATGAGGTCTCGGATCAGCCGCCGGAAGAAGTCCTGTACTCAACAAGAAAAAAAATAGATACAGTATCAGTACAAAAACCACAGTGTACTGGTAGGATCAAACGGTCAATCCAAGATATGAATGTAAACAGTTCACCACAAAGTAGTAACACATAAAAACACATATAACAACAATTATCAATTACATAAACTCTCAGTCAAATGTCATAACATAACAATAAATGGATAACCACAATCACATATATGGTCCTCTCATGAAACCCAAACCAAACTGTTAGTATACCGGCATGGTACCCGAGCCATCCGTTGTTAGTGTAGCGGCATGGTACCCGAGCCAACCAATAATCACAAACAGTCATGCACAATCTCATAGCACAATGAACGATACCACTTGAAAATCACAAGTCACAACAAGAAGTTCATTGCATGAGATTACCTATAAAATATGTATTTAACATTACAAATTTTGTACAACAAATTAGAAATGAAATTTAGTCTAAAACTATAAAATATAAAAGTTTCGGGTAATTTTTAAATTTTAAAAAATTCTCAAATAGAATTTGGTCCAAATTCTAGTTTTTTCTAAAACTTGGGTTGTTTGCCAAACATATTTACCAAGTACTGGCAAATTATATGGGCAAACACTAAGTGATTCTTCTAATCTATTCTAGCCTTGGTCAGAGTTACCTAGCACCTGTTGATGGTGGAAGATGGCCGATATCTCGTGCAATTAGTTGAGTTGCATACAAGTTGGCCTGGACACTATGGTTATAAAAAAACATATGATCTATTATCAAAGAGATACCTTACAATGCCAACTTTCTGGTCCCCCTTTTCCGTGATTCTTACTATGGTACTGCACCTCTTTCTGGCAATATGCTAGAGGTATTGTCTTTGCCTCACAATTCTTTCGATCATTTTTCTTTCATATTTTCAGTACGAGCAGAGCTATTCTGCTTGCTCATTCAGTTGAAGCCGTAGCTTTTGGTACATAATGTATATTTATGTTAACACTGTTGTATTTGTTCTGGTCAATTTGAATTATGAATCCTTCAAAAGAAAGAAAAAAGTCCAACTGGACGCACCACCAAAGAATAATACACACAAACAGGGCCTTATTTCATTAAAAACTCGTAGCTAATGTACAGAAGATAGTTTTTATAGTTTTTTAGATTGTTGGAACCATTTGTTCACTTTACTTATCTGTAAGCCAAGTCTTTGAACAGGGGTGGGAATGCAATTTGGAGTGGTGTGTTTCATGATTTAAACTCTCAAAATCAAATGCAGCCGAACAATTTAAGTTCATTCCCTCAATTTACTTGTTCCGATCTGCTCCAGATGTGTCAAGAAACTGCTGAGTTTTGTTCAATGGGGTTTCGAGAAATACAATATTGGGGTGAGATTGAAGAAGTGAGTATTGATGGGTCTATTTTAAATTATGCTTCCTGATGACTTCATTGAAAAAACTAACAAAGTTGATGATAGTGTTAAAATGCAACAAGCAATGTTACTGGTATTGATCGAAAAGGCAAGAAGAAATGGCTTCCGCCACCAGTAACAGTGCTAGTTGCGTTTGAGCTATTTCCACAATTGTTAACACTATAATCAACCTTGTTAGTGTTTCAACAAAATCATAGGAATCATAATTCAAATTAGACTGATCATAACACTTACTTTTTCGTACTCATCCCA
Source organism: Solanum appendiculatum (assembly GCA_018342035.1). Classification (NCBI taxonomy): domain Eukaryota; kingdom Viridiplantae; phylum Streptophyta; class Magnoliopsida; order Solanales; family Solanaceae; genus Solanum; species Solanum appendiculatum. Next base: position 587,643 of record JAGDQO010000328.1, on the reverse strand, counting down.
AACATTGTATTTCCCACACCCCCATTGAACCAAATTCAACAGCTCCTTGAGGCATCTGAGCAGATGGGAACAAAGTGAACAGATTTTGATTGTTGTTACAGAGGAACATTTTGTTGTTCTCCAAAGTGGAGTACATGCATATAGAGAGAAACAAAGAATACAATTGAGGAGTGGAAAATTAAGGAACAAAAGAAGGCGTTTTATAGTTGGTGTGAGATATTTTTGCATGATAAAATTTGGAAATTATGTAAATAACATTCCATATTTATTGATTTCTTTAGATTTGATCACAAGTAAAAATTAAATCAAATCTATCAATCTAAAACACTTAAATACATGTATCTGGCACTAGATACATGTATCTGAGATACCATATACGTGAGCGAGAAAGAAGAGTGGCGAACGGGATCTGCCTATGCCCAGATACATGTGAATCCACTTGGATACAATATATCTAGACCAAATTACAGCTAATTTTGACCTCATATATCCAAGATACATGTATCTGGACGCGCTAGATACATGTATTCGAAGTCCAAAATGGGTTTGGTTTAATTTTGGCTTCTGATTAAATCTAATGCAAATCAATATATATAGAATGTTATTTATAAGATTCCCAAATTAAACCTTGTAAAAATATCTCATACCAATAAAACCCCTTCTTTTGTTCCTTAATTTTCATCCCTCAATTGCATTCTCCACTTCTCTCTCTATACATATCCTCCACTTTGGAGATCATATTTTCAGCTTTGTTTATGTCATCCAAAAATAATTTTCAGTCTAGCAATAACTAGTTTGTTGCAGAAATTATAGCTGCCTGTCCATCCGATCCGTTCCTTCTCTTAAAGTTAACCACTTAAGTAGTATTGCTGAAGTACAAATCCATGATAACTAACTAGTCATCTTCGAGAATCTATTGAAGACAACAAGCAACTGATCAACTATGTTGGATTATGGTTCTTCGATAACAGATAGACAACCATAACAAGCATATAAGTTTATCCCAGAATTGACAACCTGTTTGATCTGACTTTTTTAATCATCAAACAGGATGTCAATTTTGGTGTAACTTTATATGTTTGTTATATATGATTGTCTCTATATTATCAGAGAACCATAATCCAACAGAGCTCAACTGCTTGTTGTCTTCAATAGAGTCTCGGGGAAGAATAGTTGATTACCATAGCTTTATACTTCAGCAATACAACCTAAGTGGTTCACTTCAAGAGTAGGACTAGATCGAGTGGACAAGCAACTGCAGTTTCTGCAACAAATTATAAATATACCAGTGTGGGGAAGCTCAAGGGGACTCACAGATGGGCCGGAAGAGCTAAAACCTCAATGATGGCAACAAATAGTCTAAATTTGTTTGTTTTACTTTCTGTTTTAGTTTGTTTCAAAAGAATATTTGTTTCTTTTTTGTCAATACTTTAATTATAATTTTCCGCATGATATGTTTAAGACCACAATATTCATAAGTCTTCTTTACTTTTGCAATTGCATCCCTCCTTTTTTTTAGCTTGATACTTTTGTAGAAGGCTTGTATCAACAAAACCTTGTTGGCATTACAACACAAAAATAAATTTAATTTGACGAACAATCAATAGATTATAAGAAACTTTCATAACTTATATTAATTTACAGTTACATAAAAGGACAATCTCAAATACTGTTTTTCCTAAAATATAAGAACTTCTATAATTCAATCAACACAAAACCAATGAATTGATCATGCTATAATTAAGTTATGAGTCAAATAATTTAAACTATCAAGATTAATATTATAGACTACAACATACGTATTAATGTATATAGAGATAAGAAAATCACTTTAAAATATTTAAACGTTGACTGAGCAAAAACTAAATTAATAGTAATAATTCATTTGCCTATTTTATTATAATGATTATATATATACTAAGATCTCATTTGTTTTCATTAAGATTAATGTTTGCATCTGAATAATTAAAAAGTTTTTTCTAGATCTGAATACTCAACGAGTAAGATTGTTGTTTTATAAGCATCTAAATATGTATATATTATTTATAGGAAAAAGCGCATATATAACCCTCAACTTTGCGATATAGAGCTGATATATCCTCATGAAAAAAAGTGGTGCATATATATCATCGCCGTTTAAAAAATGGTGCACATACCATTGTCGTTTAATAAATAGTACATATATACCATTTTCGTCAACTGACTGAATGAAAAAATGATTTTATAATTTTAAAAAAAATTTCATGTGAAAAAATTACTTCACCCATTTATTTTACCCCTCCAGACCCGACCTAGACTCAATCCAAACCCACTTTATGATTGAGTAAAAGAGAAAAAAAAAATTTCATTTGGGTGGGGTCTAGAGGGGTAAAAAAAAGGGTGTGGTAATTATTTTATGGGGAATTTTTGAAAATAGCTACTATAATAAATTTAATTATGCTACATAGTTATAGTTTGCATATTTACAGGTTGTAGCTACAGTTTAAGCTGTCTCGTTTGTATAATTCGCGGATTTGTATAATTCGCAGGTGAGTTTGTATAATTCGCGGGTATGTTTGTATAATTGAGTTTTTTGTATAAACTTGAAATAACGAATTTATACAAACACAAACATCTTAACTTTAAACAGTTATACAAAATTAGATTATATAAAAGTTATACAAATTATATTATACAAATTCTGAATTATACAAATGTGTGAATTATACAAACTAAAACACTTAGCCGCGTAATTATAGCTCAAGTAGGCCGCGAATTGTAACTAAGGCAAACTGGAGCTATGTTAACTAATTAACTAGTATATGTTTGCGTAATATTTATTAAATGTTATTTACAAGATCTCCATAGACTACAAGGTATGAAATTGAGACATTAACATAATGTATATAGAGATGAGAAAACCACTTTAAGTTAATTAAATGTTGACTAGGAAAAAAATTGAATTATAATAATATATTTACCCATTTTATGATAATGATTTTCTTACTAAGATTATGTTTTTGGTGGGTTTGGTTTAATTTTGACTTTTGATCAAATCTTATGAAAATCAATATATATAAAATGTTATTTATAAGATTCTTAAATATTATAGACAACAATGTATGAAATTTTGTCGTTAGCATATTAACCTATATAGAGACACGAAAATCACTTTAAGGTATTTAGACATTGACCGGACAAAAATTGAATTAACAATAATAATTTATTTACCTACTTTATGATAATGATTTTCTTACTAAAATTATGTTTTTGATAGATTTGGTTAAATTTTGACTTCTGATCAAATCTAATGTAAATCAATATATATGGAATGTTATTTACAAAATTTCTAAATATTATAGACAATTGAAATTGAGTCGTTAACATAATTATATAGAGACACGAAAATCACTTTAAGTTATTTAAACGTTGACTAGAAAAGAATTGAATTAACAATAATAACTTATTTTCCTAATCTATGATAATGATTTTCTTACTAAAATTATGTTTTTGGTAGGTTTGGTAAAATTTTGACTACTGATCAAATCTTATGTAAATCATAAAGAAGAGATTTCTTCTGAGATTAATAAATTGAAAGGTTATTTTAAAAATAACAAAAGTTTTGCTGAAAAACCGCGTATGCAAACTTATTATTATTCCAGACCTACTCCTCAAGATGTCTTGATAGAAGAAAGGGATTGGAATCAGACTAATACGTCATACAGTGGAACAGAGATTTATGAATGGAATCTTGATGGTTTAACAGATAGACAGTTAACCATTTTAGTACATCGGATGTTGATGTATTCTACTATTTGTAGAAGTGTTAATAACACAGATAGAAATATCTGTAAAATGATTGTTGCAGGATTCACTGGTCAATTAAGGGGCTGGTGGGACAATTATTTGACCATGGAAGAAAAAGCTTTGGTTATTAATGCAAGAGCTCCCACTGAAGGTGTGGATAATTTAGGTATGGCTTTGGTCTCTAATAGAGAAGATGTTGTTTATACTTTGGTTCTTACTATTTTAGAACATTTTAATGGTCGATATACTAATCAGCATGAAACAGTGCGAACTTTGCTAAATGGTCTTCGTTGCAGGACTTTGAGTGAGTTCAGATGGTACAGAGATACGTACCTAAGTAAGGTAATGGAATTACCTGAAAATAAATATGTTTATTGGAAAGCTAAGTTTATAGATGGACTTCCTCCCCTTTTTGCAGAAAGGGTAAAAAAGGTTTTAAGAGGAAATGATGGTGAAATCCAATATGATGTTTTGACTTATGGAAAAATGATAGGAATATGTACACAAGAAGGATTAAACTTGTGTAATGAACTAAGACTATCCCGACAATTAAAAATGGATAGAATGAAAGAGAAAAATCAGATGGGTGATTTTTGTTCTCAATTTGGACTACCTGATGTCTCTGGAAGAGGCAAGAGAAAAGACAAATCTGAGAAATCTTCTTATGAAAGAAGAAGGAGATCGAGAAGACGATCTAAAGAAGAAAGAGAAGCTAGAAAAAGCTCTAGAAGAGAAAAAAGATTTGCCAAAAATAGATCGAAAAGAGATTTGGCAAAAATAAAATGTTATAAATGTGGAAAATATGGTCACATTGCTCCAAATTGTAAGCTTGAAAAGCTTAAATTGTTGGAATTAGAAGAAGGAGTTTATGATAAAATTTATGGATTGTTATACACTTCTGGTTCAGAATCTGATTACAATTCGGTAAGTGAATCTGAAGAAGAGGTTGAGTTAATTGACTTCTCAGAAGAAGAACAGGTGGGTAATACCAGTTGTGATAAGTGTGATGATAATAATTGTGTTTGTGAAAATGATGAATTTTATAAATTACAGGCTCAATTTCAAGATTTGAATGTTAATACTCTTACTTCTGATAATGTGATTGATTTATTAAAAGAAGTAACTGATAACAAACTTCGGAGAAGATTATTGAATTAGCCTCAACTGGGTCTACTTCAGTATCTCAAAAATCTTTTGAAAAACCCAGAAGCTTTGATTATCAGCCTCCGTATTCTATTAATGAAATTAATAATCGTCTAATGAAAAAGAATGATAAAACTGTTATAAGAGACTCTTATTTTGATGATTTAAAAAAAGAACTTGAGAATTTGAAAAAGGAAATTAAAATTATTAAGCAGAATCAAATTGTCTGCGATCATAGGATATCTCAGGTAGAGGCAGTTCATTCTTTAACTGAGGCATCTAATGATAAAGGAAAAAACGTCGTTGAAAACGATGAAGTTTTGCCATCAAATCATTCTGAAAAATCAGATAATAATTCTTTTCTGGGAATGATGTAAGTTATTACTGCTCATAAATGGTATGTTAAATGTACTATTTTGATTGATAATAATTTTTCAATAACTGATATTGCTATGATTGATAGTGATGCAGATGTTAGTTGCATTCAAGAAGGATTGATATCTTCAAAATATTTTCAAAAAACTACTCATACTGTTAAATCAGCATCAGGACATTCGTTAGATATTAAATATAAACTGTCCAATGTTAGCATTTGCCAAAATAAAATTTGTATTCCTCACTTCTTCTTTTTGGTGAAAAATCAGTTATATCCTCCTATTATTTTAGGAACACCTTTTATAAATGTTATTTATCCTTTTACTCATATTGATGCTAAAGGATTTACAGCAGGAAAAGATGATAAACAGGTGAAGTTTAATTTTGTGACTAATCCTGTTTAAAAAGAAATTAGTGCTTTGATTGATATGAAGCAAAAGCATATTGATAATTTGCAATTTGAATGTTATAGTATGAATATCTTTGAAACTATGAAATCAGTGAAAATTCAAGAAAAGATTAAATTAATCACTGATCAATTATCTGTTGAAATTTGTGCAGATCATCCTAATGCTTTCTGAGATAGAAAAAGGCATATTGTCACTCTTCCTTATGAAGAGGATTTTGTGGAGGAAAATATTCCCACTAAATCAAGACCTTGTCAAATGAATGCTGAATTGGTTGAATTTTGCAAAAAAGAGATTGATAATCTGCTACAAAAGAATTTAATAAAACCGTCCAAATCTCCTTGGTCGTGTACAGCTTTTTATGTTAATAATGCTGCCGAAAAGGAAAGAAGGGTTCCTAGATTAGTTATAAATTATAAACCTCTTAATAAATTTTTAAAATGGATAAGATACCCTATTCCTAATAAAAGGGATCTTCTTTCAAGATTATATGATGCTAATATCTTTTCAAAGTTTGATTTAAAATCAGGTTATTGGCAGATTCAGATATTTAAAGAGCATTCTTAAAGAACTGCTTTCAATGTCCCTTTTGGACAATATGAATGGAATGTAATGCCATTTGGATTAAAAAATGCTCTTTCTGAATTTCAAAAAATTATGAATGATATTTTTAATCCTTATATGGATTTCATAATTGTTTATATTGATGACATTCTGGTTTATTCAAAAACTATTGAAATGCATATTAAACACCTTGAGATTTTTAAAAGGGTTGTGATTCAAAATGGTTTAGTTATATCAAAACCAAAAATGAGTCTATTTCAAACTGAAGTGAGATTTTTAGGACATTTAATTTGTCAAGGAAAGATAACTCCTATTCAAAGATCTATTGATTTTGCATCAAAATTTCCTGATGTTATTTCTGATAGAACTCAGTTACAGAGATTTTTGGGAAGTTTAAATTATATTTCTCCCTTTTATAAAAATCTGTCTAGAGATTTAGCTCCGTTATTTGACAGGTTAAAAAAGAATTATAAATCTCCTTGGACTAATGAACATACTGCTTTAGTAAAATTTGTTAAACAAAAGATTAATGATTTGCCTTGCTTAACTCTTGCTAACCCTGCTTGGCAAAAGGTTATTGAAACTGATGCTTCTAATATCGGTTATGGAGGAATTTTGAAACAAATAAATCCTCATGATAAAATCGAATATCTTATTAGATATCATTCTGGTAAATGGACAGAAGCACAAAAGAAATATGCTACTGTAGCGCATGAAATGCTCACTATTGTAAAATGTGTTTTTAAAATTTCAAGATGATTTATATAATCAAAAGTTTTTAATAAAAACTGATGCGCAAGCTGTCAAATTTATGTTTAATAAAGATTTTAAACATGATGCTTCTAAATTAATATTTGCTAGATGGCAGGCACAGCTGGCTCCTTTTGATTTTGAAATTGTTTATAAGAAAGGAAGTGAAAACTCCTTACCTGATTTCTTATCAAGAGAATTTATTCAATGAATTCAGATTATATAAATATTTTTATTAATCAAAATACTTTATTAGCAATCTTTCAGGTTATAAAGTTACCAAGAGATTTACAAGAAAATATTCTTGAAAAGATCATTGATAATACAATGAGACAAGATATTATAGAAGCAATTCAAGATTTGCTGATAGAAGGAGAACAAGATGATTTTATTTATGATTATTTATCAGAATAAATGTTTTGTTTACAGGATGGAATCCTCTAATTATAGAGGAAAAGGACGAGGAAGAGGGGGAAGATCGTCTCCTGGAAATAAGTCATACTCACAAGCATCCTCATATGGATCAGCTTCTTACAGCTCCCCAGTTATACAAATGGGGAAAAAGAGCTTAGTAAATGAGAAGATTTCTCAGTCAACAAGTTCGATACATTTGGAAGATATTTCAGAAGACAATCCTTTATATGCTCAATTACAAGCATATTTAGGAAAACAGAAGCAAAAAGATACTTTTGCTTCAATAGCCCAAGAAGACAATGATGATATCAAGTCTTATGAAAAAGTGCAGAAGCAAGAAATGATATTTCTTGTTGAAAACTCAAAAATTCAAAGAAAAGATGATCCATGGAAGATATTCCATAGATATTTAATTAATGGATTATATTATCCGGGTGAGTCATACAAAACCCGTTCATATTATGAAACAATTTTGAAAGAAACTGGAAGTGAAGAATTTCAGCATTTTTCAGGTTATAACTCAAGTGAGAATGTTTATAACTTCTCAAAAATTATTATAAAACAGATAATAACCATTGAAGAATGGGGAATATCTACGATGAAAGAGAGACAGATAAGTCTGAATCAAACCAGAATTGGTTTTACATATTGGGATTATATTCAGGCATTTGATAGAGTGCTTTATTACAACAATGATAGACACAAGCATACTTGGTTTGTTAAGATATGTTCAAAGATATTTGAACAAATTATTCCAAATTGGTTCTTGCAATAGTGGTCATACCACGGACCAACAGTAAAAATTTTACCGGAAAATTTTTTAAAGTTATACAGAGATTGGATTAAGGTATCTCCAAAGTTAACTGAATTATACCAAGCAGATCATATCTGCTATCTAGAAAATATTGATCAGATATATTTTTTTATTGAATTCTCTATTCCTTGGATTCATAAGTGGACTACTGAACTTGGATTCAATTCAGAACAAATTCCCTGTTTATACAGGGTATTTTATAACAATTTTTGGGATAAGTTGGTTAAAAGAGATCCTAAAACCAAAAAATTATTTGGTCAAGAACTTCTTGATGAAATTCAAGAAAAAATTCATGAATATTCTACAACACCTCTGAAAGAAATTGAAGTTGATAATTCGGTACGACATATCGCCAGAAGAATTTCAGTTCAAGATGGAGATAAAGATGAAATGATCGAGAAATATCTCGAACAAGTAAAAAAGAATCTTTTGCAAACTCTGAATCAATTTGATAAATCGGACACTTCAATGAGAAGTGAAACAAGTAATGATGATATGGCAGTCACTGATGCACAGCCAGCAGAACCAGAAGAGATATTATCCGAAGACTCATTGAAAAGAGCAGAAGATTTACTTAGAGAACTGAAGGGAAAAACAAAACAGTAAAGCCGCCGTAGGGGCCCAAAGAAACAGTAGATATACTGTAACAAGCACTATGAAATAAGTGCGTAGGACCCATTAATGTCGGGTCACTGTACAAATAGTTGTTTTTCTTTTTCTATTTAAGGGAGTTTCCTTCATTCAGAGAAGGTAAGTCCTTTCTAGGCAAGTTTTCATTTTTCTCTCTATTTTGTAAAGATATAAATTAAAAATCTTCAAACTTTTGAAGGCAACATTGGTGGCGGATCTGAGTAAGTTAATTTTATTTTTTTATATATTTTTTTTTATTCCCTAGTTTAATGATAGGCTAAATATATCATATCTATGGTAGAATTATAATTAAGAAGTTTCTGGTAACTATGAAAGTAAGCTAGACTCAATTTAGATGTAAAAGATTAATTTTAAGTTCATCTTAACTTGGTTCCAAGATGGTGGTACAGTCAGATCTATATATTGTTAAACATATCTGGGTTTGAAAAGCCGTTGGAAAAGTAAGTCCTCGTTATGAAGTTGAAAAGAGGCAGATAAATCCCGGTTAGAATCTTCAAATCAAGATTGTTGAAACAATGTTTAGGCTCTTGACAGGCCCTTTGCTTGGGTAAAAGCTTACCATACAGTTATTATGAAAATAAAATTTTTCTGTTCAGAATCTGATTACAATTCGGTAAGTGAATCTGAAGAAGAGGTTGAGTTAATTGACTTCTCAGAAGAAGAACAGGTGGGTAATACCAGTTGTGATAAGTGTGATGATAATAATTGTGTTTGTGAAAATGATGAATTTTATAAATTACAGGCTCAATTTCAAGATTTGAATGTTAATACTCTTACTTCTGATAATGTGATTGATTTATTAAAAGAAGTAACTGATAACAAACTTCGGGAGAAGATTATTGAATTAGCCTCATCTCAAATATTATCTTGTAAAAACACCTCACACCAACTATAAAACCTTTTCATTCCTTAATTTTCCACTCCTCAATCAAATCTAATGTAAATCAATATATATGGAATGTTATTTACTAAATTCCATATATTATCTTATAAAAAACACATTACACCAACTATAAAACCTCTTCTTTTGTTCCTCAACTTTCCACCCCTCATTTGTATTCTCTATTTCTCTCTTTATACATGTTCTCCACTTTGGAGATAATATTTCAGCTTTTTTTTATGTCCTCCAAAACATTTTCCTAAATAGAGAAGGCGAAACCAATAATTGAGACAGTTGGGGATCACGAGGACTTCCAAGAATTCTTGAGAAGGCAGTGTTAATTGAACATGGCAATGAATTAGACAACTGGTCATTGTTGAAATTGCAATCAGACTAAAGGCAAAATTCACTTTTCTAGTCTGATGGCAATTTCTACTATGGCTTGCTGTCTAATTCGATGTCCTGTTCAATTAAAAAAGCTTTCTTAAGAATTATTGGTACGTAGTTCTGATAATCCACAACCATCTCAATTATTGGTTGTTTTTGCGCTCTATTTGCTCCATTTGCAATATATGTTATTGTTGTTGTGTTTAATTTGTGGAGTTTGTTGTTGATGAACTGTCGTTGCAGGGGAACGTTTTTTTTGTTGCTTAGCTATCGAATTCTGAATTCTCTTTTCATGCAGAAGGATACTTACAATATGGAGAGCATTTAAAATTGAGTAACTTCGGCTTGTAATTAACTAGTATAGGTTCTTTACTCATTGGGATTGGTAAGATAAGGCCTAGTCCCCTTGCTTGTTTCATTCACATTGAAATTTTTAATGTATTATTAATAAAAAAATTGCTAGACACTTTGTAACACTAAATACTCTGTTTAGTGATATAAATTCGATTAAAAAAAATTACCTCTTGCGTGAAAATTGTCTGTCCAACATGACTATTGTTCTTCATCCTCAAACTTGAACCTCACATTGTCGGGGATTCTTGTTTGTTATTCCTGTTGACACTTTTGGGTTTATAGGTTGAAGAAACAAAAGTTTCTTTTTTGTTATTTCGCCTTTTAACTTCAATTATTTCACTTTAACTTTGTCATTTAGAGCTGATGTACCCCTCGTTATAAAAGTATATCTCATATACTTCTACTGTTACACTAATGGCTCGCATATACCATTTTTCCTCTAATGGAAATAAAAAATTAATTTTAAATATATTTTTTTTAAAAAAATTCATGTAGGGGTATATTTGATCCTTCTCATTCGTATTTTTTTTGGCTTGTTTGATTCAACAGATAATTTGTATTTATTATTTTAATGGTCAAATGTATTTTTTCACTAACTTTCTTGTAAAATTTATCATAAATGCCAAAAAATAATGTGTGAAAAGGGATCATATATACCCCTATATGATTATTTTTTAAATTAAAAATATTTTTTCACTACCATTAGATAAAAGGGTATATGTGAGTCAATATTGTAACGGTAGGGGTATATGTGAGCCATTTTTATAATGGTAATGGTATATATATGAGCCATTTTTATAAAGAAGAGTCTATCAACTCTAAATGACAAAGTTGAGGATATATCGGGTCATTTTTCCATTATTTTAAGATCATAAATTTCTCTCCATATAATGTAGTATCTATTTTATACCCAAAGGTATGACCAAGTTGTCAATGAAGTGAGTTGAACATCATTAGATCTTGGGTTCAATTTCCACATGTTTAAGACCATAAAATTCAAAAAAATTCTTACTTTTGCAATTACATCCCTCTTTTTTTTTATCTTGATACTTTGGTAGAAGGCTTGTCTCAACAAAACCTTGTTAGCAACTACGCAAAAAAAAAAATTGGCGTACAATCATTATATCAAGAAAATCTATCATTACTTATATTAATTTGCTGTTACAAAGAGGGACAATCTCAAATAATGTTTTTCCTTAAAATTAACAAGAAATCATATGATTCAATCAAGACAAATTAATGAAATGATTAGGTTATAATTAATTAAATTATGAGTCAAAATAATTTAAACTGTCAAGATTAACATTATAAACTATAAGGTATGAAATTAATTCATTTACATATTAATGTATACAGAGACGAGAAAAGCACTTTAAAATATTTAAACACTGATCGGGAAAAATGATTTAATAATAATAACAATAAAATAATTTTCTAATTACTAAGGTCTCATTTGTTTTCATTAAGATTAACATCTGAATCTAATTAATTAAAATATTATTTCGAGATTTGAATACTAAACGATTAAGACTGTTGTGTTATAAGCATCTAAAGATGTATAAATTATTTAAAAGGAAAAGGGGCATATATATCCCTTAACTTTGCGATTTAGTGCATATATATCCCTCATTAAAAAGTGATGCATATATATCATCGTTGTTTAACAAAGGGTGCATATATACCCTCGTCGTTTAATAGATAGTGCATCTTTATCATTTTCGTTAACAAGCTGAATAAAAACTAAAATTACAAAAGCGTCTTGTGACTTTAAAAATTATCTCACCCATTTTTTTACCCCTCAAGATCCGACCTAAACCAAATCCAACTAAAAAAAACAATTCCTCTTTTATTTAGATTCCATCCAAACCCATTTTATGATTGAGTAAAAGAGGAATTGGGTTTTTTGGTTTGGGTCAAGTCTAGAGGGGTAAAAAAATGTGTTGGGTAATTTTTTTAAAGTCACATGCCATTTTTAGAATTTGATAGGTCAGAGGTCACCTAACTCTTCATATGATGAGAGATATGGTTGTTTGAAGTTGACCCTTTCATGAACTCTTGCAAAAAAACTTAGTCAGTATAAAGACTTTGAACTCGACTTAGTGTTAGAGGTAAGATCTCTTATGACTCTAAACCATATTTGGTACACTTCCATCACTTTGGAATGGACCACCTTAACACACATGTACAATTTAGAAATCATCAAGTTCGGACTTATATACATACGGAAGATAATTTGGATCTTTGCTTAGAAATTAAGGAGAGTTACATTTATGCTTTTATTTTGTTGTATTATGAGAGGCTAGAAGCCCTTCAGCTAGGGTTTTAGATATAATATGAACATCATAATTTACTCCACTTAATACTTAGGATCTGTTTTCAAATTTTTGATGTTTGATTGGTAAAAAAAAAATTAAAAGAATATTTTTCCTAGAAAAACAAGTTTCATAAGTAGCGTCCACATTATTTTTGTTTTCTCTAACCTCCAACACATCTCCTCTTCACCTCGATCCCCTTTAGCCTCCTTTCCCACCACCCCACACTCACCTCTCATCATATTTTTCTTCATTATATATAAATATTTTTAGAATAATATTTTTAATTTACCTACCGAACATATAAAAAAAATAGACAAGAAATGAACTTATTTTTCTAAAAATATTTCCTTTATACCGAACACACAATCTTGCACCATATTTCCTAGGTACTACTCATTTAAGGTGTGACACAACAGCCAGGATAGAATGTGACTGTAAATATCAAAGAGACCCCTGACAATTGACATATAGACAAGATCCCAAATTTCAGCTTAAAGTTTTTTTATGCAATGTATGGTTACAATTTTTAATTAAGAATGTGCCATAAGTGCTACATATATATATGATAACTTAAAGCAAATTTTACAAATTATAAAAAAAAACTAACTTAACTTTTATACACTTTTAACGTGAACAAAAGATTTACCCTATGAATACACCTTAAGAACTATAACTATGTAATGAAAGTACACATTTAGAGTACTAGACGACAATACGCTAAGTACTCTTTGAAAGCAAATAGATCGAGTTAATAAATAATAAGTCGTCATGATTGGGTATGATTCTTGAAATAGTCAAGACGACTATCAGCCAGACGTAATGAATATACAATTTGTTTGAAGTCCCCCCACTTGAAAGGCCTGTAGATATTACTATTACTAGTAATAATATTGTTGTTGATTTGAGGAGGAGCACTTATCCAAGCGTCAAGCGCAGGAGCCGCAAAGTACATCATGGACATTCTACTCTTCCATGAATTTATCGACACCACTCTATGTCTTACACTTGTAAATCTTCCATTCGTCAAAGCCTGTACCATATGTTTAATATGCCCCATATTAGTAGAAAATAATGCAAAAGTGTCTTAATAAATTTCAAGTGATAATAGATATTTATACGAACCTGAAACGAATCCCCTACAAAAACGAAGAACTCATTAGGATCAGGAGGAACTGGGATCCAAAATCCGTCATGAGTACAAATTTGAAGGCCACTAACGTCATTTGATCGAAGGATTGTTAATATTTGTGGATCAGTGTGTTCTCCAAAACCAACTCTTGATTTTGATGGGATTAGAGGAGAGATGTGGAGTCGTTGTTGTTCCAGCTGCTGATCTGATGATGGGTCCCAATGATTATTGATTAATTCATCTTCATCATCATGGTCATGAGTATTATTATTAGGTGCAATAAATGGTGGATAGTGATTGACTCTGAAACAAGAGTCATTGTGTGAATTACTTATGAACTTGCTGAAAATAGACTTGTCTTCTATCCGTAAACCTTCAGCCACCAATTCAAGAATGTCGCAAGATAACTTCCTAACTGCACTTACGTAATCATTTGTCACCGAGCTGCAGAGACAAATTCAGAATTTAACTTTAATTAATAGACTCAACATTTAATACTAAACTCATTGTAACAGTAATTAATATTTAATATTTGTCCAAATCTTAGTAATTTTTTACAAGTATGAAGCATGTGAATCCGTGGTTTTTCCATCAAATTAGGTAATTATATACAAAATAGAGATCAATTCGCACTTAATACTCTATTTTTTTCTCTTCTATAATTTCTTATGCAACCATATTCTAAAAATTCTATTAATGAATCCGTACCAAAAGTCTAAGAGCCCGTTTGGATTGGCTAAAAATAAGTAACTTTTAAAAAGTTATTTTAAAAATAAGTAACTATGTGTTTTTGATGTGTTTGGCAAAAAAGTGTTGAAAGTCACTTTATTATCAAAATGTCTGAAATACCCTTAAAGTTGTTAACATTATAAAAGAATTAAGGGTGAAAATGTAATATACTTGGTCAAACTAGAATGATTTATAAGTTTAAAAAATTAATAGGGGACACCCTACTTTTAACTTTTAACTTTTAAGTTATTCTTTAATTGTCAAACACTCTAATAAGTCAAAAACTGATTTAAAAGTTAGTTTGACCAACTTAAAATCTCATCTAAACGGGCTCTAAGTGATCTGCCGACCAAACAAGACTGCATATTAATTAAAGATAGTGACAATAAAACATTAAAATAGAATCAAATAAAATAGACTTCTGACTTTTTTTTTGGTTTTGGTACATTGTCCTAGCTAGGCCTAAGACATAAATGAAAATTGATTTGTACATTATTTTTTTATTATCATTGACTTATCCTTTGCCGGTAGTTACTACTAGTTTAATATATGTAACGCTTGTCAACGCATAAAAAAACATTAAAAAAAGCATTTTTTTAGATAATCAAATAACAGCTGACAGTTGCAACTGTTTGGTGATACATACATACACCTAAAATTCCATTAAAATGGTTTGTCATGCTACTATCTGAAAAGTTTTTCTCATCCAAATTTACCTAAAAAATGTTAAAGGGGGTCCATGCACGTACGTGTAAACATATATTTGACTTGTAAAATTTTAGAAAACTCAAATATGACTTTTCGTTGGTCAACAGTCAGCAGCTCGCAAGCATTAGGTAAGTCAGATATTTTAATACTAGACAACCTATCTTTTCTTCTAAAAACGAGGTGACATCCTTATAATAATTTAAAATAACTTTATTTTATATATATATATATATATATATTTATTAGCTAGTTTTCAATTGATTAATACTTAATCTGTAGCGAAATAGTTCCTAACTAAATGAATTTTCTTATAATCAGTTACTAATTCTTAGCTATATATTTTATTGTTTAGCTATGAAATTCGATCGGTCTGTAATTTCTCTATCTCCCTTACACACGTAATTGATGATGTAATGAGACCAAATTGTATAATGATGTAATGAGACCAAATTGTATAATGATATGTATTACGTGAAATATGGGAATTAGAACAATAGGAATGCGACAGCAAATTCATTTATGCGTTACAGATATTATATTATTCCAATTTCTATATATAATACCCCACTTGATTTTGTTCAAGTGGGGTAATCAGAAGAACAAATTGAACTTTGTTTCCATGACCTGACTATATGCACATTTGATATTTAAATTTTGTGAAATCAAATCAGAAATAATGTGAATTATCTTAAGTGAAAAAAATAAAAATAAAACGCAAGTTGTAAAATGAAGTGGCTAGCTGGCATTCACAAAGTATTCGAGCTAATTATGATACATTAATGGAATAGACTAGCTAGCAAAGTCTCATTTCACCCGGCCAGCATAATT
This sequence comes from Solanum appendiculatum, assembly GCA_018342035.1. Lineage (NCBI taxonomy): Eukaryota > Viridiplantae > Streptophyta > Magnoliopsida > Solanales > Solanaceae > Solanum > Solanum appendiculatum. Next base: position 571,409 of record JAGDQO010000328.1, on the reverse strand, counting down.
TCAGAAATAAATTAATTAGTGGACCTAGTAGTACTAGCTAAAGAACTAATGAACAAACAAACATAGTTATAAATTATAACATATACTTTTATTTATATGCACTTACTCCTCAGCTAATAACTACTTTTGTAAGGCCAAATACGGACTGCATGCACATATCTAACTAGTACAAGTGCTATAAATAGCACTAACTTACCATAGATTCCTCTATTTCAATTTATATGATATGTTTTAATTGAAACGAAATAAGTAATAAAAACTGTCTTACCTGAAAGTAGAAGGGTCATTAGAGAAGGTTTTGGCACGTTGAGAAAGAGAAAGAGGATTTGCTTCCAAGAGAATATATTCAAGATCACCTTTATCTCCATTGAAGCCAATGTTCTTGCTACCATAACCAAAAGGAGCCGCGGGCCCAGCGCGTCCCTTCTGTGAGACGGGACGCGAAAAGAAGTCCACGGCTTCCATTTCCATTCTCGCAATTACCTTTTTTGGAACACCGTGGTTTATAACTTTAAAAAAACCGTAATCTTCGCATGCTTTCACAATCATTTCGGACGCAATGGACTTGTCATTCGACAAGTCAATTGTCGGAACCCCAAACGCCGCGGTTTTTTTCTTGTTACCGCGGCGTAGAAGGGGAGTTGGAGTTGGTACTACCATAATAGAATATGTGTACGGATAATATTGGAGTAATAAGTGAGTTTTTATAAGTTGAGTTTGATAGAAATGTTTTATTGCTCTAAGTTTTCTCGTCGATGATGGCTATAAATAGATTGGAAAGATAGAAACGAGGGAATTAGGAGTTAAGAGTTGGGGACCCACAAAACGAAGAAAAAGTATAAAAATATTTTTTGAAAAAAAATTAGTGCAAACAGGAAAGGGTGTGGTGGGGGTCGGGGGGGACTGGGGCAGAGAAGCGTGGGGGTGTTGCCACGACCTTTGACAAACTTGTTTATTAGTACTACTAAAATTTAGGCCTATTTACTAGTGTTTGGTATGGTTTCAGAGTCAAGTGTTGTATTTCGAGGTCAGGCTTAGCTCCTCTCTGTAATTTTTTGTTGGAATATAACTATGAACCAAAAAAAAAAAAAAAAAAAAGTAGGTGCGAATCAAAATAACAAGGAAGAGTTTCTGAACTTGTATATTTGTATAGTAAAATCTTCTTGTTAAAGTTTTAATTAAATTATTTTTAAAATATAAAATAAATGGGATAAATTTCGAATCTCTTTAGTGTTAGTGCTAATCTTAACACGTGAAAACATGGTTTTGAGGGAAGAGCTAGGTGTAAATGAGGAATTTGTGATATCTGATCGGGGACCAGGACACTATAGATCCCGAGGTCAGAAATTTCCTAACGCAAAAGGAATAATCTCTCGAATCCGATAACATTCATATTAGTTTGCGGATAATAATGTCTTTATATCCAATCATTTCACTTTATTCAAAGCACGAAATACAATGATAATAAAGCTATTACTAATTGACCTCGAATGTAAGTTGATCTTCAGCCACACAACGCTACTCAAGTATTATTTAGGATAGTCTTTTTTCTAAGGCATAAACTAGATTTTTACTATTATTATCCAAAAAAAATAATTACCCTATAAGTTATAAGCTAGCCCTTGAATGGAAGTGGAGAATATCTCATCTTTCTCATGTGTAATATGCAATCTTAATTCAAGTATTCAACACCTTGATACATGCTCATTCTTGCTTTCCATTCCAAGTTGTTGTATTGTTAATTATTTCTACTTTCTGCACTCTTTTTGCTTTGTTTATTTTTCATTACTCGTATCTAGCCGAAAATGAAAGGAAACTCGATATACCATTTTTTTTAAAACAAACTAATTTTAAAAAATGTCATATAAATAAAAAACGAACGAAATAACTTCATTTTTTTCCATCAATACAACTTTGATGCATTTCTTTGCAGACTATAATCTGTTCAAGACAAGGAAAAAGGAGTGATTGACCACAACTCACAAATCAGATGAACATCAAAGCTAGACATGGCATTTATCACACGTACATCAAATAGTAGAATATTCAACTAGTGTATTGCTTTAAAATTGAAAAAATTGCATATCCATGTTCTAATAGAGTACTAATTAACAGAATGGATCAATGCTTCATGTTACAGCACACTAGCTCTACATCACTACAAAAAGAATTGGAATTACCTATCATTAGTGGCGAAGTCAGAAATTTCATTAAGGATATCCAATTGGCCACCCTAGGTTATATGTGGCTACGTCACTGGCCACCTATGAATTACTTTGTCGTTAATCAATTGGCTATAGCTAAAAGAAATTCGTTAAATACGATTAATTAATAACACATTTTGTTGTTTGACTAAAAAATTTATTCATCGCTAATTTCTATATTTTTTAGTAATGATATTTGGATATCAACTTTCGATTATTGAGAATGGAGAAACTTTTAGCTAGTATGAATCGTTTTACACATAAATTAGAATTAATTAAACCAGTAAATTTCGAATATAAATTATATTAAACAAAAAAATCACCCTAATAACCAAATCTCTTCTTTTTTTAATGATCGTAGTGTTTGACCCATCTTTCGAGAACCTCAACTAATTACAGGAATATATGTCACCTTCCACCAGCGACAAGTACCAAATATATAACTCAATCCACCAAGGCTAAGACATATGAGCTCCGCTAATAACCAAATCTCTTATGTTATATATATGTTTTCTTTTTGGTAGATATGCATGGTCCACATTGGTCAATTCAAGTGTAGGGAAGGGGGGGAAGGGACATGGTGATCAATAGGTAGGGGAGTGGGGAAGGAAGAAATAGGAAGGGCGGCAGATGGGGGCATTAGGTGAAGTGATGAAGGTATGACCATATTAAAAATGTGTGCCCATAGGCCATGTGTTCCAAACTCTTCTCATTGGATTTTTGTGTTTCAACACGATATATAACTTATAACTAATTAATTGACGCGTAATTGATTCTTCTTTCTTCTTTTTTTCCAACCAGATCGACATGAAACAAATTATCTACGCGGACTTTGACTATACATTTTCCTTCTTGATATTGTCGACTAACAACATTGTTTTATGAGCTATTTATTGCAAAATATTGAAGATGAAAATCAATACCTTCTTAGTTAGCTTATGGTTTTGGTTTTCTATTTTAAAATCAGATTTGATTTTAAGCATAAAATAATCGAAAATTGAACCCAAACTTTCTATAAATATCTATTTAAAAATTATAATTTCACACACACATATATATATTAAAACATTTTCTAATTTTTTCGGTACATGAGTCATATTTTACACTCCTGACTGGCAACAAATGTGTTTTCCTTGATATACCCGCCATTTAAAAATAAGTGGTGCTTTTAGTTTGGACACGTCCTTAAGAAAATCACTCACTTCTAAAAAATAACAAGTGGTTTACCATTTTGCCCTTAATTAAATATCTTGAAGAAAGAAATGGCTTGTTAATGGTACAAACTCCATATAAAACAAGGATAACTTTGAGAAAAAAGTAATTTATTCTTTTTTTATTAGGTAAAAATATCAATTATTTTGAACCAAATGAAAAAATAAAAATACCATTTTTTTTAAAAGAGAGAAAGTAATATATTTACTACTTTCTATAGTAATTGACTTGACATGTTATGCTAGAATATATCACTAATATTTGTTTGGAAGTATCTTGTCACATATTTAAGAAAACCAACAAGAACAGAAATAATCAAAGGGATGAAAAAACTATTTAATTGATTTGATTCGATTTAACCAACTCATAAGCTTGTCCAATCGCCCTATTATTACTTGAATGAAGCAAGTCTGTTGTTATATAGACTATACTACTGTTAGAAAATGTGAATATAGTGAAAAACATGTCAATCTGTAACCAAATATGTTTAGTCTAAGGGTGTATTCGGCAGGAATTAAATTTTTTTATGTTTAGTTACTATTAAAAATAAAAGTTTGTTTATCGTAAATTAGTGGAAAATTTCTATTATAAAATATGATTTTCTCACTCATTTTTCATCAACTTGTCTAATTGAAAAAATGCATGACGGAAAACAAATTATCACTGAAATAGTGAAAAATTTCCTAATTTTTACATATGAAAATCAAAATATCATTGAAAATAGTCACTCATGGAAAATTATTAATTTTTTTAGTAGTGGATTGGTCAAGATTTTAGAAAACATTTTTGTTTTAGGAAAATAAGCTCCTTATAAGAAAATAAGTTCTTTTAATGAAAGAAGAGAAAACAAGTTCTACTAATGATATTTCACGCCCTCCAACACTCTTCATCCCCATCCCCTATAGCCTACCTCCATCTTTATCTCTCGTAGTATTTATCTAAATTAGATACAGATACTTTTAGGATAATAATTTTTATTTATCAATCTAATACAAAAATATAAGTAGAAAATCCATTGATTTTTTCAAGAAAAATAGTTTTCAAAAAAGACATTTTTCATAAAATACATTTTCCTTTGTATCGATGGACAGACGAACACACCCTAAAAGAAACTTGTGGAAGTGAGATTAGTCATGGATAATCGTCTTTATGACTTTAATTTCTGTGGGTATTAATTATCCAATTTCTTGCTGAATAGTTTTGACTTTAGGGGAAGTAACTAACTACTCTTGATTAGTCTTAATGTTGTAATAGGTTAATCAAATTAAAAGAATTACTACGTACTTTACAATTTTAATATTTTACGCTACTGTAGAATTGTCATGACAAGTTTGTCTGCCTAGATATTTAGACTTTGAATATAATATACACGGCAAAAATAACTTTTAACAACAATAAATATGTACATTATTAAATAGTGCTGAAACATTTACTGGTATTAGTTAGTTGTTGTTGAATTCAATATCGATATAGGCTTTATAAGGACATTTACAAAGAATGCTAATAGTCTAAAAAAAAAACATATTATTGTCATTAATTAATTATGGATAAAGATTATTTTTGATGTAGTGATATACTCCCTCCGTTCCTATTTACATGTCACCATTTTAGATTTCACGTGCATTAAGAAACTAAGTAAGTTTATTATTCTATCCTTACTTAATAGAAATCAAGTTTTCAATCAATGAATATGAATTAATTTATTTTGATTAATTAATTTGACCAATGGACATGAATTATTTATTTCGTTTTTCTATGTTGGTCAAATGTGTATTTTCAATGCTAATAACTCACAATGGTATAAGATAGAAAGAATAGTATTATTTATGCATTGATTATGTAAAATAACAGATATTAAGGACCATCTATTTTTAGTATGGACGACATATAAATATGAACGGAGGGAGTCCTATCTTTTTTTCTTTTGCCAGAACAGAATAAGAATCAATTACTTATGTTATAGGCCCTCTATATATTCCATATTAACTGAATTTAGATAATGCACACATATTAAGAAAAACATTTAAGGACATAATTTAAAACATCATTTCCACTATTGTCTTCTGTGAAATCATAAATATAACTTTGTAAATAATGTAATTTATTTTTTAGAAAATATAAAATTTCAATAAATGAAAGGAAAAATATGGAAAAAAATTTTAAATATCCATCTTGAATTTTGAACAATGAAAAAAACTTCAAAAATTCACTTAATATAAAATAGGAGTAATCTATATTACTATTTACATTACAATAACAATATATTTAGTATATCTCCACATAGTAAACTCTGGAAAAAAATAAAGCTTACGCAGACCTTACCTAATTACCTTGAATCTACGTGTTAGTCGGATAGATTTGCAATAAGTTCCTAAAGAATACTGTGTGTGGTACTCTAGAATCATTCGTTAAAATTAGTCAAATCAAATTTCGTTACGTAACAATTTTCCCCCAAAAAAACAGCTGTAAAGCTTTAATTAGTAGTCACGGAGTCATATTTACAAGTGTTTTTCAACGTTTCATACTACCTTTTGAAAAAGATGTACTATTTGAGAAGTCGTCAAAATATAAATATGAAATTACCGAGGTCTTTGTAGAATCCCAACGCTTAGTCTTTGTATTTATTATAATATAGTGCCTACTTCACGTCGTAATGGAGTAATAAGTATTTCTTTATTCTTAATTAAAGATTTCGAATTGGAGTCTCCCTAGGTACAGAATCGTCTTTGTTATGGAGCGCTTTACTCTCAATGTGGGACTTTTCGGCGCGAATTCGGATTTAACCGGGCTCCAAAGTGGTACCAAACATCAGGTGGGAAATCAAAAAAAAAAAAATCACCAAGCAAAAAAAGAAGTAATTAGGCTAATACTTTTTTTTGATGTCGCATCCGGTGTTTGATGTCCGGTATCTGCATTGAAGTTAGATTATTTTAAATTTGCACTACGTAGGACCCTATTCAGGAGGGGAAACGTTCTCTAGCTATCAAGGATTTTTTATATTGAGGGCTCAAATCCTAAGCTAATACTTTTTGATTGGTTGTCTCCTTGAAATCAACCTAAATAATTAAAGAATTCTAGATTTATACACTTTTATGAAAACAAAGAAAATTCCTAGTGGGTTATGAAAAGGTTGAGGTTAATTAAACATCCTTGTCGAGGATGAAGGAATTTATATATGTTCAAGTAAAGTTAATTTGTTTCTTAGTTAATGGTCAACATAGACAAACTGAACAAGGAATATGCCTCTATTGGTCATTCATATTGTTTTAATTTGACTTTGTTCTACACTTTAAGAGGCAAAAAGAGTCTAATTAACTGACCATGCACTTTTTATTTGCAGGCCTATCACTACGTACCCACATGATGTTTCCTCTTTATGTTGTGTTAATATTCTTAATGGAGAATCAAAAGAACTAGCTAGTGAGGGTACTTCTCAAGAAAAAATAACAACATATATTGGTCTCTTATGTATTGGGTACGTTTAAAGTAGGAGTAATAATTCGTAGCTAGGACTTTAGCATAATTTTTTAAAATTATTTAACTATGAAATTTTGTTCATTACTAATTACCATTTTCTAGCAGTGAAACACCCTCTTAAAGAACTACTTGGCCTGATTAGTTTGCACTTGATAGAGGTCTAAATCTTAATCATTCAAATTCAGCTTATTAAGTGCGTTTAGTTTTTAGATCTGAATTTTAATCATTCAGATTCAACCCATTAAGTCAATTTATTTCTTTTAAAAAAAAACCTCTTAATGGGTCTTAATGAGTCTGAATGAACCAGATATATAATAGAGTCTTAATACCATTCAGACTCAATTAAAATAATAAGAATTATTTCATTAAAAAAATTTCTTCTTCCTTGCTTCACTTCTGGCAAACTTTCAAGTTTCTTCTTCTCCTTTTCCAACCAAATACTTTTTTTTTCTTTTGAATAAGTAAGTTTTCATAATCTTTTACAAGTATTTATCTAATATTTTTAATATATACAGTATAGATGAATTGATATTTATGAAGAACTTTTCTTGTCACAATTCGTTTGTTGTCAAAACTTCTTTGGAAGAAGTTATCGTTGTTTCTTGAGAAAAATTGTTTGAGAAAACAAATAATCGTTTTTTTTTTGGGTGGGTTATAACCTTATTCTTGAAACAATTTTTTGGAAGAACTTGTCTTGAATTTGGATTATAAATTTTACTGATGTAGTGTTTAATTCCTATTTTAAAAAAAAAAAAAATTATGCATATTCAGATATTAAAAACAAACAATCTTAATGATTCATTGTTCAGACCTAGAAACCACATCTTAGTATTCAGATTTTGACATCTTAATCTTGATGCACATCTTAATATTTAGATATGCATTCAGATTTAGACGTCTTAATCTTAATGAAAACAAATCAAGCCTAATGAGGCCTAAAGTAATTCTTTAAGAGGGTGTTTCACTGCTAGAAAATGGTAATTATTAATGGACAAAATTTCGTAGTTAAATAATAAAAAAAATTATGCTAAAATCCATTTAGCTACGAATTATGAAAAAATCCAATCATCTAGAAGTATTTTACCGACGGATTAGCTAGAGAGTTCCAACAAATTTTGATCTAATTTCATGTAAAGCAGTTCTTTAAGAGGGTGTTTGATCATGCTTATAAGCTAGTCAAACTAACTTATACGTCTTTTTTGAGTTATTTGTGTGTTTGATAAATAATTTTTCTGTTTTATATTACAAGACCCTCGTTGACTTGATACATATTAATTTTAAACAGTTTTAATTAAAGATGTATTTTACCAAACTAACTTTATTAATGATATTTTTAAATTCTAAATTTGACTATTACTATTTTATGTAGTTATTTAGTATCAAGAATAATACAAAAAGTAAATAGTAAACTTAATTAATTACTACAATGGTCAAGTAAAATGAAACATTTGTATAGGAGGCAAGTAAAGTGGCATGAAGAGAGTACTTTTAAGTCATAAGTTGATCATGCTCTACTTATAATTTTATAGCTTCTGAGCACTTTTGATTTGCCTAAACCTCTTATAACTTTTTCCATATTATCTTTTGTAATTTTCAAAATATTCTTTCTGAAAAAATTAATTGTTTTTAATTCTATTTTTACTATCCGTCTTTGTTGTGTAAAAATACTTTATGAATTTAGAAGTAACTTTGAGGATATTTTGGTCATTTTAATCGAAAAAATTTATTAATAGTAATTTCCATCAAAAACATTAACAGGTTATTATTTGCTTTAGCATTTCTATCACAACACGTAATTATTCATTTATAAAATCAATTTCAACATCTAATAGTGCTTTTTAGTGCTTGATACTTAAAATCATCTACTCTTACTCAGCTAATTCATATGGACTCTAATAAGTTCGAGCAATTTTGATATTTTAAATTTGCTAAAAGTGACACGTTTCATTTTCATCCAATTTTATTCGTTAGATTTTACTATAATCGTGGAATTATTTTTAGCTAGGATTCACATTTGTATGTGAATTTTTTAAAATACGTTTGGTCTATTTTCTAGAGTTTGATGTAGTTCTCTTTTAGGGGCAAATCATGTTATTTTTGTGTGTAGTGCAATTTTTTGTGTTGTAATTTTTAAAAATTAATGAGACTTCTTGATATTTCTGATTAAATCTTTCTTCTTAATTCTTCTTTTACAATTTCCCTCGCATCTAACATATAACTCAAGTTAATTAAACTAATTGATGGAAATCGGAAATTTATAATTTTTTTAACAACTTAAAAGGATCAAAATTATTCCAAAAAAAAAATTAAAAATAAAATAATATATATATATATATATATATATATAATACATAATTTGAATCAACTACTAAACATAAGGGGTCATTTTTAACACATATGAAAACTTAATTATGCCCTGTTGAAAGTAGTGTAGAAACAAGTAACATGAAGAAAAGTAGGATTTTTGAATAAAATAATTGATGGTGGAGAGACAAAACGGCCGAATGGTTCAAATGATTCATCATCACAATCACTTTTAATGCTAATTAGCATCGTTTAAAAAAGAAACCAAATTATAAATGAATGGCTTAAATTAGAATAATGATGTTAGTTTTTGATTTATGTCTTAAACTATTTTTCTTAAAAAGCATGTTATATTCCTAAACAATTCACTTAATATGGACTAGAGAAAGTAACAACTAACAATAAGGAATAAGAATCACCTTTATATGGTACCGAGTTCACACAATTCAATACAAATTTATATTTCACTCAAATTATAATAAGTAATATATATATTTGAACCTATGTTTTGACTTCTCCTATCGTTTCACAGCCATTTTTTTTCCAACTAAATCTGCTGGCTGATTAAATAATGTCAATTTTGATTCTACCACTCAAACTTGTCGCTTACTGTCATCAACTAAGAGTAAGAGGGGCATATGACATTGACCATTGATCCAAACATTATATTCTTTCTTTTTTCATAAATCGGTATCTGTATGATAGTCCGACTAATTTGAATTCACGCCATGTAGGGCTCCATTTGGGGGTAAGTGCTCCCTATCAAGAATGTTTCTATATCAGAGCTCAAATTCGAGACAATTAATTAAGGAAGAAGCAGTCTCATCTGTTGCACCAGATGCGTAAAGACATGTCCACCTCTAACGGAAACCAAAAACTTACATTTTGAATAGCGAAATAAAAACAAATTATATTCTTTTTTTTTTGTATATCATTCGAATGATGTTGTTTTCATTCGGCGTTTGGTGTTTGATATCTGTATTGAAGTTCAACTAGTTTAAATTTACATCGTATAGGATTTCATTTGGGGGTAAACGCTCCTTACCAATAATTTTTTCGTATCCAGAGAAAAAACAAAATCTCTTGTTAAGAAAGAAACAACTCCATCTTTTTCACCAAAAAATCCAAAATTTCCGATTAAGAAAGAAATAACTCCATTTATTGCCCTACATCCTTTGTGGTCGTTCAAATGTTTTATATCTATAGTGATAGTGTATTTGTGCATATTAATTCCATAAAGACATAATAATTGCAATAGTATTTTTCACTTATTGATTTGAAATTTTATAAAGTATCTATGTGATATCAGCCTATCACTAGAAACAAAGACATGTGCGAGCCGCTCTTGCTTACCGCCCAAGAGAACAAAAGAAATCACAAAAAAAATGGGTTTGAAAGGGAAAGCAGGTTTTATATATATATAAAAGATAAAAAAGAGAGAAAAAGGAACCATTCATCCAGACAAGTACGGTACAAGCATCATATAAAAACCAACTACTTTATCATAGAATATATTGGTGGATGGGGACGGGTTGCACATCCTTGATCAGCGGTCTCGATTTCAAATTTTATGTATGAAAAATGCTTGATGGGGAATGTTATTCCTGTATGAGCCTTATCCGATATGAATTCAAATTAATCAAGTTTCAATAAGAATATCGAATACCAAATAAAAAATCATATTAAAATAAATATTTGTCATTATTGTGTTGATTCCTTATTTTAAGGAATGAACATGGAAGCATATTTGCCGGCCTTACCTTCTTATTCTCCCCCATAGTCCGCAATTTTGTAGAATAAAAGCTGCAGAAATATTTTTATATTTATAAATAAAATAAAGGGAAGAAGGGGAAAAAGGAGAAGAATTTGGTAGTTGGTGATTAGTTTGACGGGTAAGGAAGTTGGTCCTCTAACTTCTTTGCCGGCCAATCATCATTTATCCCCCTACACTAACATTTTTGCAAACGCATTGCCATTCTCGCCTCTCCCTTGAATCTCACTCGTCACTCTCAATTCTCTCTTTCGTCTCTCTCACTTTTATACAAACACAAATGTATAAATTGTGTTTGTGTTTGTATAAAACGAGAGAGACTGTATATATAAATACAAATACATATTTCTCCTTCCTATACACTTATAATTATACTGATACAAATCTTTTTCCTGTCCAATTTTCTTTTGCTTTCTCTCTCTCTCGCTTTATACAAACACAAATTATACAAATACAATGTACAATTTGTGTTTGTATAAAGCGATAGAGAGAGATTTGATATACAAATACAAATGTTTTACCTCGATTCAATTGTATATTAACTCGATTAAGTTGTATACAAATTCAAATCTTATGCCGATATACAAACACAATCATTGATACATATACATAGTAGTTACATATGTATAATTATCTGACCAATATATATATATATATATATATATACAATTCACCTCTTTCCACTCTCTTCCCTCTCTCGCTCGCCTCTATCCTCTCTCTCTCCTAATCTCGCTCGCCACTCTAGCCTAACACAAAGAACATATACATATACAAATGCAATTTTCATAGATACAGACGCCCAATTTATACAAATCAAATGCCTGCGATTTATACAATTCAGATGTTCCATAGCATACTATGTTTGTTATGGAGCGCAAATTAATAGCAAACTTGTAGCTATAGAACGCTAATATAATTTTTATGTTTGCTATTCCTAAAATTTACTCTATTTCTTTTTGTCTCACAAGTTACGAATTAGTGAACTTAGAGTTTGTGAACCCAAAGGTGTGAGAATTGGGTCCATTAACATGTGAGATAAAAAGAAGTTTCATATAATTAATATCAATTGTATGTGACATACAATAAAAAAATTTTTTAGCAATATTCAATCTATTTAAAGAAAATGTATTTTGAACTTAATTGAGAATTTAAGCCATGAGATAGGGATTGTTTAAAATATACAACAAGATCATATCCCATCCCACAACCAGTGTGAGATCAACTCAAAGTCGTCCCTACGCTTAGGAAATCAAGTATTAAAATGAATTTGACTTTGATGATAAAAAATAATTTTTGGGTCCAACTTAATTAGCTTATTATTATGCCAAAAAATAATAAAGACAAGCTATATATATATTGTCATTCTGTAAATTTTGCTACTGTATTTTTTCCTTTGACTTGGCAAGTTAACCAATGCACTTCATTTCTCTAATTCATTGCTACTCCAGGAATGAGTAGTTTATGCCTTCTTCCTCTTCATTGCACATATGGCTGATAATTTGTTTTGATTAAGATTAAGAAATTGCACATTTGAATGATTAAGATATTATTTTTAGATATGAACACTAAATGATTAAGATTATTTCTTAGCATCTGAATGTGCAATATATTTATTTGTAAACATAATAAACATACAATTCAATTAATAAATAATTAAATGTTAAAAACTAAAATTTTAATAAAATAAAAATAATTATTTAATTAAAAATGAATTTTTTTTATGTTCGCTAATGATAATTAGAATGGTTTATAGTGGTGGTTGTGGTATGATACCTAGCAAATAATTTGAAAATCATATATTCAAGGTTCTATTACTTCAAAAAATTCATTAACATAACGTGAAGAGGTAAACCCCAACTTTCTTTAATAAATCTGCAATTACATTAAAGTTCTCTTACTAGCACAAGAAGTTTATGTAAGTCAATCATATACTCTGAAAAAGAACACACATGAACCAGAAATAACGTCGAAGAGAATTCCAAGACCACTGCATTTCAACAAGAGAAAAATATTTGTACTTGTGTGTAACAATAATAAGATATATTGTATTCATATGTGTATGATATTTTCTATTTGATTATATCAACATAAATAATAAGTATATCTATGTGTATCTACTGTATAACCTCTCAAATTATCGCTATATTATGTAATTAAAATTAACGATAATTTGGGTAAATATAAGGACTTAGGGTGTGTATAGTTTGGACCAATCCGAAATTCAAACTATTAAGATATTTGGTTTGGATTTTTGAAGTAAGGATTGAAGTTCGCATTTTATTTTAAAATTTATGGATATTCATTATTGGGAAAATTGTACCTTATAGCAAACTATTAATTGAAAATAAATGTTATAGCTATAGTTTCATTTAATTCCAATTTGCAGCAAACTTCTTGACATTTGCCTCTCTCTGGAATCTCGCTCGCCACTCTCAGTCATCTCTCCCTCGCCTCTCTCACTTTATACAAACACAAATGTATAATTTGTGTTTGTACAAAGCGAGAGAAATTGTATATACAAATACAAATACATATCTCTCCGTCCAGCTATACACTTATAATTATATAAATACAAATCTTCCCTTGCTAGTTCTCTTTTGCTTCTCTCTCTCTCTCTCGCTTTATACAAACATAAGTTATACAAATGCAATGTATAATTTGTATTTGTATAAAGCGGGAGAGATATTTGATATACAAATACAAATGTTTTAACTCGATTCAATTGTATACGAATTCAAATTTTATGCAGATAAACAAAACAATCATTGATACATATACATAGTAGTTACATATATACAATTATCTAATCGATATACATATACAATTCACCTCTCTCCACTCTCTGCCCTCTGTCTCTCGCCTCTCTCATCTCTCTTCTAATCTAGCTCGCCACTCTAGTCTAACACAGAGAACATATACATATACAAATGCAATTGTCATAGACACAGACGTCTGAATTTATATAAATCAGATGCTCTATAGCAAACAAATTTTGGCTATGGAGCGCAAATAGCAAAACTGTAGCTATAGAGCGCTAATATGATTTTTATCTTTGCTATTCCTAAAATTTACTCTAACACAAAAAATTTATACTTTATATTCATTCATATTCATACCATATGTGTCTAATATGAATTAATCTAATTTTCAAAAGTCCAATAAATTAGTACCCTACCATCCTACCCACTCATATATGCCATTGAACAACATGCGAAATTAAGCTCTATTGACTATTTACAAAATGAATAGAAGAAAATGACATTTTTCGGATCTCTTATATGTAAAAATGAAGATCTCTCTTTAAAAAGACATAAAATAAATAAATAAATTATAAGTGACCTGTATAATCAATTCTCCCGAATAACACTATATTGTTTCATTGATTAACATTAGGAAAAATTACTAAAGTACACACCTTTACTATATTATTTTCCATTTGTCCCTATATCTTTTAAAAATAACTAAAATCCCTTATTTTAATAATGTATCCGTATTAATGTATTAATGTATCAGTGCTTGTATTAATGTATCCGCGCTTTCATTAATGTATCCGGATTGAGTTAATTTTTATTTTAATAATGTATCTGTATTAATGTATCCGTGCTTGTATTAATGTATCCGCGCTTTCATTAATGTATCCGGATTGAGTTAATTTTTGTTTTAATAATGCATCCGTATTAATGTATCTGTGCTTGTATTAATGTATCCGCTCTTTCATTGATGTATCCAGATTGAGTTAATTTTGAGGGATTATTGTAATTAGAAAAAAAGTATGAATAGATAGTAATTTCATCTTTATACTATGTGATTTATGTAACTTACCCTTAACATTAACTAATTTCATAGTCATCTGTTTCATAAGTGAAGCTTAATAAATGATAGGGACGACATGATGGTCTCAATTTTTATTTATGGTAGAAAATTATATATTTTGAAAGAAAATAATTATGTGAATTGAGGCTATTAAAATTTTGGAGAAATTACATAATTAGACACACTTGACTATCATATATTATTATTATTACCTATACTTTTAAAAATATTACATATTTTACCACTAATTCAGAGTTTTCCTACTATGTATTCAGGAAGATACACCTAGATACATGTATTTTTGCTACCAGATACACTAAAAATAGGGAGAGAGGCGAATGAGATGAGGAGGGAGGCGAGCGAGATTTCTTATGTATCCAGATACAAGTATCTATATGTATCTGGTGTGATTGCATGTATCTAGGATACCAGATATATAGGAGAGTGGCAAGCGAGATAGGAGAGAGGTGAGCGAGCTTGTTATGTATCTTAGATACATTCGGATACACTTGAATACAATGTCTAGAACAAATCATACCTAATTTTGACCCCATATATCCCGAGATACATGTATCTGAATGTATCTAGATGCATCAAAATCTGGTAAGATACGTAATATTGCAAACTAGAGTGTATCTAAATAATTAACTCCTAAACTAATGGGATTTAGGTAAGTTTCTCATTAATTATTATGGCCTACCTTAAAAATTCAAAAGACAAAACTGAAAATTTGAAATCTCCAACCGAACTCAAAAAATCAAGGGGAAACTAAGCAAATACCCCATAAAAACAAGGAAAAATTACATGGAATGGCAAACCTTACTAGTTTATTAGTCATTAAGGGTACACTTTAATTTATTTACATTTAATAAATACAATTTTAATTTTTTTGCCACTATTAATGGGACCCACACGAGTTTGTATATCGATGACCAATAAACAACTCTTCCTTCTATGTATATCCATATATACAATTCAGATTTCTCTCTCATGCATTCAAACCATTAAATTTCTCCTTATTTATCTCTTCAACTTCCAATTTCAAATTCGAATTTCATCTCTCCCTCCAATTGATTTTCCAATTTTCGAAGCAACCGCCTTAATCGTGGGTTACTTTCTCTTCTTATTTTTTTCATCAATGGTATATGTACTGTCCTTCGTTTTTTCGTTTATTTTTTTTCTAAAATTCCTCTAAATTTGTTTCAGATTATCAGTTTTCCAAACAAAAATGGATGATTTGTCTCCATCTACTCGGATTACTAGAGGTACGCCTTTGCATGTTAATCCTGTCGAGGGTGGACCATCATTTTCAATTGGGTTAACTCAGGTTATTGGATTTAATGTAGGCTCTTTGGCAAAAACTAAACAAGTTATGGAGCAAAAATCCATCGAAGAAGTGAGAACAAAGAGAAAAAAGGACCCTGCAGAACTTCAGAAAGTCATTAAAAATGCCAAGAACAAGGGCATAAAAATCGTCGAATGTGGTAGTAAGAGGAAAGCTGAAGACAGTGTTTCGGAGGATGTTTGGTCTGGATTCATCAGTTCAGGATAATGTCAGGATAATGCCTAACAAAATCAGGTATTTTATTTTTAATTAATTTGTTTGTTTATATACAGAATTTGTATATAGATATTTGTATATTTTGGCAGTTATTTTTAAGAATGCAATTAACTCAATGCATATTAAATGATTAAATTACAATTGTATGCTGGTCGCTGATATTTTTGTTTTATATACAAATTGTCTTACAAGTGTATGTATGCCGCTGATATGTTAGTTGTATATACAAATTGTCTGAATTATATGCATATAAAGATTTGTATATTAAGTTTATATATACAAAATATTTTTCTATATACAGAATTGCATGTATAATCTGTTAAATATAAGAATTTACTGGACTCAATGCATATTTGCTGATTAACTTACTAGTGTATGCTTATATACACTTAATATAATTACAAGTGTATGCTTATATACACTTATTTTACTTGTATATACAAATTCAATGAAGTATATGTATATATAGATTTGTATAGTAAGTTAATATATACAAAAACATGGTTGTATATTTTCATTACTTATATACAGAATTGTATGCTGGTTACTATTTTTTTAGTTCTATATACAAAGTGACTGAAGCATATGACTTTAAAGATATGTATTTTAAGTTAATATATACAAAAATTTATTTGTATATTTTCATTACTCATATACTGAAAAATCTATATCTTCACTTTTATAGGCAGTTAGATTATTGTGTAAAAACACACCAACAAAAGCCCCCCACATGCAGTGTTATACACAAATCAAGGTATTGAAAAAATTACGGAAGAGACTGCCTGAAACCCAATATAATCCTATATGTGGATCATCTTGCTTTGCCCAGTTAACTACAATGAAGCGTTGTCACGTGCAAGCACAACTATTTAGGTGCTTTATGTTACGTGAGGTGGAAGGTAGTTCTACAAATGCAATTCTTATTTATGTGAATGGAACAAAACTTCGTTTCTCAATCAGGGAGTTTGCAATTATTTCTGGTTTGAATTGTTCTGATAATGCGTCTGAATTTTGTTTTGATACTGATGAGCCCAATAGAATTATTAAGCAGTACTGGCCAGGCCAAAGTTCTATCACTAAAGCTAAATTGATTGCTAGCTTTAGAGCAAAGGTATGGGGTAACAATGAGGAGGATGCATATAAGTTTGGAATTCTATATTATATACATGCATTCCTCATGTCTGCAGAGCCCACTACAACTGCTATAGATAGGATAGATTTTGACTTGGTTGAATCAGGTAGATTCATAGACTATCCGTGGGGCAGAAAAGCGTTTGATGAACTTGTGAAAATGCTGAATAACAAGATAAAACCCCATGGACAGTATTATAGGATTCATGGATTCCCCCTTCCCATGCAAGTTTGGTTTTCCGAGTGTTGTTTGGAGGTTGACAAGAAGATTGCATCCAAGGTTTCCAGCCACATCCTCAGAATTATCAATTAGGTGACAAACTCAGATCATCCTCGTCTTGACTATTTCATGAGAAACATCTTCAAAGACAATGACAACCGGGTATGTTTCCTTACAATTTTTTAACAATTAATAATGTCAAGAGTTTATTATTATATGCTAATGTACACTATATACAACAATGTTATTTATTTAATATACAAATCAAACTAGTTGTATATCTATATAATAATAACAACATAACATTTTACTCAAGGATAGTAATACATTGTATATTATACTATAAAGGGTTGATCTGACTATTACATAATGTTCTCCAGATAAAATTCAGGAACATAGAGCCAACTCCGATGGAAATTCAAATTCTTTAGTTGCCTCCTGAAATAGTCCAATCAGATTCAACAGTCAGATAATTTGATGGGTCTGATCACAATCAAGCTATAGAGTCGGACGATGATTTTCAACACCCTCCTGTAATAAAGAGAATAAAAGGAAAAGAGAACGTCGTTGAACGTTCGCCTCTGGTAAAGAAGAAGAAAAAGTTGTCTGCCCCTGTTCCTCTTAGTCCGAAGAAGTCTTCCCCAAAGGCAACTAAATTACCTCCAAGAAGACCACTACAACGACATGCCACACGGGAAACATCTGCCAAGATATCCAATCTTGACAATCCCATTGCTGCTGGTAAGTCATAAATCAACAAACGTGTGGGTCGAAACACGGTAGACGACACAACTGGAATGGCACAAAGCATCAAGTCTCCTGGCATCACCATTTCTCGTGATGAATTTGAAGCTTTTAAAAAATTGATAAGTATTCATTTTATAAATAAAGAGTTATTTATACATATTTTTGTACAAGTGTTAATTATTTATAATTCTTTGTTTCTATAGGTAAAGGATGAGTTTGATGACTTAAGGGAACTTGTTAAAGAAAATTTCAAAAATGTCATGGAGGGCATCAATTCCAAGAAACCAGATGTAAAGTTTTCCATATACAATCACAATTTTATACACCAATGTAGAATAAATTACAATAAGTATATACAAATATTTTTTAGGTATGTGATGATGATGTTCCACAAGGATCGCCTATCATGAATATTCATCATTGACCAATACAATCTCCACCACCTGCTCCTGAATTGGACCCACAAGGTCAATCAATTGAAAGGAAAGATCATGAGGTATCGGTAGTTAATCCTTATTATACAAAGTTTACTTGTATATTAATGTAATTATACAAGGAAGTATAATATACAATCTTTATACAGTCATTTTGGATTACTTTATAATGAATGTATATAAAAATTATTCAGTGTTGGGGTGTTGATGTTCAATAACAAATGCTTCACGAGGATTTCATCATGCTATCCTACACTCCCTACAACCAAATTAGAATACATAATTATAATTTTATACAACATTTTTTCAGGTGATTAGTGATGATCTTCCACCAGTATCTCCTACAATGAATCTTCATCATTCAACAATACAATCTCCACTGTTAGAGCCTGAAGTGCAGGCACAAGGTCATTCATATGAACTAATAGACCATGAGGTACTTAGTTTTTAAACCGTTTTATTCACATTTTGTTACTAAAGTATTTTTCTTTATACATTCAGAATTATAAATGTATAGTAAATTATTGTTTTGCATACATAATTAGTCATTTGCATCCTTGAATATATTTTTGTTGCTAATCAGGAAGAGAACCTGGACGAACTAATAAAGAAGATAGGTAATGTCCATGCCGATCAAGTTATGTTGGATGCTACTGCGGAAGATCAGCGTGATGATCGAAACGATCACACATGCAATTCAATTATCCAGGTACTTGTTGATGACAAATATATTGCTCCATTACATGAGTTCAATGCAGATGCAGGAGAGTCTTATCTAGTGCCTTTACAAATCATACCAATGCCGGAATCAAATATGGAATCAGTTATAACTGATTCCCAAGTTGAATTGTCGGACCATCTTCTTCCAAGCACGAATACACTGAACAATGTTGTATTTCAAAAACAACAACAAGCAGTTGCTCAACATACACCATTACCAACACATAGAGCTAGACGTCCAGGTTCATTCAATACCTCTCCATACATGACCTCATTCAGATCTGATTCTGGTATGCAAAAATCAGAATTTATTTGGTTGCATCTGTATATTAAATGAATATATTAATTTGTTGAATATGATTTGTTATATGTTTCAGGTAGTTCGTCACGTGTTTCAGTGACATTTGATTTGAAACATCCTTTTGTTTCAAGTCTAGCAAGGAAGAGTCTACATTGTATACGGTTTTTTGGAAATGGCTTAATAAAGATCTTCTCGTCAGGCACTATAAAAAGTAAATCATTTAATTATATTCTTTCACTTCCAGAATAAAATGTTGTATAGTGAATTTCTTATTTTTTTAATTTTGTAGGATCAACAATGAAGATCGATACAAAAAGAACAAGGCAAAGCTACCAAATATGTTCAATTTTGGTGTTGATATCATTGACGACAAGAATTGGTTCTACAAAATAGGGTTTGAATGGCAGATGTTAAATGACTCGATATGTGTGTTATTTCTTAGTAAAATATACATAAGTATTATGAAGTTGTATAATATACAACTTATTCATTATTTTTTTTACATTATCAAAACACATAGATGTGATATTCTACTTCTTAAGGAAAAAAGCCAAGTATTCCAACAATGTTGCATACAAAACCACAACTCTATGTTGCCATTTTAACAGCTTGATTCATAATGTTTGGGATGCATATTATGAAAAATCAAGTCGTTTATCTAAGGATGGATTGGAAGAGATGACTCTTGATTACATTAACGGATATAGGATGTATGCTTCTTTACCATGGTATAATATTGACGATGTATTCGTCCCTATCGATGTGAAGGAGAGGATACATTGGATGCTGATTGTTATATCATTCAACGATCGTTGTATAAAGGTGTACAATTCAATCTCAAACTCACTCCATCATTCATATGTTCATAATCATATCAACAAGTATGCACAGCTCATCCCAATGTTTCTGGTGAAGTCTGATTTTTATCTGAAGAAAGGTTTGGAATTTGCAAGTCACCCGCGATACCAAGCTCACAATAAATATGATCCATTTGACATTGTATATGTCAAAGATATACCCCAGCAAACACAAGATAGTTTGTAATTTAATTCTTTTTAAATACATTATTATTTCTATACGTGTATAATTTTATAATTTTGTTCAATTTAACAGGGATTGTGGAGTATATGTTGCTGCATATGCAGAGTCACTGAGTGAGATCAAACAAATTCCAGCCACAATTGATCCCGAAGAAATGTGTCTCAGATACGCTTCATTGTTGTGGAATTACGGCACACAAAAGGCACAAGCTGATGCAGTCAGTGATAGCGAAGCGCCTTTAAAGCCACAAAGAAATTATACAGAATGCGGCAGTAGTGAAAGGATCTCAATCCAGGAGCTCCTCACCATATTTTGTCTTGACTTCGTTAAATAGACAGATTAATCTTTTATTTTTAAGTCTTGTATTTTTAATTTTTTCATGGTATTATGATTTTGTTGTTTTGAACAATTACCTTTTCTTATATACAAATCATATTACCATCCGTTATTTGCCATTATATATATTAATATACAAATATGTATATTTATTTGTATATAATTAATTGTATTTATATAGCATATTCCATGTAATATGTATATATGAATAGGTATATTAATTACTAATTTTATACAATTACTAATCAAGAAATACACAAATTTTATATTAAAATACATTGTGTAGTCAAATAAATGTACAATAAGATATACAATCTAATTACAGTCATATAAAACTTTGTTATCTTTACAAGAAATTATTATACATTTCATTTATTCTATATTAATAAAAGAAGTATACAAATTATTATTTTTTACTAGTCATGTTCAAAAAACCAAAAAAAACAATCTTCGCCTTATATACAATAACCAAAATAATCTTATATACAATTTACGTATAGTAAATACAAAAGATTGTTGTATACACCAGAAATGCTTATACATTTTGACTTTGTATATACTACTTCCAAAAGTAAGAAATTATTAATATCAACTACATATACAATTATCACTACAATTTTATACATACGCATTAGATCTTTTTAAATAATATATTCAAGTAAATACAAAAAATATTATTGTAGATACATGAAATAATTATGCCTTTTCATTTTGTATATAATAGTTATAAAAGCAACAAACTCTTAATTATTGTAACTATTCCATAAATGAGAAACAATGGCTAACATTGGACAATTAGTAATATAAATGCACTGTTCACAAGAAATTAATCCCAAATAAAAAGTTCATCTGTATTAAAGACTTGACAAAACAGATTAACAAAATAAAGCCAGATTAAAGACACAATTGCTTAGGTTCTCAAAATGTTTAACATAATAAAATTTTAAAATCATAAACCATCTTGAGGCCTATTTCTGCAAGAACGCCTATTATGACCTGCAATCCCACAAGTACTGCATGAACTTTTCCCCTTAGCCCTCAACAACTCTCTTGCTGTTTTTTCCTGACTCTTTTTCTTTGGTCTGCCAAGAGGCCTTTTAAATTTAGGAGGTAACACCTCATCTGCCTGTATGTATTCCGTATCACCCATTCAGTTACATCTGGTAGAGGATGTATAGGCATGCCATAAGTCTTCAACATAGTCTTGGGTTTGTATAAATCTGAGCAATATTCATCCGGTGCTAGGCTTTTTGATTTCAACACAGCCCAAGCATGTTCACAAGGTCTTTCCTCATATTGAAATCTGCCACAAGTGTATGTTTTTTGCTTAAGACAAACTACATAATATCTACCATCATCATTCACATTGTGCACAAATTCAGTCGACGGAACAACCTGATCATATATACAAAGAAATTTAAAAAAATTAGCATATACAAAAAGTAATATACAATAATGACATTATACATTACGAATTGTATAATCATGCATACAACTTACGATCATCCTTGTGCTCATTACTTCATTTTCTGTGAGTATATCATAATATTTACCAATCAATGGCGTAAATGTGTATGTTTCTTCTTTCTTATAATCATGATTCCATCTTCCAAACAGCAGCCTCACCTACTCTAAAAAATCAAAGACAGGCAATTCTCTTGCTGAAAGAAGTGCAGCATTTATACTCTCAGCAATATTTGATGTCATGTGCCACCCCCTATGTATTGTTGCATAACACCGAGCCCACTTGTCATATCCTGCTAGCAACTCTAGATATTCTTTCACTCTTATATCTACCTTCTCTATGGTATCCATTAGCATTTCAAATTCTTGTTGTGTGCAAGCTTTTGCCATTGTATAGAATACACCAGTTAGCTTCTCATGAGACTTCTAAACTTCTTTTCAACATTGCTCCATAAGTGCCACATACAAGCATAATGTGGTACATTATCATATACTCTCGTAACAGCTTTTATAATGCTCTCATTTCTATTTGACACAACACACATATTACTCATTTCTCCATACGCTTCTTTTAGCTGCTCAAAGAACCAAGTCCAAGCAGCATCATTTTCTGAATCAATAATACCATACGCAAGGGGAAATATGTGTCCTACAATTATATCAGTATACATCATATTTTTTCTTAATAAAATTTACAATTAATATTTGTATACTGATTATGAAAATATACAAATGTTGACTTATACGTATACAAATTATTATATACAACATACATGCGCCATCTGTTGTGCTTGCTGCAAAAATTTTCCATTATATGGTCCCCTCAGGTGACTACCATCTACCACAACAACTGCTCTACAATGCTCAAACCCCTGTATAAATGCATTCAAAGCAACAAATAGGTACAAGAACTCATTATTCAGACCCTTTTTTCTTTCGTATATGGGATCCTGGGTAAGTTATATCCATCATATACAAATACGAAGGTAATTTTGCATACAATCCAGCTGGTGTACCCCTCAATGATTCCAAAGCTTTCTCTTTTGCCCTCCAAGCCAATATATAGTTAACATCGACTCCAAGATCAAGTTTCACATCCTTTTTAATGTCAGATGGCGTATATTTACGCTTGTGATATGCCAATTTAGGTTTCACAATCCCTCCAATCAAATTGCTAGTTGCTTGTCTTTGTGAATAAACTCTATCTTTTAAAGTACATGTATGATGTGTGTTGAATGCTCTAATTCTGAACATTCCAGATTTGTTGATATTCGATGCCTTCATTAACCACTCACACCCCTCAAAATAACATTCCAGTGTATAACTACATAAGTTTTCAACCATACACAATCAATATACAGTTTATAATCTAGTATATACAAAAAATTTTAAAAATCATATTCAAATACATAAAAAAGTATTACCTAACTGAATTTGACCTCACTGTTTTGTATTGAAATCTTTCTGCAATTGCGTATTTCTCCAAAATGTATTTCAAAGTTTTCTTGTTCCTATATACTTGATCAATTTCAACATGTTTGTTTGCTAGATCTGAAATCACCACATTAGTATCCAGCGAACCAAACGCAATATTAGGGTTTTCCAACTCTGCTAGTGCCATATGTTGTGAACTTTCTCCAGCAATATCATCATTATTTTTTGACACCAATATTCCCATCTCTCTACCTGCTGAACTATGACATACTTGGCTCTGTTTATTGCATAAATTCACAACAGTTATACGAACAGGGAATTTGTTAAATTCAATGTTAGCCTTTCTAAGCATTACATACACCCTAACACCCATGTCATTGTGTATAATCATTGGTGTATTGCTTTCTTCAATTTTATATTCAATCTTCATTTCTTTCTTACTCACGTCAACTCCAATTTGTGTCGCAAGTGTTGTATAAAACTCAAGAAATGATGCTTGTTCTTTGATTACTATCCCCTCTATAGTATAATCGACGTAACAATTTGTATAGTCCCATTTTCCAGAATGCATAACCAAAATAGCCAAAGAAGCCATTTCCTGTTCAGATTATACTAAAATACAAATCAAAATCAGTTAACATGATTATACAAATAATCATATACAAATAACATACTATACAAATTTGCAGATTTGTATACAACCATTCTATATACAACTCATTACAATTAATTATATAATGTATGCACAATATAAACAAAATTATACAAATACTATAGAATCATACGATATACAAAAAATTTTTTGTCTAATATAAAGACTACACATAATGTATATTGACACACGTTCCTGTTCAGATTATACTAATATACAAATCAAAATCAGTTAACATGATCATACAAATAATCATATACAAATAACATACTATACAAATTTACAGATTTGTATACAACAATTCTATATACAATTCATTACAATTAATTATACAATGTATACACAATATAAACAAAATTATACAACTACTACAGAATCGTACAATATACAAAAAAAATTCACTTATATAAAGACTATACAGAATGTATATACACACACGTTCCCGTTCAGATTATACTATTATACAAATCAAAATCAGTAAACATGATTATACAAATAATCATATACAAATAACACACTATACAAATTTACAGATTTGTATACAACCATTCTATATACAATTAATTACAATTAATCCTAGAATGTATACACAATATAAACAAAATTATACAAATAACACAGAATCGTATAATATACAAACTTTTTTTACTAGCCTACACAGAATGTGTATATACACACACCTTCATATACAAATCATACTACAGTTCACTTACAAATTTATATACAAACGTTCCCAATATTCATATAGAATTTATATATACATTTCACATACAAGTTTTTACACCATTAAAACTCGAAAAAATTGTACACAACTTTTATCAACTCTACAATATACAAACTTTACGTTATAATATACAATTTGTGACTTCCTATTCATATACATAAACACACTTCGACTCAAACAGTGAATGTTACCACTTAACAAAGAATAAGAAAATAAATCATGAATTTAACCGAACTAAATCCTTACCTGCACTTCAATATACGATAGCTTTGATTAATCCTAACCTTTAGTAGTCAGTTGTAGGAATAATTTGATTCTTCGTATGGAGTTTCTATGGAAATAAAACTATTTTTTTTGGAACAAGGAGTATTTAATTGACACGTTTCCCTTGAATTATGGGATTGTGCATAATCAGTTACCACATTTAATTTTCATTAATTGATAAAACAGAATTTGTATATTTGACTTTAAAGAATCACGCCATATACAAAAAAAAACTTAATAGCAAACTAAAATATACCCATAGAATGTAATTATATAAAGTATACTCATATAGTGTTATTTCATTAAATGCATTTGCCATATCTATAAGTTGCCCTAAAAACAAAATAATTACAAACATATACCCCCTTACATTCATACCCCATTAAATAATTACACTATATACCCCTAACTAATTTCGCTTAACTAATATTAAATCAGTATATATTTATTGTATTGGTATCATTAAGACTGATAATTTTACTTAACTGATACTAAATCAATATATATACTGTATTGGTATAATTTCACTTAATTGATATATATATATATATATATATACACTCTTGTAGTATCATTGACTAATGAGTAATTTCTGAACAAGAAACATTAATGATACCATAACAGCATACATATACTTTTATAGTATCATTGACTAATGAGTAATTTTTGAACAAGAAATCTTAATGATACAAATACAGTATATATATATATATATATACTGATTTAGTATCAATTAAGCGAAATTATCATCCTTAATGATAACAATATAATATATACATACTGATTTAATATCAATTATGCGAAAATTATTAGCCTTAATGAACAAGGGTATGAGCTGTAATTTTTTTTGAGAGTGAGTATTTCTTGAATTACTTTGGATTGGGATATGAATATGTAATTATTTTGGGTTTTATGGCCATTTATGTAGTTTCCGCAAAAATGAATCCAATCCCTTCTACAAACGAGCTTTCGTCTCATGCCCAATCCCCAGCCCACTACAGTGAAGAGTTGGAATGAAGGCCCAATTGACTGGGCCTGGGGCAGTTCTTCGCCCGACCCGGCTACTTGCCCAGTCCTCTCCAAAAAGCAAATCTGCTCTTTGATTTCGCGCTCGAAAACGGGAACGGATCGATTGTTCTTCTTTATTCCTTGAATTCATAATCCCATTCAATTGGAAACTAGTTTTCTGCTATGTTCTCCAATTCTTCACACTCAAAAACCCTAATTTCTTGAAGTTTTGTACTAATTTATCAGAGAGCAAACCCTAATTTTGCAGAAATAATTCGATATGGATGCGAAGGACATCTTAGGATTGCCCAAAAATGGACCTTTAATGTCCCAAGAAAAGAAGTCGAGGCCTCAGAAAGAATCTCAAAGGAAACCTGATGGCATTTCGCGAGAAGTAAGTTTGTTATTCCTCTACTTTTCCTCATACTGTGCATTGTAGTTTTGAAAATTGCTGATTTCCTTTTTTGGGGTTTCCAGGTTTATGCACTTACAGGTGGTATTGCACCTCTCATGCCTTCTATTGATATCAATCAGTTGAAAAGGCGAGCTCTTTCGGAGTCCGAAAAGGTTCATTTGCTTAATTCTGATTCTTTTTTTTTTTTTTTTCAGCTAATACTTTTGCCGTTGGGTAGAATTGTAAGTTGTACATCCGGCATTGTAAAATAGTCAAATGCTATCAGGAATGCTCTGAATACTGAACCTGAAAAGAGCTAGAAATCCATGATTGTTGGATTGACAATACCTTTGCTTCTCCCTGCCCACATTTTTTTTAAGCATTTGGTTTTTGCTTCGACAATATCTCCAAGTAATTCTCATAGCTGGTGTCATAAAAGAACTCGTTGTAGCTGTGATACTCCACTTTCTTT
The DNA here is from genome assembly GCA_018342035.1 of Solanum appendiculatum. Taxonomy (NCBI): domain Eukaryota; kingdom Viridiplantae; phylum Streptophyta; class Magnoliopsida; order Solanales; family Solanaceae; genus Solanum; species Solanum appendiculatum. The sequence goes on along the minus strand of JAGDQO010000328.1, from coordinate 543,725 downwards.
TGTTTGGGAGTGGTTGAGTGATTACATGATTGCTTTCATGGATGGAGCTTTGTCTCATGGACTTCTTATGTTGTCTCTGTTGAAATTCCTTGCTAATGCTTTATGGTATGAACTCAGAGCAGCATGAAAGTAGCGACAAACTCTAGAATATTTGGATAAAAACTATGTTGAAGGAAGAATAGAAGAAAGTTGGACCAAAATGGGAAGCAATTTTATTCAGTAGAAAGTCACTTGAATCTTTCTCCTCCGCACATATAGCATAGTAGAAGAGCTTCCTATCTTCTCTCCAGAATGGACTAGCGACATGACAATAAGCAATCCAGCATAATTTCAAACTTGTTATAATTGCTTTTGGAACTAAGTTGATTTGCAGTTCCAGCTAATCGCAAATCCTCACAACTTATTTTCAGTAGTAGGTCATCTAGATATCTTCTTTGTATACCCTAACAAAGTTTTGTTACACTAGTGGATGTTTCTTAATGGTGCTTCTTCTTGATGTTAAGAGAAGCTAATAAATTCTTCTGATTTGCTATTCAGATTACATGGCAATGGCTTCCGTTCACAAGTTCTGCTAGAAAAGATAACTTACAGCTTTATCATTGGGTACGTGTCCCGACTGATCTAGCATCTGCTTAAAGTAACTGACAAACCATCCACTCATGAAACTCATTTGGCTTTGATAAATCCCAGGTCAGAGTTGTTAATGGTGTTCCGCCTACAGGTGACTATTCGTTTGCCAAGTATAATAAGGTATATCAAGGATTCTTCTTGTTTCTAAGGGTTCTTCTATATATGGTATTAAATCTGCTCTGTCTGATGGCTGCAGTCGGTGGATGTGATTGAGTATACTGATGAGGAGTATGAGAAGTTCTTGTCCAATCCTGTAAGTATCAAAATAGTATCCGAAATTAGATGTGTTATCTTCTTGGGAGTTGGGAAGAGGCAATATCAAGAATCATCAGCTTTATCTTTTTTTGAGTTGAACTTAAAACTCTATTAGCATCTTGTAATAGCACCCTCACCGTAGTCATTTATTGAATGACTGTTCATATCTGTAATGGTTTATTGAATGTCTGTTAATATCATGTTATGTAATTACCCAATCGCGACATTTGATTTTGTAGCTTTTGCAGAAATATTTTCAATTGCTGGAGTCTTGACATGATATGAAGTATCTTGCTACCGATATTCATATTTTATCTTTGTTGATATCCTTCAGCAACTTATGAATAATCATTTTTATCTTTGTTGAGAACTGGTCTTTGATTGTGCTTGTAATCTCCATGCATTCTTCTTAGGACAGATTCTTATGTCATTGGAAGGTATTAGTTAATTGTCTCTTCAATTCCTTATATCTTTGTGAACTCACTTACTTATTCTCACATGTTAGTCATGGACCAAGGAAGAGACGGATCAATTATTTGGCCTGTGCAAGAGGTTTGATCTCCGTTTCGTTATCATAGCTGATAGGTTCCCTTCAAATCGTACAGTTGAGGAACTGAAAGACCGTTATTACAGTGGTATTCTACAATGCTCTTTGTTTATCAATTGCTTAAACTAATTTAGCTTTTACGCTTTATATGATTAGTGACTCCAAATGTCTTTTTATTTTCATGATGGTTTTGGACCTCGTCGTATGTAGTGTCTCGAGCTATTACAATTGCTAGGGCACCATCTCCTGCCGATGTTGCTGGACATCCCCTTGTTAAGGTCAGTTAACAGTTGTGGTTTTCTCAACTGAGGACTATTGTTCTTTCTGATTTACTTCTTTGGAGCAATACCACCTCCTTAGACCACTTTCTTCTCCAAGTTTATGTCGTCTAACTGGTGTTTTGTTCTATAAATTTCAGTTTCTTGTGGTATTTCTAACTTTTTTCTTACAATACCATAGGAGCCTTACAATGTCTCTCAAGAGGTTGAGCGAAAACGTGCACTGTCGATGGTGCTCTCACAAACAAAGCATCAGGAGCGTAGGGATGCAGAGGTTTGTGCATACTGTTACTTATTGTCCTAGTTGCCCTTTCTAAATGAATGCCCTCCTTGATGAAATTTAGACATCATCCCATGTTTAACTGTATGTCGTTGTTCTTAAATGGAGCCTCTTGATAACCCATGTGCATAATTATATGTATTTGTTTGTTTTGTTCTTTCTAAATCAGTAACCTGCCCTTCGAACCTTGGTCTTAGGTTCTTGCTGAAGCAAAAAGAATATCCGAATCACGAAAAGCTGCTAAGGTAAGAGTTCTAGGGCTACTTTTACCTGGAACATTCTTCCAGGGAAGATATAGTTATTGGATGTCCGTCACCCTGTTTATTATTTTGAAAACCAGCACTAACCAGGTTATTGCATGTTCTCAGGCCGCTGAAGAAACAGAACTTCCCGATGTGTCAGATGCTGCTCCTGAAGGTGCTGAAAAGGCTGGTATTGATGTAATATCAACTTCCCCAAATGCTCAATTACCCTCTGGGATTGCTGCACCTCCAGTGTCAGAGACTGCTTCCACTTTGGCTTCTCTTCGCATGGTTTGTTTGAGAATAAGATTTCTACTATCCACTTTCTGTCATTCTTTCCTGCTTACAGTAAATACATTGAAGCTCCTTTAACTTGGACAATCCAGTTACACAAAACTTTCCTTGATCTTTATAGGTAACGTGTACATTGTCAGGATTTTGTTGTAGTTTGCAGTGTATGCAATCTTTGTTATAGTCTATAGAATGCCAAAGGGAAGATGTGCGGTGACTAGGATTTTAGACACCTGCAGAGAGCTATTTTAGCAAGTATTGGGTCCATTTAATATAGAAACTTTTATTCCTTTAGGGAAAAAAAAAACTGATCTTCAGAAGGCCCGAGAAGGTCCTCTTATTAGCTCAAACTAATTTTGTGGAGAAAGTAAAAATATTTAAAATCATATACGCATAATATCAAATATCAATCTACTCACTAACTGAAAACTTTCAGCTGCGAGTGTATTTGAGAACATATGGACTGGAGCAAATGGTGCAAGCTGCGAGCTCTTCAGCTGGACTTCGGACAATCAAACGGGTTGAACAAACTTTACAAGACCTTGGGGTTTGTTTCTTCTCTATAATACATTTGTTTTGTTGTATATATACTTTGGAACCACTGTGGCATTTATCCTGGCCCAGATTTTTAACACATCATCAGAGGTGCAATCTGAGTTGTCTAATGATCAGGACTTGTGTTGTTGGGGTGCCATTTTATATGTGGATCAAGTTCTATTACATCGTGAAATCTCAGTTATCTAATTATCCAGACTTGTGCTGTGAAATTACAATTTTACGTGTGGCACAAGTTCTACATTTTCTCCCACCAATTTTGATGTTCCTAAGCACTTTTCTTTTCTTTCTTGTACCTCCTGGTTTAACTGCCTTATAGAATGATAAATATTTCCCCACTAATTTGACTGGGAAGGCTATGTTTTTTTCCCATCTGTAGGTTAATTTAAAGCCAAAGGTCCCAACAAAACTTGTCTGTGCGGAGCATCTTGAACTGAGGAAAGAGATACTAACCCTGTTAAATCTTCAAAAGCAGGTATTTGGCATTTTATTTTATTAGCGTATGCTTTCAACAATTTTTTTGATCACGAGTTCGGTTTGGCTATAGAGTTTAGACTAAAGAACATTTTAAGATTACATTTTAGGACTGTTTGAATATCATTAAAAAAAATGTCTTATTTGTGTTGCCTTATGTTTTGTTTCATAATGAAGCATCTCTGGTTAAATAGCATTGTCTAGCGTAGGCAAACCCTGGAGTTGTGTGCTCAAGTGAAGATTGGCTGAGTCTTAGAATTCTGGGTGCTCAGTTGCTCACACAGAATAGTTTGCCACATATATCAAATGATTAACAACAACACACCTCAATCCCAAACAAGTTGAGATCGGCTTTATGAATTCTCACTTTTATTCAAGCTTAATTCATATTATCATCATACTAAATAAAATTAATGTGAAAAATAAGTTAAATGTATTGTAATTTACAATAATAATAGCAATAATAATAATTGAAGTTCTTTAACAAGTCTAAAACCTATCCTCAACTAGCTATCAAGCAATTACTTAGCAGCATTTGGAAACCATTCAATTTCAATTAATTCTCTGGTGAAGAAGTAAACTATCTAGGAGAAACAAACACAAGTATATGTTAACAACAAAAACATACCCACTGTAGTCTCACAAATTGGAGTCTGGGGAGGGTAAAGTACACAAACCTTACCCTACCTCAGAGGTAGAGAGGTTGTTTTCAATAGACCCTCGGCTCAAGGAAAAACAATCCAAAGCAATCCAGAAAAAGAAGTAAGTAAATGACGAGAAATATCAGATAATAACAAAAACAGAACTACAATGAAACAATACGATAATCGAGCTACAAGGAATCAATAGATAGTAACAGAAATCAAATGACAAGAAATTGCAAGAGGAATACTACGACTACTAATATGAACGGACAGCAATATGTGGCCTGTACACCCTCTTATCTATGGTCATATTCTCAATAAGCTAAAACTGTGTCATGTCCTGTCTAATCACCTTTTCTCAATTCTTTTTCTTCAGTCTTACACACCTCCTCTTCACATGTCCAAACCATCTCAGTCTTTCTTCCTGCATCTTGTCCTCCACCGAAGACACTCTTACCTATCCCCGGATATTCTCATTCTTAATCTTATATCTCCTAGTATCCCCACACATCCATCACAACATCGTCATTTTCACAACTTTCATCTTCTGAATGTGAGAATTCTTGATTGGCCAACCCTCCGCTCCATACAACATAGTTGATCTAAATAACACTCTGTAAAACTTGCCTTTAAGTTTTAGTAGCAACTTCGTATCACACAGGACTTTAGATGTGAGGCTCCACTTCATCCACCCTGCACCAATATGGTGAATAACATCCTCGTCAATTCCATTTCCTTGGATAATAAACTCAAGATACTTGAAATTTCCTCTATTTTGGATGATTTGTGTATCAAGTCTCACTTTCACGTGAGCTTTATGCATTACATGATTGAACTTGTACTCCAAATGCTTTGTCTTGGTTGTGCTCAACCTGAACTCTTTAGACTCTAAGGTTTGTCTCCAAATTTCCAACTTAGCATTAACTCCACCGCGAGTCTCGTCACTGAGAACTATGTTATCCCAAATAATCTACACCATGGCACCTCACCTTGAATTTTTCTTGTTAATGTATCCATCACCAAGGCAATTAAAAATGGGATATTTCACACAAGTATATGTCAGATATCCCAAAAAGAGTTTGAGGTTTATCTGACCAATTTGTCTCCTATGCTTTTGCAGTATATTATTTTCCATCATTTCTGATTAGATGGACTTCCGTTTTCAACTCTCTCTCTCTCTCTCTCTCTCATTTTGGTTCAAAACCATCTCCCCCCTTTTATGTATTGTTTTCATATGTGTTTGGAAATTGGAGATGCTTCATTTGCAAGGTTAGAGCTTCAATGACGACAGTTTTCACTTCTTTCTTATCAGAAGAGGCCAATGACCCAACTTTGTTAATGCTTGTCTTGAAAATCAGGTACAATACAAGGAGGCAGAAGGGTCATCTTATCGGGAAGGTTCATATTCTGAAACACCTGGTACACCTCCCAAGGTGAGGATTCTGCTTATAACTCTGTAACCAACCTCTTTCCTTTTTCTAAAAAACTATATTTGTTTTTAGTTTTTGGTGTTCCACGAGATGAATTAGATAAAGATATATCTTTTTGTTTGTGTGTAATGGAGTTGATATCTGCTTGTTGACAGCGTGCGCAGCGTGCTACGGACCAAGATAGAACATTCATTCCCGATTCTACAAGTTTTGGAGGTAAGCAAATGACAGAAGTACTTGGGCTGTCTGTTAAAGGTGTACTCCATTATGATCAAACTGTTCTCTCTGTTTCATTCAAACTCAAACATCATCTTTTGGTGCCAATAATTTTCATGTTCTATAGGGGAAAGAGTTGGTAAAAAGGACCAGAAACGCAAGGTATGTGTCGTTAGTATTTTTAATGAATTTTCAAATAAATCCAAACAGTTCTAAGAGTCTACTATGTCAATTTGGGGATCCAGGGGCCTGGACGATTATCAGAAGTTCCATCTTCACCAGCACAGTCAAAACGGCCTCGCAAGTTAAAAACTTCAGATGGATGAATTGGAGGGTTAGTGCATTATTCATCTCAATGCCTGCCTTTATTTGGAGTAGTGCTTGAGAATTTAGCCATAGGACACTACCAAATAGCTTAAATCTTTTGCTTGCTTAGTAGTAAATTTTCTTAATCTCATATTTCCTCTGTTGTGTACTCAGGACTAAAGCTACAAGGAGCTGTATAATAAGCAGCTTGAATCAACTTCTTTGTCATGTGTTCTGCGCCTTTTTTGAATTTGCTCCAGCATGAAACATGATCCAGCCTTTCAAAATTTCAAATGTGGCTCTCATTTGAGTGGCACAAAAAATGTTAGATGCCTCTCTAATGCCTTTCTATGGAGATCGGGTCCTCCTTTGCATCAAAGTACAGTCCCCGCAGTCTGTATATACATCTGTATCTTATAGTTGTGATTAGCATGTTAACCTCACCTTTCTACCATGTCTCTTTGGCATGTCATTAAATTATTGAGCTGTGTTGGCTGTTTCTGTATTAACACATCAAAGTAGTTGTGCTTTAGTCGCGTTTAGATTGTTTACCAGGATGGACTGATATGAGTTGAAACTGCATAGAAGCTGAAACAGGAAGTGTAGTGATTGCGAACCATAATAGATTTGATGCTGCTGCTTCTCTTTCTGGATTATCTTCTTTTCATTTATAGATATGGTTCTTGAATTTGATGGATGTAAAACTACATAGTACTGTAGTTACATATAATGAGTGCCCGGGGACATGTATTAGTTGTGTTTTGTTTTCATTTCATTTGTTCTACTGGTTACCAAATGCTCCTGAATGGAGATCTGTTCATTGTATGGAGTCAGCATACAAACTAAAAGAGAATATGTTAAGCGAATACCAATAGCAGTTGGTGTTTTCATAGTAGATGACTAGATAGTGATAAGATTGCGCCTGCATTAAGTACAGGATTCATGTGTGCAAATGGCTGGCGGGGAAGAACTATAAATTTAATCTCTATGATGTCAAAACTTGTGTAAGGGAGACGGGAGTATTATTATGCTCTTCCCCAAACCTTCTTAAGGGTCGTGGTGCCCATTTTTTTGTTTATACCTCGCTTGTGAGAATCATTTACATTTTTGTGAAAAGTTCTAGGGATAAAGGGAATTAGAGAAGGAATGTACAACTCTTAGCTAAGAATTATCTTGCTGAGTAAATTGAGGCTTAGCTTCATGATATTAATGCATATCTTTAAAAAATTTGGTAATTTTGTTTCTTTGTAATCTATATATAAAGTGATATTTTTGGTATTAAGTGGATTCTACTAACCCATACTTCACAAGTTTAAACATTTTCTTTTATGAAATTAGTGAAGGTTATAGTTGTGACCATCAAATAAAAAAATACCTTTTTCAAGCTCTAACTTAATTAAATTAATTTTTGAATAAGTGATATACAAATTTTTGGATTCTAGAGATACATGATAATGTCGAATCTCTTCCTAAATATCTTCCTAAATTCTCCATATCTGCAACCTCTGTTTCAACCTTTCCCTGCTTCAATTGAGTACAACCTGGCACATCAAATTCTGTTGGGTTTTAAAGGTGTCAATGCTTGTGACTTTTCTAATGAGTTGTGATTTTTCTCAAGAGTTGTGATTTTTCCAAATGGTTGTGACTTTTCTGACAAGGCACAATAAGCACCTCTTCATATTTAATCTTCTACTCTTCTTCTTGCTTGCTTGCTTCGTAACATCACATACTACAGGACATGAGGAAAAAATTTAACTACATACTTGTAAAGCATTTCATATATAGAGCTAATAACAGAGGCCAATAATCAACTCAAACTAATACAGTTTGGAAATTGTGATGATAACAACACAACTCTTTCAAGCCCAATACCATTATATTATTTCCTGGCCCTAATTTGATGAAGTAATCTGTCATCAATAGGAAGTTAAGATGTTTTATGACCTTACCTAAAGAAGAGCCTACTCTCTAATTGCACCCGTTCATCTGGTTTCAATTCCTTTAAATTACCACTCATTCTGTTGAATCTACACATCTGCTTTAGATAATTTTTTACATATCACAATTAACTTGTGCAATATATGCATGCAACCTTCATAATGTGGTAGATCATATAAACAGACTAATGTTTTTGCTAACTTGTATGATCAGTTGGCATGGGTTTATATATATATATATCAAAAGTTCCCCTCAGTAGTAGGTTTGGTTCTCCAAGGGAGAGCAAGTGATACTCCCTAGATTTCTAAGCATGACATAAATGAAGTAATGCCATACTTCCATTTACGCGGATACGCCTCATTTTCCAGTCCTCTCAGAGTCAAGACCGAAGAGTGATGACCAGATCAAGTTAAAGAGGAAGTTCAGATGTTCTGCACAATTGTTTTGCGAAGAATGACCTACATTATTAATGCGAACACCATAAATGAATTGTAAAAAATACTTCTTTTCACTATCTTGTCATGATCAATACATAAAAGTGAAGGTGGTAAGAAACTTAGCCATGATGCATGAAAACATTTACAAATGACTTATTTGATTCCGACAAATGATGATTAGACGCATAATAGCTCAATGGGTATCTAGTCTTACCAGAAATTTCTGGTTCATAGGTGGGTTTAGGGAGACCTCTTTTATGTCGTGGTGGTAGTTGTTTGACTGACGGTTTGGGTACAAAATCAGAAACATCCTGAGTTGGCGACGATTGGTTTGGTACATCAGTTGCTTGTTGGGTGACGAGTTCATGTGACATTGGACTAACTTCTCCAATTTCTTGATTTCCAGTATCACCCAAATCTTCTTCTTCAATTTCCTGATTTTCAGCAGTAACCAAATCTGATTCTACCATATCTTGGTTATGTCCCATTTCTTGATGTTCACCACCACATAAACATGATTTATCTACAACCTGGTTACTAGGTGCATAAAGTATCAATTTTTCATAATTTAGCAATAAAATATCCTTCAGGTCCTCCCTTGGGAGTTTTGTTTCATTAGAAATATACATAGACTCTTCATGGAAAACAACATCCATTGTAACAAACATTCGTTGAGTTGGAGGATAAAAACATTTGTACCCTTTTTGATGAGTAGCATATCCCAAAAAAACACACCGCAATGCACGAGGGGATACTTGTCGCGTTGATGCTTACGAAGATGTACAAATGCTACATAACCAAAAACACGAAGAGTCAAATTTGGGACTGCTGGTGCAATCACTGCTTCAGCAAGAGCTTGAGATGGTGTTCTAAAGTTAATTGTGCTAGAAGGCACTCGATTAATTAAATATGTTGCACAAGTGAGTGCTTCTCCCCAATAATATTGTGGCAGATGAGCTTCAATCAATAGAGCACGAACAACTTCTAACAAATGACGATTTTTTCTCTCAGCTACCCCATTCTGTTGGGGTGTATTGGGACAAGTAGTTTGATGAACAATTCCCTGTGCTTCTAAATATCGCTTAAGTTCATAGCTCGAATACTCTCCCCCATTGTCACTACGTAGAACTTTTACTTGGGCATTATATTAAGTGCAAATCATTTTATGAAACTTTTAAAACAACAAATTCACTTCACTTTTAAACTTCATCAAACACACCCAAGTCATTCTAGTACAATCATCTATAAAAGTAACAAACCAATGTGATCCACCTAACATATTCACCTTGGATGGACCCCAAACATCTGAATGTATAATCATAAAAGGAATAGAACTTTTATTCATTCTTGGTGAAAACGACACACAGTGACTCTTTGAAAGTTCACAGACATCACAATGGAAACCAAAAACATCAAATTTTATAAATAACTTAGGAAACAATTTCTTAAGATATCCAAAAGAAGCATGTCCCAATTGTCGATGCCATAGCCAAATATCATATTTCCTTGTTTTTTCCTCACAACTAAACACATCAACCGATAATGCTTGGCGCAACTGATTAGAACTTTTTGACTCCAAATCCAAGTAATACAACTTCTCTCGTCTAGTACCATAACCAATCGTCTTCCTCGTCCGGATGTCCTTAAACACACAACAGTCAGGCCAAAACATCACAACACAAGATAGAGTAGTGGTAATTTGAGAAACAGACAAAAGATTAAAATCCAATGAGGGAACTACTTAGACACAGTCTAAATTCAAATTATTAATGAGAGACAAGGATCCTTCCCCAATGATAGGTGCCGAAGAACCATTAGCGGTGGAAATATACTTTTGTGACGAGGGTTTAAGGGATGAAACTTGTCTAGAATCAAATGTCATGTGATCCGTAGCTCCGGAATCAATTATCCATGTACTATTAGAAACAAGTGCAGATGAATTTAAAGCCTTACCACTATTACCTCTCGTTGCTATCAAGGCTGTGGATTGTCCAGCAACATCTTCCTTAGCATTTGTTTCTACAATTGCAGCAGTGGAACTCTTGCTTGCATTTCTCCTTCTTGAATCACGGTTATGATCCCACCAATCTGGATATCCCACAATTTCAAAACAACGATCTTTTGTGTGTCCTGATTGATCACAATGAGTACACTTATAAGCGGACTTGTTGTTACCCTTAGACCTCATTCGATCTAGTTGATTTTGAGAGAACCGATTTTGATTAGATCTGTATTTGCTCACCATGGCTGCTGCTTCAGTTTTTTCAAGTTCTCCATTCACTGTTGCATGCCGGACAGATTCACGACTAACCATTGAGTAACATTCTTCTAATTCTGGAACAGGATCCTTCCTTAAGATTTCACCACGAATCTGTTCAAATTCACCATCTAAACCAGTAAGAAAGATGTGCACCCTTTGTCGTTGAATAGACTTGCGGTAAGAAGTGACATCCTTCTCATTTTCCATGATCACCTTATCACGATGATCCAACTCACTGAAAATTTCAATCAGTTCTCCATAGTAGGAAGAGAGAGATCTGCTATTTTGTTTGGCAGAAAAAGCCTTTTGATTCAAAGTGAAGACTTGTAGTTCATCTGCTCCATCATAGAAGGCTGTTGATAGAGCTTTCCAGATTTCCCGAGCAATAGGTAAGCGAATATATCGCTTCATAATCTCAGGAGACATAGACATCAAAAGCCACCTCTAACCTTTTGATTGTTTGTGTACCACTTCTCATATCCTTCATCCTTTTCAGTAGGTGGTTGTGTACTCCCACGAACAAATGAGAGTTTCTCTTTTTCAGCAATATGCATCTCCATGATTTGAGACCACATATCATAATTTGTTTCATTTAGAATAATCCCTGCATTGAAAGAGGAATTTTCAGATTGAATGATAATCGGGGTAGAGTTGGAAGCATCTGATTTGCCCATGGCTCTGATACCAAATTCAAATCTTGAACAGAATAATTCCCTTTTTTTGTATTCAGTTATTTTTCAAGGAAAACATGTACATCAATATATAACTACTGCTAAGTTACAATGTATGGAAAGAAACAATTGCTAGTTATTTAGCCTATAATCAAGGGCTTAATATAATCTTCCTATTTTACAAAGATTACTAGAATCAAGCAATTTCTATATTTACAAAGATTACAGAATCAAGTCCTAAAATATCTCTACATGTCTAACTCAAGAAAACTTGGAGAGAAGGGGTTGGATAATGTGCAGATGCTACTTGTGTGAGAAAGCTTGTGATCTGTAGATCATATTCTTGTGTGTTGTGAATTTATTTGGCAAGTGTGGACCATGTTCTAGCTAACTTTGGCATCCATTGGACACGTCCTATGAAGTTCAAGAATGTGTTAAGAGTGCCGGGAAACTGCATGTCCAGTAGCATCCCTGAAGAAGACCTGGAGAGCTATTCCTCTTAGCAAAGCTTGGACTATATGGAAAGAAATAAGAGATATTTTGAAGCAAAAAGGAACAGTTGCAGTCTGTTAAAAATAGTTGTTTGCACCACTAGTACTGATGGAAAGATGGAAATGGTGTTATGAATTCAGATAACATGGTGGACATGATAGACTACTTAGGTTCTTAATGTAATCAAGCCAGCATTTTCTTACTACTTTCACAGTATCAGCTTGATATTGTTTTAATAAAATCTAACTTTGTCAAACAAAAAAAACTAGGTAGCATAGCACATAACTGCATGCTCTAGACTAGACGCATCTTTGCCAGATTTCTGAGCCTTGTTCTGGACTAACATCACAATCTATCATCAGCATCATCTAGACCTAAAGTACATTGGTAACCAAGTCCTATAGTAACTCTGTAAGAACCTATGACGGATAGAATCAAACAACTTCTCAGAGATATGGTCCTCTTGCCTCATTCTAACATTCCATCTTCACATCAAATTAAGTTCAGTACATGCATCACAGCAGTATTTTGCATACTTGTAAAGCATATCATATATAGATCTAATAACAGAGGCCAATAATCAACTCAAACTAATACAGTTTGGAAATTGTGATGATAACAGCACAACTCTTTCAGGCCTAATATCATTACTTCCATATTAATTCCTGGCCCTAATTTGATGAAGTAATCTGTCATCAATAGGAAGTTGAGATGTTTTATGACCTTACCTAAAGAAGAGCCTACTCTCTAATTGCACCCGTGCATCTAGTTTCAATTCCTTTAAATTACGGAGCATTCTGTTGAATCTACACATCTGTTTAGATCATTTTTTACATATCACAATTAACTTGTGCAATATATGCAATCTTCATAATGTGGTTGTTCATATAAACAGACTAATGCTTTTGCTAACTTGTATGATCAGTCCGCATGAGTTTATATATATATATATCAAAAGTTCCCCTCAGTAGTATGTGTGGTTCTCCAAGGGAAAGCAAGTGATATACTCCCTAGATTTCTAAGCATAACATAAATGAAGTAATGCCAGACTTCCATTTATGCCTCATTTTCCAGTCCTCTCAGTATCAAGACCGAAGAGTGATGAGGTTTTCAATGTTGTTTGTGCATACTTAAGGTGCATATTTAATAGTAAACCAGATCAAATCAAAGAGGAAGTTCAGATGTTCTGCACAATTGTTTTGCGAAGAATGACCTACACTAATAATGCGAACACCATAATTGAATTGTAAAAAATACTTCTTTTCACAATCTTGCCATGATCAATACATAAAAGTGAAGGTGGTAAGAAACCTAGCCACTTCATCCATACTGTTATTTCTTTACATAGTGAACATGTATGTAAGTTTGCTCGAAATGGTTGGGATTATACATCTCTGCTGCATAACAGACGATAGTATTGCCATTTAACTACACAATATGTCAGCAGAAGAACTTCTCAAAATACTGTCGCAAAGCAAGCTAGTCAGTGAACACTACATTGACAATATCGGGGAACTTCTCTTTGATTGCTGCTTTGACTCCTGATCCAATAGACTCAGGCCCTACATACTTCACATTGCAATTGACTTCCTCAACGGATAAAACTTCCACACTACCACCAAAATTTTTAATGGCGGGTCTTAATATATTAAGGTGAGCATTCACAGCCTGCAGGAACATGGGTTCTTAGTAAGACATATCTTAAACCATTTGAATGCAGTTTATCCATTAGCAAGTGATTTTGCAAATATTCACCTCAGCAGTGGTTTCAACTACTTTTTCATCGTATACTTGGCGAATATCCTTGATGGCTTCTCCAAACTTTTCCTTGAGTACCCTTTCAATCCCCATTTTCATTGTGGTTGTTGCGCTAGGACAACTCTCGCACACTCCTATACCCATTGCATACAAAATATTAAGTATTTCCAGTTATAAATCAAAACGTCACCATAAATGTATCAGAAATTTCTTAAGCAACCTCATTAGCACATTTAAGGAGAAATATCATGGCGGTTGACAACCTTTTCTTCTTTTTGAGATTTTGTTGCACAGTTATGTTGCTCAAAACATGTTCCAAAGCGCCCATCATTACCCTCTAACTCTAGCAGCACACACCAAATGGCCATGAAATAACTATTGTTCATTCACATGAAATAAGCTAACAATTGAATTCCTGATTCAAATCTATTGACTGGATAAATCATGATTGGTATGTATCGTAATGAATCATCTGTTTCTCTCTCCCTACACTTTTTATTCTTTCCACTCTCTCCTTCCTCCTCTGGTATCTTCTTTGGTATTTAGATGAATATGGAAATGCCAATACTTGTCACTGGGAAGCAGATTGACTTTGGTTAATAGTGTACTTGATGCACTCCCTTCCTATATATGATGTCTGTATTTCCTATGCCAGCTAGTGTGTCCAACTGCATTGATGCTTTGAGGAGGAAATTCCTCTGGCAAGGTAGTGAAGATAAGAGGAAGTACCACTTAGTTGAGTGGGATGAATTAATTGTGGCTGTTTCTGTATTAACACATCAAAGTAGTTGTGCTTTAGTCGCGTTTAGATTGCTTACCAGGATGGGCTGATATGAGTTGAAACTGCATAGAAGCTGAAACAGAAAGTGTAGTGATTGCGAACCATAATATATAGATTTGGTGCTGCTGCTTCTCTTTCTGGATTATCTTCTTTTCCAATATATTCTTGTATTTGATGGATGTAAAACTACATAGTACCGTTGACCGTAGTTACATACAATGAGTCTCTGGGTCACGTATTAGTTTATGCTATGTGGCCTATTCCTTGTGCTTATCGAAAGAGAGCAGGAAAGAAGTGTAACGACATATATTACCAAATCCCATTGATCAAAAAAGGTATATATGTACTAACGGATACAAAAGAGAAACAAAGTTTTATCTTTGCTAGATATTTTTCATGCTTAATCACTTCTCACTGTCTAATAAGAAGGAATATTGATGACTGAAATGTACTAGCATGTTGAAGCCAACGTCTCAAGTTTGCAGGACTGCAATACATATGGTTTATGTTGGATGGAACAAGTAGGGGTTTGAACTAAAACAAAGAAGTGATATTAGAAAGAAAAAAAAGGTGGAAGATATGCTTTCAACTTTTTTTAAGAAAAGTAATTTTGCAATGAAAAAACATTCACTTAAGCTTGAAAATTACTTTCAAAAACAAATTTCAAACACCCTTAATGGTAAATATTATTATACTGCTTTCAACGTAACCCTTGGCCATGAGAATTTTTCACTTTTTTTCCGGAATTCTTTTTCACTTTATTAAAAAAGTCGAATTTGAAAAACACCCAAAACATCGTTTTTCACTTTCACTTTTAGTATGTTTTTGACATTATGTGAATATCTATTTGAGATATTACTCTCTTAGAGCGAATTTGATTCTGCGTTTTAGATAAATTTGTCAAATTGGATGATTTTTCTAGTTTTAACAGATTAAGGAGCCTCTCCACCTGATGGTCCTATTTAAATTAGTCGGTCAATATTTCCTTTAATATTTTAGCCGAAGCTTTTGAGGAGTGCAAGGGTACGGTCGTATGGGGATGGTTACTACACATGCAGAGGCGAATATAATATGTTATTTATGGATCTAATCGAACTCAATAGTTTTACGTAAAATTTACTAATATTTCAACAAACGGCAAATGGCAATCTTAAAAAGCTATGCATCAATGAAGGGTACGCTGAAAACAGAGAAATATTTAAATTATTTTTGACTAATTAAACAGGATAAAAACTTAAAAACATGAGAAAATTTAAACATACCCTAAATCATCACACTCCTTTACTTCTCTATTTAATTAGAACATGATGCATGTAAATGTTTTCTAATGACGAAAATCTTAAACAAAACAAAACAAAAAAAGAAGAAAAATGTTGAGAAACTGAAAACGGATTCGGATTATACTAGTTATTACATATCATTAATCATGAAATAGCAGCAAGCCTTGCTTCAAGAGAAAAACATCAACGTTGTAATAGTACTGGGAGCAGTTACAGAGGTTTATTAGCAAGACTCTCCATTTCAGTACGTATCTTCTTCATCTCTGCTTGAATATCCTTAAGCTTTGACTTTAAACCATCAACTTTGCGTTCCTTAGCCTCCTTCCTCGAATTAAGCAGGGACAATTTATCCTTTAATTCTGTTATTTGTTTCTTGATCTCTTCATTCCCTTCATTAATACCTTCTTTCTCCATATCTGCAACCTCTGTTTCAACCTTTCCCTGCTTCAATTGAGTACAACCTGGCACATCAAATTCTGTTGGGTTTTAAAGGTGTCAATGGTTGTGATTTTTATGATGAATTGTAACTTTTCCGAAGAGTTGTGACTTTTCCGAATGTTTGTGATTTTTCTGATGAATTGTGATTTTTCTGAATGGTTGTGACTTTTTATGATAAGGCACAATAAGCACCTCCTCATATTTAATCTTCTACTCTTCTTCTTCTTGCTTGCTTGCTTGGTAACATCGCAAACTACAGGACATGAGGAAAAAATTTAATTACATATGTACTTTTAAAGCATTTCATATATATAGATCTTTACTTCCATATTACTTCCAATTTAACTTACAAGCCCAGAAGCCATAATTTGATGAAGTAATCTGTCAATCAATAGGAAGTTAAGATGTTTTATGACCTTACCTAAAGAAGAGCCTACTCTCTAATTGCACCAGTGCATCTGGTTTCAATTCCTTTAAATTACCGTGCATGCTGTTGACTCTACACATCTGTTTAGAGAGTTTTTTTTACATATCACAGTTAATTGTGGAATATATGCAACCTTCATAATGTGGTAGATCATATAAACAGGCTGATGTTTTTGCTAACTTGTATGATCAGTGGGCATGGATTTATATATATATATATATATATATATATCAAAAGTTCCCCTCAGTAGTAGGTTTGGTTCTCCAAGGGAAAGCAAGTGATACTCCCTAGATTTCTAAGCATGACATAAATGAAGTAATTGTTGACCAATCTGTATTTTACTACAGTACTAACGACAACAAAACTTTGCAGAAACAGTAAAATTCCAAAGTTTATATCATATAGCTAGCAACAGAATTTAATAACATCAACAGAAATTAAAGACTGTAAAAACATACCAGTATCTGTAATGTTTTTATGAAAAACGACAGAAAGAAATCGAGCCCACTGAATGCACAGTGTCCCCTTAAAGAAATTATTCCCCTCTAGTATCCGAGGTTTGAACTGGAATAGATCCTCCCAGGGTAGAACGACTTATTCACCAGAGTATTGATACCCAAAATGTTGGTGTCAGCGAACCAGTCAACGGCAGCAACGTACACGAATAATGTTATAATTGTGCAGAAGAAGAAGAAGGAGTTCAGAATTTCGTAATAAAAATCTGAGGAATCACAGATATTTATAGCCAAGAAACACTATCTCTGAAAGGTTGCAACCTTTCAGAAACCACACGACCGTTCATGAAAGTTTGCAACCTTCCAGAACAGTCATGGTTGTTCCTGAAAGGTTACAACCTTTCATAACAGTCTTTTCAAACGATGGGAAATTCAAATAAAATGGGAAAGATGTTTTAAACCACAGGTCGCGCGGATCCGGGTTGGGTCGGGTCTTTTCGGTTAATTAATTAAATAATTAATATCTCTAAGGCTACTATATAATTAATAATTAATTAAATAATTAAAATAAACTTTGTCCAAAAAATTAATCTCTCGATCATTTTCCAAAGCCAAAGCCGAGCCGAGCGAGCGACGACGACGACGGCGCGAGGGGGTCCCTCTTTCCAACCCTTTTAACAACTAGTAGAAGTGTTTCTCTATTTAAACACTTCAACTTTTCTTTCCACCACCGATGAGGGAGAAATGTTTTTTTCTTACTAAAGCATAAGAGAACCTTTCAAATTCCTCTTTTCATCTTCCCTCCATTTCCCATTAATTCTTACTATATACCCCACAATCCCCCACATGAATGGGGAATGACTATAACACAAAGGAATGCATGGACGAGTGTGTACTTTACAAGCAAGGATTAATTGCATCTAGATAAGTAGGTTTCCCTTTGAACTTTCCGTAGTGAACATATGTCGGATATACTCGGTCAATTGATAGATGTGATATCCTTGAAACCGTTGAGCTTTGGTGTATACCTAGACAACCATATGTCACACAATTAACCCTTTACCGTTTATGGTTCTTACGGTTGTGTTCGTTTTAGCCATGAACACCTCCTGGTTTCATGAGTGTATAGAGAATAGGCTTTTTACAATGATTCTCTTTTAAGCGGCTTACACTTTACACTCACATAGGTGATTTCTAACCGTGTCATCGCGTAGATGCACTATTTGGTCAAAACTGCCAAACTTAGCAAATCATTAAAAACTTTAAGCTTTATTAACTCGTTAACAAGCCTTAAAGTTTTAACCTTGTTCCTGAGCATTGTCTTCATCATGAGAATGGATTGAGTTGATTGACAATGTCGAACCGTCAGTCACAACTTTGTTTTCTCCTTGAACCTAGCTCTTGGGATCTCCAGTCTGCTAGGTAGAGTTACCGACATGATGACTTGTCCTAAGCCGTAAACCTATTCCCTTAGATGATCTTTCAACTGCCTCTCTCACTAGGCCTTTTGTTAGCGGATCTAGCACATTATCTTTTGACTTTACATAGTCAATTGTGATAATTCCACTAGAGAGCAGTTGTCTTACGGTATTATGTCTCTGTCGTATATGACGAGATTTCCCATTGTACATGACACTCCCTGCCCTACCTATTGCTGCTTGACTATCACAGTGTATGCATATAGGTCCCACAGGTTTGGTCCAAAATGGAATGTCCTCTAAGAAATTCCGTAGCCATTCAGCTTCTTCACCGGCCTTATCTAAGGCAACAAATTCAGATTCCATTGTAGAGCAAGCAATACATGTCTGTTTGGATGATTTCCAAGAGACTGCTCCTCCACCAAGTGTAAATACATACCCACTTGTGGATTTTACTTCACTTGACCCGGTGATCCAATTTGCATATCCTTCAATCACAGCGGGATATTTGTTATAATGCAAAGCATAGTGTTGTGTATGTTTCAGATACCCCAACACGCGTTTTATTGCCATCCAGTGAGTTTGATTAGGATTACTAGTGCTTGCATCCAGTGAGTTTGATTAGGATTACTAGTGAACCAACTTAACTTGCTAATAGCACATGCTATATCTGGTCACGTAAAATTCATAATATACATCAAACTTCCCAACACTCTGGCATAATCCAATTGAGAGTCACTTTCACCTTCATTCCTTTGAAGTGTAATGCTTATATCAATTGGAGTTTTGACTTCGTTGAACTTCAAGTACTTGAACTTGTCTAATACTCGTTCGATATAATGAGATTGAGATAGTGCTAGTCCTTGAGGAGTTTTATGAATTTTGACCCTTAAGATCAAATCAGCAACTCCCAAATCCTTCATATCGAACTTGCTGGACAGCATGCGCTTAGTAGCATTTATATCATCAATATATTTACTCATTATTAACATGTCATCAACATACAAACAAACAATGACTTCATGATTCAGAGTGGTTTTAATGTAGACACATTTATCACACTCATTGATCTTGAATCCATTTGCCAACATTGTTTGGTCAAATTTAGCATGCCATTGTTTGGATGCTTGTTTGAGCCCATAAAGTGACTTAACAAGTCTGCACACTTTCTTTTCTTTACCAGGAACTACAAACCCCTCAGGTTGTTCCATGTAAATTTCTTCCTCCAACTCTCCTTTTAAAAAGGCTGTCTTAACATCCATTTGATGGATTTCAAGATTATACACAGTCGCTAGTGCTATTAACACCCTAATAGATGTTATCCTCGTCACTGGAGAGTATGTATCAAAGTAATCGAGACCTTCTTTTTGTCTGTATCCTTTGACTACAAGTCTAGCCTTATATTTGTCAATAGTCCCATCAGCTTTCATTTTCCTTTTAAAGATCCACTTCGATCCTAAAGGTTTATTTCCTGGTGGAAGATCAACCAATTCCAAAGTACGGTTATTCAAAATTGACTCTACCTTACTATTGACTGCTTCTTTCCAAAATGTTGACTCAGAAGAAGACATCGCTGCTTTAAATGTTTGAAGCTCATTTTCAAGCAGGAGTGCCACAAAATCTGGTCCGAAAGAAGTGGATTTCCGTTGACGTTTACTACGCCTAGGATCCTCTCTAGGTGGTGTATTTCCTTTGGTTCTTCCCGTGGTCGTCTAGATCTTTCACTTGTCGACTCACATTCAGTTTTGTACGGATAAATGTGTTCAAAGAACTCAACGTTATCTGACTCAATTACCGTATTAACATGAATTTCAGGATTATCATATTTGTGAACCAAAAACTGACAGGCCTTACTATTCACAGCATATCCAATAAATACACAATCCACTGTTTTAGGTCCAAGTTTAACCCTCTTGGGTAAAGGGACTTGTACCTTGGCTAAACACCCCCACACTTTGAAATATTTCAAGTTAGGTTTCCTTCCTTTCCATAATTCATATGGAATAGATTTCGTTTTGCTTTGGGGTACTCTATTGAGTATTTGGTTAGCCGTAAGGATAGCTTCCCCCCACAAGCTTTGCGGTAAACCAGAACTGATTAACAAGGCATTCATCGTTTCCTTTAATGTTCTGTTCTTCCGTTCTGCCATTCCATTTGATTGTGGTGTATAGAGTGCAGTAGTTTGATGAATAATGCCACATTCCAAACATATTTCTGCAAAAGGAGATTCGTATTCTCCACCCCTATCACTCCGAATCATTTTTATCTTTCGATTTAATTGATTCTCTACTTCATTCTTGTATTGCTTAAATGTATCAATTGCTTCATCCTTACTATTAAGCAAATATACATAACAATATCGAGTGCAATCATCAATAAAAGTTATAAAATACTTTTTTCCACCGCAAGATGGTATTGACTTCATATCGCATATATCTGTGTGAATTAAATCTAAAGGATTTGAATTCCTGTCAATAGACTTATAAGGATGTTTAACAAACTTAGATTCAACACAAATTTCACATTTTGATTTCTCACACTTGAAGTCAGACAATACTTCTAAAGTAATCAATTTTTGCAAGGTTTTGTAATTGACATGTCCCAAACGAGCATGCCATAAATCATTTGACTCCAATAAGTAAACAGAAGCAGAATTCTTATTAATACTGTCAACAACCATTACATTCAGTTTGAAAAGGCCCTCAGTTAGGTAGCCCTTTCCTAAGAACATCTCATTCTTACTTATTCCAGCTTTGTCACTAACTAGGACACACTTAAACCCATTCTTAATGAACAGTCCAGCAGACACCAGATTCTTCCTAATGGTAGGAACGTGCAGGACATTGTTCAGAGTCAACACCTTGCCGGATGTCATTTTCAACATTACTTTCCATGTTCCTGCAATCTTTGTTGTTGTTGTGTTCCCCATGAATAGATCTTCATCGAACTCAGCAGGAGTATAAGTTGCAAATGCTTCTCTTACATTGTAAATATGTCGAGTGGCACCTGAGTCAAGAAACCACTCCTTTGGATTCCCAACTAGGTTGCACTCCGAGATCATGGCACATAGATCATCTGCGTCATCCATCTTTCCACGATGTTCGCTTGACTTTTGCCTTTGTCCTTGTCCTTGTCCTTCCTTGGAGCACGACATTCAGAAGACTTGTGACCAGTCTTGCCACAATTGTAACAGTTGCCCTTGAATTTCTTCTTGGTCTGTTCTGTCTTCTGTCCGTTGGACTTCTTTCTTTTCTTGCCTTTTGTAGGAGCTTCTTTAACAATATTAACTCCCATGATTGTTGAGTTCCCACGAGACTTCTTTTCGGCGGTCTTGTTATCTTCCTCAATCTTGAGACATATCACAAGATCTTCGAGCCTCATTTCCTTGCGCTTGTGCTTTAAATAATTTTTGAAGTTGTTCCACGAAAGGTTGCAACCTTTCAGAAACCACACGACCGTTCATGAAAGTTTGCAACCTTCCAGAACAGTCATGGTTGTTCCTGAAAGGTTACGACCTTTCAGAACAGTCTTTTCAAACGGTGGGAAATTCAAATAAAACGAAAAAGATGTTTTAAACCACGGATCGCGCGGATCCGGATTGGGTCGGGTCTTTTCGGTTAATTAATTAAATAATTAAAATAAACTGTCCAAAAAAATAATCTCTCGATCGATCATTTTCCGAAGCTGAAGCCGAGCGACGACTATGGCACGAGGGGTCCCTCTTTCCAACCCTTTTAACAACTAGTATAAGTGTTTCTCTATTTAAACACTTTAACTTTTCTTTACCCCACCGATGAGGGAGAAATGTTCTTTTCTCACTAAAGCATTCAAATTCCTCTTTTCATCTTCCCTCCATTTCCGATTAATTCTTACTATATACCCAACAGTAATGCCATACTTCCATTTATGCGGATACGCCTCATTTTCCAGCCCTCTCAGAGTCAAGACCGAAGAGTGATGACCAGATCAAGTTAAAGAGGAAGTTCAGATGTTCTGCACAATTGTTTTGCGAAGAATGACCTACATTAATAATGCGAACACCATAATTGAATTGTAAAAAATACTTCTTTTCACAATCTCGTCATGATCAATACATAAAAGTGAAGGTGGTAAGAAACCTAGCCACTTCATCCATACTGTTATTTCTTTACATAGTGAACATGTATGTAACTTTGCTCGAAATGGTTGGGATTATACATCTCTGCTGCATAACAGACGATAGTATTGGCATTTAACTACACAATATGTCAGCAGAAGAACTTCTCAAAATACTGTCGCAAAGCAAGCTAGTCAGTGAACACTACATTGACAATATCGGGGAACTTCTCTTTGATTGCTGCTTTGACTCCTGATCCAATAGACTCAGGCCCTACATATTTCACATTGCAATTGCCTTCCTCAACGGATAAAACTTCCACACTACCACCAAAATTTTTAATGGCGGGTCTTAATATATTAAGGTGAGCATTCACAGCCTGCAGGAACATGGGTTCTTAGTTAGACCATTTTGAAAACCATTTGAATGCAATATCATCCATTAGCAACTGAATTTGCAAATATTCACCTCAGCAGTGGTTTCAACTACTAGTTCATCGTATACTTGGCGAATATCCTTGATGGCTTCTCCAAACTTTTCCTTGAGCACCTTTTCAATCCCCATCTTCATTGTGGTTGTTGCGCTAGGACAACTCTCGCACGCTCCTATATCCATTGCATACAAAATATTAAGCATTTCCAGTTATGAATCAAAACGTCACTATAAATGTATCAGAAATTTCTTAAGCAACCTCATTAGCACATTTAAGGAGAAATATCATGGCGGTTGACAACCTTTCTTCTTTTTGAGATTTTGTTGAACAGTTATGTTGCTCAAAACATGTTGCAAAGGGCCCACCATTTCCCTCTAACTCTAGCAGCACACACCAAATAGCACCTCACTCCTCACTCCATGAAACAACTATTGTTCATTCACACGAAATAAGTTAACAATTGAATTCCGGATTCAAATCTCTTGACTGAATAAATCATGATTGGTATATAATGAATCATATGATTCTCTCTCCCTATACTTTTTATCCTTTCCACTCTCTCCTTCCTCCTCTGGTATCTTCTTTGGTATTAAATGAATATGATTTTTAAGTCAGAGCCATGTGATTTCATGATTTGCTACGAAATTTGTACTCTGTCTATCTTCTTCTTCTATTTTAAATTAAATGTAGTGTTTTAACCTTCTTCTGTACTCTTGGTATTTTGCATGAGTTTTTTGAATATTACCCTTTGTTATAATATTCCTCTCTTTGGATTCTGTCAAACATTGGAAAAATGATATTATAGAATTGTAAACCACCCCAACCATTGAAAAGTTTAAACTGTGAGAGAGGACACATTTGTTTATCCTCCACATTGCGGGCCTAACTTTCTTTATGATGGACACTTGGGGGGGAAAATCTTTTTTATGAGGGAGAGGGAATTATTTACTAATTATGTCTCAATAAAAATAGTAACTATATTCAACGCTCCGAGAAAAATACACTCAAAACACAAGAAAGAAAAACAGAAACCTGATCTTTAAACAAATGTTGCAAGCGTATATTAATTAAATATTTTAGCTTTACAGAGCTAAGCAAGTTCTGCTTAGCCACTCCAGTGAAGTGTACTGGAAGATAGAAAGATGACAAGAGGCATATGGAAATAAATATCTCTATCCTACTATTTTTACCTTGTTTAGGGGCTACTAAAGCATGTGTAGGCATTGGAAGTGTTCAACAGAAATAAGAGAGAAGAATTGGTTGTTAACCAGTATAAATATCTGAAAATTAATTATTATAAAAAAAATTCAATGAACATTAATCAATAAATGTCCATTATTCATGAACTCCATTTGGCTTACCTTATTTGGCAAACATTTTCTGCAAGCTTAGGCTGGCTTGGAACTGTTAAGCTCAGAGCAAGTATTTTACCGATAATAAACTAAATCAAATCGAAGGAGTAAGTAGCGGTTGCCGTACAACATAGTTTGGTGCTTCCAACTGCAGTCTCCCCCCCCCCCCTTAAAAAAGTTACTCACCCCACCCCACTCCCCGTTTCACTTTGTTTGTCATAGTTTGACTTGCACAAAGTTTAGTAAAGAGAGAAAGACTATCAAGCTTTGTGATCTTAAGTGTGCTATAATAATTGTGTGCCTATAGAACTTCTGAAATTTGTTGTCTTAAACACTTGCCATAACAATTTTGTTATCATAAAATCTTCTCATTAAGAAAATATAGGAATGTCAAAATGTGGCATTCTTTTCTGAACGGACGAATAACGAAATAGTGCCAAACAAAGTGGAAGGGAGGCAGTAGTATATACTAAGTCAAAAATTCATATGAGACGTGCTTTTAGTTTATTAAATCTCAAACTCCATAAATAGGAACTTCGACACTAGTTTCTTGGGTTCATCTCTCTTCAGCACACATAATGTCAACTCTAATCCAGTGCCTACTCAAAACCAAGACTATAGAATCAGGATACAAGTACTCTTTTCCCCAATTGTTGCAGCATGTATGCATCCCCGTATCATTAAAGTTGTTCGCGTACTTTCAAGGATGGAGTGGGGACCATAGCCTTCCAGAGCTTATACTTTGCTGTTTACTAGGAGATGTGGCATCATATATTTATGCATTACACCATCCTCCTAAAGTTTTCAACTTTGACTTAGTAAGCCCCTCACAACCCTGGCAGGGAGAACATAATTCACTAAACTATCCTCAATGGACTCGTTGTTGCACTGTTGATCGCAGGGGCGGACCCACCCTAACCCAAAGGGTGTCAAGCGACACCCCTTCGTCGGAAAATTACATTGTATATAGAGGTCAAATTTTGGTTTAATAAATATATACAAGTATTGACACCTCTTGACACAAGTTAAAGCTTTAGTCTAGTGGTTAAGGTATTGCAAAAATTCCTTGAGATCGTGTGTTCTAGTCATACTAGCCTCATAATTATATTTTTTTCCCGCTACTGGTTGATCGCACCAAGATACTAGGTACCAGTGGTTAGTTGAATTCTCAAAGAGGCCTAAGGCAAGGTCACCCACTGTCTCCCCACTTATTTCTTTTAGTTATGGAGGTTGAGTCATATGATTAAAATTGCTGTGAGAAGTGGCTGGATAGAAGGCTTTAAAATGGCGGGTCATTCAGGAAATTCTACAGAAAATTCTCATAGTCTATGTGCTGATGATACCTTGTTGATGTATGAGGCTGAAAGAGAACAAGTGCTGCGCTTGAGGGTGGTTCTGTTCGCTTTTGAAGCAGTAAAAATCATGGCTAAGAGTTCAATGTTTTCTCTGAATGTTGAGAGTGATATTAATATGTTGACAGTGATACTTATATATTGGCTGATATCATGGGTTCCAAGATTGAAAAGTTTCCTTCCACCTGTTTGGGACTGCCTTTAGGTGCTAAATTCAAAGACAAGTCTGTGTGGAATGGTGTAATTGAGAAGTGTGAAAAAAAGTTGGCTCATTGGAAGCAACAATACCTATCATTTTGGGGCAGATTGACATTAATAAATAGCGTGTTTGATAGCATTCGAAACGTATCAAATGTCTCTGATCCCTATGCCAGCTAGTGTGGTGAAGAATATTAATAAGATCAGAAGGCAATTCCTATGGGAAGGTAATGCAGAGAGGAGAAAATTTCATTTAGTTAGTGGAGCATTGTGATTTGTGACAAAACATTAGGAAGGGGGTCTGGAAGTTAGAAATCTTAGAGCACACAATTAAAGCTTGCTATCTAAATGGTTGTGGAGATTAATAATGGGGAAAAGGTTCCCTGGAAAGAGGTAATTTATGGAATAGAGGGTTTTTGAGCGCCTAAAGCAGTGAAGATGACATATGGAGTAGCTGTTTGGAGACAGATTTGCAATCCCTTGGAGGAATTCGACAAGTATGTCGTCATGAGGGTAGGCAACGGAAAAAAGATCAGACTTTGGGAAGATAATTGGGATGGTTCTGGTTTGCTGAAAAATCAATTTCCCAATCTATACAGATTAGCCTACAATCCGAAAGTCCTCTTAACTGATATATTTACTGTTTCAGGATGGAATTTCCAGTTCAGAAGGAATATCTTTCACAGAGAAATGGAAGAAGTTGATTTATTTATTCAGACAATGCAATCAGTAGTGTAATTCCAGAAAGACAAAGTAGCCTACCCTGGGTAGCAAAAGAGGTTCTTTTACTGTCGGCTCAACAACAACAAACCCCATTTAATCCACAAATGGGGTCTGGGGAGAGGGTAAGATGTAAGCAGCCTTACCCCTACCTTTATGGGGTAGAGAGACTATTTCCAATTGACCCTCGGCAACCCTCCTACTTTATTTGGGCTAGGGACCGGCAATGTGAACGTTCTTTTACTGTCAGCTCATTCTATAAAATACTTGATGCTATTTAGTCAGTGCAAGTACTAAAATAGCCTTGGAAGATGATCTGGAGAACTACAGTCCCAACAGAAGTTCTTTCTTTGGGTTAGCTAGTGTCTCATGAAGCATGTCTAACTCAAGAAAACTTGGAGAGAAGGGGTTGGATAATGTGCAGATGCTACTTGTGTGAGAAAGCTTGTGATCTGTAGATCATATTCTTGTGTGTTGTGAATTTATTTGGCAAGTGTGGACCATGTTCTAGCTAACTTTGGCATCCATTGGACAAGTCCTGTGAAGTTTAAGAATGTGTTAAGAGTGCGGGAAACTGCATGTCCAGTAGCATCCCTGAAGAAGACCTGGAGAGCTATTCCTCTTAGCAAAGCTTGGACTATATGGAAAGAAAGAATCAAAGAAATAAGAGATATTTTGAAGCAAAAAGGAACAGTTGCAGTCTGTTAAATATAGTTGTTTGCACCACTGGGTACTGATGGAAAGATGGAAATGGTGTTATGAATTCAGATAACATGGTGGACATGCTAGACTACTTAGGTTCTTAATGTAATCAAGCCAGCATTTTCTCACTATTTCCACAGTATCAGCTTGATATTGTTTTAATAAAACCTAACTTTGTCAAACAAAAAAAAAAAGAAAAAAAAACTAGGTAGCATAGCACATAACTGCATGCTCTAGACTAGACGCATCTTTGCCAGATTTCTGAGCCTTGTTCTGGACTAACATCACAATCTATCATCAGCATCATCTAGACCTAAAGTACATTGGTAACCAAGTCCTATCGTAACTCTGTAAGAACCTATGACGGATAGAATCAAACAACTTCTCAGAGATATGGTCCTCTTGCCTCATTCTAACATTCCATCTTCACATCAAATTAAGTCCAGTACATGCATCACAGCAGTATTTTGCTTAAAAGTGTATCACTACAGAAAGAGAAAAAAACACAAATGCAGACACCCCAAAAACTTCATTTGCATGGCTCTATTATGCTGCAAACTTGCAAAACTAAAGAATTTCTATGCATAGACTCGGAAAGAGCTTCCTAAAGTGCAAGGTGATCAGTCATGATAATATTGTTAAATTTCTTGCCTAAAGGAGTGCAAAGTACCAATTTTAATTATGAAAGATGGATAGGTTAGTTTTACTACATGTTAACTGGCAAAAAAGCTTTCTTTATCCCGTCAATGATGTTCCAAATTTGCTATCTCTTGCAGGTAACCTTGGTTGTCACGAGGGAGCTCTTCCTACAACTTATTTTGGGATGCCTTTGGGTGCTAAAAGTTGTTCTATAGAAATTTGGAATGATGTTATAGAAAGGTGTGACAAAAAATTGTCAAGGTGGAAATCTCAGTATCTTTCCCTAGGTGGGAGACTGACTCTCATAAATTCAGCTTTAGATGCTCTTCCTACGTACATAATGTCTATCTTTCCATTACCCAAAGGGGTCAAAAAAAGAATTAACAGACTAAGAAGAGATTTTCTTTGGCAAGGCAACAAAGAGAAGAAAAATAGTAATCTAGTTAAATGGGAAGCTATAACCTTGAGCAAGAAACATGGCGGTTTGGGCATAAAGAACTTGAGCCTGCATAATAGAAGTCTGCTACGAAAATGGCATTGGAGATTCAATAATGAGGATAGTGCACTTTGGAGGAATTTCATATCCCAGAAATATGGGATGCTGAACCAGTGGACCACAAATGAAGTTAATAGTCCCTACGGTAGCAGTGTATGGAGAACTATCAGAAACCAATGTCAAGACCTTTGGAAAAATGTGGAGATTATTGTGGGAGATGGAAGAAAAACTGATCTTTGGGCTGATCACTGGATTAGGCAGAGTAATCTGAAGTCTATGTTTCCAATTCTTTATTCTATAAGTCTCCAACAACATGACATGATCAACCAAATGTGGAGTCAACAAGGGTGGAATATAATCTTTAGAAGAGCTCTCTATGACTGGGAAGTAGAGAGTTTCGTCACACTGCTTCAGATATTGGGAACTTTTAGTGGATGCACAGATTCTACTGACAGGCTCAAGTGGAAACTAAACAATAAAGGGGCCATCTTAGTAAAATCAGTGTACTGGCAGTTGAATCAAAGAGGTCCTATAAAGGAGAATTGGCCTTGGAAACAAGCCTGGAAAGTAAATATCCCTATGAAGGTGTTTGTGAAAGGGTGGAAACATGAGAACAAAAGAAGTTTTGAGCTCGCAATTGATAATTTAAGCACAAGATTGTTAGAGAATCATTAGAATACCATTGTTTGGAAAATCTGATCTTTTTTTAGTTTGTGACGGGGTGGAAACATGAGAACAAAAGAAGTTTTGAGCTTGCAATTGATAATTTAAGCACTAGATTGTTAGAGAATCATTAGAATACCATTGTTTGGAAAATCTGATCTTTTTTTCGTTTGTGAATCTGGTTGGTGATTGGGAAAGCTTGCCTAACTCAAGATAAGCTACAAAGAAGAGGTCTTCAGATTTGTTCGAGATGTCCTTTGTGTGAACAGGAGGGTGAAAACAATGAACACTTGTTCCTACACTGCAGGACAACTATAAATCTGTGGCACATGTTCTTTTGTATTTTGGGAATAACTTGGTAATACCTAGTTCTACTTTGGCATTGTTGAACAACTGGTGGAGTATTGGGAATAGAGGTGGGGAGAAGGACTGGTGGAAGATCATTCCTGCTTGCCTTTGGTGGACAGTATGGAAGGAAAGGAATGGTAGACATTTTGAAGGCACTAGCAGCTCTATCGAGAAAATTAGGATGAATTGTCTTAGCTTGTTCTTTTTTTGGTGTAAACAGAATATGTTGGGGGAAGTAGGAGAGTTAGTATATTAAATTGGCAATATATAATTGTATAGGGTTTCGGGAAGGGGTTTAAGTACCTTTTCGATGCTTGTAAAGTTCCCAACTTAGCACCTTTTTCTGGAGTGGCTAAGTTTTTATTGAATAGAACTGTTACTTGTCTCAAAAATGGATTAGAGATAGATATCCATAACTGTATAGGTCCAACTCAAACCTTGAGTAAAGAGTTAATTTTCTTTATCAAAATGTTCATGGCAAGACAAATCTTTCCTCTACAAGAACAAAACACTAAAGAACCTAATTTAAACGGACTCAGAAAGACAGCAACTTGATACCTAGAACAATTGATCCCTCAGTTGACTAATGACTTCTGCAGTACATTTAAACTTCTATACTAGACACAGCAACGCAATACCTTAAAACTCATCATGATCAGTGCTTGGGATTTAAACTTGGAACCTCAAAGTGAATTTTGAACCCCCTACACCACTCAGCCAACCTCTAGTCTGGCGTTCACGGGATTCAAAATCTATATATATACACTAAACATTAAAAAAAATACCTCATATATACACTATAATTTTTTGCCGAGGGGTCAGGTGAACACCCTCGCCCCCTCGTAGATCCACCCCTGATCATAAATACTTCTTTATATGTAAGAAAAATGTGAACTTGGCAGCTTTCCATCCCAATTGTTGCCACATTCTTTCCATTTTGAAACATCTCAATTCTCAAAATGTTTAACAAGTAAATTGGATAACGGAAAACTGACCTTGAAGCTGGAGGGAAACGACGCCGTCTTCCACAGAAACGACCTCTACGTTTCCGCCATCAGAAATGAGATAAGGGCGAACGTCTTCAAGAACCATATCGACGTTTTCAGGAGTGAGCTCGAATTGTTTAGCAGAGTAAAGACCTGGGGATGGAGCTGGGGCTGGGGAACCATCGACGGTAGCTTTAATAAGATTGAATCTTTTATGAGCTACACTGATTCTCTTGAGGAATACGGACGAGGGCTGTGGAATCTGGGACTTGAGTACAAGTTCCGGCATGTATAGTGAAGAAGAAATTTGGGAGACGCCCATCGCTGCTATATGCGCCATTGCTCTGCCTCGGACTTCTTCTTTCTAATTTTTGTTTGTTGTGGTAGTTATCTACTGTAATAGAATTAGGAATGAGGATATTTGGGACGAAATGGGAATGACTTTCGTGGTAGACAAAATGAGGAAAGGGAGATTGAGATGGTTTGGACATGTGAAGAGGGGATGTGTAGATGCCCCAATAAGGAGATGCGAGAGGCTGAATATAGTGGGTTCGAGGAGAGGCAGTGTAGGCTGAAGAAATATTGGATAGAAGTGATTAGGCAGAATGTGACATATCTGCAGCTTATCAAGGACATGACCTTAGATAAGAATGGAGGTCACGGATAATGATAGAAGGTTAGTAGATAGTTGAGAGGTGTTCTTCTTACTAGCCTATTTCAGTCTTTGGCTGGGTGGAGCTACTCCGTTCGTAGTAATAGCATATTTATGTGGTCTTTGGTTGAGTTTCTGATTATCATTTGTGATTTATTGTGTTTAGGTGACTGCACTTTGTTGTTAATGTTACAGTTTCTTACATATATGCCATGCACCACTTTGTTATTAGTTGTCATATTTTTCTTTTGATCATTGCTTTGATTTGCTTGAGTCGAGGATCTTTCGAAAATAGTTTTTCTACATCGAAGAGGTAGTGATAAGCAAAATATGCGTCAATTCTACCTCCCCGAACCTCACTTTGTGGGATTTCAACGGACTAATTGCTGTTATTCTTGTTGATTAGTTGTTAATTAGATAATTGTGATTAATGTAAATTAGGTAATACTACCGGAAAGAGACCACCAATCTAGTTTATTAGTTAAGAGTTTTAAATAATTAATTGTGAACTTGTCAAATGTTCCAAGTTAACATCATATGGTGACATTTTATCATTAATTTAGAATGTCACACAAGTTAATAAAAAAAAATCAAACACGTGTCCTAGGCAAAGTTATGTTCGAGTTCATGGACAGGATCCAAAGAAATCTACAAAATTTAAGTTTTTTTAAAAAGTATTTAAGTTAAACTAATATTAAACATTTATTAAGAGAATTAAACATCATTAAAAATCTAGCATGTGTCTCGATGGGTTCCTGAGCCTTTGTATAGTTATAACCAATATTGTAGAGGAAAAAAATTAATCTATGTCAATTTCACACTATTAATTTAATATAAAAGAAAGACGATAACTTCATAAGACCTTGTATAATTCAGAAAAATAAATATAATTTTAAAATTGCATGGGTTATATATCATTTTTTTAATTTAAACATAAAGAAAGTAAAGTTCTTTTATATTTCCATGTGGATTAAACGCAACCCTTCAAGAGGCATTCTATAGATTATCACATTAAAATTTTCCTAAAGATAATCATTTCAAAAAAAAAAAAAACTAAGAAAAAAATATTAAAATGATGTAGACATTCAAACTTGTAGTTCACTTTTCCTCTATCGCCATAGTATTTTTATAAAAAAACTTATGACCTTGAACAATGAAAGTTCAGTATTTAAGCATCATTTGTCTTAATTTATTTGAAATATTTTTCTTTTCTTTTAGTTTGTCTTTGTAAAAATTGTATCAACCACGTATAATTACATAGTAACAAAGTGAGAAAATAGCTGATTTATGATAAATGTTAAGAAAAAATTATCGATATTTAGCAAACTCTTGAAAAAATACGCTTTAATCATCTAAATCCTTCTTACCAAGTCCAATGACTAACAGGCCCTCACTAACGTGATTTAGCAAATAATTGTGCACAAAGATTTGATCTAGGAAGCAACAATAACATATAAAATTAAAAAATTGTTGCTTCAATTGAATTGATGTATAAGTTCACAATACCTAACTCAAGCTTGAACTCCTACAATTAAGATATCGTGGAGAAGTTATAACTACCTTTAAAATTAAAATTATTAAATTTAAATTTTAAATCCTTATCTTTCTATTATTATTATTTTTTTAAAATCATTTCAATATAAAATTTACAGTTTGACTTTATAAAATTCAAATTCTAATAAAATAATTGTAGCCACAAAAATTTAAAAACTGACTGCAATAGTATTTTAAAAAAATTATTAATTTATTTAACCAATTTCAGTTTTCAATTCAAAGATTAATTTTTCTTTTTAATATAATGATTAATTAACTCTTTTTTTAAATAAATAAATAAAAAAGATAGGTTGTGTGCATGTGTGTGTGACGTGCAAGGAATGGTAGATGGGAAGTGATGAGAGTGGGCTACGTGCTTAGTGCAGTAATTGAAGTTAGTTTTGTTAATAAGTTTTAAAATTAAAAAAAATTGCAAATTTTATATATTTATTGCAAAAAAATATAGTAAAATATAACTTCTACTTTAAAATTTTCAAATGAAATAATTGTTTTTTCATGACCAAAAATGCCTTCTAAATATTTGGTGTTTTAGAAGTAGAAGTAGAAGTAGAAGAGAGGCTTCATATTTTTTTATGATATCTCGTGATTTATGCTAAATTAAGCATTCATGTAAATTTACATATGTATATATAATTATTTATTTTATATTTATTGAATTAATATCAATACAGAATGTGAATAGACTTTTATTTATATCATTCATTTATATAAAGAAAAATGAGTTTCATCTAAATTATGCTTCTTTTATTTCAATTTATGTGAAGAAATTTGGAATATGAAAGTTATGATGTTTAATTTCAATAATGAATTCGGGTATAAAGTCTTTAATTTTTTTAAAATAAAATTCACACAAAAAATATTATAATTCAACAAAACTAATAACTCAAAATATTTTTTTTAACAAAAAAACTTAAGAAAATTATATAAACAATTGTTTGACTCTCTAAATAATAACATTTTCCTATAAAATGAGACGAAGCAGTATAATATAGTTGGCCAAATACATAAACAACCTCAATAACTTGCCCTCATTTTTTATTTTTTCACTCCAACCTTGTTTCATTTATATTCTTCAATTCTATTTTTTGCGTATCATTTAAAAATAAAAGACTAAGAATTTATGCTTCCATCATTTATATTTATATCTATACTCTTCAACTGCAACTTTGCACTTTAAAAGAATATTATTAGTTTTTGTGAAAAAAAATAAAAATAAACTGACGTTATTGATTTTAATTTTTTTTTTTTTTTTATAGTTTCTGCATATTTTTGCATAAAAAATAACTGATGAAGTACTCCAATTTTTTTTTAAAAACTCAAATCATTGACAATCCGAGAGAATCCGTTAAATTTTAGCCTTTTTTTAAGTAGTATTAATGGCAATGAACCCAAGTCTTTCTCGAGTTAAAAATTAAGAAACGTATATTTGATTTTTTTTTAAAAAAAGTGGCGTTATTTAATTGATTGTTTCGTACCTTTTATTATGTTTATCATACGTTCTAAATAGTTTAAATCAGATAAATAAATTATTTAAATAATACATAAAAATAAATTAATGAATTAAAATAAAATAATATTGAAATAAAGTGTCAAAATGAAAAAAAAATCTGATGATTGTCTATGTATTTGGCCAATATAGCCATAAAAACAGCTCACTGTAATAAAAAGGAATATAGCGGAATCTTAGTGGTTCTTGAAAATGAGCACATTGAAAATATCAAAACATATCTCCATTTAAAATTAAATTAGATTACATTAATTCGATATTTAAAATAAAATTTTAGATATTTAAAAATAATTCGAAAAAATAAATAGCAATTTTTTCATATCAATATGATGAAAAATATATTTTAAAATATTAGTCAAAATTCATATGATTTGACTTTCAATAAGAAAACTGTAAAAACGAAAAAGGAACGGAGGGAGTGATAATTAATATGAATATTTTTTTAATATTCATGTTAATTAATGTACAGTTTTTGTTCTTAAAAATGGTTTGGAGAATAATTAATCAATAACGAGAGTAAAACATGAAAAAACTATATATTTTTCTCTTGATATGTTAAAAATATCAAGTAAAAATAAACATGTATTTTAAATATAGTGGACAAGTAAAAATGAATAGAGGAAATATCTATTGACAAAAATCAAAATGGCTAGAATTGTGATAATTGAAAAAAAAAAGTATTTAGAAGTTAAAATTGTGTTTGAATGTACATTTATCTTGAAAAAATTAAAGATTTTATGAGTGAAAAAATATTCACTTTAAAGAATGGTCAAAATCATTTCTTTCTCAATCTTTTAGTTGTTTAATAATTTATTCTTTGTAATTCTAATCTTTTTTTAGGATTGATGTTTGTTATTATCATCAATCTCCAAGCAACTATCTACAAAATCACTTGTGAAGTCATGTAAGTTATTCTTAACAACCACACCTTAATCTAAAAAAAAAATTAAGTTCAAATATAATGGTGAGAATTAATAACCTCATAGTAGAACCATATGTAACATGTAACCCCTACTTCATAAAGAATTGCACATTTTAAACTAAAATTGTACAACTATTTGTCTTAATTAGAGAATTACATCTTGTTTAATTCATGACCTAAATTCAAGAACTTGTAACTTATTTATCATTAATTCTGACAGCTAGCAACATCCCATCAGAATCATAGTTTAGCGTTTTCTGATCATAAAAGCAAAGACTAACTCAAAGTTTAAAATTTATAAATTTAATAAGTATGTGGATTCTTAGTTTTGTGAGAAGAAAACATAATATTGTGAGATTATATTGATCACTGGTATACCATCAATATTAATTGTGTTAAAATTTGTGATAATCTTGCAGATTCATAATTAAGGTGTTAGCAAGATAAAGGGTCTGAAGCACATTGAGGAGGATGAAATTGAAGTTCATAAATTTCTGAGTCATATATGAGAGAATCCAACCTGAAGACTAGAGATCCTATAATCAGGTTCAATGGGAAAATGAATCACATAATGACTTGTTGTGAAATGCATTATTTTTAATTTTATTCAATCCTTGTGATGTGAGTGCATTTATAGGAAAAGGGTCTGATATACCCCTCAATTTTGTCATTTAGAGTTGATATACCCTCATTATAAAAGTGACTCATATATACTCCTATTGTTATACAAATGGCTCACATATACCCTTTTCTCTAACGGAAATGAAAAAAATTAATTTTAGTTTAATTTTTAAATTATTTTTAAAAATATATATATAATCCATATTGGGGTATATTTGATCCTCCTCACATGTATTTTTTTTTTGACTTTGTTATTTCAACGACTAATTTAAATTTATTATTTTGATGGTCAAATTTATTTATGGTTTACAAATACAAAACTAAATTACAATATAGCCGAAAAAAATAGTTTTAAATATAGCTACAAAAAAATTAGTTTTAAATTTTTTTCTTTACACTAAAGAATGAAAGAAAAAAATAAAATAAAAATAAGAAACTCAAATAATGTTAATCAAAGAAGTCAAAAAATAATTTATGTATAAAAAAAATTAAAATATACCTTGAACTTTGCTAGAAGGATCCTATATACGCCTAAATGATTTTTTTTTTAAAAAAATAAAAGTCAAAAATGTAAATTTAAAACTATTTTTTTCACTTTCGTTAGATGAAGGGTATATGTGAGCTATTTTTGTAACGACATGGGTATATGTGAGTCATTTGTATAACGGTAAGGGTATATATGAGTCACTTTCATAACGAGGGGTATATCAACTCTGAATGATTTGTGGAGGTTGAGTTTTTGAACTCTTAATAAAATTTTGAATCTCGTATGAGTGGAGTGTCAAATTATAGGAGCACTCCTGACAGATTTCAACAATATGAGTGTGAAAGTAGGCCGTTTTCTATGAGAATAGACTTGTTCTAAAAAATACTCATGAAAATCTATATAGCACAAGGCCGTAATGTGCTGCCTATTAAAACTTGTGTCAACACCTTGATTGTTGTGTGTAAATAGTGATACATTATTTTTCTTAAGCAGTCATAGTTCAAGTCTGAGATCACTACTGACTGTGGAGTAAAGGTTATTGTTTTACTAAGTGAAGGTTCAATGCAGATCACACCTTCATTATGCATAATAGTCTACCTTTAACTAAATTGTGAAACACTCTCTTATTTTAATATTAAAATGAGTGAGGGAATGTTCGTGTATATGCATTTTATTATTAAAATAAAATATTAAGTGCATATGTTAGTGGTATAAATTGTGGTAGAAGATGACTATTAGTTCTTATAACTCTCATGATCATTAGTTTCTTTTAACTCATATTGCCATTAGTTTCTTATAACTTATGTAACATTTATCACATTTAACTTTCACATTACTATCCCTCATTCTACCCATTGATTATATGGAAGACTTTTTCACCTATAAATAGTGGTGTTTCTTTTTTGTGAAGTATCCCAAAAAGATGAGAAGTGTGAAATAATATTTTAGCTAGCGTTTGGCCCCAAATTCTCAAATATTCTTAGCAAATAATATTTGGGTGGAGTTTTTGGTGAAGTTTCACCATGTGTTTGGTCCCAAAATTTTCCAAAAATATTTGACTATTTCAAAAAATATGATTTATACCCATAAGTTCTAAAATTATTTAAAATACCCATAAATTTATATTATCATTTTATAATGAATATGTTCCGTTAAAAAATAACCTTATAACATAATTGATAGCAATTAACAACAACAAAATAACAATATAGGCAAGACAATATATTAATCGTATACTCAAATTTATCACTGATTCAGTTATAATTATAACCCATTAAATACATTTTTCTCAATTTTATCACTCAAATTAGAACTCAAACTTTTTCGGAGGAGGTAGTAGCAAATATTAGTCGGAATTAATAAATGATGGGTATTTTTTATAAAATATAAAAGTTTTGAGGTAATTTTAAATTTTTTAAAATTTCTAAATATTAGAACTTGGCCCAAATACTAATTTTTTTTATAGTATTTGAGAATTTGGGATACTTGGCAAATATATTTGCCAAGTTATATGACCAAACATCACTTCCTAAGTTTTTTCCAAGTTTTATTGAGACAATTCAACTATATTCACTACATAAAAGAGAGTAATTATATGTTGAAGGAAGGTGTTTTTTTTGTAGAACTTTGGACTCTTCAACTAATTCGGAGTTGCTTGAGTTGTACACGTTGTTGGGTTGTTGTATCCTACTGAATCGGTGTAGATTATATCGCACTGGGCTTGAATCTCCTTAAAGAGAGTGAGATATCCGTGCCTCAGCCTAAATAATTATTAATTCATTTTTTTGTCATTTTATTTTTAACTGTAATTTATTATATTTATGATATATTACGTCAACATATCTATTTTCTCTGCACATAGATCTGAAGTGACCCAGACCCGATAATAGTAAAACCTCGATAAGGGAACTGTTTTTCTATCTTTGGGAAAGACATTTTTAGGACCAATAACTCAATGAGAAGTGTAAAAAATAATCTTTTTCACTCCATCCTAAATGTCTTATTATCGTCTGAAAAATATCGTTTCAGATTTTGTTCACACTCAGAAGAAACCTGAGCTTTATAGAAGAGAATCCCATGCATCATTATTCTTACTAGATTTTTGCAACTTTTTTTTAATCTAAAAGTAATATTATTTAGTAATTTTAAATATTTGTTACAATCAAAATTACGATCATATAGTAAAAATGATATTGACCATGATAATACGCTAATAGTGATTAATGTAAAAAAAAAAATCCACTACCGTCAATATATGTAAATTACAATATACTTTGATTCTTAAAGATACCTTTTATAAAAAAAAAATCCTTAACATACTCTCCCTTCCATATTTGTCATTTCTTATTTTCTTTATAAATCTATTTTTATTTTTTTATAATAGTTTTAAGAATATTTTAACAAAAAGTAATTTATCGATTTTCTTAATCAAATATTTATCCTCGATTTTAGCACTTGTATAAAATTAATTCTCAAAATTTAAAACTTATAAGATGTTTACAATAAACCACTCAAACAAAAACTCTATTTTTTTTATAAAAGAAAAAAAACATTGTCAAGGTACTATTTACTTCTATTAAAATAGATAAATACTTATTTATAAAATCAATTGTCAACATTTAAAACTTATCAACTATTTACCATCATGCACAAAAGTGAACTATCAATTATTTTCTATATGAAAAAAGCATCAAGAAATATCGTCAAAACACTTGTTACTTCTATCAAAATACTAACTCATTATTTATAAAATTAAATATCAATATTTAAAACTTATCAATTATTTATCGTCACACACATAAGTGAGCTTTCAATCTTTTTTTTTTAAGGAAAAAGATTTTAGAGAATATCGCGGAAGCACTAGTCACTTCTATCAAAATATATAACAACGTGTTTATTAAATTAATTCTCAACATTTTGAACATATTAATTATTTATTATCACTGCACATAAGTGAGTTCTCAGTCTTTATTTCTTTTATAAGAAATTTTTTTAGAAAATACCGTCAAAGCAGTAGTTATTTCTATCAAAATATACAACTTATTATCTGTAATCTCTAACATTTAAAACTTATCAGCTATTTACCATTACTCATAGAAATGAGCTCTCAATCTTTTTTCTAGAAAATATCATCAAAGCACTAGTTATTTCTACCAAAATACATAGGTATTTATTTATAAAATTAATTCTCTACGTATAAGATTTATCACCTACTTACCATCACACTCAGAAGAGGCACACACAATATTCTCAATTTTTTTATTATAAGGAAAGGTATTCTAGAAAATGTCGTCAAAGTACTAGCTATCTCTGTCAAAATTATGTAAGTAAAACTTATCATCTATTTACCATCTGAGCTCTAAAACTTATTTTTATAAGGAAAAATATTTTAT
Source organism: Solanum appendiculatum (assembly GCA_018342035.1). Taxonomy (NCBI): domain Eukaryota; kingdom Viridiplantae; phylum Streptophyta; class Magnoliopsida; order Solanales; family Solanaceae; genus Solanum; species Solanum appendiculatum. The sequence continues at coordinate 504,102 of JAGDQO010000328.1, read as the reverse complement.
AATAGGAAATATCACCAAAGCATTAGTTATTTTTGTCAAAATATATAACTCTTTATTTGTAAAATCAATTCTCAATATTTAAAATTTATCAGTTATTTACCTTCATGCACGAAATTAAACACGCACAATTTTATTTAGAGAAAAGACATAAAATCACCACTGAAGTTGTCTCGAATTTTCAAAAAGACACCTTAACTTTGACGGTCTCCTATTACTCCATGAAACTATTTACATTCACGATAAATACACCATTTTCAGTCATTTTTAGCGCAACTGTGTTCTCACGAAAACTGGGCGCGTGAAGGAGTAATATACAGCCCCAAACCAGTGTTAAAATGCCATGTGGCATTTTTAATTTGATATTTTTAATTAACAAATTAGAATCATCTTCCCATCTTTCCCAAATCACCATTAATAGCCCTTTAAGAAGCTTTTCCAATAGGCCAAAAGTTAAAAATCACTATTCTTGCTAAGATTTTGTATTTTTAAAATGCGATATTATTAGATTGAATTCATCATCTTCCCCAAGTGCAATAAGGTAGAAATTCGTGTTCATTTCTTCTTCTTTTTTTTTTGAAAACAAATTAGTTCAGTAATTTTTTTTCCTCCTACAAATCAAGATTGGGATTTGGGAGTAGTGAAACTATGGAAAACTCTATTTGGGAGTAAAGAGTTGGAGAATGTGGTGATTTAAATTTCAGATTTTGACTTGGTGATATTTTGATTATTTAGATTTTGATTATTTGAAGGTGTTTATTTTCATAAATAAATTAATTGGTGGTAGTTTGACAAATAATTAGTAGTGCTGTCGGAAAATCGATCCCGCCACAGCAGGATTGACCATTGTTGCAGTGAGATGAACGAAATTTAGAAGAACAAGAGTTGAGGCGAAGAAGAAAGAGAAAAAGAAAAAAATAAGCAGAAGAAGAAAGTTGAGCGAAGAAGAAAGAGAAAAAGAAAAAAATAAGCAGAAGAAGAAAGTTGAGGCGAAGAAGAAAGAGAAAAAGAAAAAAAAAGAAAAAGAAAAGCAAAGAAATCCAATAAAAATAATTAAAAATGACTTTTAACACGTGGTAAGTGACTATTAATGTGTGATTTACAAAGATTTTTGTGTAAGTTGTGTTGGGTGAAAAATGGGATATATATACTATTTTGAAGTTGTTCAATGGGGTAATAGGACACCCGCAAAGTTAAGGTGTCTTTTTGAAAATTCGAGACAACTTCAGTGATAACTTTATGTCTTTTCTCATTTATTTATAAGGAAAAAGATTCTAGGAAATATTGCCAAAGCACAAGTTACTTCATCAAAATACATAGCTACTTATTTATAAAATTATTTTTTAACACTAGAAAATTATCAGCTATTTACCATCCTGCATAAAAGTAAGCTCTCAATATATTTTTTATAAGGAAAAAAGATTGTAGGAAATATCATCAAAGCACTAGTTATTTTTATCAAAATATATAACTATTTATTTATAAAATTAATTTTCATCATTTAGAATTTATCACACAAGAGAATTTTTTAAACACGAAAAAATATTATAGAAAATATCAACAAAACAATAGTTATTTATATCAAAATATATACTATTTATTTATAAAAATCAATATTTAACATTTTAAACATGAAAAAATATTTTAGAAAATATCAACAAAACAATAGTTATTTATATCAAAATATATACTATTTATTTATAAAAATCAATATTTAAGATTTAAAACTCAATAACTATTTACCATCACACACAAAAGAGAGTTTTTAATTGTTTTTAGAAGGAAACAAATTATAGGAAATATCGTCAAAGTATAGTTAATTACTTCTATCAAAGTATACATAACTACACTTTTATAAAATCCAATTTTCAACATTTAAAACTTATCAACTATTTATTATCACCGCACATAAGTAAACTCTCAATCTTTATTTTTTTAATAAGAGAGAAGATTATATGAAATATCGTCAAAGCATTAGTTATTTCTATCAAAAAACATAACTACTTATTCATAAAATCAATTCTCAACATTTAAAACTTATCAACTACTTCTTCCATTCACTTTTACTTGTCATTTATTCTTTAAATAGATTTTCATTTTTACTTGTCACTTTTGACATATCAAGAAAAAACAATTATTTTTTTCATATTTTACCCTCAACATTAAATACTTATTTTTCAAGACATCATTTAATAGGGGATAATTTAGTAAAATATCTATATTATTGATTGTTTTTTTAACGGGTATCTCAAATCGTGTAACAAATAAAAGTGAACGAAGGGAGTATTTACTTTTCTAAGGAAAGAGATTTTAGGAGATCTCGTCAAAGCATCAGTTGCTTTTATCAAGGTACTAGATACAGGACCCCGTGCCAGCACGGGGCCCAATATATATTAATTTTTTATCTTAATTTATGTGATATTATGAAACTTGAGAAGTTATTGAAATTTTTATATGATTTTAAAAATATTTTAAATTGTTAGTTATTGTGATTTATAGTACCTTTTTAGATAATTTTAAAAATAATATTTATTACTCTCTTTATTCCGATTTATGTGGCATATGTAGGAGTTCAAAAACTAACCATTTTTTTATATGTCTTACAAATATATTAAGTTGTTAATTATTGTAATTTATAGTACCTTTTTAACATAATTTTTAATCAAGTTATTTTTTTGTTAATTATTGTGATTTATAGAACTTTTTTCGTCAATTTCAAACAATATATGTTTATCATCTAATCTATTTTGTGTGGTACCAATAGAATTTCGAGAGTCAATTGAATTTTTTTATATATGATACAATGAAAATTTTAGAGAGTCTATTAAATTTTTATATGATATTTCAATATTTGAAGTAGTTCCTAATTTACGTGGCACAGATAGAATTTTAAGAGTCGACCAAATATTTTATATATCGTTAAAATATTTCAGGTTGTTAATTATACTATTTTTACGTAATTTTCAAATAATATATGTTACTTCTTCTTTTCCAATTTATGTTGTACCGATAGAGTTTTGAGAGTCATTCAATTTTTTATGTCTATTAAATATTTTTAAGTTGTTAATTATCGTGATTTATTAGTATTTCTTTTACGTTGTTTTCAAATATACAACAAACTAAAGAAAATAAGTTAAGGTAAATTAAAATAGAGAAAGTACGGAAATTACATAAATACTATGGTCTAGAAACAAGTATATTGACAAAGAGATATCGGCTTCTAGAGTCTTCTATATTGTGATTTATAATTTGTCACGTTATCCAGTTATACTTATTTTATTTTCTTAAGTTTTTTGTCAAATCAAAATAAAACATACAAATAAAATTATTGTATATTTTATTTATTAGAAATGAAACCTTTCTATATTATTTTTGAGAAATGAGAAAGGGAATGGAAGATATAGTGCATGAGTTGCCGTGGGTATTTAGCCCTTTATGGCATCTCCAACCCTACTCTCTATTTTACTCTCCAAATATAGAGTTCTTTATTTTTTCAAACAATCAACTCTAATCCAATTATTTACTTTACTTTCTAAAAAGGAATTTTTTTCTCTCTCCTTAATATTATATTATTATTTCTATTTCATTCTTATTTTCTTATTTCATACTATAATAAATCCTTTATTTCTTTTTCTCAAATAATTACTTTAAAATTTTCATGTGATATAAAATTTTATTTTTTAATTTTTTATTTAATATTAAATTATATTTTATCCTAAATTTCTAAATAACATAAATTGCAAGAAAATATTATATAATATACAAATTAATGGACAAATTCAAATAAAAGTGAAATACAATTACATAAACATTATATAAACACTCAATTTTCAAAATCATTACGTTGCTCCCATAAATGCTCTATTAATGCATTACGGAGTTCAAAATGAGCATTTTTGTCCTTAAATTATTTTTTGTCTAGCTAAAAATTGTTCAAATCAGAAAATTTCATCTACCACCATTTTTGTCGTTGGAGTTAGAGCCTCTACGACATCTTGAATTGGTGCATTAAGATCAAGTTCATTCTCAATTATCATGTTGTGCAGTATAATCGCAACAATGCTCTGGATCATATCCTAATTTTTTTCGAATAGTGTTAAATCTGGAAACGACCTACCGGATTATTAAATTATTGTTGTGATAAATTAATTATGTTATGTTATGTTATGTATTGTATTGTATTGTATTTTATCTTATATTTAAATTATCATGTTATGTATTGTATTTTTAAATTAAATTTTTCATCTTATCATTTAATTTTGTGTATCCTTTATAGTGAAAATTAATAATAAAATCAAATTATATTATTAACGAAAATTAGAAAAAAATTAAAATACTATCAATTTGGGATGAAAGTAGTATATATTAAATAATATATTTTTTAAAATATTATATTACATTTAAAAACAATTATGAATATTAGATATTCAATTAATGGCATTATATGTAAAATAATATGTTAATTGGAAAATAATAGAAATAATAATAAAATATTCAAAAAGTAAAATAGAGAGTGTGAATAGTTGGAGAACTACTATCAACTCTTTATAATTGGAGATTAGAGAGTAAAATAGAGAGTGCTTGAAGAGGGCTATATATGGAGAGTAAAATAGAGTAGGGTCGGAGATGGTCTTAGTGGCTATTGAGCCCTTTAGATTGTTGACACGTAGGATTTGTTTTGAAAGAAGTGTCAAACACTTCACGTAAATTAATAACCAACACAACACTGTGGCATAGAAAATTATTTTATATTTTATTATTTATTTGAAATGGAGTTTTATGGTGTGTACACGTAGGGATAATGATAGAGTATAGATGAAGAAGAGTTCTAGTGATGTTCTGGCAGTGACACGTTTTTATCATCAAATTTGAGAAGTCCACAATGCTTCATTTGCAATCACAAAAATGGCAGGCATATTGACCGTCACCTGTGCGGTTATCCATACTTATATATTTATAGTAGATACTATAACTACCTATTCATAAAAAACTTAATAGCTATTTACTATCACACGCATAAATGAACTCTCAATATTTTTTTTATGAGGAAAAAGATTCTAGAAGATATCGTTAAATCACAAGATATTTCTATTAAAATATATATAACTACTTATTTATAAAATCAATTTTCAATATTTAAAATTTACAATCTATTTATCACTCCGCACAAAAGTAAGTTCTTAGTCTTTTTAAATAAGAAGAAGCATTCTATAAAAATATCGTCAAAGCACGGCTACTTCTACTTATTTATAAAATCAATTCTCAATATTTAAAACTTATCAACTACTTATTTATCATCACATATTAAAGCGACACCAAAAAGAACTTGAGTTCTTTTTTAGAAGGAAAAAAAAAATTCTAGAATGTACGATTTATTTATAAAATTAATTGTCAAACATCTAAAATTAATCCGTTAGTACCATTAGACACAAAAGTGAGTTCTTAATTTTCTCCATAAGGAAAACAATTCTAGAAAATATCGTGAAAGCACTAGTTACTTCTATCAAAATGCTTAAATGCATATTTATAAAATTAATTCTTAACATTCTAAACTTATCAACTATTTATCATCATCGCACAAAAGTAAATTCTTAATCATTATTTTTTTATAAGGAAAAAAATTCTAGTAAATATCGTCAATAAAATAACAAATTTATCATGTCATCTTTTAAATACAATAATTAATGCATTTAAAATTATGACCATAATTAATACTAGTAGAGATAAATTTATCTCTTAATTTTTCAAATTAAAGTAAGTAAAAGTGAAATCTATTGAAGTCACCTGGTAATTGGATTTGGTGTAATTGAGTATAATTACACTATCTGACATATTTGGTTGACCATGTAATTATCCGGTCAATAAGTAATTAGTATAATTGGCCGGGGACAATTACACTCTTCAATTCTCAGGAAGGAGCTGGTAATTACATATTCTAATTAAAAGCTGATCACTTTTTAATTTCCATTTCTATTTTTTTAATTTAAATTCTTTTTTATTTTCACTATTCTAATTTTTTTTTTAAATATATATTTTATTATGTATATTTCAATTGCTTTTCATTCTTAATCTTTACTTTTTGTGATTTCATCCGATTTTTCGTATTATCTATTTTATTTATTTATTTTATGTTTATTTTTTTTCATTAACATAATTTTATTAATATTCTATTTTTTATATTGAAGTGGAATTCAATATTGAATAAGGTTATATAATTACGTTTTTCTTTTCTTTTAAATCATATTTATGTACGCTATTTAAAATTGACATAAGAGTATTATGTTAATTTTAAAAATTTTGAATTTAGAACTTATATTATATTTTCAGTAACTTTTTTTAGTAGTATATATTGACTTGATATTTCACATTGTAAGTCATTTATATTTTTAGTTAATTTTCATAGATTATCTTTTTGTCAAATATTTTCATTATTTATGACATTATATTTATAATATCATTTTTTTGTCAAACATGTATTTTATGATGTGTTTTTATTATTAATTTAATTAAAATATTCTAATTTGAAAAATATAAATCAATTATTCTTTTATAATATTAGTTAAGAATATATGTTTATTGATGATAATATATATCTTAAATATTTAATTTAATATCATTTATAAAGTCTCTTATTTGTCTAATATAAGTTTTTAATTTTTGATTTTAACTTATATATTCTTAAAATTTAATATAGTCTTATGATGCAATTAATTGTGCAAACAAATAGTTCAGCGTAATTACTAGACTAATAATTACCATCCTATTAATTACGCAAATTCCAATTATAAGTGACTTTTTTCAAATTCTACTCCCTCTGTCTAATAATAGTTATCGACTATACTTTGAAATGTCTATTACCCATTGATTTCATAAAATGGACAAATATAGTTGGAGAGGCGGAATTCTCAACTTTTTTATATAAGGCAAAAGATCATAGGAAATATCGGCCGAAAATCAGTAGTGATTGTTGGTTTCCACTTCCCGCGTGGCGCCAACTGTTAAAATTCAGAAAAAAAGAATATGACGTCAAAAATGGAAAAAGAAAAGGGGAAATTGGGAATTAAACATGCTAGGGCTTGAATTCCCTTTCGGATTTTGACAAAAGCCCTAAAATACAATATGCGTGGTGGTACAAGAACTAGACAGAAGCAAGAGCAGCAATATCTCACTAAAGGCTCTACCGTCGAAGTTACCTCCGACGAAGAAGGGTTTAAGGGAGTTTGGTTTGACGGCACAATCCTTAATTCCGATTCAAAGAAGAAGAAAGTTTTGGTTGAGTACCGGAGTATACTTGCTGATGAAAATGGGTCCAAACCGTTGAGGGAGTTGGTGAATGTTTCTTTTGTTCGACCGGTGCCTCCGCTTGAAATTGTTGAGAGTTTTGAGTTACACGACGTCGTTGATGCGTCTTACAAGGACGGTTGGTGGACTGGTGTTATTACCAAGGTTCTTGACGATTCTAGGTACCAGGTGACTTTCAGTAACCCGCCGGACGTGCTTGAATTTGGGGTTTCCGAGTTGAGACTTCATAAACAATGGGTCAAAGGGGATTGGGTCTTACCCGGGAAGCAGGTATTATCATTTCGTATCCGTTTTTTTTTTTGTGAGTTTCTTTCTTCATTTCTGTATGTTTTTCTACTAGGGTTCAGCAATTGGGTGCTATGGGTACAGATAATTTTTTCTTGCATGTAATTCTGGTAGAAAAATGGGTTACTATGGTATTTATAGGGCAATATATTGTGTTTTGGTAACATTTTTGTTTTAAGTAATGAAGTTATTTCTCTTTATTTAGAGAGAAATATGTTTCACATTTCAAGGTAGTAAAATGATTTCATATAGGCATTCATTTTCCAGCAAAACTTCTTTAGCATGCCAAACATTCAATTTAACCAAACACCCTTGTTTCATCTTTTATTTTTCTGCATTGTTTTCATTTCTACTTAAAGCTCTTAGCTTTTTTGGTCTAAGGTTGTTTATCCGCGTGAATTCTTGATTTCTATAATTGTCCTCTTATATTGTCATGTCTAATTGTCGAAAGAGAACAGACTCATTGATGTTTAGTGTGGGAAAGAATGTGGAAGTATCGTTCGATAGAGATGACCGCCGTGATGCTTGGTTTCCATCCAAAGTTCTTGAACATTTAGAAAATGGCTCTTTTTTGGTGGAGAGGTATCGGACAATCGACAAAAAAGCATCTATTGACAAAGTAACTGTTGATTCCTTCCATATCCGTCCTTTACCACCACATATCAAAAGGAAGAAATTCAATTTGCTGGAAAAAGTGGATGCATTTTATGATCTTGCCTGGTGGTGTGGTGTTATCACTAGAGAGCTTGCTGATAGTAGGTATATTGTCTTTTTTAAGCACACAAACATGGAGAAGGAGTTGAATGACTCTGATTTGAGACCTCATATGGATTGGAAAGATGGGCAATGGTTTACTACCTCTCGGGTATGGTCCATTTGAATTCCTTTGATTTTCAGGTCTTGTTACTTTTATGGAATCAGACTACTACTTTGTTCTTTCTTTCTTGGTGGTCATAATAGTGGTAGTGGTTTTACTTGTATCAAAATGATAATAATAATGGTGGAAGTGGTTTTATTGTTGGCCTTATATAATCCATCTGCCGCTGTAAGTTGTAAATAGCGAAGCACCAGTTTTAGTTTGCAGCTGCCTCCCCTCTTCCCCAAGTAACAAACCGCACCAATGCAGGTGAAAGGTGTTCATTTAAGTTGAAATACGAAAGCAGTCCATGCATCTGTATTTGACGGATGACACTCAGAAGAGATATTCTTTATTCCTAAGTTGTGAAAGGTTAATCCTTTCTTTGTGGTTACATTGGGAGTTGGCATCGTGTCTATCAAGCTATTTCCTGTATCAGGATGTGGACATCAGATTTGCTTTATTTTGAGCCAGATATACAAATTAGCTTAATTTTTCCTCTGAAAAAGTATATGTATAACAATAGACAAATAATGATCTTCTACTGTCATTGGGTATTTCTCTAAACTTACTTATGTGTTAGCATTTGTTTTATAAGTTGTTATGTCTTTTCCTTGTCTAATTCATTTTCGAGTTATTTGGCTTTCTTAATTGTGTATCTGATTGTGAATATAACTTGAGCTAAGAAGTGTTTATGATAATGCTCTCAATTGATCTGACTTTATACAGTGTAAGCAAAGTACATGGTATCAATTAAGCTAAATAGTTAGAAGTGAGGTTTGTGTTGACTTTCTGATTCCAGATCTTTGACCTACATTGTTAATCTGGTCAAAGCTGAAATACAGTGTTGTTTGACAGGCCCTTCAGTATTATCTACTTCACTATTGCTAAAGCTTACCCAAATATGCTTTCAGGACATTCCAATTCCTTCAGATTGTCAAACTAATGGAAGCAATAACTGCACTGACACTAAAAAGGATGTTCCACTTGGCAGATCAAGCACTATGAATGAGATCTCTGAGGAAAAAACACAACATTCTATCAAGTTTATAGAGGATCTTAATGAGCCACATTCAACTGATGAGATTTCACCAGAGGAGACATTGCAAAATGCGCTTCCCAATTGTGATGCTGCATCTCCACAGCCCCTAGAGCCGCCCAAAGACATGTCACTTGAAGCATGTAGTCTTAGTTCAAAGCCTTCTAAAAAACCCCGTACAAAGAGTCCCTTCAGTCATCCCAGCCCAAAATCTGAATATGCTGAAATGAAGATATCAGTACCTTTAGCTGGAGACGAGCAACCCCATAACCGCTCTTGGCAGAACAGAACTGTAAGTCATTTCTCACTGCCAAATCTTTTCTTGCATATTGTGTGTGCGGAGATTAGTGCTATTAAAAACCATCACTTTGACCAGTTTGATTGATAATCAGCATTATTGTATATTGGATGCTAAAATTAGTTATTTTATTTGGAAGTTTCTTAATATGGTGCTCTCTTATCTCAATTTATGTGTCACCCTTTCCTTTTTAGTTCGTCCCAAAATGAATGTCACCTTTCCTTATTTGACAACTATATGATGACATCATCCCCATTTTATCCTTATTGGATCCCACTTAACACTGTACCACTTAACAAAATCTTCTCTTATTTCTTAAATTAAAACTTTATGCTTAACTAAATGGCGCCACATAAGTTGGGATGGAGGGAGTACTAAACAAATTCCTATGTGTAGGCCTGTAGGGTATCTTTTCTATGTCCATAAATGGTGCACTTAATTCAAAGAAGTGTGCTCTTCATTTCTGCATTGTGCTTCACTCTCCTTGAAACTTGTTACCCTTTTGCGCTTTTGATCAGTAAAAATACCTGCCGACTATGGGAAGAATCTGTTTTTCCATTAGCCACCTCTCTGGTTTGAGGTCTTGTAATTGATAAAGAAAGGAATGTGAGGTGTTGCTAGAAGGACAAAGCAAAACTAGTTGTGTCCTGTGCAACATCATCTCTTATAATATTGTGTTAAATGAAATCTTTATTGTTTGCAAAAATGTTTCTCGTAGAATTCACTTCAGCACTGAAGCATAAACTAATATGCCGTTTTAGAAGTAGCATGACAGATGATGAATCGTGTCTCAACTGACCTGTTTGTACCAATACTCTCTATTTGAAGCAAGGTGCAAGTTAGTCTGACCACTTGTGAGCTAATTGGGTCTGGCTTTGTTCATAATCCTTCAAGCTGGAGATACCCCCAACAAACTGACAAGCCAATCTCGGGAACATAAATGTTCAATGTGCTCAGCTTATCTATTTTTTTGCTTTTCCTTTCTTACCTGACTATATTAGCATGGTGGTTTAACTACTCTAATAGTAATACATAAGCTTACTATTTTGCCTCTAACTATCTAAAAGAATAAGTCAGTTGACCAGTCTAAGGCCAATAGCTCTCAACATTTACTTAGAACTCACCTAATTGGTTGTTTTCAGCCTCCTGCAATGATGAAAGTTGAGCTGCTTCTTAAGCTTTGTTTATTCCGTTTTATTATTTTTAATTTTTCTCTTCATCTCTTCCATCTCTTCCATCTATCCTCCATCTATTTGAAGGACTCTTTAACTACCTGCTGTCTCCATCTTCTAATCTAGATCAAAGGTTCCTAGACTCCAAACAAAATTATATTGCTACCTAGCAGAAGTTTTCTTCTGCGGAGCGATTGGTATGCTTTACTCTTCTCTTGCTGGAGGGTCTATAAATCCAATGAATTTGGTGTGAGCTGAAGTTATTGCTTCTTCCTTCCCCTATTTTCCCTTTGTTCATCCTTTTCAATAATTATAGGCATATGAGGAATAGCAAATGGGTATTTGCTTCTTGTTGATTTCTTAGATTGCTCTCTAGTCAGATGTTACCTCTTGGGTTCTTGTTTTAGTTGTGCCTTGTGCTCTGTTTGAAAATTTTGCTTGAGCCTGACCAATATGTGCATTTTGGGGAACCAAAAAGCTTTGTCTTCAAGCCGAGCTGCTCCTTCTGAGGTTTGGCTTGGGTTCACCACTAATTGGGTTGTGAAAGGTCAAAGAAAATTCTTTATTTACAATATGTTTCTTCCAGTTCTAATTGTGTCAATAAGAGTTCCTACTCAGTAACATTCATCTAACTTATCCAAAAAAAGAACAAGAAAAGATTCTTAGTGCACACATCCAAATATATGCAGAGAAAGAGATGCCAGGAACTTGGTGTAAAAAAGAGTGGAGCACTAGAGAAGTTGCGAGGCCTAAAATCTCCTTCAAGAGGTATTATTTGTTTCCTTGGTACCTTTTTTGTACTTTTGAAATATAAATACAATTCTAGAGCTGCTCAACAGGTAACAAGGGTATTGCAATAGAAAATGCTGCTGAAGTTACTCAAAAACGCTCTACACGTAAAGAAACTGATGTTCCTGTCATCATAGGGTTGGAGTGTACTAAGGTTAGGAGCTCGAAGGCTAAAAGATTTCGTCTGATTAATAATGAATCTTTGGAGTCTATTGGAGATCAGAAGCAGATTGATGCTGCTATAGATGATGTACAGGTAAGCAGAGATTCAAAGGCTATAATATCCCTCAAGCTATTCTCTTTGTTGTTGTGTGCTTTGGTTGTTCTAACTTTATCACTTATATCGAGTCCACCATCTTTAATTGGTTTTTTCAAATTGCTTTGTAGTTCTGATTTTGTCTTTTCTCTAGGATACCAAACACTTGGGTGATGGAGAGGGCATTAGTCAGAAAAGGAGAAGGGGACGACCAGCTAGGAAAATACAACTACCTTTAATAACCCCATCAGGTATTTGTGTAAATTCCTTGGGTTTTCAATTGGATGTGTAATTTAATTTTCAGTTTTATCCTGAAGGTCTTCTGCTCTATTTTTGTAGATATGGGACCAAGTGGAGATCATTCAAAAGATGAGAGTTCAGGTCATGTCGAGATAGCAATTATGGAAAATGAAGTTGGTAAGGAGCAACTTGAGGTTCAAATGGGGCACCGGAGAAAAAGAGGCAGGACGAAGAAGATAACAAAAATGTCAAATGAGAAAGCAGTTCGGTCTTCATCCCAGCAGCCTGAGAAGCATTATGTGAAGAGGGAAAAACGACAGGAAAAAAGTTTAAATATTGAATCTCAAGCTCAAGGTAAGTTATGGCTTCTGTAGTAGTTGTCACAATTTTGGGGGATGATGATGGCAATTTGGTGCATGATTTTGAATGCTGTATGCAGATTGTTTAGAACACAGTTCATATGATGCAACAAAGAGTAACAACTTATATGCTGCACTTCTCTTTGTTGAGTTTCTCAGCCCTTTTCTCATATTTCAAAACCTCCCATTGGCCTTCTGTAGGTTCTGTCGACTCTTCTGGAGTGAAACCTACTGAATCAAACAGGGCAACCGATGGTGAGGAAGTTCTTGCTGAAATACCCTTCAATGGATTTGATGATCAACCCCTTGCAAAGTGGTTTGAAGAAATACAGGCTCCGACTTCTATTGATGGATTGAGTAAGCTACTGACCTTTCATTAGTTGCTTCCTGTTCTGGGTGTTTTTTTATGATATTTTTCTCCTCCAGGAGTGTCACCTGCACGTAGTCCGAAGCGATGTGCTGAGACGAGGGATACACAAGACATGCCCATGCAAACTCCTGTCAACGGGACCCCAGCAACCCAAACTGAAACACAGAGTTTGCCATTTGTGAAAAATACACTACTTTGGTCAACAATTGAAGCCATGGATATATTCAGGAGGATTCCTCAGAAGCCACATTTCACTCCATTGGAACACTCTAAAGAGAGCTCCCGTGAAGGACAAGCTATAGGTTATATGGTAACTTTTTTAAGCATAGTAGAGAGGGCTTCTAGACTGCACTATGACGATCTTAGAAGCACCTTTGAGGAAATCATGGAGACTCTCAGCGACTTGGAAACCCATGGATTTAATGTGCAGGCTGTACGAGATCGTCTAACTGAGTTACTGTTGATGAAAGATAAGCAGGAAAAGCTTGAAAGTCAGGTTGCAGATATTGATAGCCAGATCATCACGCATAATATGGACAAAGAACGTATTGATGGAGAGATTAAAGAGATCAATAAACAAATTGCAGAATTACAGGATAAACTGTCCCTGGCTACTTCGAGGAAGGAGGCTAAGGACCGTGAAATTGATGGTTTAAGGTCTAAGTTAATGGATATTCAAGCAGGAACAAAGAAGGCACACACTGAATTTGACAGTCTTGCTAGTAAACCTCTGTAAATGCTGCCTGCCAGTATGTCACTGTTGATGGTTTCTCTCGAAGCATGGGTTGCTGCTATTGCATGAATGATATTTAATCAAACTAGTATTGTAGTTGGGTAGGTGTTTTGTCAACCATTTGGCTATCATGCCAAATGTGTATATGTCCTGTCTAGATAACTTTGTTGGAATAGTACATGTTTTTGGATGGTCTATAGTTTAAGCTTCAGACAACTTTTCGTGAACCTCAAGGTTCAAAATGACTTTAGAAACTGATTTAACCCTGGGTTTTTCCTCTAGTCAGAGGAAATAGTTATGTGATGAATCTGATGCCTTAGTCGTTTGTGCTTCTGTTAATCTTTTATTCTCTTGTTAGTCTTCAAAATTAGTTTCTATTTCTTTTCTATTTGTATATATTCTTGAAATTTATCTCTTGGACTTTTAACAAGTCGTAGAGCCCGTTTGGATTGGTTTAAAATAAATAACTTTTAAAAAGTTACTTTAAAGTTATTTTAAAAATAAGTAGTTATGTGTTTTTGATGTGTTTAGCAAAAAAGTGTTGAAAGTCACTTTTTTTTATCAAAATGTCTGAAATTCTTTTAAAGTTGTTAACATTATAAAAGAATTAAGGGTAAAGAAGTAATATACTTGGTCAAAGTAGAATAATTTATAAGTTAAAAAAAATAAGTAGGGGTCACCCTACTTTTAATTTATTTTAAGTTATTTTTGACTTTTTTAAAGTTATTTTTTAATTGTCAAACACTCTAATAAGTCAAAAACTGATTTAAAAGTTAGTTTGACCAACTTAAAATTCCATCCAAACGGGCTCGTAGTATTGCATATTTACTATCTGAGAACACCATGAGGTTACTTAACATCTCTTTTAAAAATGCATAATCGAATTTTACATATTTTATATTAAAAAAAGTTCATTGATTATTTTCTTTTTGGAAGGTAAATTGCATAGTACGATGATAATATATTTAAAAAAATTGTGATGCTTTTATTGTTTGAAAGTAAAGATGTATTTTAGAGTTGATTTGCATCTCATAATAGCTTTTATATCATTCCATTATTTATACTTGTAAAATCACGTTATAAATTTTATTTTTTATGAGTTTTTTTAATCTCGCATTTATTTATTTCTATAATTGTTAATGTATTTTTTTATTCATAATTTTTGTATACTATTTCACTATATTATAATTTTTTTAAAAAAATTAATTCATAAGGCTTATATCTCATGCCTCGAGGCTTATCACTTATGCCTCGTCCCGTGCCAAGTAAACTTTCCCGCCTCATACCTTCGCCTTTTAGAACATAGAATATTTAGTTTCAACTTTTAATTGCTTAGAGTGTGTACGGAATAAATCTTTTTATTTTAATTTTTCGACTCTCATCTTAACACGAGACATATCTTGATACTTCTACCTCTGCACCACAAACATCACAGTCCATGCACAGTGCATGTGTGAGGGTATCTTCGATCCCTAACTGAACAATATGGAGCAAATTCAATTGAGTCTAGGTCGATGCCCCTACGCTAATTCTATGATAGTTTGACGTAGGGGCGGACCTATATAGTTTCATTTACTACTTACAATTTCACATAAACTCTCTCTCTATATATATACTAGTTTCTGAGCACTTGCGTTGAACGTATGCCCTATTTATATACCCGATTAAAAGAATAAAATTCCTTTTAATAATTAAAATTAATTTCATTTGACCAACCAACTGTCTTATATATATATAAATTATTAAAAATTAATATATATTTGATCGTGAATCCATTTTATTTTTGTTTAAAAATGCATTTATATAATATTCTTTTTTCATATTACCGATCATTATTGACCCAACATAAACTCTTTAGAAAAAATTCAATAAGAGGTATATCTTGTCAAACTAATCTTATTAATGATTGTTTGAAACTCTAAATTTGACTACTATTAGTTAAACATATAATTATTTAATAATAAGAATTATGTAAAAAAAATATTAAAAAATTTTAATTCACTAAAATGGATAATTAAAATAAAATAAACGTAATATTAACTTACGATGATCGCTAAAACAGCGGGAAATAGAATATAAGTTAAATCTTGGATATACTTGTTAGGTATCATTAATTTGGTCAGTCTCTTGATGGCTCACAATTAATGAAAACGTGTCTTCTCTTTCTTTACCATTATATATTCATTATTATGACAACAAATTAGTTAGTTATAGTCTTATAGATTTCAACTGCATACTCATTTATACTGCTACAGCTACTCTTTCCAACTTTTCTTAAATGTGTTACTCCTCGTGTATCAATTTATATGACATATTTTTTTAGTCAGTATAAAAAAGAATAATATGCATTTTATTTGACAAATGTTAAATGACATTACACACATCCAAAAAAAGAGTATAATATGTTTTTTGTATATTGCAAGTTGAAATATTAATCAATTATGTCCAGATTTTTAAATACGTAAAAGCTGAATGCCGTGCAAGATTGGCTAACGTTATTTGATAGAAAACGATTGTTGCTTTGTTAAACAAATATTTTAATGTGAAAAACAATAAGTAGCCAAAGTTTTCAATTTATGAACGCTATTTTCTTTTCTTTTGTTCTAAATTTCTTTCTTATTTACTTGTAAAACACGAATTGGTATAATTGTCAAAATGAGAGTGATAGCAAGAAGTGATATGTGTAGAATAGGGTGTGTTTGGTATTTTTCATGTTTGATTAGTCAATATTTTTTGGGAAACAATTTCTTTTAGAAAAAATAATTTTTAAAATAAGAAAACTCATTAAAAGCCGTGAAAACAAATTTCATAGAGATATACCATATGAATTGTCTCCTTTTGCACCCTTATAACACATCTCAATCCCATCTCCACCACCTCCACACCTGACATTCTTATTCCATCCTCATCTCCAGCGGCGGAGCCAGTATTTCGACTACGGAATATCAATATATAAAGAAGTAAAATCGTTAGAAGTTAAAGAGTGTCAACATATAATATATATGTATATATTTTTTTTTATCTAGCTATATAGTGCTACTTTTTGATAGAAATATATCGATCAATACCTCTCAAGTATATGTAGCCGCTCCGCCACTACTCATTCCCATAATATTTATCTAAATTACATATAAATATTTTTGAAACGATATCTTTTTTATTTACTTACCAAACATATATCAAAATGGATCATTCAAGAAGAAGTAAATGTGAACAAAAGAAGGGACCAAGGGTACAAACCCATCAAAAAGCTAGTACACCTACTACTATTCAATTCTAGTGAACGTACCCTAACAACATGTTTAATGTGTAATGATATTTCTATAATTATAAAAACTATATGTAAAATTTAAATTGAATTTTAGAAAAACAAATTATTCTTTTCAAAATAAAACAAACAAAATAATATCATATAAAATGATACTCTACTAATTACCAAGATAGCACTGTGGCAGCAATAATATCCCTAAATATTTCTATACGGATCAACTACCTATCTGTTTTTCAACGTGCCCTTCATTAATACATATATATCCTTTTGATATCATGTATAGCGTAGCGGATCCAAAATTTTCACTACAAAGTTTGAAAAATAAAAATACATTGCTTGAAATTCAAATCTCCTCAACCACCAAGTGGCCAAACTCTAATCTTATATTTAGAAGGTTCAACATCTATCTGTATATACAAAATTTTAAAAACTATCTTATATATATTGTATAATATTTTATTGAAAAGATTCAAATGAACTCGTTGCTACCCTCCGAATCGGGCCCTGCATGTATACAGTGTACTTTGAATATATACTATTCAAAGACCAAAAAATTAAAGGCGTCTCAAAAATCTTGGCTGTTCCCATCTTCCTTCACACCTACCTAAGCCAAAGTCAATTAATTGACATAAACGGTGCAAGTCCGTTCCCCGTCGTTAGGCGGATTCAGGGGCGAGTCAAACATATTGATGGTCTAAAATTAAATCGAATAGAGGTGTTATTATTATATTTAATGTAAATTTATTAATAACTTTATTATAATTGATGTCTTTTAATATTTTTTATAAAGTAAAATATAGCTTATTTATTTAATTTTTCTTAGAGATATAGTACTCGAAATATGTAGATCTTTCTTCTTCTAATGTTCTTTTCTCTTATATGAAAAATTGATATTTTCTACCATAATACTCATTTTTTTTAAAAAGAAAATTTATAACCTATTATTGCTAATGTATAATATATATTTTATCAATTTACTTTAAATTGCTATAAATTTGCCTCTGCGCGTCATTACACTCCAACAAGTTACTTTTCTATTAATGTATCCTTAAAGTTCTCAAATTCGAACCTTAAGAATAAATGACAAGGAGCAAGAACTTCATATAGGCCAATGAATTCAAAAACCAAATAGGTAAACAATACAAAGGAAAAGTAAATGCTAATTTCCATTAATATATTAGCCAAAGCTCGTAGATATAACAAGTTTGCTGCAAGTTCAATAAAATTCAATATTTTTATATACTACAAGAGTATATATTTTTGCATAAAAATTACTAATATTTCAATAAATAGTAACCCATAATTCCAAAAAGATTTTAAACATCGTATTCATCATATGTAAATTCTGAATTCGCCTCTGTTCACCTGCGTTAATCTTTCTATTGTTCCAGCACAAGCTTAGACTAGGGAAAGAAAAAGAGAGCTGTAACCTTTTAGGTGCGTTTATTATGGCCCCCTTGTTATCCATGTGATCTTTAAATTCTCATTTCTCACATCTTTCTTGCTGCATTCTTTTAATTAGTTGCCACCCCTGCAGCCAACCAACCACTCCACAGATAATTTTATTTTTTACAAACAAGCAAGAAAGAGCAAAAACCATTTATTACACTATGATTTCTATGGCTCTTGTAAAATAATATTTTCTCTGTCTCAATGTAAGTGTCATTTTTTTTTGTATTCTACCCGATAAGTATAAGACCACAAGATTTAAAAATATAAGTATTTTTTATTCTGAAATTTCGTGCCTAGTAAACTAAGACATTCAAAATTCCAACTTTCACTTTTTATCCTCCTGTTCAACTAAACCATCTAGCTAAGATTCTGGTTTAGCCACATAAATTAAGTTATAATCATTTGACTTTTAATATTGATAAAGCTAATTATTCTGTTTCTTGTACCAATAGTGGTAGTTGAAACATTAATTACATTCGTTACTCCTCTTATGCAAGGTCTATTTTGTGCCATTTCTTCCAGAACTTGTTTGCTGTAAGTGAAAGTGGCTACTCTATAAGCTCTGTTTGGGCCATCTAAGGTGCTGTTTGTTATATAATTTGAGTTTAGTAAGAGAAGAATAGGAAAAAAATGAGCAAGTTTTGTTTGAAAGTGGAGGAAGGAAAAGAAGGGAAAAATGGAGAGCCATCTATTGGTCCTGTTTATAGAAATCCAATAGCTAAGAATGGTTTTCCTCCAGCTGATCCTGATTTGTCTACAGCTTGGCAACTCTTTAGGTAACTTTTCTTGAAGCTTCAGTAAGGAACAATGAAAAAGAATGATTTTTTTAACATGAAAACTGTTGATTTGTGTCAACATTTCGTCTCAGCCAAGAATGTGAAAATTCTTTTTTTTTTCTCGAGTTAATGGTCAAAAACACATATGAATCATCATCTTACTCAACTTTGTGAATTTATCTAGTAAAGTTATTGAACTTTGTTTTGTATCAATAAAATCACTCAACTTAGGCTTTTATATCAATAAAATCACTCAACTAAATTTACATTAAAAAAATCTAACATGACAAAATAAATATTTTTTTATATATTAAAAAAAATGACTTGTTAAGGAGATTTTACGGAAAAAATTAATTAGTAAAACAAATATTATAATATTAATGTATATTTAAAACTTACTATATCATGATAAGTGTTTTCCTCGAAAAAAAATGAATTAATTTTTGTTGATTAATCAGAGAAATAAACTGTATATTATGCATAGTTAAAATCATTATCGAGTTCCATTTACTCAAAAAAAAAAACTTCCAGTAGTTAACAGAGATTAAAAAATGTTTTAAGATTCTGAATTGGATTTCCATTTTAACTTTTTCGGATCTTTTTTTTTCCAAGATTACGTAACAAATAGAATCTGAAGCATTAGATCACATAGGAATTCTTTAACAATTAAAATTAATGTATATACATAGAGTTAATATATAGTAAGTTATAGATATACATTAATATTATAATATTTATTTTACTAATTAACTTTTTTTCATAAAAGAAATCCTTAATAAGTTTTTTTAAATTTTTATTTATTTGTGGGGTCTATATTTATATGGCACAAAAAAATAATTATTTTGTCATGTTAGATTTTTTTTAATGTAAATTTAGTTGAGTGATTTTATTGATACAAAAATCTAAGTTGAGTGATTTTATTAAATATAAAACAAAGTTCAATGACTTTGTTAGATAAATTCTCAAAGTTGAGTGACTTTTGAGATATTTACTCCATCTTTATGTGAGTTTCATATTTTAACTATCAGTTGTTCCTTTTTTCTATCTAAACTATCATCATATTTGTATTAAAATACATTTCAATTAAGAACTGTTCCTTCTTCCAACTTGAACTATGGCGATAGGAAGAAGGAACAATTCATGATTTGAGTGTTTTAATGCATAGACGGTACTAGTTCAGGTAGAAAAAGAAACAACTGATAGTTTGGATGTGAAATTTATGAAAAAAGTGATAGCTAAGTTGTGTTGTTAACCGTTATCTCTTTTTTTTTCTCTCTACATAATGTGTGGACTGATGGTGAGACTTGAATCCAAACACCTCTAAAGATTAGGCCATTAGGGAGTCTTACATGCTTTTATTTACTTAATTATGTCTTCAATTAACGAAAACAAAGAAATGGACAAAAGACAAGTCCTTTTAGATTTTCTTGTATGCTTTCTCCATTATTTCTGTATCAAATGTTAGTAAAGCATAGATCTTTACTCCTTACGTTCAGTTCAGTTAAGTTGATTGATAGAAAAAAAGTAACTTTTTAAAATCTTTTTGATCAACAGAGCAGCTGTTGAAAAATATCCAGGAAACAGAATGCTGGGATGGCGTGGTTTTAAGGATGGAAAGGTAAAGTACAACATTATCTACTCATCTCGTTTTATGTCATCCTTAGGGCTCGGGTCGATAGTAGCCGTGGTAGTAATGCCCCGGAGCCCAGCTATCAACCCGAGGCACCAATTAGTGGAGTATAAAATATTTGCATTTACTCACCATCTTCCTGTTTTGTTTTTAATAGTGGGGTCCTTATAACTGGAAAACCTACAAAGAAGCTTATGAAGAGATTTTGCAGACTGGTTCTGCATTACGGGCTCACGGAATTGAACCTGTAAGCAATACGCTAACTTAGCATTTGTATTAGTTTTAGCTTCTTAAGAATGTCAGGTATAATATTTGAATGTGTTATAGGGTGCTCGAATTGGAATTTATGGAGCCAATTGTCCTCAGTGGATAGTAGCAATGGAGGTTAGTCTATGTGTTTGATCGCGTCTGATCATAATGTATTTAATTTTGTCTAAAAAGAGTTATCCATTTGCATCATTTGTTAAGACGATTTAATTTGTTTTCAGGCTTGCAGTGCCCACAGTTTGATATGTGTCCCTCTCTATGATACCCTTGGTAAAAAATGGTTCCGTAGTCTCCCACTTATATTATGTTGTTTAAATGACAGAAGCAATGCTGGTCTTTTTTTCGTAATTTACAGTTCACTAAATAAAAACAACTAAATTACAGTTCATGTTAAGTACCTGAAATTTTTTGTCTCACTAACTTCAATTCCTTTCTGTTGATGTAGGATCCGGCGCTGTAGATTTTATTATTGAACATGCTGAGATTGATATCGTTTTTGTTCAAGATAAGAAAGTGAAAGAAGTGAGGATCATCTAAAGCCACCTTAAATGTTTCTTGTGTTTCATTGCTATTGACCTTTACTTGATTTGGATATCTGAGCTATATGATGATCATCTTTGGTCGATGTTTTCTTTGCAGCTTCTAAATGAAGAGTGCACACACGCTAAACGCCTGAAATGTAAGTCTGCCTCTCTGTTGGTTGCAGCTACCACATTGACAATTTTTATCGAGTTTGTTTGTGGTTGCAGTGATCGTGTGTTTCACTTCGCTACAGCAGGAAGAGAAGGATAAGGCAGTTTCTATGAATATCAAGCCATACTCTTGGAATGAGTTTCTCAACATGGTAATTTACTTGAAGTTTATTTAGCTCATTTTTTTACTATGTATCTTCTTTATTTGATTAGTGTTAACCATTGAAATGCTCCACTAGCACTATTACACTGATGACCTAAGGTGATCTTTTGCTTTTAGGGGCTGTTTATTTTGAAGAATATTTAACAACTTTTGTTTTTGCAGGGTAAAGAGAATCCATCAGAGCCTTCACCGCCTCAGCCATTAGACATATGTACAATTATGTATACTAGTGGAACTAGTGGAGAACCGAAAGGTGTAATATTGACTCATGAAAATATGACAGCATCTGTAACAGGGGTTGATCATTTCATGGAAGAATTCGAAGACAAGGTAAGTGGAAATCCTTTTCCTAGAATTTCAGGTCATCTCTTCGTTAGTATATAAATTAGTAACGAATTGAGTTTCGTCGCTCTTTTATAGATGTTTTGTCAACCTTTTAGGCCTTATGATTCTTGTATATTTTCATTTGGACAAATCCTCACATCAGAAGTGCCAAATTTTTATTGTTTCGACTAATGTTTGATCTCTTGATAGATGACAGTGAATGATGTGTACATATCTTTCCTACCACTTGCTCATATACTTGATCGGATGATTGAAGAATTCTTCTTTCATAGGGGTGCTTCTGTTGGCTACTTCCATGGGGTAAGGTGTTGGAACTAAATGTGTCAAACAAATTTTCTGCACTCACACTGCATTCACTTGTCACAGCAAGATTCCTGTCCAATTTCAAGACACTGAATGTCGGAGTGTAGCTTAGAGCTTACAATTCTGTGTTCGGGTATTAATTTATTTTTTTAACTTAATGATTACCAAGACTTTGATGCTTCTTGTTGTTTTTGTGTTCAAGAATATCAATGAGATACAAGAAGACATGATGGAGTTGAAGCCAACCTTTTTAGCTGGAGTACCTCGAGTTTATGAAAAAGTGCATGAAGGCATGAAAATTTTAGTTTTTTCTTGAGTTATATAGATGCTACTTATAAACAATTTGAATGATGGTAATCAAGTCTCAAATTATGCTTATCAGGTGTACTGAAAGCACTTGAAGAACTCAATCCCTTCAGAAGGCACATGTTCCATGTGCTATATAACTTGTAATATTCTGTTTGTTTGTTCTATTCAACTTTTCTTATTCTACAATCCGAAATCCTTTTCTGATTTTATCTCAAACATCAGCAAGCTTAAATGGATGAAACTTGGGTACAAACAGAAGTATGCTTCGCGACTGGCTGATCTACTAGCTTTTAGAAAGGTTGTATCTTTTCCTGATTATGTTCTCACTTTCTTGTAACTTTTCCTGAGACAACTTATGCTTATTGTTCCCTGAAGAAACTTCGCCTTTTAAGTTGCTGCTAGCTTGCTACCATCTTTCTACTCTTGTTGTGGATGCTAGCATATAAGCATTATTTGTAACTTCTTCAAGTGCAGTAGCATATTAATATGTTTCATAGGAACTTCAACTACCCGTAATTTTTTTAAAATTCTTTTTTTCTGCATTGATCTGTCAACTTTGAGGAAGTATATTCAGTTATGGACAAGGAAATGATAGTTTATATGTCTCCAGACTCTCATTTATTCGTCTTGTTGTTTAGGTTAAGAATAGGCTAGGTGGCAGGATTCGCCTCATAGTCTCCGGTGGTGCTCCTTTAAGCTGTGAGGTGGAAGAGTTCTTACGGGTTACCTCCTGTGGATTTGTCCTACAAGGCTACGGTAAATCTATCTTTTTTCCAGGAAATGAAGAATCAACAGAAGAAATTTTGATTTGCTAATATAACTTGATAGTGAACACATTAATAGTCTAGCTATGACTGTCTAGTAGTCAATATGAACAATGTGATGCAAGAGGAATGAGCTCTCTTATCTCAGTTCTATGTACCAAAGCATCCATGCTCAAATAAACACGTCGTAGCATAGTAGCAAAACATGCTTATGTCTAAAAGTTATCTTTCCACTCCGAAACTGAAACTTCTCAAAGTAGAACTTCTCATTTTATCTTTTTATTATTCAGATTATAGCTATAGTGAATATTATTAAGTTCGATGTTCATGGTTAGCATTAGAATCTATTCCTTCTGTAAGTTGTAACACTTTTAGTTCTCTATCAATTGACACGCTATGTGTGGATTTGCTTCGTTAACTCATGGGAGTTTCCATTTCCATTTTGATTTTACACTCTCTTTTCATAATCCAAAGTATCTTCTGTTATAGGTTTGACAGAGACTTGTGGTTTGGCCACCATTGGGCATCCAGATGAAATGTGCATGCTTGGAACTGTTGGTCCACCATTTGTCTTCACAGAAGTTCGTCTCGAGGAAGTTCCTGAAATGGGGTATGATCCCCTAGCAGACCCTTCCCGGGGAGAGATATGCGTGAGAGGGAGGACCACTTTTTCTGGATACTACAAAAATCCAGAGTTGACAAGAGAGGCCATCAAAGATGGATGGTTTCATACAGGTTGAGTTTATATTTACTCAATTCTAAGAATGTCGTTTCACTATATATGGAATACGTCTTCACATTATTTACCTTTGAGCATATCCAGGTGACATCGGAGAAATGATGCCTAATGGAGTTGTAAAAGTCATTGATCGAAAGAAAAATGTTATAAAGCTATCCCAAGGAGAATATGTTGCATTGGAATATCTGGAAAAGGTTTATGGTATTGCGCCCATCGTTGAAGATGTAAGCTGATTGATTGGAAATATTATGTTTTCGAGTGAAATGCATGTCCGTCTAATTTGTGTTTAATTTACAGATATGGGTATACGGGGACAGCTTCAAGTCCATGCTGGTAGCAGTCGTGGCGCCACATGAAGGGAACACGAAAAAATGGGCTGATCAAAATGGGCACAAGGGTTCAATTACTGAGCTTTGTTCCCTCCAAGACCTAAACCAATATGTTCTCCTTGAGCTGAAATCTGCTGCAGAAAGGAACAAGGTCAGCAAAATACAAATTTTCTCTGTTTTTTAGGTACTTGTGTGGAGTAATATTGGAATAATGATGTGATTTATTCTACGAAAACCAGCTAAGAGGTTTCGAGAACATCAAAGGTGTGATTCTGGAACCTCTACCTTTTGAGTTTGACAAGGACTTGGTAACAGCAACAATGAAAAAGAGAAGGGAGAGACTGCTCAAGCGTTACAAGGTGATATCGATGAGTTCTTAGCTCGCTCTTTTTAACTAGTTGGACCATAACCAAATTTGATACTCATTATGGTTTTTGCAGGTGGAGATTGATGATCTTTACAAAAGGCTTAATGCAGCACCTAAAAGATAATATGTTTTTGAATACTGAGGCAATGCAACTCGTGGTCGATCTACTGGATGATCTGTGGAGCTATGTGATGTAAACGTTTGCACTATACAATATTGAAGTAATGCATGTGTGATATGATAGCGATTTGTACGAATAATGATCAGTATTGTTGTCTTACATTTCTGAATTAAGCACCCTTCCAGAGAGATTAGTTTTATGAAGTTATCAACTTCCCTTAACAAAATTTCTTGCATAGCAACTAAAATTGGTCTTATGATGTTGTCATACAGAAAATGCCAGCTATAGAATGGGCTAATAATCTTAACTCTTGAGCACTCAATTTTATGTAGCATTCTTATTAAATCTCAAACATGAAGAACTGAAAGCATTTAGAGAAGCTAATTTCAACGAAATGCTATGGATTTTAGGACAACTATAATAAGGAGGACGACAAACCCACTCTATTCGAAAAATTCCAGGATCTAACTACATCAGGCTGTAATTCCTGAGTCTTGAACACTTCATCATTGATCCAAACACAATGTGTGTGTATAATCAACTAAAACACAACTTAGGAACGATGAATTTGGTTAGAACTTCGTTTTGATAAGGTGTTGTAAAATAAAGCTCACAATAAAGATGAAAATAAGAGAGACAAAACAGTAAAGTGTACAATATCGATCCCTCTTTATAAAGTGTTGCATAGTAGCATACAAAAAATAGCTATAAACATGACATCATCATTGGTATGGAGGTGTGAAGATTAATCAACAAATTCATGGTGGAAATTACACCTAAGAATTATGAACAATCCACAATAATAATCTAATTAGCAACAAATACCAGTGTTACTTTATTAGTGCATTTTTCCTCTCTATTTATATTTAATGAATAAAACAAAATTACATATCTTTTGAAAGTACTACTATATATCTACTTCTACTTCTACTTCTACTATCTATCTACTACTAATATATAAGTGGGTCTGTGTGGATAACCACACTGGTGATGGTCACATGCCTGCATCACTTGTGTGGTTCCACACTTACATATATATTTGTCTATAATTTTTTGATGGTTCTTCTGTTTTATTTTGTTTGTCTTATTTTTTAATTATATTTAAAAATTGTATTAAAAAAACTATAAATCACGATAATTTACAACTTAATTTTTTTTTAGAAAAAACATTTAAAAAAATTCAACTGCTTATAAAAAATCGATTGATCCATAAAATTAATCTATTTGTGTCACATAAAATGGGACAAAAGAAGTACGATGATTATTTAATTTGGAAACTAGGTAAAAATTATTGTAAATCTCAATAATTAACAACATTTGATTGACTCTTGAATTTCTATCTGTGCTACATACATTGGGACAAGGGAAGTAACATATATTATTTAAAAATTAAGTAAAAAGTACTATAAATTACAATAACTAATAACTTAAAATATTTAAAAATCACCTTAAAATTTAATTGACTCTCAAATTCAATCTATGTCACATAAAGTGAGACAAAAAAATAACAGATATTGGGGCCGTGCTAGCACGGGCACTTATGATTAGAAGAGCGAATGTTGACGAGCTTAGGGTCAACCAGTCAATTGACCGGTTTGTCCTTCTCCTCAACTTCCTCTATTTATATTTCGTATTTTATCAGCTTTAATTTATTTTATTTTAATATTTTTCTTTTTATATATAATATAATGTATTTACAAAAGTAGTACTAAAAATCAACTTAATATATTATAAATTTGAATAACTCTTGAAATTTCACCTGTACTGCATAATTCGGGCTGAGAGAGTAACATATATTATTTGAAAACTACATTAAGATTACCATAAATCACAATAATTAACAACTTAAAATATTTAAAAGAAACATATTAAAATGTGATTAACACTCAAGATTTCACATGTGCCACATAAATTGGGACAAAGAGAGTAACATATATTATTTGAACAAAATTTAACATATGTCCCATAAATTGGGACCGGAGGATATAACATATATTATTTAAAAAATACATTCTTAAAGCATTTTTTAAAAATATATTAAAAAATTAATTAACTCTCAAAATTTCACATGTGTCACATAAATCTCACTAATTAACAACTTAAAATATTTTTTAAAATATATTAAAAATTAGCTAACTCTCAAATATCATAAATTTAATTCCTTCTAATTTTATTTGAAAAGTTACGTTAAAAATATAATAAAAATAATTAACAACAAAAATATTTAAAAATTTAATTGACTCTTCTAATCTTATTTGTATCACATAAATTAAAATAGGGAAAATTATGCAAAATAGCAAATATTTAGCATATATTAGGTACTACAGCTACAGTTTAAAAAATTGTACTTCGCGGCTACAATTTCCCCAATTCTTGCTATTCGCCTGATTTGTATAAATCCAAAATTTTGCAAAATATACAAACGGAGTTGTGAAATTTTTTTAAATATATAAATACATAATTTGTATATACTTACCTTATTTGTATATTCGCAAGCGAAATATACAAACGGACAGAAATGTACAAATCGCAGTCTTCATAGCAAATGAAACTATAGCTATGGAACGCAATTATAAAAACTATAACGGTAGAGCCTTTCTATTTGCTATCTATGAAATTCTCTCATTAAAATGACTCAAAAATCACTGTGCAAGATGATTATGTTGAAATGGACCAACAAGTAGCAGCCGATTTTAAGGTAGCCCTGTTTTCATTTTTTCCTTTTTGTATCTGGATAATTTGAGTTGTATATGACACAATAAATGAATTGTAATTTCAAATAACTGTATATATTTCATAATTAACATTAAGCATATGTATATATAACCAGTTGTGTCATTGTTTATAGTTATACAAGTCCAATTGATATATTTATATAACTACAATGATTTGTATAATGAAGTTAGGTTATTTCTATACAAATATTTAAATAGGCCGAATTATACAAGTCGAATTGATATATTTATACAACGATTTGTTACTATATTATATTAACTCGTTGACTTAAAATACATAACGACTTGTATAAAATTTATCAAATACACAAATAAAATTGTTACATATACAAACTGATCGAATTAATCGAAAATTATTCAATTACATTCACTTGTTGACTTAAAATATATAACGACTTGTATAAAGTCTATCTAATATACAAAACAAACTGTTAGAAGTAATGAAAAATGACTAAATTATTTTAACTTTTTGATTCAAAATATATAACAACTTGTATAAAATCTATCTAATATACAAATCAAATACTAACATATACAAACTGATACAAGTACTTAAAATTACTCAATTTTGTATACACTTGTTTAATTAAAATTTATATCAATTGTATGAAATCTATTTAATATACAAAATGAACAGTAACACATACAAAGTAATACAACTAATCGAAAAACACTCAATTATATGTTTAGACAAAAAATCACTCACAAACAATCTTAGTGTGGAATTCAATACTAATTATATACATCTACAAAATGAATTGTCTGTGTTTCCTCAAAAAGAAGAAGTCTTTTTTTTGGTAACGAAGTCTTTTTTTGGAAACATATCCTAATTAAACTAAACGACATTTAATTAAGGCATTCCTTAATTAACGCCTAATTAGTTAGATGTAATTAAATATATTTTTTGTATAATTAATTATAAATAGGTCGAATTATACAAATCAGAAACATAATAGCTATTTAAACTATAACTATGATGCGTAAATAGACAAACTATAGTTAATGAGCCCTATTATGTTTCCTATGGGCTATGGTAGCTATTTATGAAGTTTTCCCAATTTACAATCACTATTTGGGTTTTGATAGTGAGCTTGGCCCAATTCAGAGTAGTATACAATAAATGGGCCTTATCCCGCAAAACCTTTTGAGAAGTCCGAAATAATTCGGTTTAAGCTTAGAAACAGAACCGAGAAAGTTCCTCCTATATATGCAATCCACAAACACAAACCCTAATTTCCTCTTTCCATTATCTACCTAGGTTTAGGTTTTCCACCGGAAACCTAAAATCCTACTCGCTTGTTCTCCGATTATCTGCAAATTGTTTCATCGGAGACTCTGAATTTGTGGTTGATTTTAGATATACTGGATGGGAACCGAACGGAAGAGGAAGGTGAGCTTGTTTGATGTGGTGGATGACTCGGCGACGAAGAAACTCAATGGAGGCTTAAATGGTGGAAACAGCATGACGGCTTCGATCAACAAGTGGAATGGAAAGCCTTACTCACAGAGATTCTATGATATTTTGGAGAAGAGGAAGACTCTTCCGGTTTGGCATCAAAAGGAGGAGTTCTTACAGGCGTTGAAATCGAATCAAACTCTTATCTTGGTTGGTGAAACCGGTAGTGGTAAAACTACTCAGGTCAGAAATTCTAGTGTCTTTAATCTCCTTTTTATTTAATTGGCAACTAATTGGAATTGAGGCTTAGTTATTGTTGGGTGTTTTAGATGTCTCCAGTTTCTAAGAACATTTGATTTGCTTTAAAACACAATTTTTTTTACCAGGAATGAGAGTATGGCTGCGTCAACTAAAATTAGATGTGACTTTCATTTTCTAGTAATATGTCACGGGTAGTTTGATACTATCCCTATAATATATTATAGGGATATTAATGAGTACTTTGTTCCCTGGCTCTTCGTGAAGTTTCTTTCTTTTGATGATGCAAGAAGTATAGGATTGAGATGAATACTAGTAATGTATATAGGCCATTCACATAGCTAACCCCGAACTAGTTCTAGATTGTGTGGTTGGTTGATTTATTGAGTGATTGCTTGGCTTTCCTGATGCAAGAAGAAGCTTACTATGCTATAAGTTTGTGCAAAAGGTGGTATTAGTTCTCAATGAGAACCAACTATGTAATATCTACCTTGAGATTTCAAGTATTGTATAGGTCATCAGTCTGATCCTTTGTAACAACTACCAGTAATAACGAGCTTGCAAAATAAAGTAACAAAAAATTGATCTCATTATTATAAATCAAGATATTGAATATTTCGAATAAATGCCTAAATTCAAAACTCCCCTTATCCAATAAAAACCTAAAATTCCAATTAATAAACCAAATCCCCTACACAATTAGTTACAAACGCTTTTTGAGATTTTCATAACGTTCGTGATTCGGTTTGAGCAACGGATTGATACATCCTCGTAATGAAAATAAAGTGGAAACAAGAGTTGATCAAACTATCCTATTAAAATAAAAGAATATATGATTCTACTCCCCTAAGATGGTTGGATCTGCTAACCGATAAAAAGTTAGATTGTTGGTTCTGCCGTTTTCTATTTGTATAGTGAGTTGATCGTTTATAGGATTTATCATACTTGGAACTTCTTTTACCCAGACATCAACCTGGCTATTCCTTTCCATCCCCAGTTCCTCAAATAACGAGGTTCACTTCGACATAAAAGAAGAAAAGAAGTTGGATACTTTTTGGGGTTCTTTTGTTAGAGTAGTAGAATAATATTTTCTATGAGTATTAGTAGGGTTTTCTTATTTAAATCAGAAATCCATATCTTCCCAACTTCAAAACTCAAGCTTCCATCCCCCAAACTGTTAAAAAACAAAAATCATCTTTTTGATTTTTCTTTTTATTAATGGATTACTGGGAATTTAAATTGCTCTTTTTTGAAGTTCTTTTCTTTTTCCTTTTTTTTTTCCTTGAAGCAGGATTCTTATTATATTGTGTGTTTATTCTAAATATGTCCCTTAGTTTCATCAATTGAAGCAAGATGCTTCTATATTCTGCTCGCTTCATCAATTACTTCTTCATGTTTATGCTCCCCGATACTTTATCACTCATGATAAGCTCTCTCTTTGACTGGAGAGCAATTTTTTATTGAGCTACTGCTTAAGGGTTTTACTTGTGTAATACAGATTCCACAGTTTGTTTTGGATGCTGTTGAAGTAGAGACAGCTGATAAGCGCAGGAAATATATGATTGGTTGCACTCAACCTCGGAGGGTGGCTGCAATGTCTGTCTCTCGTCGAGTTGCTGAAGAGATGGATGTTGTAATTGGGGAAGAAGTTGGATATAGCATTCGTTTTGAGGACTGCACTGGTGCTAGAACTGTTTTGAAGTAAGTAGATTGTTACATGATAAAATATTTTTAGGGCTGGTTGGCCATGGATAATTTTCACATTTTTCTGGTATTGTATTCTGGAATCATGTTTGGACATAGAATTATTACAATTTCCCAGAAGTTGAATTCCGGAATTCAAGAGACTCCAATCATTCACAAAAATCCAACATTTTTCAAAGTTGTATTCATGTCCAAGCACAACTCCAATTTCCAAATACTCCCTCTGTTTCAATTTGTTTGTCTTCCGTTCCTTTTTAGTCCATTTAAAAAAGAACGCCTTTTTTTTTTGCAACTCCTCCATTCTAACTTTCCACGTGTCATGTTTAAGACCACAATAAAAGGGTTAGTATGGTACATTCTACATATCTTTAATTTAAGACCACAAGACGCAAAATTCTTTACTTTCTTTAATTCCATGACAAATGGAGGGAGTACCTTTTTCCAACTTTTTTCATGACTACTTTTTTTTTCTCTCCAAATTTTACATCTTTTATGTCCAAACGCCCACTTAGATTCTCTAATAATGTAGCCCTGAAATGTTTCTTCTTTTGCATATTTTGCTTGCCTTGTATGAAAAATTCTCTACTGCTCTAGTTGCTGATAAATTAGTATTTGTTCTGTCTCTGTGCATGGCAGATACTTAACAGATGGTATGCTTTTAAGAGAAGCAATGGCAGATCCTCTATTGGAACGCTACAAAGTAATTATTCTTGATGAAGCTCATGAAAGAACTTTGGCAACAGATGTCCTGTTTGGGCTTCTGAAGGAGGTGTTGAAAAATAGACCAGACCTAAAACTAGTTGTTATGAGTGCCACACTTGAAGCAGAGAAGTTTCAGGGTTACTTCTTTGGTGCACCTCTCATGAAAGTTCCTGGAAGGCTCCATCCGGTGGAAATTTTCTACACTCAGGATCCTGAGAGAGACTATCTTGAGGCTGCCATTCGGACCGTGGTGCAGATACACACATGTGAACCTCCTGGTGACATTC
The DNA here is from genome assembly GCA_018342035.1 of Solanum appendiculatum. Lineage (NCBI taxonomy): Eukaryota > Viridiplantae > Streptophyta > Magnoliopsida > Solanales > Solanaceae > Solanum > Solanum appendiculatum. The sequence continues at coordinate 471,796 of JAGDQO010000328.1, read as the reverse complement.
TTGTTTTCCTCACCGGAGAAGAGGAGATTGAAGATGCATGTCGCAAAATCACAAAGGAAATTGGTAATCTGGGTGATCAAGTAGGCCCTGTTAAAGCGGTGCCTCTTTATTCTACACTTCCCCCCGCTATGCAGCAAAAGATATTTGAACCGGCCCCACCACCAGCGGTGGAGGGTGGTCCTCCTGGAAGGAAGATTGTTGTGTCAACCAACATTGCAGAAACATCTTTGACAATAGATGGTATTGTTTATGTCATAGATCCAGGATTTGCTAAGCAAAAGGTTTATAACCCTAGGGTGCGTGTGGAATCTTTGTTGGTGTCTCCTATTTCAAAGGCCAGTGCACACCAGAGATCAGGACGTGCTGGAAGAACACAGCCAGGAAAATGCTTTAGACTTTACACAGAGAAAAGCTTCCATAACGACCTTCAACCCCAGACATATCCAGAAATACTTCGGTCAAATTTGGCAAATACAGTTCTAACTCTGAAGAAGCTAGGTATTGATGACCTGGTTCATTTTGATTTTATGGATCCTCCGGCCCCTGAGACGTTGATGAGAGCACTAGAGGTTTTAAATTACTTGGGAGCATTGGATGATGATGGAAACATGAGCCGGTTGGGTGAGATAATGAGTGAATTTCCTCTCGACCCTCAGATGGGGAAAATGCTTGTTGTCAGCCCAGAATTCAACTGCTCCAATGAAATCCTCTCAATATCTGCCATGCTATCAGGTACATTTTCCTGCGAATTTTTTTCCATTTTGTTGGTCTGTCGTGTCTTGTCTTTGTTCTATGTCAAGAGTTTGTCAGGCTTGGGAATGCTAGTCCGCTTCACCATGCCTTCTTGTTCATGTGCATAGACATTTGTCTATGCATATGATATCACGTGCTAAGCTGCACAACATGTGCATGCAAGTGCATGTGTGTGGGGTTAGTTGCACGTGTCTTCTTAGGATGTCATCAGCAACTGTCTTGTCTGGGTTCCATGCCCCCGGTTGGCATGTGCCATAGATTTCTAAGTAAGTGCTGATGGAGATAGTTGCAGTTTCTCAGTATTCTCTCATGAAGCAAATGGTGTCGTCTCGCCTGTATGCATCTGCTGACCTACAGTGGGCCTCCGCTGTGATAACCAATTTTTTCTCTAGTACCAAATTGCTTTGTCCGGCCTAGGGAGGCTCAAAAAGCTGCGGATGAAGCAAAGAATCGGTTCGGTCACATAGATGGGGATCATTTGACGTTGCTGAATGTGTATCATGCCTACAAGCAAAACCGTAAGTATCTGTGTTCAGTTCCTATAAAGTATATAGTATCTCCTTAATAAACAAGTTCAGATTTAGAATGCCCTTCTAACCCTGATAATGTCTTTTGATGGTAATATTATCTCAGAGGAGGATCCTCAATGGTGTTACGAGAATTTCATCAATCAGAGGGCTCTCAAATCAGCTGACAATGTGAGGCAACAGCTTTCTCGCATAATGGCCAGGTTCAACCTCAAGTTATGCAGCACAGACTTCAACAGTCGCGAGTACTATGTGAACATAAGAAAGGCTATGTTAGCTGGGTATTTCATGCAGGTTGCACACCTAGAACGTACTGGGCATTATCTAACCGTTAAAGACAATCAAGTAAGCATCCCTACTAATTAGGAAAGTAACTCATATAAGAGCTTTTGTGGGCCCAACAATGCTGTTTATTTCTCACTATTATGTTTTGTCTGTCTTTGTTGTTCTAGGTGGTACACTTGCATCCTTCAAATTGCCTGGATCACAAGCCAGAATGGGTTATCTATAATGAATATGTCTTAACAAGTAGGAATTTCATCCGCACTGTGACTGATATCCGTGGTGAATGGTAAATTTCATTTGTTTTATCTTTCGATATGCTTTGTTAATTATCACTCTTTTTTCTTAAGTACCGACTGAGAGGATCTCTCTTCTCGCTGTAAAGGAGAAGGTTGCTTTTTCCCCTCCAAATTGTGCTGCTACGTACTCCCAGGCAGAATCAGCATTTATTCCCTAATCCCTTTTTTGAGTCCCAACTTTCAAGACTCCTACAGAAGTTCATTGATTGGAAAACTGTTCCCTAAATAGTCCTGATATAATCAGTGAGGAGTACTGTTAATTGGCTGAAACCAGGACTTCATCTTTTACTTCTTTCAATAGACCTGTTCAAGGCAAATGTATTTTTGTTTGAACTAAATTTGATCATAGTGTACATATGACTAATTTTGCCTTTTGCTATTCTCTTCTTTCTCCTTTTTTGTAATTTTTCTCAGGTTGGTTGATATTGCACCACACTACTATGACCTTGCAAACTTTCCACAATGCGAGGCAAAACGAGTGCTTGAGCGGTTATACAAGAAGCGGGAGCGAGAAAAGGACGAAAGCAAGAGCAAAAAATGAATACATTCTTCATAATTTCAGTTCCTCTAAGCACGCACACTCCACGGGAGCTCTGGGTCAAAATTTGTCAGATAGGTTTAGGATTGATGTACCATCTTTTATGTACTGTAATCGTTTCTATGGATCCCGTCTGAACTATTTAATACCCTGTTTCTTGTTACTGGAGTAATCTATATTTTGTTCCTCGCGTTCAATGATGTGAGATATTGGACCAACTTTTATTGTTCTTTCGTCTGTTGAAGAAAATGTATGCAGCCTTTCTGGTGTAGAAACTTAGTCAAGATTAATCAGCAATATTGGGGATTCGGCTGCATAACATCTTTAAGGATTTCATGTACAGTTGGTTCTACTTTCTAAATTTTTTGTTAGATTTCAATACGTTCCTCTGCATAAGTGATTGTTTTTTTTCCTTTGTTATTTACATGTTAGTTGGTCACTGAGTATTTTACATATTTGATGGGCTACTCTTTAGGAAAGGAAAAAATTTTAAAATTATAAAGTGGGTCTTGTATTTAAGAGCAGATTTTGTATTCATCTATTTAGGGACTAGATACAAAAGCCCGGATCCAATTATATTAGTTTAGTTATTTTAAGGGAAAACTTCATAAATTGCTACCATAGGAAACATAATAGGGCTCATTAACTATAGTTTGCTTATTTAAGCATCATAGCTATAGTTTAAATAGCCATGACGTTTTTGATTTGTATAATTCGGCCTATTTATAATTAATTATACAAAAAATATGTTTAATTATATCTAACTAATTAAGTGTTAATTAAGAAATGCCTTAATTAAAGGTCATTTATTTTAACTAGGATACGTTACCAAAAAAAGACTCTTCTTTTTTAGGAAACACATTCAATTAGTTGTATCATTTTGTATATGTTACTGTTCATTTTGTATAGTAAATAGATTTCATACAATTGATATAAATTTTAATTAAACAAGTGTATAAAATTGAGTAATTTTAAGTACTTGTATCAGTTTGTATATGTTAGTATTTGATTTGTATATTAGATAGATTTTATACAAGTCGTTACATATTTTGAATCAAAAAGCTAAAATAATTTAGTAATTTTTCATTACTTTTAACAGTTTGTTTATGTTACAGCTTGTTTTGTATATTAGATAGATTTTATACAAGTCGTTATATATTTTAAGTCAACAAGTGAATGTAATTGAATAATTTCCGATTAATTCGATCAGTTTGTATATGTAACAATTTTATTTGTGTATTTGATAAATTTTATACAAGTTAATATAATATAGTAACAAATCGTTGTATAAATATATCAATTCGACTTGTATAATTCGGCCTATTTAAATATTTGTAATGAAATAACATAACTTCATTATACAAATCGTTTTAGTTATATAAATATATCAATTTGACTTGTATAACTATAAACAATGACACAACTGGTTATACATACATATGCTTAATGTTAATTATGAAATATATACAATTATCTGAAATTACAATTCATTTATTGTGTCATATACAACTTAAATTATCCATATACAAAAAGGAAAAAAATGAAATCAGGGCTACCTTAAAATCGTCTGCTACTTGTTGGTCCCATTTCAACATAATCATCTTGCACAGTGATTTTTGAGTCATTTTTGCTTGAAGATGATTCTTGTACTTTTTTTTACATGAATCCTCAACTCGGAGTCATTTAACCTCATATTGATTGGGTCATTAATAAACTTACATCTAATCTCTTTCTTTGTTGTGTTTGAATCAAAAGCTTTAGATTTCGGAATAGAACCTGCCATTGCTTCAAAATCTCGAGTTAAACCCAACGAAAAAGATGAATTCCCAACCGAATTTGTTGCATGCAAATGTATACCTCTAGTGATTCTTCCTCTATGGTTAGATTGATTGTACCAAAGGATTCGAGATTTAGCTATGGAACTATGAAAAAATGGGAAAATCGAAAAAATTATACAAATACAAGAAAATCAAGAACTGATGAAAGTTAAAAAAAATAAAAGAAATTGAGATTACCTTATTATGCACAATTAGGAGGGTTAGGAGGGATGATTCAAAATTTTCAAATTTTGAAATTTGAATCGGTTGAGAGATTAAAGGGATAATGAGAGAATTAAGGAGTGATTTGATGAGTGAGTTAGAGAGAGGTAGTGATAAATTTGTATAAAAGAGGAAATGGAAATATACATGATCTAATACAAAAGTGATGGGACCCATCTTAACCATTATCTTAAACATTAACCCTTTTCTATAATTAATTAAGACGATAGCTATAATATATAATTAAGTAGTATAAGTTAGCTTAGTTGCAAAATTTTCCCTTGTAAATTTTTGGAAAAATGACATGATGTGGTCACCACTAGTTTTAATAGCCCAACTAAAGACATAGTGTGGTCGAACCGGCAAATGTAGAATTATTAGATCCTGACTCAGTTTATGAAGTTATTGAGAAAGTGTATTTCATTGTGAGTCAACTCAAAATAGGTCAAATTTAATAGAAGTGTTATACCATTGTGAGTTGAAAATCATTGTGGACGACTGATTATTTTTGAAAATTTCACCTATGAAAGGTGTGATGCATTTTGGTAGGAGCAAGCTAAGTCCTCGATTCATTGGTTCCTATGAAATTGTGAAGAGATTTGATATGGCGGCTTATGAGTTGAAAGTTTGAGATGTCCCATTTTGTCTTACATGTGCTATGTTAAGGTTGTATGAACCTGACCTTTCTCATATCATATCTCACGAGGAATTGAATAAATGAGGGGTTGTCTTATGAAGAGGACTTGTGCAAATCTTAGATTGTCAAGCTAGAAGGTTCACGATTAAGCAGATATAATATAATATATCGTATTTTTGGATTAAGTTGAAACTCATTAAGTGAATATGGTTAACCCCAAATTGTGAAATGAATATGTTACATTAACCAACCATAAATGGTTTTTTGATATAATGTAAAGATTGCCCCAAATCCAAATCAAGTTAAAAAGTGTAAGTAAACCAAAGATTTCAATTGAGTTTGCACAAGGACTCCATTCAAGCACATATAATGATTAATTGATAATGAATATGACACGTACAATTCTCATAATTGTTACATCAAATGAACAAGGATTAATACTAGAATCATTATCTAATCCTTATATTTCAATAATCGAATTCATTATTTTCTTTACTCATCAGTCATCACATGATGAAATTTAATATTTGATAGATGATTTGAAATTTACCACATGTTCAAGCTGTTGACTTTATTGATTTAAAACCAACGTTTTTAAAAGGAGATTCTTATGTAATTGTACAGGCCACCAAAATAAATTTAACAAAAATATCGTATGTATATATAGTGTATCAATATTATATAAATAATATATATAGTGTATATGTGATATATAATTATGTATTAGAAATATATATATACTCATAGGCGATGTTCATACAAATATTTGTATATTGCAGGATGATTTTGTTTTTTCAATCCCAACCAACTCAAATCTCCTCTAAATAGCCTCAAATTATAAATATGAGTTTATCTTAGTGTTTCACGTCTTTTGATATATAATTCACTCAAAATGATTCACATTTGTGGCACCACGAGTCTTAAAATCGAGCTTCTCCTCTTAATGTTTTGAGTTTTTTGATATACTTCACTCGAAACGATTCATATTTGCATGCCTAATTTTTAAATTGAGTTTCGAAGAAACTTTAATTACTGAACATATGAGTCCCTCTCGATATTTCAAATCTTTTCATGTACTTTACTCAAAACAAATCACATTTACGGCACGTCAGATTTATAATCAAGTTTCGAAGAAACTTTAAGTAATTGCTGAACATGGAGTTTTTTAGTCCCGACCAACTCACCTCTAAATTGTTCAAAATTTCAGATACAAGAACCTCTCGATGTTTTGAATCTTTAGAAATACTTCACTCGAAATGATTCACCTTTAACTTGGCGTCATTTTATAGTTATATCCTCCAACTTTGGGTGTTTACAAGTAGACACTTAAACTTATATAAAGTTGAACAAGTAGACACGTTAGTCCTATGTGGCATAATATACGTAGGACACTGTTAAAATAGTAATAAGTCCTCGTTTCCTAAACTTAGTTGCAATATTTAGTTTTTTACTATTCCGATTTACTGATTCCATTAGTCTGTTACTTCTCTGTTAATAATGAAGTTAACAGTCTGTTAGGCTCTGTTAGTCGGTTATTGAAATAAGTTTGTTAGGGTAATTAGATGCTTCTAGATGGTTCTAGAATAATGTGAACATCTATAAATATATGCTATATGCAGCACTGTAATGTAGCTCCTCATTTTCTTCTTCATTTTCAATAAAGTTCAATTCTGTTATGTTCTCAACAATGGTGAAATGATCAGTTCATGATCAAGTTTTATTATGGTATCAGAGCAGGTTCGTAATGGCCTGTATAGATTGAAGTTGTAGAACAGAGCTCAGAAGATCAATTTTCTTTCTCTGCATTTGCTGAATCAAGTTGGAGCTGTTTCAGAAATGGCAATTACTAAGATCGATCCTAGTGATCCGTTATACATAGGTCCATCAGATGTATCAGGTGCTGCGTTAATTCCTATCAAGTTGATTGGATATGAAAATTATGGAATTTGGAGTCGATCGATGAGGATCGCACTGTTAGGAAAAAGGAAATATGGTTTTGTGACTGGAGCCTGTAGCAGGTCATTATACAAAGACGAAATGCATGAACAATGGGAGACTTGCAATGCAATTGTACTGTCATAGTTGATGAGTTCTGTTAGCAAGGAACTTTTAAGTGGGATTGTGTATGCAACAAGTGCTTTTGATGTGTGGGAAGATCTGAGAGAACGTTTTGACAAGGTGAATCATATGAGACTTTATCAATTGCACAGGGAAGTCAATACACTTACTCAAGGAACTGATTCAGTGTCTACATACTTTACAAAGTTGAAGAATCTGTGGAATGAGTATGATGCTGTCATTCCAGCTCCAACTTGCATCTGTCCAAAGTCAAAAGACTATGCAGATTCAATTTTTGAGTGGTTTAAATGATTCATATGAGCAGGCTAGAAGGCAAATATTATTGAAAGGAGTTACACCTACCATCAATAAATCATATGCCATGATAGTGGAGGATGAGATTTAGCATTTAACATGCGTGACTACTGTAGGAGAGAAGGCTGATCCAATTGCAATGCAGGTGAATAGGAACTTGGAAAACAGTTACAATCAAAGTCATAAGGGAAGAAAGTGTGATTACTGTCACTATACTGGACACACTAGAGAAAACTGTTATAGGCTGATAGGATATCCTATAGACTGGAAGCATAGAAAGAAAGGCAACTACAACAATGGAAACCAAAAAGGAGGTAGCCAATTATCAGGATATAACACACAAGGATATGGGAAATTCAATGGATCTGGACATCAATATGGAGGTCAAGTGAACACAAATTACATTGGTAGCAATTTCAGTGGGGATCAAGGTGCTTCAACCAGTCATGAAGGCAATAAAGAGGTCAACAATGCTGTTTTGGCCAAGGCACAAACATTTACAGATGGAGAATACAAACAGATCATAGAGCTTTTACACAAGGATACACATGAGATGAAACAGGTCAACTTGTCAGGTATGGCTACTTGTATATTATCTCATGTTCCTTCACAAGAATGGATAATAGATTCTGGTGCTACTCATCACATTACATTAAATAAGGAAAATTTTTTAAGAAATCATGAAGTAGTCAAGTCTAAAAGTGATAAGGTGAACCTTCCCACTGGTGCAAAGGCTGATGTATCATATATTAGAGAAGCAGTAGTGTTTAAGGATGAAGCTTTGAAAGAGATGTTGCGTGTACCAGACTTCAAATGCAATTTGTTATCTGTATCCAAGGTCACTAAACAACTCTCTTGTTTTGTCTTTTTCTATCCTGACTTTTGTGTGTTTCAGGACCTTCACAGTGGCAGGGTGAAGGGGATTGGTAAGGAGAAAAGCGGTCTATATTGTTTAAAAAATGAGTGTGATTTAAAGACAGCACATAAGGTTCAGAATCACCAGAGCTTAATTGCAGGAGCAACTATGCAGGACACCAGCTTATGGCACAAAAGGCTTGGTCATCCTTCACCTCAGACTCTGAAGTCTTTAGATTTTTTACAAGACAACAAAGACATAGACATAGTGAATAATTGTCATGTTTGTCCTTTAGCCAAGCAAACTAGATTTTCATTTCCTGTTAGTGAAACTAGAGCAACTATGTGTTTTGATCTTGTACACTTAGATCTTTGGGGACCATATAAGACTCCTACTTTTGATAAGAAATATTATTTTCTGACAATTGTGGATGATTGCAGTAGATATACTTGGGTTCATTTGTTGCAATTAAAGTCTGAGACTATTGTAGCACTTAAAAATTTCTTTCTAATGATCAAGACACAATTTGGTGTTACCGTAAAGAGTATAAGATCAGACAATGACACTGAATTCTTTAACTCACAATGCAAGGAATTATTCTTGTCCTTAGGTGTCATACATCAGAGTAGCTGTCCTCACACACCTCAGCAAAATGATGTTGTGGAAAGGAAGCATAGACATCTTCTAAACATAGCCAGAGCCATTAGATTTCAATCTCACATGCCTATTAGATTTTGGGGCTTGAGTGTGCAGGCTGCAGTATATATAATGAATAGATTGCCTTTAACATCTATTGGAGGCAAATGTCTATATGAGCTGATGTTCTCCAAAAGTCCTTCCTTATCACACTTATGAGTGATTGGTTGTTTATATTATGCTACAACTGTGCCAAAAGGAGATAAATTCTCAGAAAGGGCTAGACCATGCATTCTTATGGGATATTCTAGTACAAAGAAGGGTTATTTGTTGATGGACTTCTATACAAATAAGTTCCTTGTCAGCAGAGATGTTAGATTTCAGGAGCATGTCTTTCCATTTGCAAGAAGGACAACTCAAGAATGCCCTACAAATTTCCTTACACCATATGTAGAAGTCACTGATGATGTTGTTTCAGAGGAAGTTTTAGACTCTACTATGGATATGTATGCTGATTTACTGCCATCTATTGACACACAACCTCAAGATACACCAGTTTCAGTTACAGTTGACACACCAGCTGAGGATTTTGATGTTTCAGCTGAGGATGTGCTATCAGGTGAGACGCCACTCTTACAAACCACTTGCATCCCACCAAGAAGAACACCCAGAGTATCTCAACAGCCTGTCTGGATGAAAGATTATGCAACACCACAGAAGGGGAAGGGAACTAGATATCCACTTGCTAACTATCTGTCATATAGTAATACAATTCCTACATATCAATGCTACCTAACTAATTTTTCTGCATTAGTGGAACCACATACTTTTATTCAAGCCGCTAATGATGACAAGTGGATTCAGGCCATGAAATTAGAGATTCAAGCACTTGAGGATAACAACACCTGGAAAGTAGTTGACTTGCCCCCAGGAAAGAATGTCATTGGTTCAAAATGGGTGTACAAGATTAAGTACAAAGCAAATAGGGTAGTGGAAAGATTCAAGGCAAGATTGGTAGCAAAAGGATACAGTCAACAAGAAGGGTTAGATTATCATGACACTTTTTCACCTGTTGCAAAAATGGTGACTGTTAGATGTGTTATTGCCTTGGCAGTCTCAAAAGGTTGGTGTTTGTATTAGATGGATGTGTACAATGGCTTCTTGCAAGGGGATTTAGATGAAGAAGTTTATATGGAGATGCCTCAGGTTTTCAGACAGGAAGGACAACACAAAGTCTGTAAGTTGCTCAAATCACTGCATGGCCTTAAACAGGCCTCCAGGCAATGGAACATTAAGCTTATCTCAGCCCTATTGAGTGTAGGTTTTGTTCAGAGCACTTATGACTATTCCCTGTTCACTTTGAAAAGAAAAGAAGGGATGGTTGTAACTTTGGTGTATGTTGATGATCTACTCATCACTGGAGATAATGAGTCAATGATCAAAGAAGTAAAACAAGTATTGCATCAACAGTTTAAGCTCAAGGATTTAGGAAAGCTTAAGTATTTTTTGGGGATTGAAGTGTTGAGATCTGCACAAGGAGTAATCCTGAACCAAAGAAAATATATTCTTGAGCTCATATCAGAGACAGGACTTGCTGGTGCAAAACCAACAGCCACACCTTTAGAGCCTAGTACTAAGTTGACTTCAGTAAAGTATGACAAAGCCAATGGAGTTAGTGGAGATGCTGTCTTGAAAGACATTACTTCATATCAGAGGTTAGTTGGGAAGCTACTATATGCAACCATCACTAGACCTGATATCAACTATGATGTCCAGACATTAAGCCAATTTATGCAACTACCAAAGAAGTCACATTTGGAGGCTGCAAATAGGGTGATCCGATACTTGAAGGGCACTGTAGGTCAAGGCATTTGGCTGAAGGCTCAGGCTGCTACAGAATTAGTTTGTTTGTGTGATTCTGATTAGGCTGCATGTCCTAACACAAGACGATCTGTTACAGGGTATGTAGTAAAGTTTGGTGAGTCCGTGGTATCCTGGAAATCAAAGAAACAACTCACTGTCTCCAGAAGTTCAGCTGAGGCAGAATACAGGAGCATGGCTTCAGCTGTAGCAGAAATTACTTGGTTAGCAGGTCTATTTGCATAATTGAATGTTCCCATTTATAAACCAATTTCAGTACTAAGTGATAACAAATCTGCGATTCAATTAGCAGCCAACCCTATGTTTCATGAGCGAACGAAACACATAGAGATTGATTGTCATTTTATAAGGGATAAAGTGAAGACTATGTATGTGCCTACTCAACATCAGGTTGCTGACATACTAAAAAAAGGACTGGGGCAGGATCAACACATGCGTCTATTGAGCAAGCTTGGTGTGCTTAACATCTTGCACCCTCCAGCTTGAGGGGGAATGTTAAAATAGTAATAAGTAATCGTTTCCTAAAGTTAGTTGCAATAGTTAGTTTTTTACTATTCCGATTTACTGATTCCATTAGTCTGTTACTTCTCTGTTAATAATGAAGTTAACAGTCTGTTTGAAATAAGTTTGTTAGGGTAATTAGATGCTTCTAGAATAATGTGAACATTTATAAATAGATGCTATATGCAGCACTGTAATGTAGCTCCTCATTTTCTTCTTCATTCTCAATAAAGTTCAATTCTGTTCTGTTCTCAACAATGGTGAAATGATCAGTTCATGATCAAGTTTTATTAGACACAAATTGTCATGTAGGATATGTATGTCTATTTGTTCAACTTTATACAAGTTTAAGTGTCTACTTATACACACCCAAAATTGAAGAGTATAAATGTGAAATGAGACAAAGCGGTGTTTTTAAATGATTTTTTGCAATATTTTGTAAAGGAATACACGAATGACTCGGAAAAGGTTGGAAATAGTCGTGTGATTTTAAATCCAGGAAAACTTATTCTTCTTAGAAAAATTCCTTAGGTAAAACTTGAAAAGAACTTTCTTTTTGGGTTATAATTTATCCAATTACATATATAATTAATAGGAGGATAAGAATGGTGTGATATGCTCTATATTGTACGATATTCTTTGTCGGTAATTATTAAAATTTAAAAACGAAGCAAGATTGGTCAACCAGTACGTGATCAATTTCTAGAAGGTTTTCCCTCGTTGGGAAGGAGGTTAGAAGTTTCAACTTTAATAGAGTACTTAAAAAATATAAACTCCAATAAATTAAGAAGACGATTAATTATATGATAAGGTTCACGGGCAGAATTTTAGATTAACGCTACAACAATTCCAACCTTGTAAACCGCCTTGATTTTAGGCCTTTGTTTCCTCATGCTACACAGTACACACATAGAAGTAGCAAATGGGGAAGTGCGGGTGTGGAACGGTGTGGATTTTAGGCTATGTTAGGCGGTGCAGTTTTAAGGCTATGCAATTAAATGGTGTAGATTTATATAAGGAGGGACAATGGAAATTGAAAGCAATAAATTATAAGACGATGAATAAATTGAAGTCCTTATGAATTTATGTATTTTTAACGGCAATCGCACTAGACCAAACCCCTAGCCATCCGTACGCAAAGAAAAAACACGAGGCAAAAGTATTGAAAGTAGTTAGAAATTAAAAAGAGGTGAAGGTAAGGTATTTTGAACATGCTGTTGTTGATTAGAAAATAAAGATTTTTTTTCTCAAATTTATAGTTCAAAATATAAGCAAAATAAAAACTATACAAATTTATATATGTGTCTATGAATCAACTGAAAATTTAAATATTTTATAATTCAAAATGAATCAATACAGAAAAATAAAACATGTCGCATAAAAATATATTTTATATTACTACCTAATTATTGTCTTAAGAAATAATATACTATACTAGGCATTTTTATAAAGAATAAATAATGTGAATGTGGAAAAAAGCAAGTTCCAGCTATATATCATCGTCCTTATATGCTCGACTAAAACATGATAAGGTTGTCTTTTTTTGTTTGGTGTGTGTTTCTCCCTCGGATGTATTGCATATGAGGTTCATTTTGAGGCTCAATTAAAGGTATAATACTTATTACTGTACTATAATACTTATCTAAAAGTGTCATCTTACTATACATTTGAATATTTTCAGTAGATTAACGGTCAATAATTTGTACTATATCCATTTTTGCTCCCAAACGTATAGTTGAAGCAACTTTCGTCAAACATTACTCTATAAAAAAATGGCTACTATAATAGCACTGCCTCTCCATATTTTTGTCTACTTTAATTTTTTTAAAATATTCACTCCGTCTAATAATAGTTGTCCACTGTATTAAAAATAATTATCCAATAATACTTATTCAATTTAAAAAATTAATAGATAATTTATCTTTTGTATCTATTTTACCCTTACTATTAAATATTATTTATCATCTAACACCATTTTCAAAATATTAAATTAAATATAGTCAAAGAATAATATAGTAATATTACCAACAAGAGCTGTGGGTGGAGTGTTAAGTACTCTTTCATCCTTAACCAAGAGGTCTCGGGTTCGAATTTCCTTGGGTACGGAGTCATCTTTATTGGGGTTATCCTCCAATGTGGACTTTCCAGCGCGAATCCAGATTTAGTCTGGAAAATCAAAAAAAATATTATCAACAAATATGTTTTATCCTCCAATGTGGGACTTTCCAGCATGAATCCGGATTTAGTGGGGGAAAACCAAGTAAATTCTTTTTCACAAGAAAATGACACTTTTAGCCCACAGGAAATAGGTGGGAACGTGCATTACAAGCAACCCTCCAACTCCCCAACTGGCCAGTAGATATTCAGAAAACGCGTGAAATCAGGCCACGTGGAATATTTTGGCAGGGCCCAGTGGGCCCATATTGATTTGTAGACTGTCATGAATGACGAGGATCCGTGTATCGTGCCCCAATTCGCTTCACCGAATTTTTGGCATTAGTTGTGTATAGATTATTTTCGGCATTAGTTGTGTATAGATTATTTTCTTATGCATTGTTTAATTTAATGTATTAAAAAATAGCCTCTATTGTATAAAAATATTTATTTAAAAAATATCCTCCACGATTATGATAAAAAAGACGTAAAAGGAATTTTGAGGTGTAATTTAGTCTTTAACCATTCTAATGTATGCATTAAATCCCTTTACATTACTATATCTATAAATATAAGATATTAGTAATACACTCTTTAATACACAATAGAATGTATAACTAAATATAATATGACAAAATATACACCAAACAAGGTAATGTTAATACATAAAGCTAACGCATACATTATCTTTACTAATACACCATACCAAACACCCCTAACTGTTCTGTAGTACTAGGAGGATTAAATTGGGGAATCTTTAAAATTTGTTACATCTAATAAAGTTTATTGTCCTATTGACGTGCATTCAGCGGAGTTGAATCTATGAATTTATCAAAATTGTGGGTGGTAAATTTGTTTGACGGTAGATAAATTTTAAATAAATTATAACGTTTTGTTGTTAGAAATACATAATAAAATTGAGGACAATATAACATTAGAAAGTTAAAATTTAGGTATTCTTTATCTTATTGTTAAAATTTAGGTGCTTTTTTTTTAAATCTTAATTTATATGATAATTTTATTTTTAAATTATTTTTATGACTTGTTCTAATAGTCACAAAATTTAAAGATCTCCGTTTCATTTTCAACTTCATAAAACACATAATTTAAAGGAAAAATTATTAAAGTACACACATTTAAATATATTATTTTCCATTTGTCTCTATATCTTTTAAAAATAACTAAAATCTCTTATTTTAATAATGTATCCGTATTAATGTATTAATGTATCCGCGCTTTCATTAATATATCCGGATTGAGTTAATTTTTATTTTAATAATGTATCCGTATTAATGTATTAATGTATCCGTGCTTGTATTAATGTATTTGCGTTTTTATTAATGTGTCCGGATTGAGTTAATTTTTATTTTAATAATGTATCCGTATTAATGTATTAATGTATCTGTGCTTGTATTAATGTATCCGCACTTTCATTAATGTATCCGAATTGAGTTAATTTTAAGGGATTATTGTAATTAGAAAAAAAGTAGGGATAGATAGTAATTTCATCTTTACACTATGTGATTTATGTAACTTACCCTTTTATTAAAATATTATTTATAAATCTAAAAAGCATCACTCTTTTTAACATATTAAAAGGACAAAAATACTAGTATTAATATAAAATTCAACAATTGGATGCAGATGTTGCCAAAAATCCTAAACGGGTGGGCTCCATTATAATTTAATTTGCTGGAATTTGAAAATAAAAATCGATGTCAAAACGTACAAGTGTATGGTATTCAGAAATTAAAGCGATCTCACCTACTCCCAACGTCTAGTAAAACCTTCCGTTTTTTCTTATTTGGTATTGCATCGAATTAATATGAATTTGCATTGTGTATAACTTTATTTGAAGGAGAATTTTAATATTGAGTGTATAATTCTATTACTTTTTTTTTATTCTTCTCTCTAAATTTTTTTCAAGATTTGAGAATTGTTATTATTGTATTTGTCGAATATAAAATGATTTGAATCTTTTTGAAATTTATATGATCACCATGGGAAAATGATTTTGTGTATCCTCTAGATGAATTGGATTGCCGAGTACAATCACATCTTTATTTCTTTCTGAATATTCTAAGAGTGTATGAATTGTTCAAGATATTATCTTCAAGAAATTACATTTTTTATATAGACGTGAACTAAAATTTAAAGTAAAGCTATCTTGAAGAATCTTAATTGAAACTGAACTTATCTTATAAAGTTAAGTTCCACGAAATTGCGACGACTATGAAAAGTATAAATTTCATATGATGAAGAGCTATAGCTTTTTACTGTTGTTGTAGGGTTTCCACCGATTGACAAAAGCAAAAGGTATAATACAACAAAAAGAAGAGGACCTCGATCGATCGAAGATCTTGCTTCTTAAAAAGTGGAAAACCATACAATGCATCATTCTAGTAAAGCAACCAAACACACGTGCTATAGCTTTTTTTTGTTTGTTTGCTTCATTTTCCCACGCACACACAAGATACAAAAACAGTCCACCATTTTACCGACTCTTTATAGGCACTCAAATTTTATTAACACATGATTTTCAAGTTGATGGTGAATTTGATTGTGTTGAAAGAAGGAATAAGTTTAATCAAAGTTGGTGCTGGGATGATAAGCATTCCTTTTACTGGCGGAGCCAGGAATAAAAATTGTTGCTAGTGAGACTCGAACACTTAGGGCTCTTTCAAGGCATGTAAAATCACTAGGCTACGCCCCTGAATCCTTCGTCCTTAATCAGAAGTCTCATGTTTGAGTCTCCTTTGATACGGAGTTGCCTTTGTTAGAAAGCACATTACCCCTAATATAAGATTTTCTGATGCGAATTCGAATTAAGTTGGACTCCAACGTGGTTACAACCAAACTTACAAACAAAACAATTTCATCAAATGACAGAGTGAAATGACATTCATCATAAATATAAGCCATTAATATTCAAATTAAAGTATCCAATGTTTATAAACAAGACAATTTCTTTGTTGGTATAGTGAAATGACGACACTTAATTCATACAGATAAATAATTCAGTAAAACCACAAGTACATCCAATAATAAGACAAATGTATATTTCTTCTCCCATCCTCTTTACACTTTTTTCTTTTATATAAAGTGTTACTAATATATTCTAGTACAAGATCCAACGTAACTGTTCATATTGTTTGGAACCATTGTAGTGGACCTAGATCATTTAATAAATCTTCTTTTTCTTCTTTAGTTTCTTCTCAATCCAAAATAGGCATATTCAAAAAACTTTTAAAACTTAAAATTCATTCCACGGTTGAAGATGTTAGGAGAAATGGGGTATAAATATCCTAGTCAATAAAGTTACAATTATAGGAACAATTTTGTCATTGCTCTTTTTACCTTTAATGAAATGATTTATAATCACACAAATATCTAAGAATTGTTTAAGACTATAAATTTCAAAAGTCTTTATTTTTTTTCTTAAACACTGTGCTAAGTCAAATAATACCACATAAAATGAGACAGTGAGAGTAATTATTTTATTTATTTTTAAAACAGAGGATGAATTAAATTATAAAAGAATTTGGGTCCAAAAAAGCATATAAAAGTCGATCAAAAAAAGATTATTGGGATCTGAAATCAAGCCGCAATCAACGAGATCACGTTCACACAGTAACCGGTTTACCGGTCAAAACTACTGTCTGAATGCGTCGACTACTGTTCTACGCCAGTCCTTGGAGTTTGGACCACATGCATTTAACACCCCTTTCGTACCATTTTGTTGGATTTTTTTTAATATAATTAAATTTATAATAATACACTACTCGTTAGTATTCCCTGTCTAACAATACTTGTCCACTATACTATTTTGAGATATCCAACAATACTTGTCCACTTAATAAAATCAATAGATAATTTTACACTTAGTTCTTAATTTACCCTTATCATTAATTATAGTCATCTCTCAATTACATTTTTCAATACATTGTACTCACTCGGTATAAAAAAAATTGGCCCAGGTTGACTTGGCACAGAGCTTAAGAAAATAAAGATGACTTTTCACTTTTGTGGTCCTAAATTAAAATTATGTTAAATATACCAAAATGTCCTTTAATCTTGTGGATTTAAACATGCCACGTGGAAAATTAAAATTAAAATATTATCAAAAAAGGAAAGGGGTCATTTTTTTTTAAACATACTAAAGAGGAAATAAGGTCATTTTTTTTAAACGGAGGGAGTATTTATTATATTCAAAGGGTAATATAGTAAAATCATCCTTCTATTTATTGTTTCTTAAGGGGTGTACCAAATCAATATTAGACAAGTATTGTTGGACAGAGGGAGTATATTTTATGCTATAATTATTAAAGTTTATTACTCCTTTTATCCAACAATAGTTGTCCACTATTGATTTTGTACACTTCTTAAGAAACTATAAATAGAAGAGTAATTTTACTATATCACCCTTTAATATAATAAATATAATGTCTTGAAAAATATAATAAGGAAATGACTATAATTAATGAAGTGGGTAAATTAGGAACTAAGTGTAAAATTATCCATTGATTTCATAAGGTGGACAAGTATTGTTGAATATCCTAAAATAGTATAGTGGACAACTATTGTTAGACAGAGGGAATATAATTTATATTAGATAAATTTTTTGAAAATTAAGCAGTATTAAAGAGAATTTATTTCTTTATTGTTAGGGTATATTTAAAAATAATTTTCAACTTTTAAAGCGATCAAAATGACACAAAGGGAGTATTTGATAAGATTTTACCCATACACGATGTTTACATTCAAGGGGAAGCCAAATGGCAAATAGGTTAAAGGTGGTTCATTCCATATGCATGGTAAATATTGAATTTTTATTTTTTTTTATATTTTTATTTCTTATTATTTTGAATTCTTTAATAAAATTCAGACAGAATCACAATTTTCATTAACCACTTGTAAGTGAGTTTTAATTTTATAAATTTGTAAGTACTCCCTCTGTCCATTAATATTTGTTCATAATTGACTTTGCACACTTTTTAAGAAACTATAAATAGAAGAGTAATTTTACTATATCACTCTTTGAATATAATAAATACAATGTCTTTAAAAATATAATGAGGAAATGACTATAGTTAATAATAATGATAAATTAGTAACTAAGTATAAAATTATCCATTAATTTTATAAAATAGACAAGTATTGTTAGGTATTACAAAATAGTATAGTGGATTACTATTGTTAGACGAAGGGAGTATTAATGTATTGTAGTAATCATACATAAAGTCGGTATTATGACCCGCGGAATCCGGTGAATGTTATGGTGTCCACTTTCACACAATTCATATCTCACACAGCACTGCCGAGTTTGTGTGTTGTCACTATATAAACTTGCCTAACTAAATTTACATCTCTCTTCTCCCCTCCTTCCTTATTTATCTTCTACTAATAACTACATCTGTGACCATCTCAGAGTGATTAATAAAAATGGAAAGCGACAAAGGGATAAAAATGGAAGATCATCCAATGTATTTCTTTGACAATACTAGCAATTTTGGAGTCACTTACCATTCATTAATCTCAGATTACAACATAAATGCATCGTCTTTGGGTTTCATGGAGTTATTGGGTTTTCATCAAGACTATTATTCATCAGCTCCAGTTTTTGAGTTACCAAAAGAAGAAAACTACTGTCCTGCAGTTTCTGTATCTGAAGAAGAAGTAAAGCCGTTACCTGTACCTGAGAACCAAATAATTAGTAGTACTACTGTACCTACAGGTAACGTATTGAATACGCCATCTACCCCAAATTGTTCCTCCATTTCCTCTGAAGGACATGGAGATGCAGATGGGGAAGTAGAAAAAAATCATCACCAACAAAACAGCAAGACTAAACAACAGTATGTACACTTCTTCTTACTTTTCCACTTGAGTATTTTTTTGTGTGTGCGGGAAAAAAAAAGAAGATTTTACTGCTCAGTTGATTAATTATATGAAATTTTATTTTATTAGTGAGCTTCGATTACCCCCAATTTTATGAGAAAATTAATTAGAGTTTCGTTCAGTCAATTTGCTAATTACTATTGTTTACCCTTTTTTGGGGGTTTGTGTGGGGAAGCACAGGTTGAAAGGGAAGAAAACAGTTAGTCAGAAGAAGCAGAAAGAGCCGAGATTTGCGTTTATGACGAAGAGTGAGGTTGATTTTCTTGAAGATGGTTATAGATGGAGAAAATACGGTCAAAAGGCTGTTAAAAACAGCCCTTTCCCCAGGTAATTCTAACAATAAATCTCAAGGGTAACAATAACATACTCAGTGTATTTTTATAAGTGAACTAATAGAGAAGATGATATGTACGCAACTTTATCATTACCTTGCGAAGAAATTATACTGAATAATGAAGAAGAGATCGAGATCGAACATTATCAATTACTTGCTCCTGGACCTCCAAATTGCTTTCCAATTAAGGCTATCTAATAGTTAGTTTGTAATATATTTGCATGGCCGATCGATGGCCGGCCTCTGTAAATGATTACTTTAACAAACAAGTTGAAAAAAGGAAAAGAAAAAGAGAGCTTATTAGAATAACATCATATTTTATCCTTACACATATTGCAGTTATTAATTATGTCATATATTTATGATCTTTAGTGGAGTTGTACCAACCTAATTTGAAAATGGTAAGTTTTATTTTTTTCATACATCTTTCCCCCTTTTTTTCTGCTTTTCCATTTTCTCATTTGAATACTTTAAAATTCGAACATGTTACTACTAGCTAGTAGTAGAATATTACATAACACTTTGGTCGATTGTCTCTTTAATTTGTAGTTATTGAGGCTACTGCAATAAAAAAAATATAATAATTCTTTTTTTGGTTTTCAAAAGTTCATGATTAATGTGATTTTTTTTGTTGTTTGTAATTCAACTTTTGATAGCTCCGATCAAATTAAATATTGTTTCATTGTAATAAATATTTCCAATTATTGGTAACTTGTAATTATAAGGTGCTGCAAAGTGTCTATATTGGGAACTAAAAGATACTTCATTTGCAGATATTCCAATAGGTAAATTGTATATATGTTGTACTTCCAAAAGCTTGAACAAAAAGTAGTATGATGGAAATACATATATGAATTTCTTTGTTATATAGGTTTAACGCCTCTTATTGCAATTTAGCTTTCAGAACTGTCAATTTTGTTAAGCCGCTTTGACACGAGTGCTATTATTGTAGGAACTATTATCGCTGCACAAATGCAACATGTAATGTAAAGAAGAGAGTAGAGCGATGTTTCAGTGACCCAAGCATAGTGGTGACTACTTACGAAGGTAAACATACTCATCCAAGTCCCATGAATACGATGATGTCCCGTCCTAGCTGCTATCCAATAAATCCAGTACTTCCTTCACCTGGGACCTTCCCTCTGCCGATGCAGTTCAACATTAATCAGTCCTTCAACGACTTAACAAGTCCTAATTTAGCCATGAATAATCAACTTGATCATGCTGCTTTTGTTGCTCAAGGAAGGCGCTTTTGCAGTACTACAGAGATGCTGGGAGACCAGGGGATTGATCTCCAGGATCTTATGCCTTCCGCGATGCTAAAACATGGCTACAACAGATGATGATGATGTATATAGAGGATATATATAGTCGATCAGTTAAATAATTAAGTATATGCATTATCTTACTTCGTTATAATTAGCTTTCGCATTTCTAATATATTCATATCGGAAATCTCATGGGTCTAATATTTGACATTTTCAGATCCTCTATGCATGTGTATACTTTTTTTGCTTCAATAGTAGTTCCTCCGTTTCACTTTGTTTGGTGCTGTTTAATTCCTTATTATTCTATTTTAAAAGGAATGAGATATTTCTATATTTTCTTAATGAACATATATGACTATATGTGTGTGCTTCACACTTGTCGTTACCTATATTTTTGTTCATTGCGTTTGTTTGGTGGGTATGTTAAGAGGGAAAAAGCACCTTCAGGACATAAATTGGATATTTTGCGATACATCGAAAATAATAAAGAGTTAAACTATATAATATTAATCTATCAATCTTTATAACGTACAATTTATCTTATTTACTTAACTATGAAAGTGTCACTTTTTATGAAGGGTACATATAGATATATTTATGGTAATCTAATAGTATAAATTTCTTTTCTTATATCTATCTATGTATATAAACTAAAACTCTTTCGATTTTTATTTCATGGCAAAAAAATAAATTAATTAAAACATATATAGAAATTTTATGGTTTCCTCTTGCACTTTGGAAGTTGTAATATCAGCAACCAAATCCAGTAGGCCCAAACTCATTTCTACACGAGTTTTTCATTCACAAAAAGGATATATATAAAAAAGGAATTCATTGGATTAAACTTTACAGTTGAATTACGATTAAGATTGGGCTAAAGTAGAAGAAACAGACACCTCATGACCTAAAGTGCCTAACATGCTCCATAGAGGTGTCCATTAAGAGCCCAACACTTGTAGTCTCCAGTGTTGATCTGAAAAATGTGTGAACTTCATCTAAAGCGGATAATACCACTATATTAAAAGTACTACGCTTGAATTATCGTAGTCGATCGATACCAAAAAAAAGGAAAGAGAAGAAAATAAGGTTACTTCCATAAGTGATATGAAAACACTACTCCTTAATTAATCATAATTAACTCAAATTTTCACATATAAAAAGAGAATGATAATAACCAATGAGTATGACCAAGCTCCGACAAACACCGAGTTAGTTTGACATCACTAATTTTCACATGTAAAAATATGACACCTGAATTTAATTTAACCCCAAAGGTCAAAAGCTAACTTATGAAAGAAGAATTGCCCTGTTTGTTACCATCAATTCATTCTACTCTTACCACACATACCTTTAAGTGCACTTGCTATATCTAATCTTTCCCAAAGAAACATTAATCAAGAAAATGATCCATATTCTCTAAGTAATCATAAAATAAAAATAGAATGTTTTTTTTTTTGGGATTTAAAGATTCATCCCCTAGTTAATTAATTAACATCAGGACTTGACAACATATTAACAATCATCTTCATGACCTTAACTTTCATTTCTAAAGCCCAAATATAATCAGTTGTCTCTCTAAAAAGCCTCTCCAACCCCATTGATGATGATAATGATTCACAATTTGGAATCAACTTCTCCAACATCTTAACTTTCTTTTCAACCTCGTTCCTCGATCTTCTAGAACGTTCTACACGTACTCTTCTCTTCATTAAAATACTTCTACATTTTTCTTTCTTCATAATACGCGCTCCTTTATGTTTCTTGCATAGCCATGAACATGATCTCCTTCTAATGTATACACCTTTTTCTAAAACTTTTGTCCACAAAGGATCACTTAAGTCACACTTGTTAAGAAACTCAAGAGAAGAAAGCAATGGTTGTTGAGAAATACCCATGATAAGAAAGAAATTATTAAGATGGCTTAATTTGTGTTGTGACAAGTGTTATAAAAAAATAATGTCCTTTGCCAACTTGAATGGTCAAGAGGAAAAAAGAAAGTACAAGCTGTAGCTAAGATATGTTGTCAAGAGATGCATGGTGTGCTTGATTTATAGTAAGGAATTGTAGGTCATGAGCCAATAGAGGATAATAAAAAATATTAATTTAGAGCCGCAAAGTTGCCATCATCCAACTAATTTATGAGTAATATATATGTCATCCTAACCACAAGTTAAAAGAGCTGAATTCAGAATTTAAATTTTATTGATATTGATACGTACATGGGAATTTGCTTAGATGATAAGTACGCTTTATCTTCAATACAGAAATTGTGAATTTGAATCACCAAAAAGGCAAAATGATGAAAGTTCTAGGGGTGAATAATTGTATTAATTAGTTTTTTTTTTCGGTTGAAGTACTAATATGTGTCTCTAATCTTCTCAATTGTATTAATTGCTTTTTTGGACGGAAGGTTCCTAATGCTCTAACTCAGAAAATAATATATATAATTGTTCTAGATCTTTTATTGACCTTGTAGCGAATCTTTAAGTACTGAATGCATTATACTTATGAAATTAAGTTCAGAATTTTAACAATATTTAGCGTTTAAAGTACCGAATTCAGATAAACCTAAAACTAAATATGGCTGCATGATCTGCTACAAAAAATGGGATAATATGATCAATGGATGACGATTTACATGAGTGTAAATTACTTAGTGCCTCCAATATTTTAATTTATTTGGCCTATTTTGATTTGATACGAAATTTAAAAAAATAAAAAAGACTTTTAAATCTAGTGATCTGAAATTAAAGATATGTCAAATATATTAAAATTCCCCTTAATCTTGTGCTCTTAAACATATTATACAGAATATTGAAATTAAAGAGTTACTAAAAAAAGAAATTTAAAATGTCATTTTTTTAAAACGAACTAAAAAGAAAAGTAAGTCAAACAAATTGAAAGAGGGAAGAATTATATATATATAATTATACAGAAGTGGAAGAGTGGTTATTTATGCATTTAAGGTTTAGGAGTGCATGTTCTCCAACTCAATGCACATGCATCCACATGATTCTTTTTCACTATCCATTCCTTGAAAACCAACCACATTTCCTCATAGGAACTACTCTTAATTCTCCCCTCTAGCTACTATAGGCCAGGTCCCTACCACAACAAACAATGAACACATAATTTCATGAGAACACCCTGGATTATTCCTTAATAAGACTCACTTTCCAAATTCATTGCACACTCTATACTTCTAATTATATCTTAATTATCCAGCTCAATGCTAGTGGCACATTACATGCCACTCACCTTCTTCTTTTTTTTGTGTGTGTGTGTGAGGATGAAAAAGGGGGCTGTATGTTTCCCGGCAGGAGGCTAATGCTACTTGTTTATCTTAGGTATTTTGTAATATATAAAGGTCTTAAATTTAATATCTACATGTGTTCATAAAAGAACATGATTATTATGAAAAGTCATCTGATCATGAAAGAATATGACTCTTATGAAAAGTTATATGTTCATGAAAGAACGATATGACTTTTATGAAAAGTATCTCTTAAGTTCTATAAATATAAAGACTCTCTAGAAGTAGCCTAAGAAAAATCTGCAGGTATAAACAAAGGGCTTTGTTGTATTCTGAAGGGATTTGTTTGTCTTTTCCCCAATATGTATACGCAGAGGCGGACCTAAAGGTTGCCGAGGGGGTTCACCCGAAACCCCTTGGCAAAAAATTACGTTGTATATTTAAGGTATTTTAAAGAATTTTCATATCTATATATTGATTTTGAACCTCCTAAATGTAAGATTTAGGCACTACTCTTTGTTTTCGAACCCCTTAATGGAAATCCTGGATCCGCCACTGTGTATACGGCCAATATCTCTTTAAAGAAAGTGATTTTACACGCCTCAAAGACGTCTTCTTCTTCAATTATATTTCATATTGTATTATTTTTTCTAATAGTTTAAACATATTTTGAGAAGATACATAACCCCCCGCCTCACCCCACCCCCAAATTATCTTAATTTTAAGGAGACACTTTAACATGGTGAGGATCCAATTACTCCTATTGAACCAATTCCAACTAAAATTAACATAAAAAGTAATACAAATCTCACTGTTTAGGGTCAAATTACATACCTTCCTATGAGTTTTTGAAATTACCATTTGTGTCAGATTTCGGTCTTCAGATAGTCTAGCGCGTCCAAATTCATGTATATAGAATACATAAAGTCAAAATTATGTCTAATTTATTCTAAATACAATGTATCCAAGTAATTTGCATGTATTTGAATACCCCGACTAAGGATGGCAATGGAGCGGGGTGGGTGTGGGGTGGGGCGGGTTTTGAGCTTTGCGGGGCGGGGCCGATTTAAGATTATGTGGGGCGGGAAAGGGCGGGGCGGGTTCAAATAATATTTTTCAAAAGTTGATGCAAGGTGGGGCGGGGTATGGGTTAATGCGGATTTTAATACAAAAATATCAAAACAATTAAATTCAAAATACTAAAGTTCTTTAAACATACAAAAGATATTAAAAATTATATCTAAATTATTTTTATATGATGCTTAGTTCTAAAATTGTGTAATAAGTAATCTGAATGTATAATAAGTACTGCTACGGTTTTGTTTTTGTTTTTATAAGTTGTTAACTTACTTCTTTTAATAGTTGACTGAATAAGAACTTACAATGCCAAACTTGCTTATTATTTATTAGTAATTGCATTTATCTATTTAACTGGTCTAAGAAATTGATTTTTTTTTTGGAGTGTGAAGGTGAATTACTCTTCTAATTAACGTCTTCCCTGAGTCCTTGCACAGTTAATTGAGAAAAATTGCACTTTTTCAATAATTTATTTTTAATAAAAAAGTAGCAAATTATGATGGGGCGGGGAGGGGCGGGTTGAAAACATTAATTTAAACTATGCGGGGCGGGGTGGATCAAAGTCTTTGCGGGTTTATGTGGGTCTGCCCCGCAACCGCCCCGCCCTACCCCATTGCCATTCCTAACCCCAACTCTCTCCCTCACCTCCCTATATGTATCTATATCTCAGAATGTATCTGGTATCCCGAATACATGTATATAATGTGATTCACATGTGTTTTAGATACACTGACTCTCTCGCTGCCTTCCTCCTCTCTCCCTCTCTCGTTCGTCTTTTTCCCTATGTATTTGTATTTTGTAGTGTATCTGGTAGCAAAAAATACATATTTCTAGGTGTGTCTAACTTGAAATCTGATATGAAATTATTAATTAGTGAAACAATATGTAATTATTTTAAGCTATAGGGAGAATTAGTAAATATGGTAGGAATGTTTGTGTAATTAGGTAGTTTTTCTAATTAATATCCCCTTTTTCGACCAATCAAAGTTATTGGATAATATGTGTAAATCACGTACCAATCATCAATTGCCACCTGTAAAATTAGATTTTAACTTCTTTTCTCTCTCTTTCAATTAGATCTCTATGGATGTCTTCAACCAAATATGGAAATTGGAATGTTTTCTCGAATACTCTCTAGATTTCCTCAGAAAGTTATGTAAGTAGCGTTGGAAAAATAATTCTCGTATCTCAAAAAAAGGATTCGTATTATTTTCTAAGATTCATTTCTTAATTTCCTTGTTAATGACTCTTTATTGTATGACAATAATATTCTAACGGTACTATAAATAGTAACATCTTCCTTATTCATTCTTATTCAGCCTTTAATGAGTTATTATTCCTTATAATGACAATTCCTTAATTTCCACTAAATCGTCATATTTATGGGCTATATTCATTCTCATATAGCTGTTGAAAACTATAAGTTGAAGAGATTGATTTATTGTTCCTTTTGTGGAGTAATTCCCTTATATATATTCTCTATGTGTTACTACTTTGAGAGTAGAGAAGAACACAATATCACTAGTAAGAAATAATATTCTTCTTCTTCAATTCCTTGAGTGCTGGGTTTTTTTTAAAATAAATATTTGTTAGTTTCTGGCTCCTAGTTTTATATTAGAAGAGCTTGTTAAATCCTGAAGATACATCTATATCGGGTGAAATATCCTTAAGGACAGTGTCCTTTGACACGCCTCAAGCTATGAGAATATCTACAAGTGTTCGTGAGAATGTATTTTCCGTAAGAATTCCAACAAGTAGGCAGTTCAAGTATAAATTAACTCTATTGTCTAATTTTAATTGATTCACGTGAGTTATTGATCTTATTATAAGTGCTATATAAGAAAGTTATTTGTGATTGAGCACGACATATCATTTGGGAAATTAAACTTGATGACTTTTGATTGATCCTTGTTTTTACTTAGAGTTGCCATATCATTTAAACACCTGACATCATTTTGTTGGTCTTGAATTTGGCTGAATGTGCAAGTCACTCAACACTTGGCATCGAAAAATTGAATTAAACTGATTAAATATTGATTCCTCACTAACACACACGGTTTTATTATTGGGAAAAGAACACTTGTACCCAAAAAGGAAAACTATTTACAAGCACCTACTCCTTTATTTTCATACTCCTCTTGTTTTTAACTATTAATGTGTGTTTACTGCTTGATACCATCAAATTGTATATATACTCTGATGGCATCAAGGAGGAACTGATAGTGTTTCAGTGAAAAGACTACTCAGTTACTGTTTGATACCATAAAAGTGTATACATATATATATATATATATACTCTAATGGTATCAAGGATGAAGAAGTGGTGATTCAGTGAATAGAACAAGGGGGCAATCGGGTAAATAATTTGGACCCTGAGTCCAATCAGGGTTCCTAAATATATTAGATTGGGTCCAATTTGGATTCCCTAAATACTTTGCCTAATGGGTCCAATTTGGATTCCCTAAATACTTTGCCTAATGGGTCCAATTTGTATAGTTTTCCCTTTATTATTTTGTAGCCTTCTAGCTTTGCTTTAAAACTGGGCTTAGTCAGCTCTTGAAACCAAATGGACCTTTGCTTTAAAATTGGGTCTAAGGTCCTGAAATTAAGATGGACCAAAAAAGTCCAACCTTCAAAATCATGTTTTTTATTTCATAAAAAGTCATTTTAATTAAATTTGTTAAATTAATTTAGTTAAATATAGTTAATTTGATTTTAATTTTAATTTTTTGGTGCACCTAGTTATTGGAAGAAAAAATGTATTTACTATTCAAAATTTGAACTTTCTTTATAAAATTTCTGGCTACGCCACCCTTAAGGAGGCATAAGAGAATATGGTCATGGACAAGCATGTTCCAAGAATGCATATTTTTATTTTGATTGCTATTTACGAATTGCGCATTGGAATAGTTTAATTAAGTAGGATCACATGGTAATTTGTGCACCTTATACTCATTCCTACTTTTGTAAGGAATTAATATGTAAAAAAGAAATCACTTTTTACTCATAGATATTATCAACCTTCTTCAAATGAATAACCTAGTGATGAAAACAAATGCAAATACATATTAATTTGTAGTACTATTTATTTCGAGTTCAAATTTCAATAATCACCCAACCTTTATTTTCTAATTAGACTTATTTTCTCATCCACCAAAAGGCATAATTCATAAGACCAAGAGGAAGGATAGTGAAAAGATGGTATCCAAGTCAGAGGATTAAAATAAAAATAATAAAGAAAAAAGAATAAATATTTTTAATTAGGAAATAATATTATGAACCCTTACCAAGATTAAAAATGGGAACACCATTAAAACAAAAAGAATATATATTTTTAATTAGGTAATAACATTATGAACTCTTGATAAAACTTCTTCCAAATCTTCCTCTATATAAAACTTATGGTAAATTATTTAAGTTAAAGACCCTCAAATTATTTATAGAAAAATAATTAATCTGGTAAAGATATTTATCTAACCTTGAAAAAAAATAGAAAACTAAAATAAGTAAGACTTTTAATGAATACAAGAGTAGGTTGTATACATATGGTTAGATTTTTTACCTATAAAAGGAGAAGTACTTCCTCCATCTAACTCATCTTAGTTTGTGAATCTTTTTTTACTCCTTTTTTTTTTCTCCAATTCTTTTTACCTAGCTAAATGAAATATATTAAACAGAAAATTAGGAAGAGTCATATTTTAAGTTTGTGCGTGAATCTATCGGATGATTTTTTCATCATGGGGTGTGGTGTCTGATAGATTCACGCACAAACTCATAATGTGTAAATCAAATCGATACACTTGATTTTTTTTAATCTATTTTTCAATTTGTGTATATAGAAACAAACGAAAAAAGATTTCAATGAATGTTACGGATTTTTTCCTTATTAATTAAAAATAAATTCTCAACGATTTACTTCTTTCACTCAATTTTTAACCACGGTTTCACCATTGTTACTAGTTTAAAGATATTTTCAATTTAGCAAGAGTTCATTTCATATTCAGTCATTAAAGTAGCTTGGAAGCTCAAGTTTGAATAGTTGATTTAATTACCGCAAATGAAGTTTGTTTTTTTGAATGGTGATATCAAAATAGAATTGTAATGCTTAGGGGAGTTCGATGAGTCTATTTGGATAAAATTTAAGTGGAATTTGAAATGAATTTCAGTCCTAGTTCGTTGAAGTTCAAAGTTACAGTCGAATTGATATTTTGTATTGAAGTTATATTATAATTATATGTTGAGTTGTATAAAAATTGTATTTTAAGTTCATATGTTGTAGTAGTTATATTAAAATCAACATAAAATTTATACAATCATATACATATGTCATACAAAATTTATATAGATTTTATACATGAAATCAAAAATGAGATTTGAAATCCTGAGCAAGATTTAAAGCTTGATTTTTAAAAAAAAACTTAGCATGAATTTTATACAATATATATATATATAGTTCATTCCGATTTTATACACGAAATTATGAACGAAATTCCAAGTCTTGAGCAAGATTTGAAGTGTTAATTCATATACGTTTGCGAAAAAACTCCTTCTATGTTTGGTAAATTATATGTCTTATTTTTGTATATAATATAGGTCTTTTTCCATTCTTGTTTTTGGGTGAGCTTCTCGCTTGACCGAAAAATGACATATATGATGAACTTTTCTTCTCTTCTATGCCATGGAGTCGATCATATACAATGATACATGTATCACTGAAATACAGTGACATATGAAGTGTATGTTGTATGTATTTTCAATGGGAGACTACTTTTCGTTGTATGGGAGAGAGGATATAGTCTGTAGAGAGAGCACATACATTCTATCATGATTATATGTGTTGGTACAATAAAACTAAGTGAATGTATACGACCTATACATGTTGGTAACAATTGAGCAGTAACGTCAAATGAATACAAGTGATATTAGAGCGAATGAATACAAGCAATATAAGCTATAGTAACAATTGATACACTGGAGCGAATGAATACAAGTAAAATTAGAATGAATGAATATAAGTGATACGAGCTTATAATAATTGATATAGTACATCGAATAAATACAAGTGAAATTAGAGCGAACGAATACAAGTGATACAACCATTATGTGCAAAATTGATACAGGCTGTTAGCCGAGCAAGTTTAGCTATGAAATGTAATTAGAGAAAATTGTAGTTGCTCTTGATAAATAACTTACAAACTATATTAGTTGCTGAATTTTTTTAAATTTAAATAAGCCAAAAGAATATTGTTTAAGATTCTTAATTAAAGAGGAAAAAAGATATACCACAGTTTTAGTTGGTTCAAGTTTTATGAAGGGAACAAATGATTCCCACCCAAATAAAGAAAGAAGGAAATAAATGATTCCCATTCCAAATCATGTTATCCTGTTTTTAACTTTTATCATCTAATATATCTGAAAAAAGAATTGATGGATTATGATTGGAACGTGATGAGTGATAATGAAATTGCTATATTATTAGAATATAAGGTTAATGTATGATACTAATATATATATTTGTGCTCCATTATAATTTGGAAAATTCTCATATATAATTGGTCCAACAATTTTTTTAAAAAAAAGGCATGCTCCTTTACGAATTACGTACAATCAACGCAGTGTATTTCTTTTTTGTTTTGTTTATATATGCAACGAGATAATGTCGATGAAGCCACTCAGCAATATAACTTTTTTTTATATTTAAAGCTTAAATTCAAGATGTATAGTTAAGAGTGAAGAAATCTTGTCCATTCTACCGCAACACTTGCTAGTTACAATTTTGTCTTAACTTTTTACAATTCCTAAATTTTGGTTTCTTGCAAAATGACATAAGTACTCGCTCTCTTGAGAGCATTAATTTTAAGAGATTTATTATTTTATATAAGCTGCAAGATTAATTTTCTCCTAACTTAATTAGAAATAAAGCCTTCAAAAATTCCAATTTATAATACCACTTTGAGAAACGATGTCAAACAATATATATATGCATAGATGATGTGGTATTAACCTTCCAATAAACTTCGTATCATATTTGTTAGTAAGAGAAGTCTAAAGATTACTTGGTCATATATACATTGTTCTCTTTAATTTTGAAATAATATTTTATGCTTAAAGCTGCAAAGCATGTTTGATAATGGCATAATACATAAATATGCTCTTTATATTTGGCTTCAGTTAGCATTCATGCCCTCCAATATTGGGAGTGCATAAATAGTCACTTAAACTTATATAAAATTGCACAAGAAGACTCACACGTTCTATGTATCATAATACACGTACGACGCCACATAGGATACAAAATTGTCACGTAGGACGATACGTAGGACTAATATGTCTATTATTTAATTTTATACAAGTATAAGTGATTATTTTGTACACATTCAAAATTAGAGGACATAAATATAAGCTGAAGCATTAAAAGGCTTACGTATGTATTATGCCTTTGATAATCCTTTGTCTTTGCGGGAATTGATTAGTTGAGATATTAAATTTTATACCAATTTTAAGGAGTTGATAACTTAAATAGTCATTCAAGTATGATAAATTATCTACCATGATCACTTATCTTTAGTTTGTGTTGGGAATAGAGCTGTCAATATTAGCTGGCCCATCCCATCCGGATTAACCCATACAGGCTTTGAGATTTCACAGGTCAGGTCGGGTTGGCCCATTTTTTTTGTGGGCTGGAAAATGGTTAACCCAACCCACAAGTACGTGGTCTACGGGCTGTGCCGGGCAAGCTCACTTTTAAAAAAAATATATTTTTAAATCAAATTATAATATAAAAATATTATCATAAATATTGACAAGACAATATTACATGGAGTTAGTGTGCGTACTTGTGAATCTAATTCACAAATAAAGTTATCTTTATAATATTTATTAAGTTCGATTTCAAGTAAAAGAATAAATAGCTAAATAGAAATATTAACCTAATTGTTTCCAATGATCATTATAAAACACAATAAATAAGACAATATTTCATAGGCTACAACCTAGGTAGTGATTCCTTAGAAATTTTAGGGAATTTTTATTCTATGTAGTACATATTTTATAAATATAATTTGTATTTAAATTTTAATATTGAAAACTTTAAATAGATTTTGAGTTTGGACTCTTGTTATTTTTAATACTCTATTTTATTTTTATTTTTAATTAATTTTTATTTGGCCCACGGGCCGGCCCTACCCATATTTCTCAAGCTCCACAAATCAACAGGCTTATTCAGGCCGAGCTAAAAATCCCTTTTCTTAAATGGGCTTCAAAAATCATAGCCCAGCCCTATCAAATCACGGGTTAGGCCAAGCCGGCCCATATTGACGGCTCTAGTTGGGAATGAAAAAATCATGATACTAATATAATTTTTTATTTAGCAAAACTATAATAGTGAAAATTAGATAAATAATACTACTATAATATTTTAAATTGTATATAAATAATACTTGAATCGTCCTAGACTTTGTCTTAAGAAATTATTTTAATAGTGTGAAATGTTACAAAATAAGCAAATTGAATGTAGGTTATGAATTATAATAGTAGGCAAAAGATTAGTAGTTAATTGCGTTGTTTCTCCTCAAGACTTCATCAACCAATTTATAGTAATAGCAAGTTGGTGAATTGAAAGGAGGAAAAAATATTCACAAGGAATTACTTGGGGACAAAGGAAATATAATCTTCTAACATCAAGTGGGTGATATATGTGTACTTTTGATCATCAAATTGATGAAATAGGTGCTGCTAAGGCCCACACATAAATGGGCTTAAGATCATGTTTAGATTAAATAAATTATGATGTATTTAAGTAATTAGTTCCTAAACTAGTGAAATTTTGATAAATTTCTCAATACTAACTAAATATGTCAAATTGTCAATCTATGATTTTCTAGGTCTATGCCATGTATAAATGTAACAAGTTTTCTTAATGGGTATACGTAAAGTAGAAATATAACAAGTAAAAGTAAACGGAACTGAGGAGAACACATTTTTACTTAGGTAACGCAGTTATATCGGTGAGATGCGGTAGTTTGTTTGTGGAGGCGATGAGATTTACCTATAAAAGTATGAAGACTCCCATCCCCAAAGTCATATTCTTTAGGTATCCGCCCAACCCGGCCGCCGACTGCCGAACGCTGAAATTCTGCACACACCAGAAATGGAAAATCAGGAAGAGGCATATTTCACGTTTGTGCGTGAATCTAATAAACCGTTTCATCAAAAAACTGTTGTTGTCTGTTAGATTCACGCACAAACTCGTAATATGTCTTTTCAAATCTCTGAGCTTTGATTCTTACCTATTTCTCCAATTAGTGTGACTCTGACCTTTTTTCCCATCTGGATAACTGCATATGTTTCCGTGCTCTTTACTGATTTGATTGATTCTCATGTACCCTTTGCATTAGCCATGAAGCTCTTTGGAAATGGTAAGCCTTTTTTATTGTAATGCTTCAAAATCTGCATCTGCTCTTTTGAATTTACTCTGCCATGGGCGAATTGACTCTGTTTTAGATTAGAAATCCATGATTCATATGTTTGTTTATCGATTTTGTAGCTTTATTTATTGCATATCAACTAGCAGTTAATGTATTGGGGGTAGAGGATGGACTTGTTGAACTTTTCTTTTTTATTTTTCTTATGGATCTGAATGGATATAAAGGATTCATATAGGTGACCCAAGCAATTTTGATAGAGATAATTTGGGTGCGTGAAGACGAGATGTGCAGATGCCCCTCTTAGGAGCTGCGAGAGGTTGAGGTAGTAGGCCTAAGAAAAATTGGGGAGAGGTGATAATACTAGAAATCCATGATTCATATGTTTGTTTATCAATTTTGTGGCCTTATTTATTGCATATGAACTAGCAGTTAATGTATTGGGGGTAGAGGATGGACTTGTTGAACCTTTCTTTTTTATTTTTCTTATGGATCTGAATGGATATAAAAGGAGATGTGATGCGCAGATGCCCGCTGGTTATAATTGGTACGAAGAGAGGTAGTAGGCTGGAAGAAGTATTGGGGAGAGGTGATTAGACCGGACATGGCTCAACTCGTGACCTTAGATAGGAAAGTGTGGAGACGCGCACTAGGGTAGAAAGATAGTAGATAGTGGAATAGTGTCTTGCTTTCCGAGAGTTTAGGCTTGTCGGCGTTTTGTCATTGTACTAACAGTGTTATTGTAGTTCTTGATTGTGATACCTATCATCATTTGTTGTTTATTATGATTCCATTATTACAATATTTTGTTGTTCTTGGTCCTTTCTTGCAGGATTTGCAGTGCTTCTTGTTAGTTGCTATGTTTTTTCCATTGTTTTCTTCTTTCTTGTACTTGGATTTGCTGCACTTGAGCCGAGGGTCTTTCGGAAATAATCTTTCTACCTCCACGAGCTAGTGGTAAGGTTTGCATACACTCTACGTTCCCCGTACCCCAATTCTGAGATTTCACTGTATATATGTTGTTGTTGCAGTAATTTTGATTGATATATTTCACTTGCATATGTTCATGGTCCCCAGTTATGTTGCTTGGACTCTCTAAAAAAAGAAGCCACACTCGTGTCGGATCCATCAAAAATACACTACTTTTGGAGAATCCGACACGTATCTGTCGCCATATTTAAAGAGTCCGGGCAACATAGCTCCCAAGGTAATTCAGGTAAACAGTTTGAGAGTAGCACTCATTCAATAAACTGCAGATGGTAATAACTATACCATTAATACATGAGGTTCATTACTTCTCAACCAAAATAAGAGGAGAATAAGGGGAATACAGTCTCTTGGAAGTAACAATTTAAAAAGGAACACCGATCTTTCACTTCTCCCACGATATAAACATCTCTTATTTGGCACAAATAGTTGACCAATACTTGAACAGGTTTGAAAATTGTAGAAGAGTTATGATAACAACTTCATTAGTGAATGGTGGAAGCTGGAGGTAGAATGCCAACAGCATCAACTACCCAATGGATAAGAATAGATGGCGAATTCATAGTCAATCAGCAGCAGATATATGAGGCGTTTGACATGCATTTTTGGTTAACAATGTCAAAGGTATCTTTATCTCAAAACTGTAGTTTGTTTTTTTACTAAATCAATGTTCCTTGCTCCAAATACTTCATTGTTTCCTTCCATTTTGACTATAATGTAAACATGATACTGTACGTCATCTTTATTTTCTCTAGTTCTCAATAGATGAGTAAGTTAGCCTCAGAATGAATGAGGAGACTTGCTGTAGGTTGATGCTAAACCAATTGAGTTAAAAGATTCATGCTCTTCTCTATGACGATTTCCATTCCTTTTATTTACATGGGGCTTAACTAACATATTAAGATTGATGTTAATGGTTCCAAGCTAGTTCAAGTGAAACATTCATAACTTCCTAATGAGAATTTAATCCCTTGCCATAGAGCTGCACAGTCAAGTAAACAATCCCGTTAAATATGTCATGAGGTGGCTGTGGAAGTCAACTTCAAATTCACAAATTCGCTTTTGGGGGAAAATGGTTAATTTCGGTGTTAGCAGTTTTGTGAACTTTGTAAGATACAGAAAAGGTTTAATGAGGTGAACCTCACATTGTATACTTCAGTATTGTTATCTCTTCTCTTTTGTAATTATACATTGCATAACTGCCTGAATAGTAAAAAACACAGTTGGGCTAGTTGTTTTCTTATCTGCATCTTGTTTTTACTATAAAGTATTAGACTATGTTAGCACTTCCGAATGTTAACTATAAGGTGTAATCAGTCTTATGAACTGATTTCAGGATCACTTTACAGCTCATTACGCTTTGGAAGCAATTGAATCCAAAAACAAGACTAAAAGGATCAATATTAGGCGAATAACTCTAAAAAGTTCAATATTAGGCGAATAACTCTAAAAAGTTCAATATTAGGCTATATTAAATTGAGTCATTAACGAGTATGTATCCCCTACGGGAGGAGTGTGAGTACCTGTGTGGTGAAATAATAAGTGGAAATAATAAGTGGGATATGTTATCATGATGTTAGCTGGTTTCTTCTTCAAGTCGAACATATTTCACTTTTATTTTTTGACGCAACACACTAGTTATGACACTCGGTAATTTGTTGTGTTTATTTCGTCTATTTAAGCAAACTTGGCAAGTTTGCAGGGTTCTTTTTACCCTGTTCTATGACATTCATGAACACGGGTTGGGTTGAGGGGAAAATGAAAGAGAACAGATATATTGTGTACTTATCAAAGGAAAAAATTACTCTTTCATTCCACAATGAATTTCCATCTGCTGTATGAAATTGTATTAAGTGAATTGTTGGTCATAATCATCAGAAATATGTGCAGTATGCTTCTTGCTCCAAATTTGGGAATTCAACAATAAATACTTGGGGAACATTGATGATTCAATAATGTAAATTACTAGCATTGAAAAAATAAAAGAATGATTATGTAAATTACATTCTGCTCATCCGCATACTGTATTAACTACTTAACTACTACTACTCCTATCTTTTTTCTCAGGCCAGGTTTTTTCAGCTTAGAGAGATACTCAAGATAGTTGCAACATTCTTAACAAACCCTTAGCTGTTTGATCTTCTCCTCTGCCGGAAGGTCTACCAAACGATGGTGCTTGCAATAGGTTCCATTCTGTTCGAAAGCCCTGTAGAGTTCGTGGAAAAGATTAACCATCAAGTCACTATCATCCATTTGCTTCTTGTAGTTCAGCAGAATATAGTGAGCCCTTGTCCTAAAGTATCCCTCTACAAAATCTAGGAAGTTCATGGGAGATTCCCTCAGCATATAAATCATGCCCTTACATGTCAAGGTAAATGCTTTCTTGTAACCTTCTCTACCACTAGGATTTACGCATGTCGTACTCAAGATTGAAGTCTGAATAGCTGTGAGCACTTGCAATATGTTAGACTTCTCTGGATTCCACTTGCCTTGAACACCACAATACCAATTAGTCACAAAGTTACCACCTTCCAAGAGACTTAGTGTAACCTTACCCTTAGGGTCCAAAAATTGGTTCAAGTCCAGATCATAAGAATGGTAATGAATTCTTGGAGGACAATTAGGGTAGTTTCTTGGAAATAGTATGTCGAAAAAGAAGAGGCCATGGGCGTAAGGCGTATCGGGTGGACCAACTATAACTGTTCTCATAAGATCAATCCTCTTCTCATAAGACTTGACAAGAATGGAACTGGGAAGGTTGTTCTCCAGTAAAAGCCGTTCTTTTTCTATTAGTTGGCGAAAGGCGCTTTCCAATCCCATGTTCTTGGAATTTCTGTCATATTTCAAGAACTGGTGATCATATGGAGGATAGTCAAGTATGTCAAATTTATTGATCTGCTTAAACCTCTCTTCGATATCGTCGATAATTTCTTCTATTTCTCCATACATGTTGTTGTTTGCCTCATCTATCATGTTGTTGTTTGCCTCATCTATCATGTTGTTGTTTGCCTCATCCATTGATTAGTGTTGCTTGTTATGAAGCAATTCAAAAGCAAGCAATTGTTTTCTGCATATTATGTTCTGTGAAAAAACTGAAAAAACCTATTTAGTTGCAAAGGAATTGTTTTTTCACTATAATTCTAACAATAACAACGCCTTTCTAGGTATTAATGAAAATATATAGGGATTTATGTAACTATATATATAAGAGATATAAACTACTTATACTCCCAATCCTAACTAAATCAGGAAAAAGAAAACGATCGATATTTAAGGAAAGTATTTGAGTTGAACCAAAAACTTAATGGACTATTTCAAAAAATTCTTATTGTAGAAGGTTAAAAATTATTGACCTTTTCAAACTTTACTTTAAAATTGAACTCCCGCCACAACTTTGAATCATAGACATTATTCCCCTTATATGTCATTTAATTTTTTTGAACTCCTATTTATTTTTACATTATCAATTTTCGTCTTTTGTTTTTACTTCTTTAAAATCATGGTATATATATATGTAAAAAATTTATCTGAGTTAAAAAAAAAATATTAAGGGTAAGTGAATTATCTATCCCATTGTAACCATTCGAATTTAAGGACAATGCAAGTTGAAACTCCATGATTGGTCCTAGAATTCGAATAAATCTTGTCATAAAAGTCGTAGGAGAAATTTTATTTTTAAAAACTGAATTAGAACTATAACCTATTATTATCCTGCGTTAAATTATTCCGATCGGTAGGAGAGTTTTGTACTCCAAACATAGCATAATGGAATTCACTGGTAAAACTTTCAAATTCCGAGCACATTATACTGAATTTTTCCATATGATAGGTAAAGGTGATTATACTCAAAAAAAAAAAAATCACATTAAAAAATGACTTAATGGAAATAGTTATCTGAAATATAATGGCTAAAGTTTAATTCGTGGTCTAAAAGGTGACAATTTGTCAATTTCTTCTATTTTGGGCTTTCTTCGAATTTCAAAGTTGGACTTGCAAACAAGGCCACAAACTCTCACTTGGGCTTGGTACTTAGCTTCTTAGGGCCTGGCAAGTGCACAAATAGCCCATTTGAAGGTCATTATTTAAGTTTCAATCGAAATTTATAAATTTTTACAACTTTTATCGCTTCAGAATTAACTTCAAACCAACGGGTCCAAAGTATGAAGTTATATTTCTCAAACCTAACTTTAGTTAAAATGATTAAAACTTGACATATTGTTTGTGCGAGTAAATTTTAGACATTTTGTCCATCCTATAAAATTAATATCAAATTCTTTAGTAAAAATGAAGAAAGGTTATTTTAGATGACTAGTTTTGGACCACTTGTTAATAATATTTAGCCATCATTTAAAATGTAATTCATGAGAAATAACCACATTATATGGTTCATTATTTGACCTTGCTTGTTCCATGAGCCAAATTTTAAATTTAATAATTTTTAACTTTTGATTTTGAAGATTTGTTAATTAGGCAAGTAGCCAATTTTCAAGGTTATTGAATTCAATTTCAGCCATGAATCGCGTGATTTGGATTGGGATATATTGATGAACCAGGCGCTCCTAATTCGACCACCAAAAGACCACTTTTAACTTAAACCTCAAGTCAAAAAGTGATCTTGAAATTTTGACCATGCTATGCTCCATGAACCGAACTTCAAGTCTAATAACTTTTGACCTTTGATCCGTAGAATTTGTCCATAAATTAAATGGAGATCAAAAGTTCAAGATTACCAGTTTTTTAATATCTAGAATTTGATTGGTATATATATCACGGAATTTATAAAAAGAAAAATTTATAAGTATTTGGTCATGAACTTAACTATAATGTAGTAATCTGTCCGTTTATTTTTACTTGTCATATTTGAATTTGACACATTCATTAAGAAAAAATAATAATTGACATGACTATTTTATAAAACTACCTCTACTAATTAATATTTTAGTATATTTGGTCTTGAAAATGATTTGGAGAATAAGTAATTAATGCTAGGATAGAAGGTTAGTAGTTGTCTTGCCTTGTGTAGGCTTAGGCTTGTTTAATTTGTGTGTGTCGTAATTCTAGTCGTACCCCTGTAGTTCTTGTCATATATATGTTGTTTTATTGTATTTCGATTGTCACACTATTTTGTTATTGTTATTGTTTCTTTAGTCCTTGTAAACTTTACACTGCTTTTTTTTATTGACTGATGTGCATGCTTTCGTCATTGTTTTGTTCTTCTTTTAATTAATTGAGTTTGATTCACTTGAGTCGATTGTTTTTTAGAAACAGCTTCTCTACCTCCATAAGGTACATGATGATTAGGTTTACGTACATTCTATCTTTCCAGTGCCGACTTAACAATATTGGGAGCCTAAAGCGAAACTTAAGAGAAGGGCCCTAATATTTTATTTTTTCATCATATATACTTTTATTTAAATTCAACTTTTCTAGCCTTTTTAGATGCGAAGTCATTAGTTATTGTTTTATAATCGATTTGTTTTAATAATTCCTTTTCAATTGATAATATAGTCAATCCATTCAATTTCTCTTGAGACACTGTTGATCTTAAATAAGATTTCATCAATTTTAGTTTCGAAAAGCTTCTTTCAGTTCAGGCAACAGTTCCTCTATAAGCAATATGTGTATTTGGAAAAGAATCAAGTCCTTTTATTTAATTGAGTATTTTTATTAGATCATTATCTTCTACTTGTATTACTTCTCTTGACACTTTTAATTCAAAAAATAAATCTAACCCAGCAATATCAAAATAACTATTATGTATTAAAGAAAGTTCAAGGTTAAGACAACGTTTTTTTAAAAAAAATTCTCATCATCAAGTGATCTCAATTTACCATTAAATAAGAAACCTAAAATATTTTCATATGCTTCAAATCTATTTTGAAGTGAATATATATATATATATGGCGGACAACTTTAAGGGGCCGCAGATGACTTATATATATATATATATTTAATCAACTCTAATTTCAAGGGACTTTGTGATTTTGTTATCAATATTTTCATCAAATTGTTTCTTACGAAATTCAGGTTTTATATGCATCTCATATGCAATTTCCTTAGTAGAAATCATAACACTCATAGTACATATAAATTTTTTTAATAAAATAATATTTATAAGTAATTTTTTTTTAAATGGGGCCCCAAGCGATGACTTTAATGGCCTAGGGGTTAAGACAGCCCTGTATCCTTCCTATACCCTATAGTGAGATTTCACTGGATATATTGTTCAAGATCGGTTTAATGGGATAAAGCGCTGTTAAATCTAGTTTGACCAACTAGAACTAGTAGTATAATGACAAACCGACACAACCGTTATTCATGCAATAAACAGCTCAATGCCTTTTTGGTAGTTGTTAGTTATTTGGGTGTTGTTTTCGTTGTAGATTGTCTACTTACTAGGAACAAAACGGTTGGATGGTATACATGTGTCTTAATTTTACCTCTTTGAAAAAGTAGTTGCTGTTTAGTCAGTTAGTCACACAGTTGGTGTCGTGCAAGGACAAATTTTTAGTTTCTTGCTTTACTTGTTTTTGGATATTGGTCGGCAAGCTTAGGATAATGATAATAGTAAGTAGATAAGATTTGATGTCTATCCAAGTCTCTTAACTTTCAACAATTCGACTCCAACTTCACCAATTGTATTAGTACTAATGTTCACACTTAACTCACAACGTTAGCAGCAGGGTAGTGATAGAGCGATACGTACTTTTCTTCATTCTTAACTAGAGATCTCGGATTTAAATCCCCTAAATTTATTAAAGAACTTTTTATCTCAAATATAAGACTTTCCGGCCCGACTTCACATTTCATCGAAACAAGCTAAAATTGTCGGCAAGGGA
Source organism: Solanum appendiculatum (assembly GCA_018342035.1). Taxonomy (NCBI): domain Eukaryota; kingdom Viridiplantae; phylum Streptophyta; class Magnoliopsida; order Solanales; family Solanaceae; genus Solanum; species Solanum appendiculatum. Next base: position 430,241 of record JAGDQO010000328.1, on the reverse strand, counting down.
TATTGAGTGCATTATTAAGTATCTACATATTTTAAAGATTAAGATATGTTTGGCCAAGTGGTTAGAAATGACTTATTTTGAGAAGTATTTTTTTTGTGAGAAATAGTTTATATTTGATCTTTTTATTTGAAAAGTGTTTTTAGATGATAATGATTTCTCCTTCTGTTTTTGCTCTGCTTCTGAAATAATCTTCATTGGTTCGACAAACAAACTTACTTTTATAGTATATCAAAAGCAAACGATGGAAAGGTAAAAGAGAAAAAACAATCTCTAAGAATAATTACATAAATTTGTAGTAGTTGATCTACTCACTAACGCTGTTTAATATATTAATGTAGCATTTTCGGGAACATTAGAGATCCTTCTATCCTGTATTTAACTCTCTAATTGATTGCGACATTAATTAATATGGATCTACACTTGATGATTTCACTTTAATTCCCCATTATTATTGTTAGAGTGGGTTAAAGTCTCACGTTAGTTGAGGAAGGAACGGATGGTCTGCTTATATGAATTTGGACAATCTTCCCTCATAAACTAGCTTTTGGAGTTGATATAGGTCCAATATAATATTCTTATATGATATCAATGTCCGTTAAAGTCCCACATTGATTAAGAAATTGACGGGTGGTCCACTTACAATATGGACTTGGACAGTGTTCTACTTTGGTACAAACATACTTTTTATACCACTAAAAAGGACAGCATTACAAATTTACAATTATCTTAAGCTTACTTTTTATATTGTCAAACATCCTTAATTAAGCAACACATAGGCCATAGCCAAAGATTAATGCACTAAAAAATAAAAGTTACATTAGAAATGCCATTGTCCTCTTCAATCCAAGGAAGATTGATGATCAATTTGCCATCTTGTGAAGACCACTCAAACTCAACTTCAGCACCATTCAAGTAACACTTGTTAGGCAACACATTTGTGTATGCTAAGAAACTCCCACCACCTTTAACTTCAACTTTTGCACTTGCATAATTAGCACCATCACCATTAGCCTCCTCATATTGAAGCCCTTGTATAGCTCCTCCACTATTGAACATGTTGGTGAGTCCAATTGGAGCAAATTTAGCAATGGGGCTAAGCTGTTTTATCGGTACAAAGCTAAAAATCTCGAAAGTAGATGGTTCAAGGGACATTGGAATTGTGTCTGATGTAGCTTTTGTTATAAACAATTTCTCAGTTTGGTTAAGATACACAACATATTCATCTGCTTTGCCCATTTCAGATGCTTCGATAAGTTGGTCCCATTCGATGTCATTCACATGGACTGATCCTTTCATTGGCTTGTAGCAATTTGAGTATCCCTTGATTCTTTTCTCCTTTGGATCCCACCCTGCTCCTTGGCAATTGAATGCACCAATGACTCCTCCATACTATGCACAAGAAGAAGAAAATCGTAAATTATTGCAAAAAATAGTAAGCGATCTATGAATATCATCCCAATTCAGGTCTTGTTTCACGCTTAAAAGGATAAAAACAGTAATGAACACATACAAATAGGCAAGCTAAATCACATTCAAGTATTTAGAAGCAATTGTGTGTTGGCATACCTTGTTGAAATTCCAAATCTTGAGTATGGTTTTGCCATCAAAGAGTGGATTCTTGAAGATGCAGTCTCTAGTGGGGAGTGCAAAATATTGGCACTTGGGAATGGTGCCATCAGGGTAAACTAGCTTCGTTAAAAGATCGAAATCATGGCCACCCAAGGAGTCACTCACATAAACAGGTCCTCCACAGATAGCCCTGGAACCAGCATGGAACTTGGCACAGACATGATCAGATTGGAACATGTCCCAGTCTGGTTGAATAATCTGACCCATCCACATACTGTTATAGGCACAATGAATCATATGAACACCTTGTAGCCAGTACACTCCATTCGGGTCACCATTTGGATCTTGGAACCAAAAATCATCCCCTGTAATAACAACCAAAATATTACTAACATCTACATAAAAGGACAGTCTGGTACACTAAGCTCCTGCTATGCATGAAAACTAGGGAAGGACCACAAGGGTAGCTCGAACTCGTGACCTCCGTGCCACATGACAACAACTTAACTAGTGTCTACATGTCCTGATAAATTTACATTATGAAAAGGACAGTAAGAAATTCTTACCAACTCTTCCAATAGAGATTTGTTTTGTTCCTAGGAGGAAGAAGTCATTACATTGTTGCATACTGGATATGAGTCCAGTACCATTGAAGTTCTTTGCTAGGGATTTCGATAGCCCATCGTAATATTTCTTTGCAAGCTCAACTCGACCACCATATTCCTCACCAACATATTCCAGTGTCTGCAAGAAAAATCACCAAATTAAAATCTGCTTATAAAGTAAAATGAAGACAACAAACCACTTGCTGAAACTAAATTGGAAACGTACATGGATAACGTCAACTTTAACTCCTGTAATTCCGACTTCAGAAAGGTAAGAATGCATTGAATCATAAAAGTCATCAGCTTGATCAGGATGAACAAGTCCAATGCCACCTTCTACTATTTTGATCACTGCAAGATCATCCATTGTCCCATCAAGGCCCTGAGAAAGTTTACACGCGATGATCTTGGAATTTAGGTGGGTGGTTCCAGGCCTTACACCACCCCAAGCACCACACAAGGCATGCCATACATAAATATCATCCAGGCCTTTGAAATGTGTCCTCAAATCCCTGGTGAACACTTTCATCCCCGAGTCCTCGGAGTTAAATTCCAATTCTTCACCATCCTTGTACAAAGGCTGAAGAGAGTTTTCTTGTTCCCCACCAAACATTTCATCCAACTCCTTCTTCAGTTTCTCAATCTTTATTTCAAACAATGACAGGTCAGTAACTCCAGACTGAATCGCTTTGTCACGAGCCTTTTCTGCATGCTCAATCTCAATTGCCTTAGAAATTAACATCTTTGGTTTTTTGGAGTCAAAAAGTGGAGGATTTGGTCCTAACAAGGCTCCACCTTTGTACTTCCTGAATTTCTCACCTTCATCAAGCCTATGAAGCCTGGCAGTCATTTGAGTTCCACCAAGAACCAAATTTTTCGCATCCTCATGAGGTTCTTGATCATCAAAATTAATACTTTGCCAACCATCATCCATAATAAGGAACCGCGGCGATACCCCACCTTGGGAAAACTCTTTCACTCCTTGCCAAACCCCTGCAGGTTCAACAGTTAAGTAAAAAGCATCCCAAGTACACCAACCGAATTTATCCACAAGGGATGGAACTGATTTCTCTTCCAAGAGCTTAAAAGTATTCAGAAAAACTCTAAGAGAAGTATAAGCTTCTTTCATCAAGGTGTGAGGATTATCAGACACATGAACATACGCGATAGCGCCAAAGGATGATGCTTTCACTTGGCTAGAACCACTCTCAGCACAAATAAGAACATGACCATCTAAGCCAGGGTGAAGTGCAGACCTGAATTTTCCTTCAATTATTGGTATAATAATCACATAAGATTTTATCTCAGGGACATCTAAGAGTACCCATTGAGTTTCCATTTGCAATTCTGAACCAGAGTTCCCCACCCACTGTGTAGACCACCAAGTCTTGAACCTGAAAATGCTGAGGAAATCTCTGCCAGTGAATTTCCCTAAGGAATTCGTCAGGCGATGAGATGGCTCATCTTTGGTGAATCCCAAGAATCCACCTTTGAAAGACGTTGAATGGGCACGATGGAACAGGGGAAGTGGAGCACTGGATGTTTGGCAAATTGATGAAAAGCTTGAGAAACTGACATTGCTCGGAACATCAAAGAGCAATGGAATGTTCTTAACGAGGAGTTTTCCATTAGACAATTCGAAAGAGTTGTCCTCTTTATGAGTTTTCAAGACATTGAGAATTGAGTTAACTGGATCATTTGGGGGTGCCATGACAGGGGAAAACAGAGAAATAAAGCAGAGGACACAAATGAGTAAGGCAAAAAGGACAGGAATAGTATGGTTAAGGAGAATGAATAAATGTATAATCAAGATAGAGAGTTGAATGAATAAGAAGCAAAGAGTGCAGGTATATATAGATGGAATTCATGCTTTGAGAAATAAAATTATAATAGCCCGTTTCAATTTGTCCGTATTACTTTCCAAAATTACACGATATTTTAATACATTCTACGTATTGTTAGTTTAAGATTCAGAAGTTCCTTTACTTTCTTAAATTTTGAGTTAAATCAAAACTAGACAAACAAGTTAAAACTGAAAAAGCGGATTATTCACTTTTGATGCCTCACGCGTAGTGAATTCTCCAAACATACACTATTTTAAAAAACCTCAATGCTAATATATTGACATTTTTAAAGAGTCTGAGTAACAAGGTATGTCCAAGTTGGTTTGAAAAAAAAAGGAGAAAAAAGGGGTTAGGACGGTTGATTTTGGTGATAACAGTTATATTCAGAAAAGGGATTTCTTGAGGGTGGCCACCTGTATGATCCTTCTGGTAGAACAAAGGGCCCATCTTTATTTCATTTGTTTTGGAAACTGAAATGACAAATATAACTGAAATGTCCTCTTGCTCTCTTGACAAAAAAACAATTTGGAATTTGTTTTTAGACTCACACGATAAAATACAATAAATACCAGAGTTCTTAGGTTCATGACTCACCGTTATCAATTATGTTAACTAACTGTCACATAAACAAAAGAATGAGGTAAATATTTAATAGGAATGTGTTAAGGGATTAACTCAAGGAGTACTAAAAAGGTGCTAATGGCAGTGGGACTCCCGCAGGTAATAAGAAGCTTAAAAAATGAAGCCCATTTTTTTGAGCTGATGCGGCATGATCGCGATTATAAGCGTCCTATTTAGTTTAGGGATTTAGGGACTAGGCCTGTTGAGGAACTGAGATGATTCATCTTAGTCTTAGTATGCCGGGTATGTCTTTGGCCAAGCCTAGGGATTGACAAATCTATAGTGGCGAAGACATAATTAAATAAATAAATATATAATATTTTTAATAACTAAAATTTTTAAATAAGATAATTATAAAAAAAAAGTAGGTGGACAACACCTGTTGGTTGCCGTTTTAAATACGGATTGTCTTAATTTGATGGGATGCCTATTACTTTTTCCTTAAAAGAAACAAAAAATATATATATCATACTTTTTATTTTATGGAACACTTGAATATACATGATTAAACTGTTTATAACAGAAATAATGAAAAACACAATCAAACATTGGAAAGTGGAGTGGAAATGTGAGGAACATTTAGGAATGGAGAAAAATAAATAATTTTATTTTTGTGCAGAAACAAAATATGGTTGCGAAATGTGGATGGTTACAAACAAAATTTGGTATCGATCTTGTTTCTGGATTGAGTAAAAAAGGAATGACAATTTTATTAGTCACTCTTTGAATATAATAAATTTAATATTTTAAAAATAACTATAATTAATGATAAAAAAGAATTAAAAAATTAAACAATAAATTATTTTTAATATTTTTAAATTGAACAAATAAAATTGGACATTAATTTTTAATATAATTCCAAAGTGAAAATAGAGAAAGGGAGTAGTACGCACTCTTCATTCTCTTGTTTCTCTTCTCTTTTTCTTCCATTTTACAACATTGAAATATATTGTTTGTTCAACTTAAAAAGTGTAAATTGCATTATTCAAATGAACAGCTTCTGTGTAAACTTAGTTGAAAATACTATAACAAATATCAAAGCTGGTACATATATAATTATAACAAATTAAATTATAATAGTTGAAAAATATTAAAATTCGATAACTTATTGTTGTTGGTAAAACGAGAAGGTTCTTGAATGTGTGAAAGATTGTTGGTGGAGTATGTCCATCATTTTCATTCATTATACAAGGCACTAAAGATCTGGATTTGTTATGTTTGAATCGATTATGATCAAAATTAAAATTATAAATTAATTAAATTTTAAATTATTAAAATCAAATCAAATATAATATAAATTTATTGATTTAATTGTTATCGGTTTTGGTTCGCTTGTTAATCATACACAAAAATAAAATCTAAAGACAAGAAAGGGGGGATTAAAAAAAAATTGTTAACGTACTTTTTTCTTTCAAGTTGAGTCTTCACTAACTGCGGAGAAATGAAATCAAAATTGGAAGAGCCAACAACTGAATCACGCCCCTATATAAGTTAATGACTTAATTTCATTTAAGCCTTAAATTATAAATAAATTTTAATAAAAAGTATATAAGATATTTAAATTGTTCGTAAAAATATATATATTATGTATATATTATTAGAAAAAATATTTATATAGTTTGTCGATTTTTCTTCAGTTTTTTTAACAAGATTAAATATTATCAAATTTTAAAAATATAAAATCAAACAACATCAAATCCAAATAAACTCGTTATTTATCCAATTCTATTTAAATTAATTTTTATCCAAATCGTGAACACTCTGTAATTCTAATAATGCACAAACAGAGACAGTGGCGGAGCCAGAATTTTCATTAAGGGGGTTCAAAATCTAAAGAGTAGACACACAAACTAGCCGAAGGGGGTTCAACATCTACTATATATATATATATATATAAAATTATTTTAATCATGTATAAATAGTATAATTCTTTGCCAAAGGGGATTCGACCCCTGAACTCAAGGTGGCTCCGCCACTGAACAGAGATACATCTCCTGTGGTTGTGGGCAATTGTCACCCGCTATTGCTTGATTAGATAGATATAGGGCCGGGGAGGCACAATTTTGTTTCATATTGAATGGACCAACTCTCCAAGTTGACTTTAGGTGCCTATCCACATTAATTTCAGGTTCCTTTTGTTCTTGGGTAATTCCTAATGGAGTAGCCTACCAAATAATATGATATTTTTACACTCTATATCCCACAAATGTTCCTATTTTTGGGTGGCGTTTAATTTTTATGTTTTAAATTTTTGTCTTTTGACATTTAAGTTAAGTGACTTTATTGATACAAAATTAAGTTAAGTGACTTTCTCAAATAATTTATTTACTTGAGTAACTTTTTGAAATATTTACTTGTTATGAAACTAAAAAATAAGAAGAAGAAAGTAGAGGGAAGAAAGAAGACTTATTATTTTTGAGGGATGATTTTACAATGAAGAGGACCCCTCTATTTATAGGGAAAAATTTACTTGGTCCCAAAATTAGAGTTTTTAAATATCCTCTAAAAGATAGATATTCACTATATTTATAATACTCTCCCTTGAATGTCTAATTCGTAGATAATGTACCTTGCTAAACAAACTTTTTTTTAAAAAGAAAAACTCTAATGAAGAAAAAGAGTATACATATCTAATAATACGCATCTAGGCTGCCTCATTAAAAATCTTACAAGAAAAATTCAGTGGGACAAAACCTTGTAAGGGAAAAAGAGTACAACACGTATTAACTCTCGCTAATGAGAACATTAATCCAGAGACTTGAATCTTTGCATTCCAAGCTTGTACACCATCTTCTTGAAAGTTGCAGTTGGTTGAGACTTGGTGAATATGTCAGCCACATTGTCACTTGAACGAATCCATTGTATATTTATATCACCATTCTTTTGGAGCTCATGTGTGTAGAAAGGCTTTGGCGAAATGTGTTTTGTTCTATCTCCTTTTATGAATCCTCCCTTTAGTTGTGCTATGCATGTTGCATTATCTTCATATAAAGTGGTGGGTACTTTATCACACTCCAAACCACATTTTTCTCGAATAAGATGGTTCATGGACCTCAACCACAGACATTCTCTACTTGCTTTATGAATGGCTATTATCTCAGCATGATTTGATAAAGTGACTACGATAGACTGCTTTGTAGATCTCCAAGATATGGCAGTACCAACACATATAAAAACATAGCCTGTTTGAGATCGAGCTTTGTGTGGATCAGATAAATATCCAGCATAACCAACAAGATTGGGACTACAATGTTAGAATAAAATAAGCCCATATCGGTAGTCTCTTTTAAATACCGTAATATGTGTTTGATCCCATTCGAATGTCTCCTAGTAGGAGCAAAACTATACCTTGCTAAAAAATTAACTGAAAAGGCTATATCGAGCCTCATAGTGTTAGCAAGATATATTAGTGCACCAATTGCACTAAGATATGGTACTTCAGAACCAAGGATTTCCTCATTATTTTCTTGGGGTCGGAATGGATCCTTATTAACATCAAGTGAACGAACAACCATCGGAGTACTTAATGGATGCGCTTCATCCATACAAAATCTTTTCAACACTTTTTTTGTATAGGTAGATTAATGAACAAAAATATCGTTTGTCAAATGCTCAATTTGCAAACCAAGACATAGTTTTGTCCTTCAAAGATCTTTCATCTCGAATTCGTTCTTTAAATAATCAATTGTCTTTTGAAGCTCTATTGAAGTTCCAATAATGTTTATGTCATCAACATGAACAGCCAGTACAACAAATTCTAATGTTGTTTTCTTTATAAAAATACATGGACAAATTGCATCATTTGTATAACCTTCCTTAAATAAATACCCACTAAGACGATTATACCATGTGCATCCAGATTGCTTCAAACCATACAATGATCTTTGCAATTTAATTGAATACATTTCCTGAGATTTTGAACTACATGCTTTAGGCATCGTAAATTCTTCGGGAACTTTTATGTATATCTCATTATCAAGTGATCCATAAAGATAGGTTGTAACCACATCCATCAAATGCATTTCAAGTCTATCATGGACTGTGAAAATAATGAGATAACGCATCCATAACGGGTGAGTAGGTCTCTTCATAATCGACACCAGGTCTTTGTGAAAATCCATATGCAACAAGGCGTGCTTTATACCTTTGTATTTCATTTTTCTCATTTCTTTTTCGCACAAAAAATTATTTACAGCCAACAAGTTTAATACCATTAGGTGTTTGAACAATAAGTCCAAAAACTTCACGCTTGACAAGTGAATTCAACTCTGATTGAATTGCTTCTTGCTATATTGGCTAATCATTTCTTTGTCGACATTCTAAAACATATTGAGGTTTAAGATCCTCACTATCTTGCATGATTTTTGTTGCAACATTATAGCAAAGACATAATCAACCACTATTTCTGATCGATTTAGATTAGTTTCAACATCTCTTGAATTTATAATAGTTTATTATTTCCTTGAGTCTCAAGCTCATTGATTCCTTCATGGATATCAGAATTATTCAAATTTTGAACTTCCATATGAGATTCGTTCATAATGTCAGCTTGACCTTTAATTTTTCTTTTTCTAAAATTTTGATCCTTAGAACCCAATGGTCTATCACTCTTTAGGCGTGCTTTTGACTCATTAGCTATGACACTACTGAATGGTTCTATAGGGACATCAATTCGTATTGGAACATTTTCTACAGGAATATGTGATTTAGTAATCCTTTTCAAATCTGTAAATACATCTGGCATTTGATTTGCAATTTTCTGCAGGTGAATAATCTTTGTACTTCTTGCTCACAAATAAAAGAACATGGATCAAGATGAGACAATGATAAATTTTTCCACAAAATTTCTCTTTTTATTTCACTATTTTCTTCCCCTAATTTTGGGAAAACTGTCTCATCAAACCGACAATCTGCAAATTGAGCAGTAAACATGTTTCCAGTTAATGGTTCAAGATAGCGAATAATGTAGGGCGATTCAAACCCAAGATATATTCCTAACCTTTTTTGAGGTCCCATCTTATTGCGATTTGGTGGTGCCACAGACACATGTACAACACATTCAAAAATTCTTAGATGGAATATATTAGGTTCTTGACCCATAACCAATTGCAATGGAGAAAACTTATGACAATTTGTCCTTCTAAGACGAATAAGTGTTGCGGCATGCAAAATTACATGACCCCACACAGAAGTGGACAACCTAGTTTTCATAAGCAATGGTCTTGTTATTAACTGCAGACGTTTAATTAATGACTCAGCGAGGTCATTCTGAGTATGAACATGAGCAACAGGATGTTCAACTCTTATCCCAATTGATAGGCAATAATCATTAAATGGTTGGGATGAAAACTCTGCAACATTATCAAGGCGAATAGACTTAATCTGATTATCAGAAAATTGTGCTCTTAATCTTATTATTTGTGCCAACAATTTTGCAAATATCAAGTTACGAGATGACAATAGGCACACATGCGACCATATAGAAGAAGCATATATTAGGACCATAAAGTATCTAAACGACCCACTAGGTGGATGAATAGGTCCACAAATATCCTCATGTATACGTTCCAAGAACGCAGATGACTCAATCTCAACTTTCGTTGGTGATGGTCTCACAATTAACTTGCCTTGATAACAAGCAGTACAATAAAATTCACCATTTAAAAGAATTTTTAGGTCCTTTAATGGATGTCCATTTGAATTTTCTATAATTCGTCTCATCATTATAGATCTAAGATGTCCCAAATGATCATGCCAAAGTACAAAAGTATTGAAATCAGTAAATTTCGTATTTACTATAGAATGTGCCTCAATTGCACTAATTCTTGTCCAATACAAGCCAGAAGATAAAGCAGAGAACTTTTCTATAACACATGTTTGCCCAGAGACATTCTTGATGATACCAGGATATTCAAGATTTATTTCATCCATTGATTGGATATGATATTCATTTTTCACGGATATCTTTAAAACTCAACAAATTTCTCCAAGACTTGAAAGAAAGCATAGCATTATTTATGATGAGTTTAGTTCCCTTAGGCAAAATTACAATGGCTCTTCCAAAGCCCTCAATCATATTAGTACTATCAAAAATTGTAGTAACATTTATTTTACCCATACTTAAATGAGAAAAATATTTCTCATTTTTGAATATAGTATGTGTTGTACCAGAATCAATCAAACAAACATCTTCATCATTAAATAACATGCTTTGAGAATTGTCCATATCTTATTAATTCTTCAAACTTAACCTTCACTCTTTGAGACGATAGAATCTCGTGCTGATAACGTGTTATGAAACTAAAAAATAAGAAGAAGAAGAAAGTAGGGAGAAGACTTATTATTTCTCTTGAGGGATGATTTTACAATGAAGAGGGCCCATCTAGTGGAAAATTTATTTGGTCCCAAAGTTAGGGTTCCTAAATATTCTCTAAAAGATAGACATTCGCTGTATTTATAACATTACTCAAATAGTTGATGTAGATAAATATTTCAATCTCGAGATATAGATATATACTTACTTACACCCAAACGAATGATATCATAACATGTGTCTTATGCATACTTTTTTTATAATCTAATTATAATTAAATATTACTTTTTCAATTTAAATTTATTTATTTGATTTTAATTTGACACGAAATTTAAAAAATTAAAATAATTTTTTTGAATCTTGTGATCTAAACTAAAATATGTAAAATGTACCAAAATATTTTTAATTTTGTGATTTTAAATATACGATGTGGAAATTTGAAATTAAATAGTTGTCAAAAATAAATAAAAATATATATTTTTTAAAACGGATTAAAAAAAGATAAGATAAATAAATTGAAACGGATGGAGTATATAATTATGATATATAACTATGATAAAGTACATTAATTTAATTTAATATAAATATCAGATGATATAAATTTTGACCTATTGACTTATTAAAAGTTAGGTTTCAAATATACTTTTGTGTTTGTGCTTCAAAGAAATGAACATTTAGTTATTACTACTGTACACTTGATTTTGTTTTTCCAAGATGTTAGGAAGAGTTTTTTCACTTGTGACGATCTTGATCTTCGCTCAAACTGGAATTCTGAATTCTCACCATGAAGCAGCTCACTGGAGTTGCGATTCCAATACCGACACCCATGTTCAAGCCCACTTCAACCCAGGAAGAATCACCCTCGATGGACAAGTTGATGACTGGAAAGATATTGATGGCTCTGCGTTTTCTGTTTTACCTGCTTTAGACCCAGATGCAGATAAGGCATACAATGGTGGGAAAATGACAGTCAAGGTACTTGTTAACTCATTTTGGAAGAAAAGATTCAGTCTTTTGTAACTTTGGGTTCTCGTTGAAATTACCCCTTTTTGGGAAAGAGGCTCGAATTGAGAGGAATGGTTACATATAGTTAGTTTCCTCTGTGAAATAGGCTCGAAAAGACTCAATTTTTTTCTTAAACACTTCTGATTTTTGTTGAATTGCCCTGAAATCCGGACGAAATGGAAAAGTTAGAAATGATTCATATGGCAGACCCGATTAGCTTGTGATCGAAGCATAGTTGATTGATTGCATTTACTTATTGATAGTGGCGAAGTCAGAAATTTTCAAAAATTAATATATAGGCACGAAAAGTAATTTATGACATATATACTTTCTATAATTTTCTATATATATGATTCTGTTCTTTTGCAGGCGTCACATGATGGCAAAGATGTTTTCTTCATGTTGCAAGTCGACGGGGATTATACATATTCTGAAGGGTATGGATATTTCAAATGTTAGAACAAAGAGACCTTCATGCTTTATGACAATATGTTCCTGCTTAGTTAGGAAGGGAAGAAAGGATATAGGTAGATATTCAAAGAAATGTTATGTTAATATTAAAAAATATGAAGGAGCATTAGTTTAGTGATAGATTCTTGATTTTGTGTCATTTTTATGTTAACCATTAACTCGCAACATCCTGCTTTATCCAGACTTGGGAACGGTAATGTGTAGCGCACATAGAGTTTGGGATTTGAATTTTGAAGCATAGTTGATTGGTCAAATTGATAGATTGATTAGTTTAGAGGCGGAGACTCTTCAATTAAGTAGTAAGATCAAATAAATTTGGTCAAAACAGAAAGGGTAACAAGTAGCTTGGGCAAGAGGCTGTATTTCCATGTCATTCAGTTATTTAATATGCTGAAGTTGATCTAAAACATTAGCAGTTTGATCAATTCTGGGAAACCACATTAGTTGGGTAAAGGTTTGAGTTTTGACTGGAATAACAAAAGCTCATTTGTGCTTTCATGCCTTCTTCTTCGCCATTATCTATGCAGTTAATCTGACTGTAGGAATGTCTGTGATATTTAGTTTGTTTCTCAAACAATATCTGACATTTTTTCCCTTGTTTGAAACCTTAATTCTCACATTTGTGTGGCTCACTTCAGATACAGTAACAAGACTGCATCAGTTGCTTTTATGTTCCAAATTGGTGAAAATGCATCATATCATAGAGTAAGTGACTCCAGATCTATTCCTCTCTCTCGTTTTTCTTTCCTTTCGCTATCCTACTTCTTCCTGTTAAATACTATGAACTGCTGTTGGCATAACATCTGAGAAGTTTTTCTACTTCATGACTTCAAGATGGGAGGGTGTGAAGAAGAACCTGATACTTGCACGAGCAAGTCATGCAAGGGCCATGAAGTTGACCTTATGCATTTCTCAATAGGAAAGGCAATTCCTGGAAGACTCTATGGAGGGAACCTGGTAGATAACAGTGAGGGAAATGGGGGTGACAGGTAATCAAACTGGTTCTGCACCCCTTGCATTTCACAACAATTTTTGTGCCATTAAATTAGTAAAGAAGTACTAATTCGTTTCTGTTGGCACACTAGGACAGGTTTGGTCATTTGGTTGATCTGTATTGTTGGAACCCACACTGCCGTTATTTGGATGGCTATGGTCCATCAGGTATGATTTGGAGATTTTTTTTAAATACGTTTTTTCCTTGAGAAGCTTCAACCTTGGTCTCACGTATGTATAATTGGATGGTGGATAGTACAGCTAATAGTTGATTCTTCGTTTTTCAATCAGAAGTATGGATACTAGTGTAGTGATATCATTGCATTCTTTTGTATTGAGACACAGAAACGAATGTAGAACTGCAAAAGATTCGTCAAGTAGCAAGGAAGCTGTTTATATGCATATTAATTATTTCTTATCATGATGTGCAACATTTTAACCTGGATTGAGATATAGATCTTGTATTGCCAGGATTAGACATATGGTTTTTTATTTAATTTGTGTTTGTGTCTTTCCTTTTATATTAGATTTGTGAATTGTGTCATTTTAGAACTAACTCTGCATCAAACTCTCCCGCCCCCACATTTTAAGGGAACTGCAGCCAACAGTGTATATGTTGGTCCTTCCTTCACTGAGTGTCACTGGATCTACTTTCCACGTGGAAATAAAATTGCATTAAGACATTAGACAGTCATTACTTTCAACAACCTGCAAAATGTGTCTGAGTAAACTTGACTGGGATGTAAGTTAATTCTCCTGTACAAGAGGGAAATTTTGTCTGAATGTCTTGTTGGAAATACCATTTAAGTATCCAAACTGCAGAACTATATTGCTTATTTATGTTTCAACCGATTTTTTTTTCTTTTTTCCCCTCTGGTCTGCCTATTGACTTCTCCTTGTATAACAGTAAATGATACTAGTGCACAGAATGATTGGAAAGGAACATGGTGGCACAGTAGCTTGACTCACTCAGGTAAACAGCGATATGGTTTCTAATCCCTGAACATTTGACCTTCTCTCACTTGAGTATATTTTACTTGTTCTTCTGTAGTAAAACAAAATTAGGAAGAATTAAGCTGCTCAATTATCTAGCCTATAGCATGTGGTATAAATATATTAGGAAGCCTTTTGAATTTTTGATGAATCTAGAAGTTTCAAAAGTTACATACAGGAATAGAACAATTGTGAAACCGTTGTGGTTGGAAGTGCAAAAACAAATTGGCTCATAGAATAGAACAAATAGTTATCTTATTTAGCCTGAAACTCAGAAGGGTTTATAAGCAGATTGTTCTGAGTGAACAGTGAAATATGACCTACTCCACTTCAGTAACAGTCTTAAATAACGAAAGAGATAAGCCAGCTTCACTAACTTTCTGCAGATCAATTGGTTGTTTGATTTCATTGATCTAAGAAATTGACCCTGTAATGGATCTTCTTCTTCTTTGCACGACCTTCTTTCTTCCAGATTCTCAACCGAACTTCCACAGACACCTCTTTGGACTTTGAAATGATGTCAGTTATGGCATGCGCGGGATGTTTTAATGTCCTAGTTATGCACCTTGTTGAAATGCTTTTCTGCGCGGGATGTCTTAGTGTCCTTGTTATTCACCTTGTTGAAATGCTCTCTGGTTTGTTACTTTCGTTACATATATTTTTATCCACATAGATCTACTATACTAAATGCTGGCTTGCAAATATGTTAGGGTCTCATTGCAGAAGATGATAAGTTGAACAACAAAAAGAAATCTTTACTATTAGATTGAAGTTGGATACTGGATTACCAGACCTGCTTAGGCATCATGTGCTGTGAGTCAAATGGAAAACATCAGTAAGAACCAGGAGTAATTTGCCAAATCATATGTAATGTAAGATGGTCCATCTCGTCCCTTTTTGGCACCTTCAATCATCAGGGTGCCAGACTTACAGAATGGTGCATTTTGGGGGGGTCTATGTAGAGCATGACTAAACTTTCCCAGTAGTAATCTGTCCATCAGATTCTTTTTGTGCTCCTACCTTGTGAAAGTCTAAGTAAAGTTCTGTCTTTCTCATCCATGCTGATCAATGGATATGAGCAAGACTCATTACACCTTTTCTGCATTTTGAAGATAGTATTGCTGAATGACAAGATTATTCGTCGTAGCCAGTAGAGATCTGTCATACCACAGAAGTCTAGTTTAGGTTCCAGTGAGATAGAATGCTCTTTCCAGCCTTGATCTCCGTGACTCCACTAACTTGAAAATAAAAGGTATTTGCAGGTCTATCTGTAATTATGTCCAAATATTCACAGTTGTCGTACAGTAGCCACTCTTTGGAAGGCCGTATATAGAGTTAGGAATCTTTACAGGACTCCCTCAGTTACCAAAAGATTTAGCGTCAGGGCTGAGCTTTTGTATCGTTAACTTTGTGCATACACCAGCACCATGCTGTTTTCAGTCATTAAAATCTCTTAGTTAACAAAGAAAGATTAGAGGAAGATAATCTTGTGTTGCAGGCAGTGGCCTTGGTTATGTTCTATACCTCTATGTTGGACCACTGTGGGTTCTCATTGCGGAGGCTGTTAACTTGTCAAGAAAATATGTTAGGAAGCCTATGTAGCAAAATCTTTATGATTGTTAATTGTTTGATAGTTATCGTGTCTTAAAACTCTTGTCGTTTACTACCTTTGTTCCAACATCTAATACTGTTGAAACAGGTTTTATTAAGGATGACAGCCCATATTCGTCCAGCAACCAATCCGGTGCATATTATTTTGAATTTTCCAGGCCGCTGAGAACAATGGATCGCCTTCAACAGGTAACAAAGTGTTAATGCAAAATTAGTAATTGGATGAGATTCTGTTACAGTTGAAATTCCCTTTGGCAGTAAACTTTAGGGTAGTTCATTCTTTCTGTTACACACATTTCTTATTTACACAACTTAAACTTGCAAGAACAGAGTGTTGGCCGTTTGAGGTGCGAGAGGGTGCAAATTTTTTTAAGACAAAACGTTGTCAAAACACCATTTTCCTTTTGTCTGCTAAATCAGCCTTCAATTTCTGCTGAGGTGTAGTTGATTGATTTCGAGGGGCGTGAATTTTTTGCAGGATGCTCAGTTCACAATTGGCAAAACAAATAAGATGTCTGTGGCATTTTGGTACCCAGTGGATGGAAAACCGTGGCACGGGTCTGGTCACTTTTCAATTAGCTGCGATTGGATACTGTTGGATGTCTTGCCAGATAGTTCTGAGCTCACCAAGGTGCCACAGAGAAGTTCTTGGGATGCTGCTACAGCATTCTCCCTTCTCTTTTCAGTAGTGGCTTTTTGTATATCCATCTTTGTTGGACATAGAGTTTCAAGAACCAAGAACATCCCTTTTACACCCATGAGCAATCTTTAAAACTGGGGCAGTTTTCTGCAGATGGGGAAAAAAAACAATTTGCACTTATTTTCTTCCTAGAACTAGGTTACACGTTTGCATATTTGCCCAAGATTTTGCATTTTGCACTTGCAACTGAAATTCATGGTCAGATAACCTTTTTGCTTTCGAGTTGACGGTGATTAGTTCATTCTTGATTCCAGTTCTGTTTTGTGATAAAATAAAGAACTTTACACTCTTGGATTTTACAGTTTCTTTCTCTTCTGCGTTGGAGTAGCATCAAAATTCGAAACTATATTGCTATGTTACTGACTACATTTCAAGATGCAAAAGTGTAAATCATGCAACTTGGAAAGGTTCCTTTGAGAACTATGGCATGCTTGTAAGTTATCACCAGCAGGGACTCACATGAGTCATGTCAACTTCAATCCCAGAACTAATTTTCTGCATATATTAAAGTCTGTCATTCCAAGCAGAGACGGATCCAGGATTGAAGTTTATAAGTTCCTACAATAATCTCAAATTAATTTATAATGATAATCGGGTTCACAATCAAATATTTATAAAATTTTAATGGAGAAAAAGTTATTGGAATATTGAGAATCTGTACCTGAAGAGTTGGATTAACCCCTAATTCCAAGATTAAATAATTTGTCAAAGCAAATTAGTTCTTCAAATTTCGCACTTACGGCCGAATAGGCTGAGTAAAGGAAAAGAAATTGAAAAATGTGAAATGAAAGAATTACCATAGTATATTTGTAAAAAGGTCTTGGAATCCTTAATATACTTCTTTAAAGATAGAAAGCACATATGTAGACAAAAAGAGGATGGAAAAGAAACAAAACCATATAGGTTAAAGATCCTTTTAATTATTCAGGACAAACACTTTTAAGCAATTCTTCAAGTTCACAGTTCATTTCAATTCCATCTTCCTTAATTCTCAGTCTTATATTGTCTGTTGTTCTGTTGGCAGCTGTGTAAGTGCGAAGCAATGAACTATAGACGTCGCTACTAAGGCAATTTACCTTCTTCAGAAACTTGAAGAACTCCTCAGCACCATCAACATCTTTTTCTTCTACAAAGTACTCGAGAAAATTATTTATGGTTTCATATTTTGGTCGCCATTTGTTTTCCTTTATCCGAGAGGCAATTGCTTCCATGCATTGTTGAGCAAGATTGATTTGACGCTTCCTCAAATAGAAAAGCATGAACATTTCCCAAGCCAAGAAGAAAGGTCCTTGTGATCTCTTCAAAGCACAATGAAAGACTCTCTCCGCATCGTTTAACATGTCATGTCTTAGATAAGCACCAATGACATTATTTGCCAGCCTCATATCATAAGTAGAGCAGCTTGATTCCCATTCCTCGTAGCATTTCTTTAAACCATCCATGTCGTTATGCTTACTAAGGGACTGAAGCATGACAAGATAACTAGAATTGGTTATATCCAAGGAATGCTTTAGAGAATCCCAAATACGATAAACCTCACCTAGATTAGATATTCTGGCGTGCAAACTAATCAAATAGTGGTAAGCCTGACGATTACGAGGTCCCATCTCTTCCTCAAGCTTCTTTAGAGCTAACTCAGTTTTTTCATTATGCCCAGCCTTAACATAGGCAACAGCCAAGTTACTATATGTGGTCCAATCGCACTCCTTTGCATTCTCCTGCTTTATCTCCTCAAAGACTCTTTCCACTCCTTCTATATCATCTAAACAAGAATAGCTATTCATCCAGATATTATACGAAAATGTGCATAGCGGAACCTTTCTGCTCTTCATTTCCTGTACCAAGGGGGCAACTTTTTCTGGTTGCCCTAGTCTCATATATAACGACATAAGATTGTTGAATGCCAATGATTTATTTGTGAATTTCAATTGATCCATTTTCTCAAAGAAGGACAACGCCTTGTCTGCCATTTTTTCAACACAGTAGCAATTCAAGAGTGCTCCATAAGTGCTTTGATTCTGCATGGAGGGTGAGAGGCTGCCAAAGTATTTTTCAGCTGCAGTTATTCCTTGAACTTTTGCTATGAGATCCAATCGGACTCCATAATCACCATACGACAAGTTTATACCTCTTTTCTCCATCCACTCCATTATCTGCATCAATAAATTGGAATATCAACTCATGATATTCAAAATCATTTTTTGTGGATATACTCCATCTAGAGGGCATAATGAAACAATGTTTGCATAAACACATTCCTGGCAAATAGTTGATAGAGAAATATAATACAATTGCGGCAGGTAAAATATCTCCTCTCTGGAGCGCAACTCCAAAGATCTAACCAGCTTGCTATAACACATCAATCAACAATGCCTTATCAGTATCACAAACTATTTGGGGTCGACTATAAAAATCTCATATATGTATTTACATACCACTATATTAACCGCCAACAATTTGTGTCTTAAGAGTAAATACAAGCTTGTTTCTTCTTGATATTTTTACATCTTATACAGGAATTGGTTAAGCCTGAAAACATGCATTGTTCTTAGGAAAGGTTAGGAATAGGGAAGATATAATGAGCCAATAACAAGACCTTGACAACGACAGATTGAGAACCCTTTTCGCTTAGGAATTCGAAAAGCTGAAGTTTTGGACTGCATTCTTTCAATAGCCTACCATTATCTTTACCAAGCATTCTCTTTTCACCATACCATAAAGATTGTCATTCCAATTCTATTTTCAAAAACAAAAAAAAAAAGATTGTCATTCCAATTCCAAAACTATAGCAATCAATCATCTACCTCAATCCCGAAGTAGTTAGAGTCGGCTATATGAATCATCTATATCCATTCTACTTCATTTGGACTCATTAAACTCTAATACTAACAATTAGTCCCTATACTCCACAAGTCTGGCAAATACCACATTACATTAAGTACATAAATTCCATTTTACCAGTTCATTTCATATATCAGCAGTTTTCCTACCTCACATTTCTCTAACAAGTCAAGTCTCTAATCAGAGAAACAAAAAAAATAGTTATTCCGTGGAACTAGTCGAGCTGCGTGAAAGGGTATGCTGTACCTCCAGGGCATGTTGGTATCTTTTATATTTGCGAAGCTCCTTGATGCATTTTTCCAGGTCATACTTCTTCACAACTCTGCCTTCTCTCGTGTACGCATTTATTGTTTCAGTAACCGACCCTTTTGTCGCTCCTAAAGCCGACAATCTCCGGTAGAGCCTCGAGTCTCTTCCACTCTGCTCCGCCGCCGTGGAACATAGTCTTCTGAGATTCACTCGGGTCTCGTTTGAAATCTGACGGGTCAAATTTCGGATCATTTTGGCCCGATAACTTTCTCAAGTATAACCTCCAGCTCGCATTCGCAAGGGTTTTTACTAGGGTTTAAGCATATTCTCTCTCTTTTTCTTTTTCCTTTTTCCTTTCCAATGGCAGTAAAGAAAGAAAGTTGTGGACTCAAATATCTGCTAAACAGTTTATTTGGAGGAGTCGTTTTGTTTGAATACAAGTTATATCGAGATTATTTTTTATTGAGTGTTTCATTTTTCGTATTCAAAATAACATGCATTGTATAAATTTTAAGAACAAGTTATTTGTTTACAAAAATACCTTTCATAAATGTAAAAAGTGATGTATAAAAAGAGTTCAAAGGGATATCTTTGTCATTTACTTATTTTATTTCGAGATTACTATACCATCCAAGGAGATGGATAACTTATCCGGTACTAATTATTAATCCTGGAATAAGTTATTTCGGAGTTGTCAACCAAGCAACAAATTAAATGGCATTATAATTGAATCCCAAGATATTTGGTGTTATCCTTCACACCAAATGGTCCCTAAGTATATTGAAAAATAATAAATATAAAGTATAATATTATTAAGTAATTTTATATTTTTGAGAATTGAGTATTATTAAAAGTAACTAATTATATGATGTTAAAGATATAATTAAAAATAATTATCAATTTCAATCTTGAATTTTTTAAAATGATAATTATTTTAGAATAATTTTGTTAAACTAAAATGACTATTAAATTAAAACGAAGGGAGTAATTTATTTTAGATGACTATTACTTGATGCTACTTCTTCAAAATACATCAAAAATTAAGAATAAATACTCTCTTTGTTTACTTACTTTACTCATCTATTTTGAACTTTGCATGCCCCTTACAAAACAATGATCAATATGAGTATTTTATCATAATACTCATATTAATTGATTTATAATCTTAAGTCTTCATAAATAAGTTTGAAAGTAAATTAATATTGAAGATAAAACATGAAAAAACTTTATATGCAAAAACTGACAAGTAAAAGTGAAAATGTACCTATCTAATATAATAGACAAGAAAAAGTGAATGAAATAAGTAATAGATAACCAAAATAATTTATAATCACCTAAATATATATATTTATTTTAGAAAAACTTGAACAACTGTTTACTCTAGGTGAATGATCAACATCCATTCTAGCTTGTGGTTCCTTACTTGAGCTCGAAACACATCATCAATTCCCAAAGGCCAGCCATTTCCAATCACCATTGAACCATATTTTCATGAAGAAAGCATATATGCCATTAACAGTTTGATAGTCATAACAACACTTGAGATAGCTTATGATTGATCACCCAATCGGGAAGATATAATTTTTAAGCAGAAAATTTAAGGGCCAAAGCAACACACAGCGACCAAATCAAAATTTGTTGATCTCATCTTCCAAAAATAGTGTTTTTGGAAGATTTGACATGGCTCATATGGGTGAGGCAGAATTTTTTGAAGTCCTTACGACACAATCCACAAGTAGCAAAAGTTAACAGCGCAATTGAAACAGCAGCCAAGGTGAATAATTTACACTTGTGTGTGTCTCTTCCATACTTGGGCCCTATGTTAAAATTTTCTAAAGACCAGAAAGGTATTAAAGCTACAGGAACAGTTTTGATGTATCAAGAGAATCAAATGCTACAAATAAGATACACTCTTGGACAATAAAGATCATTTTACACGGACCATTTCAGAAGCACCATAACTTCCTTCCAAGTTCCAAGCCATCTCTGCAATGACGCCAATCTGATTGGACTTGCATACTCACTACTTGTTATGGATATATAACAATGAATCTTCCCTTCAGTTCCTCAATGCGAATGATGTGTTCGAAAGAAAAGCTGAGCCAACTTAGACCAGGATGGGGAGTGACACGTAAACCAAGTATATCCTACAGTACTGCATCACCAAAATCATAGGAGAGGAATCAAACACCAACTAGACAGAGACTACAAGTACATAAATCTAAACGAAATAACTGTGCAATAACTTAACAATATATAGAAGAAAAATTGACAAAAAAAAAGGAACAGATCAAGGTTAATTTGAAAGGAGTAGTACATTTTCCAACAAGTTGATTATCCCAGTATACCTAAATAACAAATCAGCGATCCCAACCAGAAGGCCTCCGTCTTTCTCTGGACTTCTCCTTCGAACTGCAAGGGTGAAAAAATGACTTTTATTAATTTTTGCTACTTCATTTACACTAATTGAGAAACCAGATATAGATAAGGTGATACAGTCACCTCTCTGAACTACTCTGGTTAGCCCCATCTCTAGCTGGCTGATTAGAAGCATTTGCCCCAGATGTTGCAGCAGTAAATGTGGAACTAATATGGGGAGTATTAGTATTTCCACCTATAGTCCCACCAGAGACAAAGCCTTGCAAGACCATTTTCTTGTTGGGAAAAGCACCAGCTGTGTTATTCATCCCTTGATTTTGAGAATTTGATGATGCAGCAACAAAGCTACTTTTAAATTGTGCCATCATGCCTGTCCTCAAGGAATTAACTGCCGCAGAACGGCTTGGAGCAGCGCTCTGGGGAGGGTTATTTGATTCAGGATTGTATCCAATGCCTAGACCAAAATCCACACCTCGTACACCTTTATTGTTTCCTCCTCCCCTTCCTTTGGCCCTTTTTCCACCTGAAAAAGGCATAAAATTCTCATTAATAGTTTGGTTAGGCATTCCCTTCTCCCCAAGCTTTACAGTTGTTAAAAGGAGGGTGGATCAATAGAACAAAATCCCCAAGAATTACTATATGGAACCATCGGTGCCCATCAATGTACTATTTTGGGAAAATTTTTCAATAAGATCAACAATGAGAATAAATCCTTACCTCCTTTCCTTGCATCCCTTTTGGACCGAAACCTTCCATCCTAAGAGTTTACACACAATAAATTTAATCATGCAAACAGAACAAGATCTGAGTATTTTAAGCAACAACCCAAATAAGAAGCACAAAACGAGGAGCAAAAAATGATAATAAATGTCTAAAATAATGCTGTGCTCAGAAGGTGCTTAATCAAGTAAAGGAAATTCACCAATCATCCAAACAAAAGAGATATCTCCAAAAGAAAGAAGACACTACAACAGTTTCTGCAAGACCTTATCATCCAAAGTGGGAACAGAAGTAGGAAATACAAAGAATATCTCCACAACCATGGTTTACACTTTACACCAGGGAACGGCATTGAACCTGTAGTTAGGTACCCTATATGTTATGGATGAGCTAACTGACATTATACCAGATGAGGTCCCACTGTGTAAGCCATTTGCAGACGATATTATGCTAATCGACAAAATTAGCAAGGGTGTCAACCAAAGGCTTGGAATGTGGAAAAGCACACCAGATAGTAAGAGCTTAAGGATAAGAGAAAGACTAAATATACTGCAAATTTAGTTAGCATACAAACATTGAAGTTGGAGTGAAGTTCAGACAGAATTGAATTGTCTTTTTTTTATTCAGATATATAGACTTGATGATCCAAAGAATAGTATAATAAATGAGGGTTCACACATAATCAAAAAGGGATGGTTGAATTGGTTAAGTGTTGCCGATCTGTTATGTGGCGGAAGGATACCTACTAAATGAAGGAAGTTTTATACAACAGTTGTAAGACTAGCACCATTGTATGGGAGTAAATATTACATATCTAAAATCCACAAGATAAATGTTGCAAGAATGTGGATTTTAAGACAAATATAATATTATAATATAATATTATTAGACAAAATTAGAAATGACCACATTTGTCAAAAGGTGCAACATACACAGAGGATAAATAAGAGGTTGAGTGAAGGAACTAAAAGTATGATGCAGATGAGCAGACCTAAAATCACATGAAAATTTATCTCAAAAAACCTATGATCCATTGGAGTCTATGCGGCAGTAGCGGAAAATAAAATACTCCCACAGCCCAATTTATGTGGCACACTATCCCTTTTAATCCGTCCGAAATAGAATGTCACCTATCCATAATTAGAAAGAATACAACTTTAAAATTCCCCTTTAGCCTTAATGAAATGATTCATAGCCACACAAATTCCTAAGGTTTGTTTTAGACTACACATTTCAAAAGTCTTCTATTCTTTCTCTAACTTTGTGCAAGTCAAACGGTGCCACTTAAATTAGGACGGAGGGAGTAGCGTCTTTGCCTCCGCTGAGATTTGAACTTGAGACCTCATGGTTCCCAAACTACTCCATTGACCAATAGGCCACATCCTTGGTTTCCGTCTTTAGATACTTCTCAATATATCTACCTATCATACCTTACCAGGTGCTACGCGATACTACAGTCTAATAACATTTCTACCGAGGTTAACATACTCCTATTTTTCCAATTCTCATCCATAAATAAAATAGTTAATATTTCATATATTAGCTTGGCATCTCAAGCTACTCCTGCTAGGTTTTTTAAGATGTCTACAATAAATCTCAGCTAGACAGAAAGGTTTGGAGGCTTCTTGTGTTGCAATGACTATGTAATCTACAAATCATGTTAAAGCATCTCTGATCCATCCTTCAATTGTATACTTCAACATGAATCCTAGCAACCCATGATTGTGCGACAATTGAATCCCAGCAGACCACAACATTGCATCCTTGGACTTGTATTTCATTTGAGACACCAAAAGAACAAATAAGCATTCTCTGATCTATCATTGTAGCTTTCTAGTAAAGAATATCTCCGGAAAGGAATTCATTATAGATTTTGACTTCAAAAGGGAAAATGCTTCCCTTTTTCTTGGTTCATCTTTTACTTTAATTTTGTGTGTGAGTGTGTGTGTGTGTGGCACACAAACTTGAGCAGTGGCAATGAATGGAAGTGGTGAATACCATATGATGTAATGCACTTGGTGAAATTTAAGAGGATAAAACAAGAAAATAGAATCCCAAGCTTCAAGAATTTCAAATAAAAAATATAGAAGTACCTTCATAGCAAGGTCCATTAGTTCCACGGACACAGTTTGACCAGCAGCAACCAAACTGTTCGCCAGTTCACCAGCAAAACGTGCTTCCTTATGAGTAATAAGAGTGTAGGCTGTTCCATCTTTGTCACCAGCACGACCTGTTCTCCCAATTCTGTGAACATGCATGTCCATATCTTTAGCTATGTCATAGTTCACCACTGACTTGAGTGATTTGATGTCAAGACCACGAGCAGCAACATCAGTTGCGATGAGAACATGATATATGCCAGATTTAAATTTTTGCAGTGTCTCCGTACGAGAAACTTGATCCTTGTCACCATGGAGAGCGGCAACTCTAAATCCCTTCTGAGCCAATTGGGATTCAATCTCATCCACTGTTGCCTTTTTCGAAGCGAAGACAAGAACATCACCATTGTCAATCAGTCCAGGGAGCTTCTCCAGAAGCCAAGGCAATTTTTCAGCATCCGAAGGAATCACTTCAACTATTTGTGTAATATCCTCATTAGCAATGCCAATCTCACCCACAGTAACTCTTACAGGATCCGTCAATATTTCTCTGGCAAGCTTTTCAACTTTGCGGGGCATAGTTGCTGAAAAGAGCAATGTTTGGCGATCAGGTCTAATTTGACCAACAATGGACCTTATCTGAGGCTCGAAACCAAGGTCAAACATCCGATCAGCCTCATCAAGCACTAGATAAGTTGCTCTCAACATTGTAAATGCCTTCTTTCTGATCATATCTATCAACCTCCCTGGAGTAGCAACAACAATCTCACACCCTGCCTTTAGTTCTTTGTATTGATCCAATTTAGACATTCCTCCATAAACTGCAGACACGCGGATACCATGCGATTTCGAGAATTTCTTTGCCTCCACAAATATTTGATGTGCTAATTCCCTAGTGGGTGCACAAATAACTCCAATGGGGCCTTCTTCTTTCTGAAGTTCAGGCTGATCCATGATGTGGACAATCATAGGAAGCACAAAAGCAGCAGTCTTACCAGACCCAGTTTTAGCAATACCAATAATATCTCTCCCAGAGAGCACAATTGGTAATGCTTGACACTGTATTGGTGTAGGCTTTTCATATCCCTGTTTACTGATAGCTTTCATCAACTCAACAGAAAAACCAGAGTCTTCAAATGTCTTAATTGGCCTTGGTACATCAAAGCCTGATACACGAATGGCCAAGCTTGTCCTATATTCATTAACTTCCTGATTGCTCATACCTGCATAAAGCAAAAGCATTAACCTGGATGAAGGAAGATACTGATAACAGATAATGTGCAATCCAAAGAAGAACTAGCAAAACAATAATGGCTGCTTGCAGTCACCATGAAGAGCTGGGCTCCTTATTGACTGCACTAAACAACCCCACATTCAAAATACACATGAATACAAGGAGAAACGATAAAATAATGCTGAACTGGGGCTCAGCTCCAACCCCATACAAGTAGAATTAAATTACAACAGACTCAATACAAGTGTCGGGAATGGAGGACAAGATGCAGTAATAAATTTGAGGCCATCCAACCCTCCATATATAGAACAATCACTAATATTGTGTAGGCTATTTTGCAGGTAACAATGAGAAGATTTGGAAAAGCTAATCTGGGACAGAACTGGAGAAGTATTTGTCAAGCCTGTGATGGCAAACTTCAACAAAAAACTGTCACCATTGTCAAATGGATATCTTCACTGCCTCAGCTAGTGAAACTCAATAGTGATGGAAGTTGCATCCAAGGAATATGTGGAGGTGGTGGACTCATCAGAAATAGCCAGGGGATCACTCTATGGGCATACTCTATTACCCTAGGCCCTGGTACCAGCAACATGGAAGATGCAGCAGCTACGCTCTATGGCTTGAACTGGTGCGACTATAGGAACCTAGTGTTGACTATTGCAGATACAGACTCTCTTTTGCTCACAAAATGTGTAAAAGGTGAATGGAAATCTCCTTGGAATATTGATAGCTACATCAAAGCGACTCAAAGTGTAGTTATACTGACAGCTACATCAAATAGATTCAGAATTTAGTTGACGTTCATGGGTTCAATATCAACCACTGCTTTAGGGAAGCTAATAAACCTACTGATTAGCTGGTATCCCTAAGCCACGGTCATAATGAAAGCCAGGTGTTCAACTCCCTGTCTAATCTGCCTCAGCAAGTGAGGGGTCTCATGGAATTATCCATCTTTCAGAAAAAAAAAAACTAAGGGCCCATTTGGATTGGCCTATTTCAAGTGCTTTTAAACTGAAATTGCTTTTAAGCACTTTTGGAGTGTTTGGGTAAGTTAAAAAAGTGCTTATAAGCACTTAGCTTTAAGCTAAAATGCTAAAAATAAGCCAAAAGCCATAAGTTAGAATAAGCTCAAATTGTAACTCTTTGCACATCAATGATCAATACAGACAATGTTTAAATAAAATTAAAAAAGAAAATTTACAACAGTCCCCAACCCAACATTTCTAAAATGGATTCATCATTTTTAAGTTTAAACTAAGGACCAAAGCACCAGGGAAACGTGATTAGTACAACCCCATACCCCATATGAACCAAAAATTGTATCTCACTCCAAAAGAAACTAAAAACAGCGTATATTCATGAAGTGTCAACATTTACTACCAAAAAGCTAAAACCACCCACAATACAATTTTTTTGATGAAGTAATTAAGTTCTATTGCAGGCATCAAGTAGATGCATAAGAGTTGCATAAGTTTAGTAGCAAAAGGTCAGCTCTCCTTTACAAAGGAAAATAATTACCACAATACAATTTTTATAATAGAAAAGGGTCGAATATAACCCTCGTTATACTTTTGGTCTAAAAATATCCCTCGCGTTATACTTTTGGTCTAAATATACCCCTCCTGTTATACTTTGGCACAGATTTGCCCTTAATTTTGGTAGAGGAACACATGGCAAGCTCAGAATCAAATGGCCGATGTAATTCCCAATTTTAAATATTTGATTTCTTTCGAAACACACCCGTTTAACCCAGTGTTATCAAAGGCAAAAAGCGCAAAAAACTCTAAGGTCCATGGGGGCTTTAAGCGCAAAGCGCAAATAAAGCGTGGGCTTTAATGAAAAAAGGCGCAAAGGGAGAAAAAATACAAATATACATGTTAAGTCCAAGACTAATAATTATAAACATGAATGACAAATATATGACCAAAGAAATTGAAAAAAAAATTATGACAAAGTGAAATATCAATTGTTTAGTGTCACTTCTTCTTAAGAGGCTCATTGGCAAGGAAAAGTTTGCCTTAGAACCTTGATGACGACATTGAAGCGCACATAAAGCGAGGCGAAGCGCTCAACACGTTTCGAGCCTCGCTTCAGGGCTTAAGAGCACTTAAAGCGCGCCTTTGATAACACTGGTTTAACCCATTCCCTCCCTTTTGAGTTGTTTTCTTTAAATCTTCTTCTAATTCTCTCTTCCCAATCACCATGAATATTTTGAATTAGCATTGCGTTCTCAAGAAACTTCGGCTCCAAGCAAGCATAAGACTATCATACTTCTGATCACGAAAATCAGTAAGCGATAAAAGTAATACCATCAAATTACAATTTCAGTGCTCATGAGCAACCTATCGTTATACTCCCTCCTTTCCTATTTAGTTGTCACCATTCAAAAAAAACAAGATATATTTAGCCAAAAGTATAATGAATGGTATATTTAAACTATTTTTGATAGTACAGGGGTATATTTAACCCTTTTCCATTTTTATAACAATTAATCTTCACATGATGTATTAGAAGCCATTATTTATAACAAGCTCTAAAAACCACCAGGACTGACAGATCATGAGGCAGGCTCTACTCTCCCCATAAGCGGATGCAATATGCAGGCACTGGTGCAGCCGCACATTGTCCTCTGCTTGAACTATACATATAGTTAAGCAAGAAAATTTGAATTTATCCTGAGTTTGCAAGTGCTGCTAAAAGTAGCAGGAGGTCGATAGTGCTCTGCACCATGGGCGGATCTAGGAGGCAGGAGAGAATTCACAACAAAAACTTACACCGTATATAGGGTAGATTTACTGCATTTACATACATATATTAATTTTGAACACCCTGAACAAGAAACAAAACGTAGCTCAGTGGAATAGGGCCTTCCAAATGCACCCTTGTGTTCAGGGTTCGAATCTGACCAACTAAGTTATTTATTTTACATTTAGCTTTTGTTATTTTTCCCCATTTAATTTCCAAAACAACCACGAGCCCATTGCCCAAAACGTCGTCATTTCACTATAGTTATTTTTTAAAAAGAGAAAGTACTGGAATAGTGGAATTAGGGACTTTTAATCCCAAAAATCAAACTTTATGTAGCTATACACTATATACTACTGCCTCCCTTGGAATTCTGTTTTGTTTTGCTAGCTTATTCACACGTTTATACTGGAAATCATGAATCCGCCAATGCTCTGCACCCACTAACTTAGAATCATGAATCCATCTCTAGTTTTTCACCTCTTGTTCTTATCTAAAATTTGGTTTTTCAGTGCACATTATGTCATTCTAACCAACAAAAGAACGAAGTTAAATTGTGGATCACGAGTAAACTAGATCAAGAGGAGAAATCGTCAAGCAGAACACAGTGTACCTGAAATAGAAGGTTTTTCCTCATAAAAATCCTTGTTGAAAGGCTCATAGTCAATCTCACTATGATCCAGAGCAGCAATAGGCTCAATCTTCTTTTTATCAAGAACAATAGGATTATCGTCAGAGTCATACTCAACTAATCCTGCATCAACAGCCTTTGCTGCAGCATACACCTCCTCATCAGAATTATAACCAGCGTGAAGAGCATCAGCAGCCAATTGTAACCCTACATCCTTCTTCGCTCTCAGAAAACTCTCCATCGGATCATCATCTACATCATCCCTATACTTGTCCAACTTCTCTTTCGGCTTTGGAGGTGGTGCAGCCTTCATTTCTTCATGAATCCCTTCCATAAAAGCATCAAGTGGATCAATTTCATCATCTTCGCCACCTCCTCCGCCTCCATCATCGTTGTTCCCTCCGACAGCGTTTTGTTCATCGTACTCAATGTTATCTAAGTCGGTATCTTCGTAATTGTCATGGCTACCTCCGGAACGTGAGGATGGAGGGACGTACAGTTGCTGAGGAGCTTGATTTCGCTCGAAGTTGTACGTTGTTTGCCGATTAATGCCAAAGCCTTCGAATCCGAATTTTCGCTTAGACATATCAGTTTGGTTCAAAAGTTCAAACCCTAGTTTACTTGAACCCTAAAAAAAACTGAATATACAGATATGGTGTTATCTAACAAATTTCAGCCAGAGCAAAGAGAGCTATCCAAATTCTAAAATCTAAACCCTTCTGCTTATCATCGGTGTGCTTCTGAAAACGCCTGATTTTTTGCCGCTAAACGGAAAGCTAATATGAGCAGCGGGGAACGGCGACTGAGCTAAGGTCGGCCCATGGGCTATTTTATTTTGGTTTTTTTTCTTTCTTTTTGCTAATCCTTTTTGGTGGGGATATTTATGGAAAAAACAACACACGTTGTGAAACAATAGTTTTCCTAATTAGACGAAAATATTTATTTTAGATAAACTGGCATTTAAGTGTAATTCGTATGTATTTAGTGTATATACATATTAGTTCTCTCGTTCATCTCTATCTTTTTTCACTCATCTGTCTTTTTTTCTCACTCGCCTCTTGTCTTATATATATCAGAAATTTTATGTATCAATATATATATATATAACATCTATTTCATTTGTGTATTTAAATTAATTTCATTCATTATATTTAATATCAACTTTATTCAATATATTTAATATTACCTTCATTTCGTGTGTTCTATATCAATTTTATCTATGTATTTAGCATCAAATATTTAATATATTTGTGCACAAATACATATGTGTCATGTGTCTAATATAAAATATACATATATGTAGGATCAAGATATGTATATACACATCATCACCGAACATAAAGAGAGGAGAGATAGAAAGAGTGAGGGGGAAGTAGAAAGAAGGAAGAGAGAAAGAAAGAAGGATACACCGATATATAGAAAGAGAGAAAGAGCAAGGGAAAATAGCATAAAGATGGAGAGAATAAAGAGAAGGAAGAGAGCGAGCGAGAGAAAGGGAAGGAGAGAGAGAGAGAGTATATATGTAGTCGTTTTTAACTTTTAAGTATAGAGGAATTCAGTAGATATGGTATGAATGTGAAAAGGCTCAAATATGTCATCGAACTTTTAGAAAAAGCTTATTTATGCCATCCGTCAAAAGTTTAGCTCATCTATGCCATTGATGTTAAAAAAAAGGTTCATCCATGCCATTTTTTTAACTCCGATTTTGCAAATAACACTCCAAATAAGGTTTAACATTTTTCAATTGTATTTTTGGATCAAGTGTACTCTTTTTGCTTCTTCTTTTCTTAAGAACACAAAGAACACATAAACAACCTTAACAATTTCCAAATTTCAAACTTCTTTAATTCTTCACGAAATCACCTCAAATTTCAAGAGTAGTTTCCCTCCGAGCTAGATACCAAAACTCAATATCTTTTTAGCGCAAATTCAACCTAACTCAACAAGACCACTTGAAACTTCTTCAAAGTTTCAAAACTTCAACATTCTTTAATGGTATGATTTTCTCCACAACTTCAAATCATTTGAAATTTTGTACATACACTTAAAAAACACTAGGGAACAAAAATCTATTGTCAAAAACAACTACAAAAACACGAATCAAAGCAACTTTTTGAAATTTTGGGACTAATTTTTATTTTTTTGGAATATTTTTTTTAATATGGGTAAATTTTTTAAACTCTACAAATGATTTTAGAATTTTGTTTTTTTAAAAAAAAAAAATTAATGATGTAGCCGAAATTTGAGATGATTTCGTGAAGAATTAAAAAAGTTTGAAATTTGGAAATTGTTAATGTTCTTCATGTGTTCTTACGGAAGAACAAGCAAAAATAGTACATTTGATCCAAAAATTTCAATTGAAAAGTGTTAAACCTTGTTTGGAGTGTAAAAAGTAGTTTTGCAAAATCGGAGTTAAAAAAAATGGCATGGATGAGCCTTTTCTTTAACAGCAATGGCATAGATAAGCCAAACTTTAAACGGATGTCATAAATGAGCCTGTTCTGAAAGTTCGATGGCATATTTGAGCCTTTTCCCTAATCTAATTAAGTAGTTTTTTAGTGTCACTACAAAATCATACATTTTCTAGTTATGTTTACACCTTGTTTGGATGGTTGTTATTTGTCGTATTGTATTGTTAGTTTAAATACAATATTTGTTTTAATTGGTACTTTAATTTAATTGTATCATATCGTTTAAATCTGTCGTTTGGTAGCGACAAAAAAGTCACATTTGTGTAATGATCAATTTGGTGTGAGTATGTCATTATTTTAATATATTTTTTCTCATTTTGTCTTTACTTATTATTTAGTAATTCTATTTTATTATTTATCCTGCATTTTCATAATACTTCTACCTCATACCCAACTTTTGTTGTAGGTTTATTATTCAAATTGTTGACGTGTAACATTATGTAACGATGAAGAACGATATATGATTTATCAATTTATTCAAATATCATATTTATTAAAATAATGCAGGACAATATAATACAACACAATAAAATATGATACATTTAAAAAACAATATGTAACAAGTAACGATCATCCAAACAAAGTATAGTGTTTATCTCAACCAACACACATTTTCGATTTACTCTACGTTTATTTGCAAGGATAGAAGTAGAGTATTGACATCTAATTCATATTGTGACTTTCGTATTTTTGACACAATTCATAGATTTTATGTGTATGTATAAAAAACATAAATATTATGTAATAAATAATTGATACGAATTCATAATTTTTAAAATATAATACGTTGAATTCTATAAATCCTAAAAATTAAATTCATAAAACTTAAATCTTATTTCGCCTAAATAAATCCTAATTATATTTGAAAATGTGTTTAATATCTATTTTTTCCATTTAAATAAGGCATAGGAGTTAAACATTTTTATTAGAAAGGATTACTAATAATCTTAATGCCAATGTTATATCTTATCTTAGCAAGTTTGTAATGTCTCAATAAGTGCTATTTTGACACTAATAAATTAGTAGGCTAAAGTGTAACATGACTCACTCTCGGATTTTTAAAAATATTATTATTATATAATTATATGCACAAATAAATTGAGTTTCAACCAAATATATGAAGTATAACTATACTTGTGGTCAATTTTTTTTTATAAACTTCACTAGAAAGTTTCTACAAGTAAATCTCAAGAATATCTATTCAATAAGGTACGATAGTAATAAATTTATCAAGAATTGTGGGTCAATATTTTACACCATTGTCATAGCTATTTCTCATCTTAAAATAAAAACAAATGCTTATCAATCTTTTTTGGTAACTAACGATTTTATTATAAAACAACAATCTAATTACACTTAAAATTTATTGTTCTAAAAAAAAGAAAAAGTTAACAATCATACTTTCTATTTCTGTATTAATATACAAGGTATACCTTCTAGGAAGACCTATCAAATATTCACTCAATGGAATTTATATACAAAATTTTCATCTAATTCGGTGCAACAATAATCGTAAAAAAATAAGTCCACAAAATCTACTTAATTTCATGAGAAGCATAAACATTACAAACAAAAATCACTTTCTTAGTAATATTGTTCAGTCATCTACTAGCACCTTCAAAGATTGTTATATGAACTTCTTAAAATTAGATCAACTTAAATACTTAGTTGCCTAAGAATTTTCTTTTGGGTGTGTTATGCTATGTTGATCTCAAGTTTCTATAGTATATCCTTATTTCTTGAGGCATTGAAATAGTGTGTTTCATATAACTTTGGCAAAGACATTCAGCAAACAAGTAATCCTTTGATTTCAAATAAGAGGGACAAGATACACAATTATCAATATCCAGATCTAGTGTAATAATCTATCATCAGTAGTCATGTTGTCTTGAAATTGTAGTCATGTAGTAAAGGTAGCATAGACAATAAGTTTATTTTTTAAACATAAAATATTTTTATAACATCCTCATTATGCGCAAGTATAGATAAACCTGTCAGATAATATATATTTTTGTCACAATAAGAAGTTAGATTTGACTATTTATACCCCTAGTATTAATGATATTTTGTACCATCCAACTGGCTTGAGCAGAAATTGATGACATTTGCTCAAGATTTTTAGGGGTCGTTTGGTTGGGAACAAGTAATCCCGAGATAAGTTAATCTTGGATAAGTTATTCCACCGTGTGTTTATGAGTGGACTATTACTAAGATATAAATGGTGGAATAAATAATCTCAAGACTGTCTAATACATCCAACCAAACGCAGGATAAAATAGTCTTTCATTTTATTCCTGAGATTATTATACCTTATACCTTACACCTAATGACTCCATATTATCTATGTAAAAAATGTGCACCCATTTAATCCACATATCTCACTTATATGCTACATTTCAATAATTTTTAAATAAAGCATCTTTGTTTCATACCTTAAGATTGATGAGATTTAACCCACTTATCCATCTGAAAAAACATAATTTATCCCATGATACTAGAGCCTTCTCGGTGATGATATTAGTGTCTGATTAAGGTAGCTCCTGCAATAAGTCTCGATAATTTTCATTACCTTGGAGGATATTTAAAAAAGTCGAAACCAGTAGAATTATATTTTAAATAACATAGTTTGAATAGGTTGGATCCTACATGTATATGAAAACTGTTTAGTAGTTCAAGATGTTGTTCTATCTATCATTTTTTAATCAATGATAGTTACTTGACTACAATTAGTCTTTTTATAGCTAGGGAAATTCTCAAATGCTTGAAAGACAATTCTCCTTGCCTAAAGCGCAACCGTTCAACAATAATTTTTTTTTTCCACTGTCCACAACTTATAATCTGACAGTTTAGATTTTGAATATAATATTTCAAAGACAGTGCAACATGCAAATGGTACATATTCTTTGACTGTAACAAGAGTGGCTATCTTAGAAACCAGAGTAATTGATGCACAATCTAATCACTCTCTTATTGGTTTTTAAAAAATTCAACCCCAATCCTGCAATCCATGTTAGGTTACTATATTTACAGACGATCGCGTTATATCATTTGACAGTATAGCTTGAGCGTCATCAATATCCAAACTTCAAAGTGCCTGCTAACCCCTTAAATAAGTCATCACTCTTTTAACACAATGACAATGTCACACCTCAAGCCCTTTCTTTGTATTCTCTTCATATATTTTCTAGCAAAAACTTGAAATTGATCCAACCATAGTAAGCTTCAAATTTTAATTCAAAAGTGATTTAAGTTGCCTCATCCCAAATCCTTTTAATGATTTATTTATTAAAAATGCATTTTAATCTCATTAGCACTAATACAAAGTATATTCTTTCTATCAATTATTAATACAAGTAAATTTGTGATATTTTTTAAAATTTAAAATTCATTAATCAAAAATCTCTTTTAATTGAAGTCTCAACTTATTTAAGTATACATAATCAATTCCACTAACATTAAATAAAATCTCTAGGAGTCGTTTGGTTTGAATTCAAGTTATGATGAGATAAGTTATGCTAAAATTATTTTTTATTGAGTGTTTGGTTTGCTGTATTCAAAATAATAAATTTTAAGAACAATTTATTTATTACAAAAATACCCTTAATTTGAAAAGTGATGTATAAAAAAGGGATATTTTAGTCATTTACTTGTTTTATCCCGGGATAAGTTATCTCGGGATTACTATACCACCCAAGGGGAGGGATAACTTATCCCGGTACTAATTATTAATCCCGAAATAAGTTATTCCAGACTTGCCAACCAAACAATAAATTAAGTGACACTTTAATTTAATTCTCAGGACTATCTGGTATTATCCTTCACACCAAACGACCCCCAATAGTTTTTTAGAATATCACAAAATATCTTTCATGTTATAAATTTAAGAAATCATATTTGTTCGGAAGATTATACTTCCTCTGTCCAATAATAGTTGTCTATTATTGAGTTGACATACCCCTTAAGAAACAATAAATATTAGGGGTAATATTACTATATTATCCTTTGACTTTATTAAATTTAATGCTTTGAGAAATGTGTTAGATAATAAATAGTATTTAATAGCAAGGGTAAAATTGACACAAAAGGTAAATTATCTCTTGATTTTCTAAATTGGACAAGTATTGTTGGACATTTATTATTAAAAAGATTTGATATTTTTAAAAAACACTTTAAATCACTATTGTTAAAAACTTTTTAAAAAGATTTGATATTTTTCGAAAAAGATTCATTAATCCTTTTTTTGGAAATCCAACTTATGGGAACAATCACAATTGTTGATGAAAAATTATCCTAAAAAATCAAATGTTATTTAAAACACACTTAAAATCAGAGGCGGACCCATGTATAGGTGAGGGTGCACGCGCACTTGTTAACTTCGAAAAAAATTATGTATATATATTTTGAGGAATGGATATATATTTAAATAACAACAAAAATATGCATACGGGGGATTCAAACGGCAACCAACATGTATATTCACCACACCCTGAACCATAAGCTATCACATTCAACTGTTAAAACAAAGTTAAAATATAAATACTTATTAGCTTAGAACTCATACTTGACCTATATATTTATATTTTCGTTACTATACACACCACTATGATCAATCAGATACAATATTATCCCTCAATCATCATTAAAAGTTGTTGTTAGCACCTACATTATGATAATGGTGCCCCCAAATCCCAAGTTTGCCTCGCTTCAAATAGTGATAAAATATCTTCTTCGAATTCCAATTTTGCGGAATTACACGAAATATATTACTCCCTTCATTCCTATCTATATGTCATCATTTTAGATTTCACGTGCATTAAAAAACTAAGTAAGTTTACTATTCTATCCTTATTTAATGTTTTTTGAAGTCAAGTTTTCAATCAATGAACATGAATTAATTTATTTGACCAATGAACATGAATTATTTACTCAATTTTTCTATGTTGGTCAAATGTATATTTTCAAAGCTAATAAATCACAAGGGTGAAATAGAAAGAATAATGTCATTTATTCATTGATTTTGTAAAATGACAAATATTAAAAATAGAAATGGAGGGAGTATTATTATTACTTTTGTGAAATTACACGGAATATATTGTTATGGTTGATTTCAAATAGTGACAAAATTGAGTCTATGATATGGTTTCTTACTTACCGTTATGGTAAGATTTTGCTATCAGAAATGCACGTTAAAAGTTCAACAAAGTCGTCACAGATACCGACAACTCGAGAAAAGAAAAAGAAAAGGAAAAAAAATGGAACTAAAGCTTTCAGTACTAATTACAGAGTGAAGCCAACGACAATTCCCTACCCCTCACCCCAACACCCACTCCACCCCCACAGAGTGAGGATTTCTGAGCCCAAAAATGGCGAAGGACACTTCTAGATATGAAATTTACTCTTTAAGGATTTCGTTGTTTGGGGTTTTGGTTCCTCATTTGATAGCTGATGCAAGTTGTTTTTGCTTGTAGTGTTTTTTGTTGTTCTGCCTTTCGATCTAGCTGTTTGTTTGTTCAATTTCTTCAGATCCAAACGGTGTTTGTTTTCATTGGCGTCAAGTGATGTTGGACTTCGCAAAGCTACTGTTCTTCCCGTGTTGTGCTAGTGAGTTCTTCTGTTTCTCTAGGTTTTAAGCTGTATTTTAGGTTTTTCTAGTGTGTTCTGGTTGCTGCTGCAGTTGTAATTCCGTATAAATTGTGTAATGGGAACTGTTTATTGATGCCTTTTCGACTGACTTTTAGTTTGTTACTGATTTAGGGTTAATTACTAGAAAATTGATCTGTGTTTGTAAAATTTCTGAAGTATTATAATTGCAGCTGGAAGCTTGAGGGTAATTGATTTCCTGCTTTCTTTTTTTTTTTGCTGAAACTAGTTATCGGAATCTAGTGTTTCTTCTTTGAGTTGTGAGCTGGCAATGAAGAGTAGCATTCCATTCTAAAATAGTAAAATGAGAAAATTAACGTGAAAGAAGAAGAATCTCAATAGACTTGTGTGTCTGTTGTGTTCATGTGCAAAAAGAAATTATGTGTGGGAGCAGATTTGAAGGAAAAACAACAGCTGGTCATAGTTTTTTTTTGAAATTGAAAACAATAGCTGGTCAGTGGTCATAGTTTGGAATACTAATGCCAGTACTGTCACAAATCTCTAAGGAACCAAGAAAAGGAATGGCTCATGAACAAGCATTGCAGGGAAAACTAAAGAGAAGAAGCTAGAGAGGTAGAGAGAGATATTGAGACTTCCATGTTAGAGGT
Source organism: Solanum appendiculatum (assembly GCA_018342035.1). Lineage (NCBI taxonomy): Eukaryota > Viridiplantae > Streptophyta > Magnoliopsida > Solanales > Solanaceae > Solanum > Solanum appendiculatum. The sequence goes on along the minus strand of JAGDQO010000328.1, from coordinate 391,896 downwards.
CTCAAGTTCGAAACCCCTTGCCAGCGAAAGCAAGGGGTTTGCCCTCTGGGTCGAGCTCGCCTGATGCGGGTTACCTCTCCCTAAGTTGCTCAGACTCTTCACGTTTGGTGCCGCACTCGTGTCGACACGTCATGGGTGTGGGATCCGTGTCTGATTTGGTCAATCGATTTCAGGTACTTTGACCAAAATCAATACAAAAGCAAAGGTGAAATTAAAGAAAATTGAATACCTTTTATATATAAAATTCTACATCACTCTTTTTCCTTTAATCACCTTTCAGGATTCTTCTCAAGTTCTTCACATAATATCTCATAATTTAGGTTTTATAACTCTATTTTTTGGATGTTTTAATTATTTTTAGGCGAATCCCCTCACCCGTGTCCATACATGGATCCATATCCCTGAATCTTAAAAATTAGATCATGAAGGATCCGACCTCTAGATCCGCACACGTATCAGACACCCGCACCCGAGTCCGAGCAACTTAGACCTCTCCTGTGTGGGTTGCGAGCTATTACATAGGAGCAAGGGTTTTACCCTGTGCACACCTAAAGGGTTGCGGCTGTGGGTTTCCCTTGTCATAAAAAAAAAAAATCCCCAATGTACAAGTCCCCTTTGTTTTTACTGCAATCAAACAGCTAAACTGCTCAACTGACTTAATTCCCCTCTAACGAATTAACTGATTTGTTGTTACATTTACAGGGTACAACAATTGCAAGTACACTCAATACTAACTACTCATCTCGTATTTGAAATTGAATAAAACATATACAAAGTGGAAAATGTATACAAAGTGAATATATTGATAGCATTTTTCAACTCCTCACAGGCTTAGGTTGAATATCTACTGCATATACTTTTTGTACACCCAGCATTATCTTATAGAATTGAAGGTTTAAACAGTGTGATTCTTTGGAGAAGACTAGAACATTGTCGCATTTCCTTCCTATTCTGAACAAACAGAAATATTAAGGCCTATGTATTTGTAGATTTGTCTGGAATCTCAATGGATTGTGCAAGGTATTACCCTTCATTAAGGCTTGCTTTGCAGTAATTTTCTTGACTTGATTCTGATCCACCTTGTACACACTTTTGGGGGGCCATCTCCATTTGTCACCTTTGCCTTAATCTCTTTTTTCTTTTTGAGGATGTTTCTGATGATCATTTATTTCTTCCTTTTAGATGCAGACTCTTAAAGTTAGAATGGAGTAAGTAATTGTGACCAACTTGACTATTTGATCCCTGATAGATGTTTTTTTGTTGTATTGATGCTGTTTCTGCTGCAATCTCTGTTCATTATTCAATTATGTTGGCGTTAACTTCATTTATCTTACTTCTTGTAAAAATGAATTTCAGGGGTATCAATGAGGGGCCAATCTTTGAAGCTGAAGCATTTAACCATTTTATTTTATGTCTTGTGCATCACTAATGCCAAGTTGCCTGATAAGCCATTTGAGCAACAACCTGTTTCTCCAGTCAACAAACCCGTTGAAGCACCTGGCATACCTGATCTGCCCCTGCCGACGAATGTACCTGGTTTTCATAGGCAGCATAGGAAACATTCTCCTCATGGTGCGCCATGGGTTGGGCTAGCTCCAGCTCAGCCTCCTGATTATGGTCCTTTAGTAACTGCTGCGCACGCTCCTTCCAGTTCCAGCTTATCGAAGCCATCAATGAAGAAAAATGGATTGGTGCCTCCTAGTGCTGGCCTTGCACCCCCACAATCCAGTCCCAGTACTCTACCCGCTGGTTTAGCTCAGCCACCACTTTCTCCTCACACTTCCAGTAAGAATCTTTCTTCTTAATGAATTTTGACCGATGCCTGCTGCGGCCTAGCGTATATATGTCCTATTTCCTCCATTCTCACAAAAAAGACCGAGGGGGGAGAGCAGCAGGCAGTAATAGATTCGACGGTCATAATTTTGGGGTTATACATTATAATATATAGGGAAGGAAAGCTTCATAAGCGGGGGAACTACATAAAAAGTACCACAAACCATTTGATTTTAGGAATAAAGAGTGGTTGGATTTGGCTTTGAAATTGGTACCAGAATTGGTTTTGGATGTACTAGTTTTTGGTTTTGTTTTCGGAAACAATTGTCAGTGATTGGATTTATGTTCTGGAAGTATTGGGTTCAAAAAGTGATGGTGTTTGGATTTACTTGTTTCTAGAATCTCTGAATTATAAACTTTTGAAACCAATCTCTCAAGCTGAAGATATTTTACACTTTCATATGGTTAGAAATTACTAATAAAAATCAGCTACATTTCTTAGATTGCTGCCAAACTTACCTACGAACAGGTGAAAAATCATAGAACACTACTTTCTCTCTCTGTATTGACCCAACGGAGGGAAACAACAAAAAGTGAGTGAGTGGGGGTTGGGGACGGGGACGGTTCATAAATCTAAAAAAGTGTTTGATACTGAAATGCAAGGACCTGAATGAAAAAGAGGGCATAGTTTAATGTTGAGAAATCAGAATCCATTGTTGGTTTTGTTTTGAAAAGCTGATTTCCAAAAACGATTGCTAAAAAGTGTTTGATACTGAAATGCAAGGACCTAAATGAAAAAGAGTGCATAGTTTAATGTTGAGAAATCAGAATCCGTTGTTGGTTTTGTCTGGAAAAGCTGATTTCCAAAAACGACTGCTGGTTTCCAAAATGATTTTATACCCAAACAACAATAGTGTTTGGTTTACAATATGGTGTGGCTGCTATCTTTTGGTGCATCTAAAATGAAAGGAATCGTAGATGTTTTGATAGGATTTCAGCTCCTTACCACATTCTTAAATCCAACTGTTTGGTTATCTTATATAGCTGGTTCAACCAGGCCCCTGTAACTACTGTTGAATTTTTTGGACTATGTCTGCTCTTTAGGTTTTTAGTAAGTTCTTGTACAGGAGCAGACACCTTCTTTTGCTGTAATTTTTTGCCTTGCATCTTCTTGATGCCTTCTAATGAAATTTCCTTACTTCATCAAAAAAGATAACGGGAGTGTGATATTTCAAATATATTCCCACTGGTAGAACTTACAGGACGCACTTAAATACTGACTCATTAGCTTACATAAGTTCAAACATATGTAAGAATCAAAACCCATCTCTTTATAATGTGTCAGTGAAGTTGTGCTCTTTTCCCTCGCCTATGAAGATATATCTCCACATTTATGTACCTTTTTTACTTTCTCATTTTGGCAGACTGTTGTGGACAAGATATGGTGCTCAAACGAGGAAGCCTGGACTGCGAGTGTGTTTACCCATTAAAGATCGACCTTCTTCTCTTGAATGTCTCATCAAATCCTAATTGGAAACTTTTTCTAAATGAATTTGCTTCACAATTAGGTTTAAAGGTGTCTCAAATTGAGCTGATTAACTTTTACATGGTGGATCTTTCAAAGCTAAATATATCCATGGATATCACACCAGACAAGGGAGTTAGGTTATCATCTGATGAAGCTTCTGCGGTAAACGCTTCATTATCAATGCATAAGATCCAACTAGACCCAACACTAGTGGGTGGATACCAACTGCTAAATATTACCTTGTTTAAGCCACCAGTTTCATCACAAGGTACTTGCTTCTGGTTATATTTCACACCTGATATGCAGATAATTTTCTCTAGCATTGGCTGATTCGGGGGTGGGGGGATTTTATCAACCTCTCAATTCAAAGATCTTTTCATATTTCTTGAATAACTTTTTCTTTGATTTGCAGCTCCTCGTTCTGCTATGTCTCCAGTTGAAGCAGCTCCGAATCTGCCTTCAGCTCCTGTAGTAACAGTATCCTCGCACAAAGGGAGACATCCGAGTTTAATTCTTATTGTTGGGATTGTTGCTGGCATCTTAATAATCACTATCATATCAACACTCTTTATTTGTTTCTGTGGATCTAATCATGCACAGAAGAAAGGCTCCCACAAAGAAGCTGGTAAGTGATCCTGTATATTCCGTGGACTTATGAATCTATCCTTTATTTGGTCTGTCTTCTTCTTAAAGTTCCACCCGCTAGGAATTGAAATTTAGTTGCTGAGCAGAAGAAACAACTAGGATGAAAAAGGATCTCTCTTGTAAACTAGGACTAGTGTTACTTGAGGATTAGTAGAAGCTTGATCAATAACTCTTGCAAACTTCTACTTCTGATCAAATAAGACGAAGAAAAAAGTCTGTAGAGCGTTTTCATTGATCTTTCATTCAGAAGTAATTTTATTTATGAGTTCTCTCCCTATCTGCGAAACTTTGGGTTGCATATGGCATCGTGAGCTCTCATAATTTCCTGTCTACGAGCTACTTTAAATGGTTATTCTACTTGAACACTGATGGCTTAAACCCACAATACTGGTGTTATTTAACAACCACAATGCTATACTTGTCTATAAGTTTCCTTTGAACCAAAATATCGTTAACTGCTGATAATAATGAAGAAACTGGAACTCCATGAAGCTATTTTTCTGCTAACCAGAAATACTTTTGTGGGTTCTTTTTATGCATGATATTGGAACTATAAATGAGATGTTTTTTGTTTTTTTACTCGTTGCACCACCTAACTCTCTAGCCTTCTAAACTTTCACTTGTATTTCAATTTCTTGATAGAAAAACCAATGCGTGCGGACACTGTTCCAGCTCAGGGATCGTTTCCCCATCCAACTAGTACACGGTTTCTTCCATATGAAGAACTGAAAGAAGCTACAAATAACTTTGCACCATCTAGTATACTTGGAGAGGGCGGCTTTGGCAGAGTTTACAAGGGCATGCTTAGTGATGGTACTGCTGTTGCAATAAAAAGACTTACTAGTGGAGGCCAACAAGGAGGTAAAGAGTTTCTAGTTGAGGTTGAGATGCTTAGTAGGCTGCATCACCGTAATCTTGTGAAGCTTGTTGGTTACTATAGCAGTCGGGAGTCCTCACAGAACCTACTGTGTTATGAGCTTGTTTCAAATGGGAGTTTAGAGGCTTGGCTTCATGGTAAGTTTTTTTTTTTTTTTTAATCCTTTGTCAACTTAACAACTAAAGAGCTACAGCATGTCATCATCTGCCTTGCTATTTTAATTTGTAATTTGCTTATCTGGTAAGAAGTCACATAAAGGAAAGGTAACTCCAACTGTAACGTGTTCAGCATTCCTTATATAGCTTGTCTATTGCAGATGCAAATAAATATGAATTCCCACATATGTTGTACAAAATCTCGGAAGTCATTATAATGGTTCTTCAAGAGTCATCCCTCATAAAAAATGAATTTGCGTGTCTTGGGCCCTGGAAAAAAAATCAGGCCTGCGCCTGAGGGGAGGAGGTGTTTAAAAGTTTTCAGCGGAAGTTAAAAGTGTTCTCTTTCTAACGGTTTAAGTTTCTAGACAAGGTGGCTGCACAAATCAGTGTTGTGACCTATTCAACTTATCAAGTAGTTTAACTATTGCACTTGTTACCGTTATTAAAAAAAATGCAGTTTAACAATTGCACTCTCTTTGCTGCAGGCCACTTAGGATTAAACTGCCCACTGGATTGGGACACAAGAATGAAAATTGCGCTTGATGCAGCGAGGGGACTTGCATACTTGCACGAAGATTCTCAACCTTGTGTTATCCATAGAGATTTTAAGGCATCAAATATATTACTCGAGAACAACTTTCATGCTAAAGTTGCTGATTTTGGCCTTGCAAAACAGGCCCCGGAAGGCCAGGCTAATTACCTCTCAACTCGTGTTATGGGGACATTTGGGTTAGTGTTTCTTTGTTATCACATGCCTCTCTAAGACATGACATTGACTAATTTGGGAACCACTGCTTTGCAGGTATGTAGCCCCTGAATATGCCATGACTGGGCACCTACTGGTAAAAAGTGATGTGTACAGCTATGGGGTTGTCCTCCTTGAACTGTTGACAGGAAGGAGGCCTGTAGATATGGCACAACCGTCAGGGCAGGAGAATCTTGTCACTTGGGTAAGTGTTATGCTGTTGGTACTTTCTTATACTATTACATTTCTTACTTAAGATCATACAAAATTGCAAATGTAGTTGGGCATTTTCTTGTCTTCAGAAACTTATTGTCATTGGACTCTCCTTGAAAAAGGCTGTAAAAAAGAAAGGGCTCTATTTTGTTTTCAGGCCAGACCAATACTTAGAGACAAGGATCGTTTGGAAGAACTTGCTGATCCAAGGCTTGAAGGGAAGTACCCAATGGAGGATTTTGTGCGGGTTTGCACAATTGCAGCAGCTTGTGTTGCTCCGGAAGCTAACCAACGGCCTACAATGGGAGAAGTGGTTCAATCGCTCAAAATGGTTCAGCGAGTAACGGAGTACCAGGATACGACTACTGTAAATTCAGGCGCTCGACGTAACTTAAGACAGTCATCAACAACCTTTGAATCAGATGGTACCTCGTCTATGTTTTCTTCTGGTCCTTACTCTGGTTTGAGTGTCTTCGAGAATGACGTATCTAGGGCAGCTGTATTCTCAGAAGATCTTCATGAAGGAAGATGAACATTGTCGGAAATCCTTCCAATGCTCTGACCTTTCGATCATAATGCAGCAGAAGGGGAGAATTCGAAAGTGGGTTGGCCGAAGTGAGACAGACAGACCCTGCACAGTGGATCTGGCAATGCTTTGGATAATCTATTGGTTTCTTTCATCCCCTGTAGAGATCCCACTGTTCAATTTTCCCTGTATGGCCATTCTCTACTTGTTGGATGAGAGCCTGTATATATGTAATGGGTTGATATTTGATGACAGTGGTTCAGTTGAAGTGGGATAAAAGTTGAATTTCTTCTGAAGTTTTTATAATCTGTCTGATGCCCCTGTTGGCCTGTTGTAAATTCCTCTTGACGGTGTCACTTCCACTGATTCTCCTTTCAGTATAGTGGTTAGCTAAGCAAAACTTAACTGGATAAGGAATTGTTTAGGGTGTAAAGTGAGAACTAGTATCTTAAGATTGTAAAAAATTAGTGGCACTACCTTGAGTTTGTAAAACTATGTGAAATTATTTCATGGAAAATATTTTTTTCAAGTGTCTAAAAGGTATTTCTAATTGCCCATTAGCTTTTTTTAAGCTTTAACTAGGGGTGTCAAATGGGCGGGTTGGGTTGAAATTGGAGATATTAAAATGAGTTGTAATAGAAATCGGGTTGGGTTTTGACCCGCCCAAGTTTACTTTGGGCTCAAATGGGTTAAAAAGCGGGTTGGATTTTGACCCGCTCAATCTCAATAATTTTAACACATTGATATTTAACTTTTATAACTACAATTTGAATTTAAAATCAATTTTTTTAAAAAAAATAGTTACAAATGGATAGATAAATTCTAAAAGATATTAAATAGATAATAATTTATACTGTCAATATAGGAATATACATTACATCAATGCAAATAAAGAGTCTTAAAACGGGTTGAAATTGGAGATTGAATTGAGCTCAATTGAAAATTCTCTTAAAATGGGTTAAGACTTGAATGAGTTGAGATTGAACCCAATTTAAATTATCTTAAGCCCAGCCCTTAAAATTTTGGATGGGTTGAGTGGGTTGCCTATAATTGGGCTCATTTTTGACACCTCTAGTCTTGATCAAGTTGGCTTAACTTGGTATCGAAGTAGGTTTGATTGGATTAGGCTCGACTCTTCCAGAGGAGCAACATCTTCGGGAGAGGGTAATTCTTTGAAGAAGTCAATTTTAAATACTAGTATTTTATATGTTTCTATTGGTTTGTCTTACTTTCTTTTTTTCGTTCGTTTTAAAAAAGAAAACATTTTATTTTTGTAATTTTTTAATTCTAATTTTCCATATGACATATTTAAAACTCCAAGACTGAAGAACATTTCTCTACATTTTACATATCTTTGATTATTTTTATTTTTTTTGATAAAAGAAATTATATGTATTTTTAGTTTATTAAAACCATAAAATTCAATTTTTAAAAAAAATTCTATGACAAGTTAAAATCATACAAACAGATTGGGTATTATTATTATGTTAAGTGGGCTAAAGGGACAACTATTAAAATTAGTTTAAAGATTTTCTTTTAATAAAAAAGGTAAATATGTATCATTTGTTAGATGACAATGTGTATATATACATTATTTTTTTTAATGAGGAATATATCTATTTCAAAGTGAGGGCTTTTTAAGTATAATAATGATGTTAATTTATTTGGGAAATTGAGGTATTGTTGCCCAAGAAAGTGAACACGTGCGTATAAGTAAAGATGATGCTAACCAAGGGTGTACAAAGTGGTTGAGAATTCAAAATTTAGTGAAGACAAAAATAGTAGGTGATTTTTTTCATTCGTTCTAACCTTGATGGATAGAATTATCTGGTATCTATTGCTGATGAGACGTGATAAGTATTCCGTGAAATTAATCAAGATACTCAAGCTAGTTCGAACACTAAAAAAAAATAAAAAATAGAGATGATGCTAATGTGAGGCAGGAGGAGTGCAGTGTGTTAAAATGGTCGGTCAGCAGAAAGACGTATAGCCCAACGTATAAGAAGATGAGGAAAAAAATGAAATAAACAGAATTATCGAGTCCGGATTTGCTAAGGCAAACAAAAAGAAAAGAGAGTCCAACAAAACAATATTACACACAGGCTTGAGAGAGAAAGAGAGACAGTGTGGGTGGGTCTCGAAGGCGGGGTGGGCGTGGGGGTAGGGGGTGAGTAAGAATAGGAAAGGCAAAAATGGAGAAGATATTGAGAGTCTTCTTTGGCTATAACGCTACCAACGACACCCTTCACTTCTCAAACCCTAAAATACTCACCCAAAATCCCTTCTTTTTTTCTCTCTCTTTTCTCTTTCAATTTCCTATATCTTTCCTTCTCCTTATTTCAATTTCTCTTCTGCTGTTCGCCGCTGCTGCTGCTCGGTTCTCTGCCATTCTCCAGGTATTTGATTTGATTTGATTTTTGGTTCTGGGAGTCTGCCGGTGTGAATTTCTGCTCCATTACTGAGCCGTGTAATGAATTGGAATGATGTATGATTTAATAATTCGATATCAATTGCTTTAGCTTGATTGTAATCGGTTGGTTCATCTACAAGTGTATGTTTTGACAATGTTTTCTGCTTTGCTCCGGGTTTTGTTTATATGTTAATTCAGTTAACACCCCAAGTTTTGAGCAAAACAATTAGTTAACTAAGTTTAAATTTTGTTGGTATTTGGCTACTTGAACCCTCTATTCAAGTGTTCATGCCTAGGTGGGCAATTTTCATCTAGTTTTTTATTTAGAGGATTCATGGTAGTTTGACTGTTTTAACATGACCGTTAATTTACCTCAACTCTCATTTATTAGTGCTTGGGATCAGCTGTACTTTACATATAGGCTGAGTTACTTAAGGCCATTAATTCAACAACAACAACGACACCCAGTGTAATTCCATTAGGTGGCATCTAAAGAGGGTAGGGTGTATGAAGACCTTACCACTACCTTGTCGAGGTGGAGAGTTTGTTTCCGAAAGACCCTTGGCTCAAGTAAATCATAACAATGCAATGTTAAAAATAACATACAAATGCGAAGCATATATAACAAATAATAACGAATCATTACATTAGCGTTTAGAAAAAGGAACAGTAGCAATTTATAGTCGAAGCAAAGAACAACATGCATATTAATAGAAATCTAAGAGCAAGAAACTACGAGATTAGTACTAATGCTATTGGAATGCATAGAAACAACTCTCAACTACCTACTAACTAACCTTCTAGTCTAATCCTCAATACCATGTCCTGTCTAATCATCTCAACCCAATACTTATTCGGCCAACCTCTACCTCTCTTTAACCATGGCACTGCCAACCTCTCGCACCTCCTTATTGGAGCATCGTGCATCTCCTCTTCACATGGCCGAACCATCTCTCTCACACTTACCTCTTCTTGTCCCCAACGAAGGTCGCTCCCACTTTTTCACGGATATCTTCATTCCTAATCTAAGTTTTCCGGACTCTTCACTTTTGATGTCGCACCAGTGTTGGATTCTCCAAAAATACACTACTTTTAGATAATCTGACACACACCCGTGGACATCTTTGAACAACATAGTTCCTATTCTTGTCTCTCCTAGCATCCCACACATCCACCTTAACATCCTCATTTTCGCAACTCTCATCTTTTGAACGTGAGAGTTCTTAACCGACTCTGCTCATACAACATAGTTGGCCTAACTACCACTCTGTAGAACTTGCCTCTTAATTCCATTAATTCATTACTAAAAATCCTATGGCATCTTGTTGATGATTTGTCTTTGCACGTAGGTGGAGTTTTTTAAGGCTATTAAAACATTCCTCAAAGCTCTATGACATTATATTGATACTTGCTTTTTATCGAGGGTACATTCATTCCCTGCATTGTGGAAATTTTGGATATTCAAATTGATTAGTCTTATGTTTCTTAGTTATTGTTAAATGCATGGATCAATACTGTATCAAGATGATAGTTTTCCTTACCGTTATTTTTGTTGCTTGATATGTTGAATTTCGTGTGATGTTAAAAGAGAGTGATAGTGAGACGGTCTAGGTAGTGGGTTCATGTCTGCTACACGTATGGGTGTTGCATCCCCTGGACGCATCTTAAGATAAATTAAATGCTGAATGAAAGGAACTTCTTGTTAAACTGTTTTTACTTATTGATGTTTCTCTACATAAATGAATTAGCTAATAAAGGACGTATCTTTGAATTCTTGCAGTTTCCAGTTTGGTGCAACAATTACCAAACTCATTTAGCAAGTGGTCTTTTTGCCGTGATTAATACACGTGTTCCTGGTGGCCCTAGTTGTTTTACATGTCATGGATGAGTCTACTGGAACTCGATATGAAGGGCTCAATGCTACTGTTAGAAAGAAAAGAAGCCTCATGTTGCGGCGACCTAGACCAGAGAAGCCCTTTTTTCATGAAGGCCGTGATCAGTCTCCCTTAACACCAGTTTCAGATGATTTTGGTAGGGCTTCCAGTGATGAGAACACTGATGATGCCAATGCTGGACGTAAAATGTTCAACCTTAATCATTGCATGTCTAGAGGCTCTGCTTCCAGAATGGATGAGGACTACACTTTTAAGAAGAGTAAGGATGGGGGATCTAGTCTGTTATATAGTAATGGAGATCCAGGAGATGATACTTATTCCCAGCATGGTTCTTCTCTTAGGCAACCAGGAACTGTGCTGGATGGTGTTGGCAATGATAGCAAGCTGAAAAAGGTTAAGCTTAAAGTTGGGGGTGTGACGCGCACCATTCAAACCAAAACTGATTCTCATGGTGCATATGGTGGTGGTTTGTCTACAAATGCACGAGCCTTGGATGGTTTGCAGCCACGTCAGAAATCCACTTCACAGGTTTATCACGTGTTTCTTCTCAAATAGTTAGTTATTTGGATTTTTTAAATCCACTTGGATTTTTAGTTTGTGTTCTTTAAAGTAGTCTCCCTTAGAATTATTTGGTTTCATCATTTTGAAAAGGAGGTGAGCCACATGAGATTTTCTGTTTCACTGCTCTACTCTTTCCTCTCTAACTTACTTTCAGAAACTGAAAAGGAAAACATGTAGATAGATGTTGCATTATTATAGGTTTTTTAGGGAACAGAACATTGAAGTGCATAAGAATCAAAGATTCAAGAGTAAGTTAAAAATTACTCAGTTTAGCCCCAAAGTATTAGCAAGGAATTTGCATTTTGGTAGAAAACCAGCGGTTTTAGGTCAACCCTTTTACCTTATGTTGAATACAGTTTTGGATACTAGTGCCAAACTCTCAATGATGCAAATTGTGATTAATCACGATTTCCCAAATGAAGAAATCTACTTCTATTTTGTCTCAAAAAATAAAATAAAATCTACTTCTATTGCTAGTAAATCTTCGGCATTTATTTTTTTTGTCCGATTATCACTGTAATAAAATTTCAATGCTGTCCAATTAACTTTTTCCTCTCTATTTTAGGACACATCAAGCAAAGACGGTCTTTCAGAAAAGAAAAGTGGGTTGCAAGGAGTTATGTCGAGAGATTCGCCCAAAGGTTCTTTTGCTGCTGGCAAAGGCGATATGGGGAAGACGCCAATGACGAATGCCTTCGAAAAAGGAGGTGACAAATCAGATCCAACTCGTAAGAGTAAGAGGGTGCCAAAGAGGCGTGTATCGGAATGGTTTGATGAGGATGAGAAAGATGACGAGATTCGATACTTGGAGAAGCTTAAAACCTCGAAGATTTCAGGATATAAAGATTTTGAGGAGGAATTGACCAACAAAAGAAGTGTTTCCCGGGTTTCAAAGGTTAGCAAGTATGAAAAGGATGAAAATGTGGGAAGGTCAAGGAAAGATGGCAGGAAGAAATCTGAGCAAGGTTCTGAGGACACTGCTTATGAGATGGAAGAGTTCCTTTCTGATGGTGAGGCTGAAGGAAAAAAGAAGCAGAAACAAAGGAAGGAATCCTCAGATTCATCGATAGATACGATGAGAGGAGAAATGACTCTTACGACACGACAACGAGCTCTCCTATCTAGCAAGGATTCTTCTGCTGCTTCTTCTGTGAGTCAGATTGAGTTCCCTAATGGTTTACCACCGGCTCCACCTCGAAGTAATACCCTATAGTTACTTATATGTTCCAGTCGTATTTCTTTGCTCTAGTACTCTTTCCTGATTTTCAAATTTGTCTTGCCGTCTTTGCTTTTCGACAGAGCAAAAGGAGAAGCTCACTGATGTTGAGCAGCAACTGAAGAAAGTAGAGGCTGCTCAGAAACGTAGAATGCAAAATGAGAAGGCTGCACGTGAATCAGAGGTTTCACTTGTTCCTTTTCCTTCTTACTGTATGTGCTCTTTTAAGATCATGTGATGATGAAACGAGCATACCTTTTGGAATTTGCAGGCTGAGGCAATTAGGAAAATCCTAGGTCAAGATTCTAACAGGAAGAAGCGAGAAGATAAAATAAAGAAGCGGCAGGAAGAGTTGGCTCAGGTAAACTGCTTGTTGGTAGGTACATTGCCTATTGTAGTGAAGTTACGAAGCTGACAATTAATTAACGTCTATCTGGCAGGAGAAGGCTGCCAAAGAGCAGATGCTTGCAAAAAGCACTGTCAGAGTGGTTATGGGACCTACCGGGACTGTTGTGACATTTCCTGAAGATATGGGTTTACCTCATATTTTTGACTCTAAACCTTACAGGTAAGGGTTTTCTCCATCTCGACTTCTTTTTGTCTTCTATGAAATTGGAAACAGGAGATGGAGCCTGGATATCTTTGATTTGCTACATGAATGGAACACTATTTAAGTTGCTAAGGGTTTCTGGATTGTGTTTTTATTTCTGAATTGCAGTTACCCTCCCCCTCGTGAGCAATGTGCTGGTCCTTCCTGCGTGAATCCGTACAAGTATCGTGATTCTAAGACAAAACTTCCTCTTTGCAGTCTCCAGTGCTATAAGGCAATTCGTGAAAAGGAACAGGCCTGAAAGCCTGCTAAAAATTGTTTACATATGCTCTTGCACATTGTTTAGATTCAAGCAAGTACAATGAGGATATATTTTCCATATGCAGTAATCATGACTAGAGATATCTGGGAACAAATTGTATACAGGAATATTTTGGTGTCTCATAAATCTATGCTGCCCTGCCCCTAGTTAATTTTTCATCCCTCATTTTTTATTTGGTTTTCCCTATTTGCCGTGCAGTCGACCCTGTTCTGGTGATTGTTTTCCTTTTCTCTAGGAGTACATTTTTTGGGGAGTGTCAATTTTTTTGTGTGTGTTTTTCTGCTGGAAGTTATGTCATTGGAGGGTTGTATTACTTCAGCAGAATCTAATCTGTTGAACCTCCGATGAAGCTTTTCTGATCCCTCAAGTGTGAATTACTGAATGACTTCTAGTAATTAGTTAGACCTTAATAAATTCTGCTGTGTGAGCTTGCTCAACTTGTTGGTTTCCAAGCCTTGATAAAGGAGAAGGGTTGCAGTAGGTTGACGTCTAGCACAAAACTAGTCAGTTGTCTACTTGAGTACTGTGCGAGAGTAAGATATACCTACCAAAACAAAAAGCTAGTTCAGTGGAACAGTTGTAAGGTAGACAATGCTATATGAGAGTGAGTCTTGGGCCTCTAAGGCCCAACATATTGGTCATACAAGACTAGAAATGACCATGTTAGACGAAAGGTGCAAGTAGCTTATATAGAAGGTAAAAATTAAAGGTCACTAGAGATCATTCAGTCATGACATAAATAGACCTCCAGATGCACTGATCTTGTTCAATAATGGTTGAAGGTGTTAAAAGAGACAACGTAGATTTATAATCACAGGGAAGGAAGTTGTCTCGAAGGACTTACTATCTCTTGGAATTCATGTAGACTTTGCAAAAGAAAAAAAAAAAAGAGTACAGTGGAAGAAAAAGATCTATATAGGTGATGCTACTAGCCAAGATTAAGACGAAGTCACGGGCATCCCTGTCCAACCCAATGGAACCAGTGGTTTTACGTGGTAGAACCAACACATAATTATTTGGATTGCATCTTTTTCGTCATGCATTACATAGTGATGAAGATTTCCGTTGTCTTTCGTCAGGAGAGGGATGGACTTTCCGCTAACACTGTCAGATATTCTCCCTTCTAAGAACACTTCGTCTTGAGAAAAAACTTAATGGCCGTAGCTGAGGGGACTTGTTACATGTAAGTAACAAATACATAAACAGGCTGTACACATAATTGATTCAAGACCGAACAATTCCTAGTGACTGTACTGTCACTGTATGTGAAAAAAGACACTTTCATTAGTAGACAAATATCTTCAATCCTTATCCTTAAAACCATGAGTGTAGGCCCTTCACAATTGGCATTTTTAATGGTATCTAAACATCCTATAAGATGCAGATTCTGGCATCAGAACATATACCCATTTTAAACCAATAGTGCAGCAAAAGTCCAAAGAAGCAACATCTACTATATGCCTATTGGCTATTAGTATAATATACTAATATCTTCCCAATCAAATCAAACTACTCCATGAAAAATGTGTCTACATTTGAACACTATACCCCTCTAGTAAAAGAAGACACCAGGGAATTGGGTGCCCCAGTGGTCCCAAAAAACCAAGAAAAAAGACAAACAGAAAAGAAAATCGAAGGTTTGGAATGTATAATGTCTCTGACGTACCCAAGAATGTGATGTGTCAGTAAAAAGTAGCAAGTACTTGGTGAAATAATCGAGGTATGCATAACGTTAAGAAAAAGTCCCTTATAGATGAGATGTTTATCAATATTTTAAAGTTATTTCACTCATACCTTAAGATTTCAGTTTTGGATTTGAAATTTACTAAATTGTTTCATGTATTCGATATAAAGAAGGATCATGTCAACACAACGTGTTGCAAGGTTAAATCAAATAGGCAGAGGGGTCCACCCTATTTTCCTTTTGATAACAATAGGGTTTGAGGCAGTTACGCATACGATTATTAATTCCATAGGGTATTTATTATTTCTCACTAACGTAGGGATCATACAACTTTATCTACCCATGCTTTGACAGATGGAAAGAAAGGTGTCCATCCTATAGAATAATCAAAGCACCTAGTTTCCTTTACATGGCTACAGAGTGAAAATTTGATGCTCCTTCTGTGAGTATCTTACTTAAAATATGCCAAATGAACATCAAGAAATTCACAATCTTAAAATATCACAATTACCTGTGCACTTTGGTTGCTAAAGTTACTCGATACTTATATTGGCGGAAGGTTTTAGCTACCTAATAAAATAATTTAGCGTGCGCGTGATTGGGTGCTTCATTTTACCAACATATAGCACCAGAATGAACAGTTTTTGTGAGATTAAAATTCAATAAATCAACAAAATCTTTTCACTCACAGACAAAAACAAGAATCAGGTTAACACAACATGCTGCAAACTTAAAAGTTAAAAACAGATAAATGAACATGTTCATCCTATTGAAAAATACAAATAACTGAGTTTCCTTTACATGGCTACAAAAGTGCACCCTCAAATAACTGTTTGATGCTCCTTCCTGTGATATCTTTATATACAATATGCCAAGTGACATAATGGCAACAAAATCCATCAAGGAATTCACAAACTTAATAGATTACTACTACCTGCAGTTGATTTCTCAGATGATCACTCAACTAATAGTTATTATCTCATAAAGTGACTTTATGAAACAAAATAACTATTAGTTGAATGACTATGTGAGAAATCAATTCCTACTAACCTATCTGAAACTGTGACTGATACCTGCATTTTACTAAGAGGAGGGATCTACAAGGATTGCCTCCTCAAAAATGCCCGCGAAGGACGTAGAAGATGGAGGTAGCTCCAATTCTCCTAATTCATCATAAAAGTCATTTTCTTCTGACAATTCGGATTTTGGAAATTTCATCAGTTGAGGGTAAGAAAGAGGCAGAAAATCATCATATGAAATTTTTCCCAAGAAACTATCAGTGAACAGATTCTCTTCAAGTATGCCTTGGGAAATACTGGTACCAGTAGTAGTACTAGTAGTACTATTCAATGGAGATTTGCAGCTTTTTGGTTCATCATTATCATCATCATCATCATTGTTGTCGTCTTCGAGGGACACATGTTGATCCACTATTGGCTCTTGTGTAACAGAATCTTTAGGCAAATTTGGACCTGGATGATTATGGCTAGATGTATACGTAATGATGAACAAGGATGCATCTTTACTGCACCTTTCTACTTGTTTTTTAGCTGAACAACCCTTTGAACTACTGCATCTGTAGTAACCCCTGTATCCAAAATCATCCATTACAACATGTTAAGTGAAATGTACATTTTCCACCATAAGAAGAAATATGATTTCCCATTCTAGCAAATACATCAGGATTATCTTGTCCATTCGTTTTCCTTCGAAATTATCTCAAATTTTAGTTTCATATTACTGATTCAATTAACAATTAAAGACATTATTATCAATCTTTAGTACTGAAAAATCCATCAAAGATATTTCCACTTCAACATATCAAACGCGGAAAACATTTTCTGGAAAATATTTTCCAGAAAGTAACTAATAACTTCCGTCATACCAAATACGTCAAGATCAACAACAGACTCTAAATCTTGAATTCGCCTCGTATTAACAGTTAACATATTTAGATTTGTGGGGTGTGGGGGAGAGAATTGTAAATCTACCTGGGGTAAGGAGATCCTTTAATGGGTTTTTGTCCATATTTTCTCCAAGACCAACAATCTGAAGGAGGCCCTTCATTTTTCTGCTTTAAAGATTTTGCTTCCATTTGCACTGTGATAACAACTTTCTGAGCCATCTTTCTAACATGAGAAGAATACTCAGAGCTGTCAGAAAAAGAATTCCCTTTATATATGCTGTATGGAAACAAAAAGAGATGCCAAAAACCAAGACCAAACTATAAATATATGCGAAGTTTTGTGAGTGGAAGTCCCAAAACATAAATATTGAGAACTAGAAAATACTAGATTTTAAAATTTCATGATCAAACAGATATTTGAAGATAAATTTTCAAAATCTATGACAAAACGTGAAATTAGAGCTTTTTGGAATTCAAAGTGTGGTGAATCACCTGTTTTTGGAGGCAAGAAATTGTGGTTGTAGCAATCTAGAAGTTTTAGATTGTGATTTTGGTGGATTACTTCTACCCATGACTGTATGTATATATGTTCTTGACTTCTACCTGAGGAAAAAAAATGCAGCTGTATGGATGAAGTGAGAAGAAATATTGGAGGTCTCCAATTGATTAGGAAAGAGAAAATAAATGAACTACTCCTTCCTTCCGATTCATTTTATTTATCGTCCTTACTAAAAATAAAACGTAACAGATAAAATGAATAGGAAGAATAGTATGGTATGGATAAATGCCAAAACTACACGTTAAACAAGTTGTTTTCAGTCCTATCTTTATGAATGTCATTAATGGTAGAGCTAACATCTCCACTCAACTATAACTGTACAGTGCCAATATGGAGTATTATTCATTCATTTTCACCCTTTTCCACTATCCTCAAGAATCATAAACTACTCAATATTTGCTCCTTTTATCTACAACTAGAATATAACATGACACACAAAAGTTATACCAATATATAGATATGAACAAAATGGAATCGAAAACTGCATTAAATCGTAAACTGAGTTAAATCAAGAAAAAAATCTGAATAGTGACTTGGTTTGATATTGAAGAAAAAAAACCTGTCTTTATTGGGTTAGTTTGATTTTAACTTTAAAATGTCAATCCTAGACCAAATCAACCCGATATCATATATATATATATAATTTTTAAAAATTATTTTATACATAAAAGTATTTACTTTGATATAATTTATAAATATTTCTTACACATTTTCATAATTTTTATCTTTTAACATATTATTTCAAGTTTGACTTATAATTTTGAATAGTTCAATAAAAGTTATATTCCATAGATATTAGTAATTCTAACAAAACTCAAATCAAAATCAAATCAATACTATTGTTAACAAAAAAAAAATCAACTCATATACTAAGAATGACAATAATGTTGAATATTTATTCTTTAGTTATATATTGGTTTAAACTTATTTTAGCATGATTTATACTTTAAAATTATGATCATTTTCATTTTGACTTATTTATTTGCAATATTTGTTTTGTATGATTTCATTATTATTTTGTTGAATATTTTAGTGTCATCACTCATATCATATTTTGTGTTATTTTCTTAAGAAATACCTTAGATAATTATATTTTGATAAGACTAAAGAAATATTTGAAACACAAATTAATTATATGTTTGTAGGAATACTTTACTGGAAAAACCTGAGAAATCCGTATTTATTAATTTTAAAACCCGACATCCATTATTTAATTTGATATTTAAAAATCCGAACCAACTCGATTATATACACCTCTAATATAAGGTAACTTATCTTATTAATAGAAAATAAATAATAAAATAAACAATTGTCAGCATTGGTTAATATTTATAGCTAAAATATAAGATAAAATAATTTTAGATTTTATTTTAAAATTATTATCCCTTATTTCTTCTATCAATTTGATTGGGAAGTTGAGATTTTGAGGTGCAAATTCTTGATAGAGCCGCCATCCCATCATTTTTCAAAATTTGTGCCAAATATTCCAAACTCCTTTATGGTTGTTTCACCTTTTATTAAAAAAAAACCCAAATAAATATGGGCGGCTGGGGTGGGGGCTAAAGCCGCCTACACTTAGGAGTCGTTTGGTAGGATGTATTAGAAGCATTAATCCATGGATTATATATGGTATTATTTAATATTATGTTTGATAAGAATTTTGGGCTTATGTATAACTAATCCATGGATTAGTTATACATCCTACATGGTATTATAGGATGTATCACTAATACCTTTCATTTGATGGTATTAGTAATACATAAGATTTAATACCATGAGATTATTCTATGTAAAGACAAAAATATCCATCAAATCATTTTATTTATTTTCTTGATTTTTTATGTTTTATATTTGTATTAGTAAATTTATTTAAATAAATTAGCTTACAAATTTTATCATTTAAAGAGAGTTGTCTGTTGCTAAATAAATCCAATACAAATCAATATAATATTTGAAATGTGAGTCATTTAAAATATACCAATTGAAAAGGCAAATATATCACTTGAAGTTTGTGATCTTAATTGAATGTATTATTTGTTAATATATATGTGGATTTCTAATTATTTATTTTTGAACAATTTATAAAATTGCATACATATTAAAATTACAACTTGCTATTTTTGTTTTGTAAATGTAGATGGTTTATTCGATCTTACTATTGTTTACTGTCTTTTCAATTTTAAAAGTAGATGGTCTACCTTTTTTAAGTTGAAAATTGACGATTTGTGAATGATCAATTTATTAAAATGACAATTATTTACCCTCAAATAATTCAAGTGAGAAAATAGCAAATATGACAACAAAATTGTTCTTCTCCTAGAAGACTATAAAAAAAATATAGTGTCCGACAATTATTTACCTTGACCAAATTACATGAAATAGAAAATCTCATAATAATTCAAGGGTATAATTGGAAAGAAATTTTTTGTAGAATTTTAATCCAAACACAAGATAAGGTGGGAAGCAGTGAACCAAACACTTGATAAAAAATAATCCATGCATTACTAATCCCTGCACTACTAATCTTTATATTACTAATCCCTGCACTATTATATTTTGTACCAAACGACCCCTTAATGCCTCCACCTATACAATTTAAGGTAGAAACGAAAGAGGATTACAAGGTAGAGAGACAAATTCTTACTAATAAAGTCAGAGTTCAGATAGCAAAAAACTGTACTGTTAAAATTTTTTAGTGCTACTTATCTTTTTTTTAAATAAAAAAAAAGATTTTTTTAATAGTTATTTCTAAGAGCTTTCATCTTTTTTGTTCTCTCTTGGTGATTCAAACTTACAACGTTAGGATTAAAGATTGAAGATGAAAGATGCTTATTATTTAAGCAACCTTCTTGTCTAAAGAGATTAATTAACAAAAATCCGTGACTGGAATTTTTCATTTTGAAATTGAAAATAAAGGCGAATCAATCTTATTTAAGTTAGTGAGTTCAAAATAAACATGGTATATTTTTTTATACACACATGTTTAAGTGAGCCAAACACCATGCATTTAGTTGGAGTGATTGGAATCATTCTAGACTCCAATCTAGGGGAAGGAAACAATAACGAAAAGGGATTAAATATATTTTGTTAGTATCAGAAATAGTTTAAATATTACTCCTAATTATATTTTCGATTTAAAATATCTGTTCAATTGTACTTCAGTTCAAATATTACTTTTTAATTATATTTTATGATAAATTTACTCTTAATTTTAATAAAAAAACGCATGACAAACTCAAAATCTTTTTTACTTACGAATTCTAGTGGCCCTCTCGATTTGAAGAAATCATAACCCCACCATTACTAGTCCTAATAGTACATAGGTATTTAATATTTTTGGTCCTTTTACGAACCAATAATTCAATATTTCTAAACAATGCGTTTAATGGGATTGATTTGTTGTTGTCATGGATAGCCATCAGAACAAGTTAATTACTACTTCATCTATTCCTTTTAATTTCTCTGATTTTTAAAATTTATTTTTAGCAAATTAGGAGAGATTTATTATTTTTTGGTAAAATGTATAAGAATAATATTGAATATAGTGTGTTAGTATGCGAAGGTAGTTATGTTAGAACTATTTCTTATCCACTATTTGGTTTGGTGTATTAAAAGTGGTTCTTTCTTTATCAATGCATATCCATGTATTAATAACCTATGTATTACTAATATCATGATTTGTTATGTATTAGTTATACACCCTATAATATAATACTGAATATGGTGTACAACTAATATATATATTCAAAATCTTACCAAACAAAAAATTAAATAATATCATGACCAATACATGTATTAGATTTTCTAATACATTCTACCAAACGACCCTCCATATTGTATCAAATTAGACAAGAGGGGGTTGTATGTAGTATGCACTATACACCCTTCACCTTCAATTTTAAGATTATATATAAGTTTGAGTCACTAAAGAAATAAAACCACTGGTATGCACCCTTCACCTTCAACTTTAAGATTATAAATTTGAGTGATCAAGCAAATAAAAAGATGGAATGGTAAAAATAAATAAAAATTGGACAGGTCTAATTCTCATGTCAATAACATTGAAGTCCCCTCCTCTTTGTATAGTTTTATTTGTTTTTAATAAAATTCTACGCAAATATTCAAGTTTGGAAATTGGCTGGTTATCTTGAAAAAGCAAAACAACTCATAATTAGTAGTCTATCAATTTTATAGTAAAATCCTATATCTTTTAAAATTGTACCACACAAATGTTATTTTCACTTGGAAGAGCTAATTATTTATTATATATAACAATATGAAATTTACGTAGCCAAAAATTTAAATTACATGCAAACATCCATTTTTTTCAAAAAATAAAAAGATAATGAAGAGACATGTCAAGAAAAGACCAGGTAAACTACCAGCAAGGCAACATATATATAAAAATAAAAATATAGAAGGAAGAAAAGAATCAGAATGTCAGATCACAAATAAAAGAAGATTACAAGTTGAAGAAATTTAAACAGTTTCTCAACCAAATAAACACAAAAGTCATAAATACGGTGCGTATCCATCGATTCGATTTTATTTATTAACAGTATTGTTTATTGATTTTTGATTTATGAATACGCTAAATCGATAATCAAATTAATAAGATATTTATTATCGATTTTCTGTGATCAATTTTTAATTTATAACGGTTCGATTTTCAATTTAGTCAATATGAAAATGCTCATATGATCATATATATACATGATGTTCATAAAAATAGAAATAATAGCAAGAATAGAAGTCCAACATAAATTTCTACATTGATCACTTTTGTTTAAAACATAATTGTTCGAATTCCTTCAAAAGACTTAGACCATCTCCAACCCATCTCTATTTTACCCTCCATTCTCTATATTTGGAGGGTAAAATAGAGAATCCCCTCTCCAACCCATCTCCATATTAGTCTCTATTCTCCATTTATAGAGATGTGAATAGTAGTTCTCCAAATTTGGAGAACTACTATTCACCTCTCTATTTCACTTTTTGATTATTTTAATACTATTTCTATTATATTATCAATTAAGTCTTTATTATTTGTAATTATTTTCTCATGTAATATAACATTATATTATTGACAAGTTACTACTTCCACGTGAATAAATAATTTTTCTATTTTTTTTTAAATCGTCACTTTAAATATGTAATTTAAAATTATTTTAATATTATTTATATTATATAAGATTTTTTATTAAGTCTTTAATATTTGTAATTATTTTCTAAGTTATATAATATCTAAAAACATATTATTGATAAGTTATTACTTCCATCCCGAATTAATAATTTTTCTAATTTTAAAAAAAAATTTGTCACTTTAAATATGTGACTTAAAATTATAATTATTTTTCACTATGAAGAGTGCACAAAATTTACATGATAATTCAAACAATCTACTTTTATGTTAAAATGATAATTTATTAAACTACACTTTTTAATGAGCATTAAAATACTTGATGCAATAGTTCAAAATGGAATAGGGAAAGTAAATTATTACACGAAATAATTGGATACAAGATGAAATTGTTAATTAAAACCTTTTTTAGCTACACGTAAAAAAAATAAGGATAAAGAATTGCTCATTTTGAACTCCTTAATGCATTAATAGAGCATTTATGAAAGCAAAACAATAATCTTGAAAGTCGAGTCTTTACGATGATACAATATTTATTATGTAATTGTATTTTATCAATGATTTCACTTTTATTTGAATTGTTCGTTAATATGTATTGTACATAATATTTGTTACAATTTATGTTATTTAGAAATTTAGAATAAAATATAATTTTATATTAAACGAAGAATTTGAAAAGAATAAAATTTTATATTACATGAAGATTATATGGATTATAAGGTGATTATTTACGAAAAGAAGAAATGATTTATATTATGAAATAAGAAAATAAGAATGAAATAGAAATAATAATATAATATTAAGAAGAAAGAAAAAGATTCTTTGTTAGAGAGTAAAATAGAGAATTAGGTTGGAGTTGATTGTCTGAAAAAATAGAGAACTCTATATTTGGAGAGTAAAATAGAGGTTAGGGTTGGAGATGCCCTTATGTAACTTGAGGAAACAACATTAATTGTTTGTGTTTGTCAATCAAATCTACAATTGAGAAGAGAGAAGGACATAAGGTAATACTAGTTTATGTCTAGAAGAAAGAAGGTGTCGCAATAGAGAGGGAGACCGAAAGTTATACTAAAATTTAGAAAGAATTGGTAAAATGTCAAAGTCACTGTTATATAATAAGGAGTAAAATAGTAGTATTTTTAATATAATCTTATTGGATTATTGATTTACACAAAAACCATAAAATGAAAAAATCGAACCGATAAGTCAATAAGATCATTTAAAAATTATTAATTCAATAATTCATTACCAATAATATTTTTATTGATTCGATTTATTGATTAAATCAATTTTCACACACTCCTAGTCATAAAGGTTAAATTAAGGATTCGATCAAAATTATAAAAATAGGGATCAACTGTGTAAGTTTTCAACTAAAGAATTTGTTCAAAACTACAAGTTATAAGCAATTTATAGTAAAATAACAAATCTAAAGTTAAATTATTTTTAAATAAAAAAATATTATATCCTTTTTGGGATAAACAATAAGAAACTTATATGACACATAAATTAGGCAACGAAAAAGACTATGTTTGAATTGATAGATATTGACTCGTCATATAATTCAAGCCCCAAACTAAAAAAAATGAAAGAAAATAATTATCTTTCAAATAAATTAATAATATAAATATTTTTATTCAATCAATATAAAAAACTAAGCTCTTTTATGTTTTTTATAATACAACTACCACTTTCGTTATCGAAAGAGCCCCACCTTCACCTTGCGTTAGATTGAATTGAAACCTAATAAGGCCGATCTGCACCCGTTATAATTTCTATCACATATTCTGCTCTTCGGGTGAACACTATGTAAACTACATAAGATATGTAAAAAAAAAAAAAATTATTAACATTTTTCTCCTTTTTTTTTTTTTAATTTGGTGGTATGGACACATCACCATTCTATGACATTCCACCTCTATAGTGTTTCCATATAAACAAACTTCTTCATAAATTAGGTGACTGTCAATTTTTTCTTAAATTGCAATAATAATCTACCAAATATCCCTTCTACACTTCTCAAAAATAAATATATATCCATCAGTAGTTGAAGGGAAACAAATAAACAAATATCAAATAAACAAATATTAAACCATATCTCAATTATCATCAAAGCATCAAACTACATGTTCCCCTTCCCAAATAATCTAAAATAAAGACTAATTTAATACTACACACATTATTATTGGATTTGTTGCATACAACATTATATTATAATTATATTTATTTAACCAACCTTGATAGACATAGACATCGTGACAACCACTTCTTAGAATTTGTATTATTTTCAAATTCATTCTTCATGAACATATATAGTACTTATATCTTCATATTTTCATCATATGCAACAAGATAACATTCAATTTTTTGTAGTTTTTCTCATGGATTTATTGAGAGAACCATTTCAATTTTTTACAAATATTCTTCTTAGTCTTCTTTTTCCTCTTTCTTTTCTTATACTTTCTAGGCTATCTGTTGCACATTATCTTATTGATCTTGTAGGTTATTCAACAACAGAAATTACAAATATTTGTGATTTACTAATCAAATCTTTTCTTCAAGTTAACCCTATTTTTCTACATGTTCTTGTTTCTATTATCAGTGTTGCTGCACTTTCTCATACCTTAACAGGTGGTACCTCGTGCTTTATTAAGCGTACCCTAGAGCCCGTTTCGAGACTGCGATTATACTCCGCATGGTTTTTCGTATGCATAATACAAATTTGTGTTGGTTTAGGCATTGAAGGTACGTATTGAGAATATAATTTTGAATATAATGAGTTTTTCCCGCCTTTCAAATTTTGTTCTTAAATAAGTTGTTCAGTTCGAGAACATCGATAAAACAGAAAATCAACAAGATATTTATAAGTTTTTTCGAAAATAAGTACATCCTTATAACTCCACTAAATGATCTAAGAAGTCAAAGGAGAGATAAAGAGTTCCTCTATTATTGTAGCTACATTTATAATGTGTGATTTATTTAATACGATGCGAGTCTAGAAGTGTATCGTGACACGTATAAAAACTTATTATTACGTATCGATGGAGTTTATTTAGAGGTTAATTTATGTTCCAACAGGTAGTATAGCTGCTGGAGTTGATGCTTATGAAATTGGTCATGAAAAGGGATTCTTGACAAGAGCTATATTCTTCTTGGGACTAAATGAGACAATGTTCTTTTGGTCCCATTTTTTTGTGAAGCCAGTGGTGGATGACACAGTTTTTGGCATTGTAAGAGAGAGTAGATGGATTGAAAAGGCAGCATTGGCAATGAGTTTTGGTGGACTTTGGTGGTGGAGATTGAGAGATGAAGTTGAGTTTTTAGTGGTTGTGGTGGAGAAAAAAAGAGATTTATTGATTAGTATTGGATTGGCTGATTTTGTTGGTTGGTGGTTATATTATTTAACTGTTACAATTGGTATGATCAAAATTGTTAAAAGTCTTGTTTGGGTTGTTTATGTAATGTTTGGTAGAAGAGTTGTTGATATTGACAATAATGTTGGTGACTCTAGGAACAATGATGAGAAGGTCTGAATTTGGACATATTTTTTTCTCTTGTATTTTCCTTTTGTGTAATTTTTACTTTTGGTAGAGTTATTGAGTCATACCCGATGTTTATACCTAACCACATTAATTTAATGTGGTTAAATGATGAATTGATATGAGAAAAGCATACTATTTTACTGATGATTCAGTGTGAACATGTTATATGTTTATTGATTCGATGTAAATATTTCAGGGGCTTATAGCTAGTTGCTTGCTGTTTTGCGATTAATGTTTCCCTTTCCATCCAAACATGTCACTAATTACGCTCTAATCTGTTTCTGATTGTAATTATGCATCTTGTCCACATCCATATATATATATACATGATTGAAGTTTTCTTTAAAGATAAAAACAATGGTAGTCTATTTGGGATGTGTACTCTTTCATCTGGACTCTTCTGTTTGTTGCCATGGAAACATCACACTGAACCAATATTTTAAAATATGATTTGATCTCTATGGCCAGGTTATCTTATTGGCTCCTCGATGTTTACACCAAATCGTATCAACTTATCATAGGTAAACGAGATACGTCTATATGCAAACATATGTCATTCATATATATTCATTTGGTGTAAACACTATGTAACCATAAGTTTTTACTCTCAAAAGAGTTCACTTTCATTATTGTCAAGCTTCCATAGCCATCAAAAGAACTTTACTCAAAATATATCCAAGAAGTTACATGGTGCTGATTTTCAGACAGTACTCCTGAAACTATAAAGCCATTTGAGGCTACTTCGTAAAGGGTACCACTAATTCGTCCAGGAGTTTAGACCATGGCCAACGTCTCAATCTCCAATGATATTTTTAGTGATTTCCAGGATGATCAGTTTCATCTTAAAGGATATGAGAGAGGTGAATTAGTGGTCAATGGCATCGATTGTGTAGATGTTGATTCTCTTTACTCCATGTGTGGCCTTAACAATGAAGAGAATATATCTGATGAACAAGTTAGAACCAACTTATTGGAAGATCAGCAACAAAGTCTATCAGATTGGATGCAAAATCATTTCCCCACCAACACAGTCATGCCCTTGCAACCGGTCCAAATCCAATACACTATTGAAGCACCAAGGAATGATGATTTCCGGCCTCAAGTACCAGAACCTGGCAACTCTAGCACTGAAAAACCAAAGCCGTTTCCATTAGCATCTTTGGAGCTACTGAACAATTATGGCAGACTGAGAAAGAAATCGAGCGAGGAAAACTTGAGTACTAATGCACTAAGTTGTGAGGCTCGCTTAGGTAATAACCACAAGTTGCCAATGGAAGAAATCTTGAGGGCTGCTGGAGAAAGGTACTGCCAAAATTGTGTGACTATCTCATCTTAAGGTTTAAGCTGTTAGATCTTTGCATACCCTGATACCATGTTGAAGTATCCGACCATCTCATCAAAAAGTTTTAGATGTTAGAGCGAGCACACTTTTAATTACTTGATCATATTATGTCTGAACAGGTACATACAGTACTCCACCCAAAGACTAGATGGTCTTTCTATGTTTATCCACCCTTATGGCTCGGCACTCTCAGGCCTTTGTATGGAGGAAACAAGGGACGTGGAACTTGTCCACCTCCTCCTAGCTGCAGCAGAAGAAGTGAATAACCAGCAATTCCATCTTGCTAGCAAATTGATTTCTCGTTGTATGTGGGTGGCATCAGATTCAGGTAATCCAGTCCAGAGACTTTCTTTCTATTTTGCTAAAGCTTTAGAAGAAAGGATTGATCGATCAACTGGAAGATACACATGTACGGATGAAGATCGCCACCTCAAGTATATAAAAATTTTGTCATTAGGTACCAACTCTGCATTCTTGACCTGCCACCAACTAATCCCTTTCAGTCAAGTGATGCAATTTGCAGGAGTTCAAACAATTGTTGAAAATGTCAGAAGCGCAAAAAAGATCCATTTGATTGATTTTAATATCAGAAGTGGAATTCAGTGGATAGTCTTGATACAAGCTCTTGCAGAAAAAGGTGACAGTCCAATTGAGCTTCTTAAGATAACTGCAGTTGGAAGCACAGAAAAAGAGAACTTTGAAGTAACAGGCAACAGATTACACAGTTTCGCCAAGTCCTTAGGTCTTTCATTTTCATTTGATATAGTTTTTGTCTCGGACATGAAAGATTTCACGAAAGAGTCAGTCAATATTAAAACAGATGAGACTGTGGTTGTTTATTGTAACTCTATACTAAGGACAATGCTACCAAGACCAGATTGTTTGGATAATTTGATGAAAGTAGTCAGAAGTATTGGACCAACAATTATTGTTGTTGGTGAAGTCGAAGCAAACCATAATTCACCATCTTTTATAAACCGCTTTATTGAGACACTTTTCTTTTACAGTGCGTTTTTTGATTGCTTCGAGGACTGCATGGATCGAGGCAGTCCATGTCGAACAACGATTGAAGGGGTGAATTTTGGTGAAGGTATTCGGAACATCGTGGCGGCTGAAGGTGAGGACAGGTTCAGCAGGAATGTGAAGCTTGAAGTATGGAGAGCATTCTTTGCAAGGTTTGGTATGGTGGAAGAAGAGCTTAGTGAGTCAGCTTGGTATCAAGCTCATCTGATTCTCAAGCAATTTTCCCAAGGCAGTTCTTGTGATCTTCACAAGGATGGGAAAGGCCTCATTATTGGGTGGAAGGGAACACCAATTCATTCTCTATCCATTTGGAAGTTCTTGTAAAAAAACAATTTGCCTTGTTGAGGAAACAAATAGGATGCTTACTTCCTCAGTTCATTTGTACACCATCAACGAACCATAAGGCATCTACAAGCTACCTAAATCTAGATTTTTGCTCTTAAACTCAGATATCTGGGATAGAGGCCTTGTGGAACCTGTTGTTCACCCTTCCTCCTTTGTTTTGAGCACCTTGTGAACAAAGAGTGGGCCGAAGAAACAGAGGTCCTCATTTAGAGTCGTATACTTTAAGCAGTGCGGGAGACTGGGGAATGGGTTGGGTAATTAGTATTCCTATCCCTTTAGATCGAGGATGTTATCCACAGAATTACAATAGACACCTGTGGTTAGGCCTGAAAAAAGCAAGAGAAAAATTTGAAGTCCTATGGTGCCAAAAGGTATAACCTCATAAAAAATGTTTATCCTTTTATCAAGAAAATTCCCCAAAATGAATTGGATTAATGAACTTCTTACTGAACAGAATATAAACTTTGGGAAGATTTCAGTCAATTTACTAGACTGGAGGTGGGAAATGGAGAAAAAATAGATTCTAGACAGATTTCTGGGTTGGTGATGAATGTCTAAAATATAAGCTTCCTACTCTGTTTAACTGCTCAACTAAAAAGGTTGGTAGTATTGCTGAATTTCATTCTAAATCTGGTTGGCAGTAAAGGTTCCGGAGGAATTTGAATGATTGGGACATGGAAGAAATTTGTCAGTTGCTTCAACTATTGGGATCAGTTTGTATTGATCAGAGCATCCTGATTTGGCTGGCAAGTAAAGACAAGAACTTTTTTTAGTTAAGAATTGCTATAGTATGTTGATAAAGACGTGTCAGTGGGATAATTCTTGGCCTTGGAGAATGATATGGAAAACAAAAGATCCTGTTAAAGTAGCATGTTTTGGATGGGTTGCAACATGGGGGTATGCTTAACTCAAAATAACTTACAGGAGAGACGTTTTGACCTATGTAGTAGATGCAACCCGTGTCAAGAAGATCAGGAAGAAGTTGATCACCTTTTCATGTTATTATTTTGATGGGTATATGATATATTGTATATAATATTTTCACTAAGCCAGTGCAACAGGCGTAATTTCAAGTTGTGCAAATCAGCCCAGTTGAGCACCTTTTTCTCCGTTGCAGATTTTCTAGAGAATGTTGGGAGTTATTCCTGACCCATCGTGGTATTACATGGGTGATGTCTTGGAATGTGAAAGGTTTACTGAAAGGATGGCAGTGGCATGTGATACCAAAAGAGATAAAGCAGAGAACTATTCCATTGAGCATCTTATGGACAATATGGCTGGAGCTGAACAAGGCATGCTTTGAAGGACAGAGAACTCACATTTCTAGAATTAAGAATAGATGTTTACAAAATTTATCCTTCTGATGTAAAAGTAGCTTAATGGATAGTTTGAGCCAGTATATGGAAGAAGAGTGTAGTAGACTGCTTTTTGTTATATGTTGTTTTTGTTTTTTTTCTTGTACCATCTTGGTAACATTTAATTAAATCTTTACCTTATCAAAAAAACAAAAGGTAACCATGATTTGCACAAGGACAGACAAATCCAATAAATAAGCCAATTTCCACAGTTCTTTATTTAAAGAAAACAATCTTGAGGGTGGCCTTGTTAATTTTGTGCACAGGTTCTTGCTTTTTTATTTTTTTGGTGACACGTCCACTTGCTTGTCTGAAATTCATCTATAGGTAGTCTTATATTTTCTTCAATTGGTTATTCAATTGTTATTCACATAACCTGTCACCATCTCGATTTAGAAAATGACTACCTAGCAAAAGTACAGTATGTCCAACAGAAAAAGGCTGAATTTCTTAAGAAGGGTCATAAATCACAACATAAACCACATTGTCTTTAGTGGCCATGCCTTGTTTTTATCTCTTGTCCATGTATTCTTATCAAAACTATAGAAAGCTAGATATATTACTTAGTCATATTAAATACAACGATTAACAAGATATACAATTGCATTTCTCTAGATGATAATAACTCTTTGCAATTAACCGATATTGCCAATTCTTAAGAGGTTTACGTCACTGTCTGTCAAGATATTATATTCAGCTGTATATGCTATTTGTTTATGAAGGGTTAATCTGTCAAAAGTTTCAAGTCATCCCGTCGCCAGCCACTTGCACAGAGTAGATATTGCAAAGAGTTGCAACCATTTATCAGTTATGGAGGATTCTACAGATATCCAGAACTTCTGTACCAACTATGGGTTCTATCAAGAATATGCAGTCAATCAACAATTACAAGAAATGAATAAACAACAAAAAGAACTGAATGTGCATGCTGCCCATTCTGCAGGTCAGTTAAGTCGAGGAAAAATAAAGCTCAATGATCTAGAAACAGGAAGCAATTTGGATGAGGTACCTTTTTTATCTCTAGCTCCTTTTGAATTGCTGAGGAACAATCCGAGAAGGCGCAAGAATACTGAAGGAGTTAAAGTTAGAGATGTGAATGGTGGAACCAACGTGCACCAGAAGCTCTCAGCTACGCAAATCATGCGGCTAGCTGGAGAAAGATTCATCCAGTTCTCTTCCAACAAGTTCATCAACATAAACAATCTTTTGCACCCCTATGGTTCTGCTTTCTCAGACCTTTCTCCTGAAGATAATCAAGACGTAGAACTTGCTCAAATCCTCCTGGCTGCAGCTGAGAAAGTTTCTGACCAGCAATACGACCGTGCGAGGAAATTTCTGAGTCAATGCCAACTATTTGCATCAAACACAGGTAATCCTGTGCAAAGAGCAGTCTTTTATTTTGCACAAGCACTTGGAGAGAGGATAGATAGAGAAACAGGAAAATTAATGCCAAAAATCTGTGCGGAAACAGATGAACTTAGCAGTATCTGTACTGCATCAAGATTCCATGTCTCGTACGTAGCATTACATCAAGAAGTTCCATTCACCCAAATAGTGCATTTCACAGGAATTCAAGCCATTCTAGAAAGTGTAGCAACGAAACCCAAAGTTCACCTCATTGATTTCCTTATCAGAACAGGGGTACAATGGGCATCCTTGATCCAAGCAGCAGCAGAGCGAAAAGACAACCCAATCGAACACATGAAGATCACAGTTATCGAATCAGTCAATAAAGAAAGAGTAATAGAAACAGGCAAGTCTTTAGAGAGTTTTGCTAATTCCTTGAACTTCTCCTTCTCATTCAAGATCATCTTTTTACCAGATAGAAACCAACTAACCGAAGACCACTTCGACATAAAACCTGACGAAAGGGTAGTAATCCATGCAGCATTCTTTCTACGAGCAATGATTTGCGAACCCAACTCTTTAGAAACTGCAATGAAAGTTGTAAGAAGGTTACAACCATCACTAATGGTAGTATCAGAAGTAGAGGCAAATCTTAATTCACCTCTATTCGTGAACCGATTCATAGACTCCTTATTCTACTACAGTGCATTATTTGATTGCCTGGAAGATGCAATGAAGCGGGATGATCAACACAGGATGACACTAGAAGTGTCATATGGAGGGGGCATTCGGAACATAGTAGGAAATGAAGGGAAGCAAAGGGTAATAAGAAGTGTGAATCTTGATGTGTGGAGATCATTCTTGAGGAGGTTTGGAATGGAGGAAGTAAAGCTGAGTGACACATGTTTGTATCAAGCTAACTTGATTATTCAGCAGTTTGCTTGTAGGAATTCTTGCAGTGTGGACGTAAATGGAGGGTCTTTCATGGTAAGCTGGAAAGGGACTCCAATCTATTCCACTTCTGCTTGGAAATTCCATTGAGTTATGCACAAACTGATTGAATTCCTTCCTTCTCTTTGGAATTTTGTCGAACAGCATGTGTGCATTTATTATTTTGAGTGAATAATTTAAGTTACATATCTACTCACAGTGTGTAAAGAACTTTATTATAGTATTTTAGCATATTCTCAAATGCATATTAATTAACCACTTAAAACATGTCATTTTTGCTAATTATATGTATTAATTGTAGCAAGCTGAAAAATCTCATGCTTATTTCAATTGAGAACGAGGTTTATAATTTAAGAGGATGATATATTTAGGGGCGGATTCTGGATTTTCATTCAAAGAGTTTGAAAAATAATAGTTTAAACGTGTAAATAAGCTAACAAAACATAATTTCAAGAAAGCAGTAGTATATAGTTTATAGGTACAAAAAGTTAGTTCCGTTACAAGAGACTTTTTAGCACGTTTTTCTTTTTAAAAAAACAAAAACAAAAAAGGTGAAAGATTGGTCTTGAAATTCAAAAAAGTGAAAGATTGGTCTTGAAACTAAATGAAGAGAAGCTAAAAAATAAAATGTTCACAATGGGATTCAAACTTTTTTTTTTTTAAAAAAAAAAAAAAAAACGTGAAAGATTGGTCTTGAAACTAAATGAAGAGAAGCTAAAAAATATTCAAACTTCAAAAAAAAATAAAAACAAAAAACGTGGAAGATTGGTCTTGAAACTAAATGAAGAGAAGCTGGAAAAAAAATAAATGTTCACAATGAGATTCAAACCCTAGATGCGATGGTCAATTTAAAAAGAGATTTACCACTATGCTACAGTTTGCTTCTTGTTTATGAAAGAATTCAAAATTAATATATTTACATAAATACAAAAAACTTACCTTATATATAATGTAATATTTTGTCGAGGGGTTGGGTGAACCCCCGGGAATCCACGTGGGTTCGCCCCTGAATATATTTATAATGCGACTTTGTTTTGATTGCCCCGTTTACTTTTTTTAATTAAAAAGGCTTGATAACTTTATTTAACTAATATTTATTTTTTGTTTTATTTGTCTAAATATTCAATATTAAGTAACTTCATATAAAAGTGTATGAGTCTTTTTCTTCTATTAGTTACTATTTTTAATATATATAATTGAATTTTTAGTTAATTTTTGCATCCATTTCAGTTATGCTAAATGAAATGGTTAGATTTGTTATTGTTTTGATAAATTGATGATTGAAGTTTATTCTTTATAATATATGAAATATATATTTTAAATTTGAGTTTATTTCGAGAAAAAAAATAGATGTTGAATTGTTGAGATTTGCAAAATAAAAATAAAGACAAAAAAAATCAGGCACACATAATTGAAATTTAACCAATTTTTACACATACTTCAGCCAAAAATATCCGAAGTCAAATACGAATTTTCAACTTTATTTATGTACGTCCGAAATGTTCCTAAATAAGTAAATTTAGAAAATTAAAAAGCAGACACAATATAAATGGTGCCCCATAAAATGGATGTTTGGGATCACCATACTTCTAGTCGGACTAAGTACAAGGATAAATGTAACCTTTTTAAAATTTATTTTTGTCATAATAATAATAATAATTTCTTCCATTTCAATTTTAAGTGTTACTATAGTAATTATTTCTTCCATTTCAATTCAAGTAATGACTGATAGGAACTTTTAAAAAGAAATAAGTCATCGTAAAAAAATTTAAAAAGAAATAAAGACATTTGAAATTTATAGTGCCAAAAACATACAATAACATTTAGTGTGTAGTTTTAAGACTTGAACTTAATAATCTCGTATGTGTTATATTATTAGTGTGATTACAAAAACTTTTCATTAAGAATAAAAAAAATAAATTATACTTAAATATAAAAATATAATATTATTTTTTAAAACTCACTAATTAGAAAATAGAAACGAGAAAGCTTTTCTATATTTTTTTAATAACTTATGATAATTAAAAAAAGTGAAGTATCAAAAAAACACGTAATTTTTTTTTTAATTTCATATCTTAAACTATAACTCATTAGTTTAAAAAATACATTACTAAGAAATACTCCCTTTATTTCAAATTAATTGAATTGTTGAGGTGTTTCACACTTTTTAAGAAAAGAAGATTAAGACATAAATTAGGCATAATTTTCCATTTTTACCCCTATTAATTGTTGTCAAATTTATGATAAAATAACTAAATATTAATTTTATAACTAATTCTAATACTAATTAATGAAGGGTAAAATTGAAAGAATATTTTGAAAGTAGTGTTAAAGATCGAACAATTAAGTTAATTTGAAAAATAAAAAATATCTCAACAATTCAATTAATTTGAAATAGAGAAACTATATTTTATCTGAGTATATTTTTCTAATATCATGTTCGGATTTCATGTCACATCAGCACTCCCTCTCCATGTAAGTCTCCTCTCACTCCGCTACGCTACTCTCCTCCTTTATTGTTCATCATAAATATACCTTCACTTACCTATTGCTGTGAAATAATCTACAGAAGACTTGATGATCTCCTCCACCTCCATCTCTGCTGAATCTTCGCCCACGCCCACTGTCAGTACCTTTCTTGATTCTATGTTTGGTTTTTAGTGAATAAATTTCTTGCAAATTAGACTAATCCTTACACCCCTTCTGTTCCGATCATCTTGTTGATCGATCTTTTCTTGTGGGGTATTTGAAATTTTTGGAAAACTATGAAATTTTGTTGAAGAAAAACATGTTTTTTTTGTGTTCTTGGTAATTTTCCTTGCTCTAATTGATGAGGAAACAGGGGGAGAGT
The DNA here is from genome assembly GCA_018342035.1 of Solanum appendiculatum. Lineage (NCBI taxonomy): Eukaryota > Viridiplantae > Streptophyta > Magnoliopsida > Solanales > Solanaceae > Solanum > Solanum appendiculatum. The sequence continues at coordinate 356,432 of JAGDQO010000328.1, read as the reverse complement.
GTAAGGAAATAGTAAGAATTAGGAAAGTAGTGTGCTTTATAGATATTTCCTGGAGTGTGTTTTGTAACTAGGTCTAATTGCTTTAATTGTCAATCTAGCTAATGATCTAGTGATGATGAATGAAATTATGGGTTATGGGTTCTTTTTCTCCTCTTTATGTACCTTTTTGTTGTTTTGATGTTATCAGATAATTTGGGCTTTACTTTAGGTAATTTAGTGAGGTCTGAGCTTCGTTTTTTTTTTCCAGTTCAATTATAGACGAGTATTTGGTTTGTGTTTTTATAAAGCATGGATGAAAACTTTATCTTTCTAAACCGACAGAAGTCCGATGAAGAAAATGAAGGAGATTCTTCAGCATCTCTAACGTACAGAATCAATCAGCTGAAAAGGCAAATTCAAACGGACAGAGTTCTTTCAGTTAGGGTACTAGTTCTTTTGCATTTCTCTATTTTATATTCAACACTTAAAACTGTATTTCTACTGATATCATAGCAAGCACACGGATAGGCTTGTGCATTTCTCTGATACTCTTTATCTCTTTCTATTTTTATGTTGAATGGTGTTCGGCCAACCCATAACGTAGTTAATGCAGAATATTCATTGGAAACTTTGATCTCAAATGAATTATTCTTTTCTAACAGATTTTTGTTTTTTTAATTCTTGTTCTGTGAGCAAAGCAATTAGTGAGTAACTTCTATTTTCTGAGTTACCAATTGGAAGACTTTTGAGTGGAAGTTTTAAAAAATTTAAAGTGTATAATTAAACGTGCGGGCTGCCAATTTACTGACATATATACACACAGATATCATAAAAGGATATATCTGTACTTGGAGAAACAAAACATCAACAAAAAAACTGTACTTGAATGAAGAATGCGAAGAAGGTTATATGACCCAATAAAAGGACTCATCAACTTTCTTGGTCCTCATTGAGTGACTGTGGTGTGCTATGTCATATGAATTTGCTAGAATAATTGCTTACAATGTTTCTTTAATTGATGGGCACAGCATGAATAGTGGTTTTGTAACCCCCCTAAAGGATTATCTGACATGGTTGTTTTTGTGTAGGACAAACTTGAAGAGAACAAAAGGAAGCTAGAAAATCATGTTTCAGAACTTGTTTTGTTGGCTACATCAAGAAGTGATACTATGAAGAACTCTGGGACTGGTAAAATGCTTTCTTTAAGAATATCAAGTCCCCTCTGCAAAGTTGGTGGATTTGGTCAAGGTTCAGGAGATAGGGACTATGCTAATGGAGAGGAAGTCGTATCTTCAATAACTGCCAGACTTCCCTTCATTCAGAACATTCCACCATATACTACTTGGATCTTTTTAGACAAGTATGTGATAATCATAGTTATCTCAAGTACAATACAGTGAAAAAGTCCATAGAAGAGGACACTTACGGAAAGAAATTTTAAAAATAACATTTGTGCTAGCTACATTGGTTAGCCTTTTGTATATCGTGAACCTGAATATTTTTCCAGTACAAGGCTTAATTAGAAGCACTAAAATTTGCATCTTTTTCTTTATTTTCCGTATTTGTTTTGGACAAAAGACTTTCATGACAAGCTTGAGATAGAACATTTGACCTTTGTCATGGATTTATTTTCCTTTTAATATCTATTTTTGTAATAAGTTACCATCAACAGCTGAAGTCCCACTCTGAAGTCTTAAGGCAGTTCCACAATTTAATAGCTTGGAGAAGATTGGGGGAAAACTAGTTTTCAGTAGTATTATTCATCCATTATCATGCATTAAAGCTAATCTTGTTCATCTTGCCTTCTCCAGTTACTCTTCTTTAGCTTCTATATTATGTACTTCTGGGTTTTCGATTAGGCCAATAATTGATGCTACCATGATTATACTTTCTTTCTTACTCAAAATGATGATTTTGTTTGCTCTTTGCTCTCAATTCTTCTTCACAAAGCACAGAAATCAAAGAATGGCTGAAGATCAATCAGTGGTTGGGAGAAGGCGGATATATTATGACCAGCATGGTAGCGAGGCACTAATCTGTAGTGACAGTGAGGAAGACATAGCAGAACCAGAGGAAGAGAAACGTCATTTTTCTGAGGGGGAGGAAAAAATTCTTAGGTGAGTTCAGATAATACAGTATGTATTACAACTTTATAAAATGTTATTGTTCATTTATTAAACAGATTTTTGCTTCTGTGTCAAAGAGAAAAATTGAGCATAAACTGTTTCAAAGAGTTGGATTTGCTGTAAATTTATTTCTCTATGTTGCAACTAATGCTTAGTGCTTACATAGGGAAGGTTTGTATTTGACATGCCCCAAATCCACGTGACCAGCTAACGACACACTACCCTACCTGAGCAAACCAAACCCATATGATGCATCCTGACCATATACATGAAAGCCATTTGACCTTTTTTTTTACCATTTTCAAATTAATCATGAAATATTTTCAACTTCAAAAGAACATACCTGAAGCATTTCACAAGAATAATGAAATCAAAATAAAAGAGATGTCTTTCCATGTATGTCATGTAAACTCCCATTATTACAACCCAGCACAACTTTCTATGGAGCCTCTATACAATGGGATAGAATTAAACTCTTGGGACAAGTCTTGTCTGGAGAAAAGAATAAGGGACACACTAGGTATCATGGAATAAAAGTTGCGCCTCAACATATACATTAGGAAGAGAGTCACCCTAGCCATGTCTGCTCATCATGTGTCACGCCTCATCTTGAAATATGAAAAATAAAGGGGGCCTAAAGAGGGCTGAGTACATTGTCACAGACTCTATAAGTATCATTGACTCTCTCTCTCTCAGAGTCAAAGCTGGGACAAGACTTTATTAGAAAATCAATGCAAGTATCACTTGATATAAAACATAATACATTGATATCAAATTGAAATTTCAACATTTGAACGTAAAAGTCAAGTGTAAACTCCATTTCAAAAACCTTATAAACTTTCAATAACAAATGAACAAGTTATTCTCAAGCATGATTAAATAAAATTATAAATTTTCATTTCAATTGAAATCATTTTCGGCTTGTTAGGCCTAAATATATGGAAATGTTAAATTTCACTGGGAGTACTATACCAACACTGACACAAGATTCAAGGTCAACTAGGTGATCAACCTAGCGGCAAGTATCATATACCCTACTTGCTCAGGCCATCTCATTGTAGTGCCGTACGAATCGACTCAACCATACTATTATAGCACACTATACCCTTCCATGGGGGCACTTTACCCTATCCCTTTACCATTAGGTAGAGTCTATGCCTACACTGGCACGTGTAATTTTGTGACAACAACCGGAATCTATCAGAAGCCAATCGTGGTGAACACAAGTAACTCCCAAAACAATTTAAATATTCTAAAATAGATTCATGGCTTAGTAGCCTAAAAAATATGTATATTTATCAAATCATGACGCTCATAGCCAATCCAAACTATTTGAACAGAATAATATATATAATCTTTCCTCAAATTATCAAAGCATTTACCAAACGAAGATTTAAGACGCAAAGTATTCATCAAGTGTTATTTCAAATCATTTGGTTGTTAAAAGCATAAATATTATTGAATATAAATCATTTAAACGAAATAGCACTTTAATACAATATTTTGTCAAACAATTGAAATATTTGTTTTCGTGCCTTAAGCGTCGTGCAAGTCTTCATAAACTTATGAAATTTCATTTCAAGTAGCATTTAAACAATTAGCTTCAACTCTAAATTTTCATAGCTACATATTGTTTATTGTATGCCATATGCAACCCAATTTATAAAGCATGGAGAGACCCACACTTGCTCGCCCCAACAAGTACGGACTCACATAATTATCTTGAACACATGTAGAGAAAACACCTCAAGAAGAGTAAGTCTTAAGTGACCTCAACTTCAAGCTCCAAAATAATACTATGACAATCAACTTGATAAATTATCCAAATGTCATCAATAAGTCATATCTACAAATACAGTATCTCAAATACATCAAAGCATATCCAAACTTCCTCACCATTTATAAGTCTTAAGTGACCTCAACTTCAAGCTCCAAAATAATACTATGACAATCAACTTGATAAATTATCCAAACGTCATCAATAAGTCAATATCTACAAATACAGTATCTCAAATACATCAAAGCATATCCAAACTTCCTCACCATTTATCCAACTTCTAACACAATTAGAGTTTTCCATTTACAACACTTTCAACCACCACAACTTGCAACGAATACTTTGAACCTTATTAAATAAACAAGTTCTAGGTAGTGTATTTACCTCCTTCAAGTTTTTCCTCAAAAATCGTAAGCTTGGGATTTTTGGTGTTCTTGAACAATTTGATAATATTTATAGATTTGTTTGTTTATATGATGTTAGAATCCATGTATATCAAGTATAATTAACTCAAAACATCCTTAGTAACATACCTTGGTCTGTAATAGAGCTCCCAAGCATCAAATTGCCACTTTTGAGCTCTCAACCCTAACCCCTTTCTCAAAAACCAATTCTGTCCCGAAACTGATCTTTATATAGATCTGGAAGTCTGGCGCTATGGCTATGCGTCGCATGACCGTGACAGCACTGCCAGTCCTTGGTAAAATGGCCATATCTCCTTGTATAAATGTCCAGATAACTAATGGCTTGAACCTTTGGAAACTATACTCAAAAAACTTTAATTTGATATATAGTGCACACCATAACTCCTTATAGATTGGGAGTTATGCTAGTTTAAAGTTAGGCTTTGTGTGCATTTCTATGCAACTTTAGTCCATAGTGTGGTTTCCAACTGGTTTGGCCCTAGGGCTCTCCTAGAGGACCTAGACCCCATAATCACTTCCCATATACCTCGTATACTTATTATCGTGTCCATGTGATGTGCTTCACATCATTAGCCCTCATTCGAATGCAAATTAAGGTAGTTAGAATGTGTAGAACTTCTTAATGGCCTTTAAACATTTCGAACTTTCTGAAGTGCTACAGTATAGAAACTCTGCAACTTAGTGTTTTATCCTTGCTATTTTCTTTACATTTGAGATTTCCATTTACTAGAATTGGAAGAGTTATTCTGTTGCTTTCCTGAATAATACAGATGCAGAGCACAATTTTTCCTTTCAGGTCTGTTCTTATTTTGTTTTCTGTGAGCCAAATCTATGTCCATAGATATATGGAACAGTGTAATCGAATAGTGTGAGAAAAAACTAGCCAGGTGGAAAACACAATACTTGTCTATGGGTGGAAGATTGACACTAATCAATTCAGTACTTGATGCTCTCCAACTTACATGATGTCCCTTTTCCCTATCCCAGCAGGGGTCACCAAAAGGCTGGACAGTATTAGAAGGAAATTTTTGTGGCAGGGTAATAAGGAAAAGAAAGGATTTCACTTGGTAAAGTGGAAATCAGTGATAACTGGGAAGAAAAATGGTGGTTTGGGGATTAAGAACCTAAACTTGCAAAGTAAAGCTCTTCAAATGAAATGGTTATGGAAGTATGCAAATGGTAACCAACTGTTGTGGGAAAGGGTGATTGAGGCTAAATATATAGCAGAAGACAAATGGATGACCAAAGAGGTGACTACTCCTTATGGGGTCTGCCTTTGGAGGTCCATTAGGAATCTCTGGGATGAAGTGAAGAACAACTCAAAGGTCAAAGTTTTTGATGGGAGAAAGACCATGTTTTGGAAAGATAATTGGAATGAAAAAGGCAACTTGGAAGAGTTATTTCCTGATGTTTACAAGTTAGTTACATTTCAGCAAGGGTTTATAGCAGATTTATGGACACCACAGGGATGGAACTTCAACTTCAGAAGACATCTAAATGACTGGGAGGTTCAGAGAGTAGCTGAATTTCTTAACACAGTGGAACCTTTCAATGGACTTCAAACAGGGGAGGACATTCTATGGTGGACAGGAAACAATAGAGGAGTATACAAAGTTAATAGAGCTTATAAGCTAATGGATCAGACAAACCAACAAATTACAAATTGGCCATGGAAACAAATATGGAAAAGCAGAATACCCCATAAAGTATCTTGCTTTGACTGGTTGTTGGCTAAGGAAGCAACTCTTACTCAAGACAATGTCATGAAGAGAGGGATAACCTTTTGCTCTAGATGCTTTCTTTGTGGGGAAACTTTAGAGACTGTGAATCATCTGTTTCTACATGCAAGTACACTCAACAATTATGGAGAATTTTTTTTATTCTCAAAGGCATCTCCTGGACTATGCCTAGGAAAGTTTCTGAGGCTTTGAAGAGCTGGGAGGAAGCAGGAGTACTGGCAAAAGACAGAGGCAGATGGAGACTTACCCCTTCTGCAATATGGTGGGCAATATGGAAAGAGAGGAACTCTAGGTGTTTTGAGAGCATAGAAAATAGTGTGCATAAACTGAAGCTCAATTGCATTTTGCTATTATGTTTTTGGTGTAATCACTATACTCAAATGATATTGTCTCTATAATTGATGTTCTAGACTCAATTTAGCCATAGAGCAGTAAGAATTGGGGTCATTTGTATATAAGGTTTCAGTACAACCCATGTACTGTTTTGTGATATAATACAAAGTTACCAAGTTCAAAAAAAAGATTTCTTGATTTTTGGCTTTGTGAAATGATGATAGGTTTTCCTCAGACACTCATAGCTCATACGGGTAAAGAAAAATACTCACTTTATCTCGTTTATAATTACCATTAGCCCCCAAGGGTGTGGCTTGGTGGTCAATGAAGTGGGTTGAGAATCATGAGGTCTCAGGCTCAAATCTTAATGGATACAAAAAAACACTAGGTGATTTTTTCCCATCTATCCTAGGCTTGGTGGACAGAGTTACTTGTACATAATGTTGGTGGGAGGTATCTCGTGGAATTAGTCAAGATGCACGCAAGCTGGTCCAGACACTACGGTTATCAAAAAAAAAAATTACTATCAAAACATAGAAATTTGTAAGTACTTTAATAGAACATTGTGATCTGTGTCACTTTTAGTAGTCTCTAAATATGTAATTTTTAAAAACATAAAGAAGGTCAATGTTCAGATATACACCAAAAAGTAGGTGCTTTGACTCTCATACATCCAAAATATCTCTTTTTGGTATGAAGGGTGTTGATTTGATTGTTCTAAGTTGTTGGATTGACAGATGATTTGCTATCCTGTCCTATCCCCAGTCCCCTGCCACAGTAGCCTGGGCATATTACACTTCTTTCCCTTGCATAGAATAGTTAGCTTTCTGTATGTTTATGTAAGCTTCCACACACCTTTAGTGAACTAGAATATCCTACCTATATTTAGCCAGCTGGAGGAAGTTGCTAGCTTTTCGTTCTAGTAGTTCTCTGACAGAAAGGGTATAGCTGCAGCCTTCAGATTTCAGACAGGAAACATATTTTTTGTTGTGCTTGCCAGTTTGCTTCTCTTTTTGTTTCTCACAGAGCCATCTTATATTCACTTTATGGGATTCTGTAGGATGGCTTCAGAGGAGTTTGGGCTTAACGAAGAAGTTCTTGACATCTTGACCCAGTATGTTGAAGGCACCACTTCTGAAATCCTGGTAAACTGAGTTGGTGATGTAATTGGGTAATGAACTTATAGATCGTAGATGTTTTGGTTACCTCATTTATGTGTGTTTGGACTTGCTCACATGTTGACTCATGTTTCTCTATCTTTCATGGTTGTCTTGTTAGTGGCTACCTGTGAAATCAATTTGTATACTATCTGATTTGTATTTGTTTGTTTGTTTATTAGGAGCACTGTAATGTGCTTGAGGAAAAACATCAAGATACAGACGGCAAAAGCTTGAAAGATTCTAGGGAAAGTGGATTTGGGGGGAGCATGTTTCTGGACAAAAGCCTTACTGCTGCTTTAGATTCTTTTGATAACCTTTTCTGTCGCCGCTGTCTGGTATGTGATTGAAACGTGTTTTTTTTTAAAACTGAAACAGAAGTTTAATGTGTTTTTAATTGGTTTCCTGTACTAAAACAGGTGTTTGACTGCCGTCTGCATGGCTGTTCCCAAATTCTTATTGATGCTGTGAGTATAATTAGCCCAGCTTATTCTACCGAATTTGTATATGAAAATCTGAAAGTCTTTTTCATTTGGCAGATTGAAAAGCAGTCCTATTCTTCTGATTCTGAAGATGATAGAAAACCTTGCAGTGATCGGTGTTATCTTAAGGTATTCTTTTAGACATTTATACACAAGCAAGTAGATCATACTTCTTTAAGTTAGGAATTCCCCTCAATGTATCATTGATTTGGTTTATATTAAGATAACCCTTGTTTTTGAATTAGTCCGAAATATTTGTAGTATTTTAGTTCCCAAACTTTTTTTAACTAAGCAGCTTAGCTTTTTCAGTAAGTATCTAGGCAGCTCTGCTTTTAACATATAACTTTGGTATTAGCTGGTTTGCTTAGTTTTGGGTCTGACCGTCAAATGACAAGTGATTTTTCTATCAAATTTACCATTTGTGGAGTAGATGATCATAAATATACATCTATTTTCTAGGCTTTAAAACCTCCATTCTGATTTTAAAATTTTCCTTTATATTACATAATCAGTTCAGTTTTGGTAACACTTGCCACTGCTACTGACTGCTATTCTCATTTGCTAACTTGCTCTCCCCCTTTTTGTTCGTTCTTCTTTTTTCACTCACTTTCAGCTTTTTATGTGGGAGAAATTCATTTTGAGGTTTTAGGTAAAAGGTGTAGCAAACCAGACTAAATATTCAACTGTAGATCCAGTGGAAGGACCAGAAAAACACACTTCAGAAGTGGGAGGTAGCACTATGGACATCAAGAGAACTAGAGATCCAGGTGACGATGATTCACACACTTTTGATGACAGATCGCTTTGCTGATTTTTCTTGTCTTGTCTATAACATTTGAAGTCACCTGTTGTTGGTTCAACTTGTGCATGTTTCCTTGTCACAATAGAAGAGCATATTGATAGCAAAATGAAGCATGGAGTATCAGAGTCTATAAACACAACTTTAGAGAAGTCAGAACTAGTTTTGGATGACCAACAAGATTCTTCTGGTAAGAGAAGGAAATTGTCACTCTCTACTGCTCTTAGTGTGGCAGCAGAAGATGGATCTGAGAGCAATGGGATGTCTATTATCACCAATGATTATGTATCACATTCACAAGCACCAGATCAGTTTGGCTATAATCATGGTACTTCTTTGCATAAGACTGGGGACAATGGCAGAAATGAAGCAGAGGACACTATAAAGGAAACTGTGAAGCAGGCATCCTCCTCCAAAAATCTACCAGAATGGAAACCCCTAGAGAAAGAACTATACTTAAAGGGGATTGAGATATTTGGGAGAAATAGGTATGGATTTTAGTTAATATTGGTTCTTCCTCAATAATAGAATTACAATTATTTTACATTAAAATAGGTTGATACATAAGTGGTAAGAATTGCATGTCCAAGTGAATGAAAAGGATTGAAATGACTGTTCCAAATTTAACTTATACCTTTCTTTGAGATTTAACAAAAAATTGTTACACTAGGTTTTTTCTTTCCATGTGGATATCATCTGGTAAGGTAGTTCATAGTTGTTTCTTGTTGACAGCAGAACACAGAGTGAGAGATTAGATGGTAAAAACAAAAGGAGTCTCTCTGAGTCTTCACATGTCACTTGGTACTTTTGGGAGTACTCAGGTCAGTGGTAACAAATCCTTAAAACTTTACAACCCATGCAATCTATTTCATCCACATGCAATGATAAGTCAGACTAAAGGGAGCCTGGTGGACTAAGCTCCCGCTATGCTCAGGTCCGGGGAAGGGCGAACCACATTATGTCTCATTTATGCAGCCTTACCTTGTATTTGTGCAAGAGGCTGTTTCCGCGTGCAATGATAGGTCAAACTCAGAAATAGAAACTGTCTGCCATTCTCTTCCATCTACAGACTTTAGTGTTTCCAAGCTGACATCTGTGAAATTATTTTTAAGATCCAAAGCTCAACATTCTGACTCCACTTTGTGGGATTTCTCTGGGTATGTTGTTGTTGTAAAGCTCCACATTCTTTGTACTCATTTAAAGGATTTCCATATGGATATACTGCTATCTTTTTTGTGTCTCCCGCCAATTCCAAGCGATCCTTTCCTGGGGCTCCCAGATTTGCTTGTAATAATTTCCGATGGAGGTACTTCATATGGTTCTACAGGCACACATATTATTGTACCATCTACCACCATATTTGGGAGCAGCGATTATAGAGCTGATTAAGCTTTGAACTCAAAAGGGCACACATTCCTGTGAGGAACCATGGGCAATTGCAGATAGTTGAAAGCTTAGATAAGTATGAATTGGTCGGTGGGCTATGAACAGGAGATGGCTTTAGCTGTACTGCATTTTCTGGGAACTTATGCTATGTTAAATTATATTTTACAGAAGTATTATTGATGTCATTTAGGCAATAAACAATATGAAGTTGACGGAGTATTAGATGTTTTTTGGAGTCCTTTTCACTTGTATTATTGTGATAAATGAATCAGCATCAAACTCAGGGATATTTTTCTAGCTCACACCAGAGCCTAGGTGATTGGGGTGTAGTTGGCGGCTATAGGGGCTTGGGGGAGGAGTGGGGACACAGATAGTATGTGGGCTACAGCTTCATGGCTAGAGAGGAGTGGGGACGCAGATATTTATCTAGCTCACACCAGTGCTTCAAATTCTTCTTTTCTTTCAAGCCAAGGGTCTATCGGAAACAGTCTATCTATCTCATAAAGGCAGGGGTGGTCTGTGTACATCTTACCCTCCCCAGAGCCCACTTGTAGGATTGCACTGGGCATGTTGTTGTTGTTGTTACACTTTACCTGTGATATGCCTTTGTATAAAAGACCATATGTTAGCTAATTAAAGTTTTTTGTTCTTTCTATGCCAAGATTAGTTGCTGAACTTTCCTCAGTATCAATCAATCAGTCAATCATAGAAGTGAAAGTAGGGAACATTCATCCTTTTTCTGGCCTTCCAGGGACCCTTTTACATTTAAGGAGAGTTCTTATTTTCATGTCACGAGACAAAAGGAGCACATGGATAAATGCTACACCATACTTTAGCTCATTTAGTCCCTCATGAGAAGTCTGCTCTTTCTTTTTATGCAGATCATATTCTAAACCCCTCCCTCCCCGCTTGGTTGTACTTCTTAAATACATGAAGTTGATTAAGTGTTGGTAACAGATTCTTGTTGAACTATATTTGGTCAAGTGATATGCTCAAATCAGATTGTTATGTCAATATGTGTCAGCTCTAATGGATATCTCATTCATTGCAGTTGCCTCATTGCTAGGAACTTACTTCCTGGCTTGAAAACTTGTATGGAGGTATCCTCTTATATGGATAACAGAACAGCGGCGCAACGTGGAGGCTCCTCAAGCTTATTTTCGGAGGATAATGGGAAAACTGACATGGATTACATGGTTTGTGCTCCTCTTCATGCCTACTCATTTACTTGATGCATTGGCCCAAAGATGGTAACACATGAATTCTCATATTCCTCAGACCTTGAAACAACTGAGGGGTTCGTATGGTACACAGATTTGGGAACATATTTTACCTGCTTAATAATTGGGTGTTTGTACAGCATTGACCTTTTAATGCTGATATTTTTCAATCCAGCATTGTCCCCATATTAAGACTAACAATCCCATTAAAAATATCCTTGTCCTCATAAGACTAACTCCTTATGCTGATATTTTTCAATCCAAGGACAAGGATATTGTTAATGGGATTGTTAGTCTTCTCTTCAAATCCTAAAACGGTAAAAGTTTTCCCTACCAATTGCTGAACTTAAATCCAATGATAAAGTTCAAAAGAAAAAGTTAGTCCAATTGCAAAACCAAGCATCACATTGCATCAAAGTCCATATCAATATTTTAGTGCGATAAATTATAATACAGGCACTCGTTAATCTCACTTTACAATAAACTACCTAAAAAGTTAATTCATGAAGGTTATTATTTTAATTCTTGTAGTATAATCTAGGGCTGCATACAAAAAGTATACTTATCTTTTTTCACATGAAGATATGTAGAGCTAAAGTACTTGACTAGAGGACAGACTTCTAATTTCAGTCTATAACTTGGACAACGCAATCTGAACAGACTGTTACAAGCTATCAGCTTTGTAATAAAAAGAAAAAGCATCATGGATCTTTTGGTATTCATGAGACCATTTTGACAGTTATAAATATTTGGAGCAGCAGGCAATGATACCCTCTTAACATTCTGTACCCTCTTTTTTGTATTTTACAAGGATGGAGATAGCTTTTGGCTCTCAAAGAAATACCCATGGTTTTTCTCTAGGCAGAATAAGATATTTTCACATGCAAAAGGAAGAATCATAATGTCAAGAATTACTTCTAGTTCATTTTTGAAGCATCAGAATGATGCACAAGTTTATTTTAGGAATTTGAGGAAGTCGGATCTTCTTCTTTGGAAATTGATGCATATATGAGAATATTTGTTTCCCTTGAATTTTTCATGCTATAAGTGGGACATACTTGCTACTATATAAGGTGCTACTGGAATTGAAAATGCTCAAACAGCTGATTTTATTTTGTTAGCATTCTACTTTCCTAGAATAGTTTGAGTTACTTCCTTCATGGTGTATATCCTTCTATTGATGTATTTGTCTATTTAGGAGCTAGATATTCCGACAAAATCACGTTTTCTTCGTAGAAGAGGCAGAACACGCAAACTGAAATATTCCTCAAAGTCTTCTGGGCATCCCTCAATTTGGAGAAGAATGGCCGATGGAAAGAATCAATCTTGTATACAATATAATCCATGTGGGTGCCAGCCGATGTGTGGAAAGCATTGTCCTTGTTTGCAGAATGGTACTTGCTGTGAAAAGTATTGTGGGTATGTTTAGCTTTTGAATTTATCAAAAAAGGATTTCGTCTTTGACTTGTTAAGTCAGATGCCTCTCCAGTCCACCTTTTTCTCTTCTATTTTTTTTCTTTTAACTACTTTCATGCCCTCCTGTAAAGCTTGTTCTCTTGCACCCCTCCCCTCCTCCTGGATTCGTTGGTTGCTCTGTTTGATGCTATGAATGGATCATTTGTGCTCACCACAGATGAGAGTAGTGCAGTGCATCAACTTTTTGTTGCATTTACCATACATTGAACTCCGGTATAGTTGAACAGGACTTAAAAAACAAGAATAATTATGTCCTCAATTGCATTCATTTTCATGTGAAAGAAGACTGCAGCTCAATGTCCTTAACTGTTTTCGTTGTTAAAAAAGTTGTTTAACTTGATGCTTGCTCTATTTTTTTTTTGGTTTGCTTAGGGCTACCTGGGAATTCATTTGTTCGCTTTCCGATATTATTTCAGGAACCTGTCATATCTCCTAATATCTCTTCTTCCATTTCAGCTGCTCAAAAAGCTGTAAAAATCGTTTCCGTGGATGCCACTGTGCAAAGAGTCAATGCAGAAGCAGACAATGTCCATGTTTTGCTGCTGGACGTGAATGTGATCCTGATGTCTGCCGCAATTGTTGGGTTAGGTAAAATGTTGCTAAACTGTAGCCTCTAAATTCACCCATGTACTGCTGCTTGGAATATTGACACGCACTTTTCAGCTGTGGTGATGGCTCATTGGGTGAGCCTCCTAGGCAAGGAGAAGGTCAATGTGGTAACATGAGGCTCCTCCTAAGGCAGCAACAAAGGGTCAGACATTTTAGGGGTTTCAATTACTATTTCTGTTATGAAACTGTCTTATCTTCCCTTTTCTCCTTTTTCAATCTGTCTTGCGTCATTTCTATAACAGATTCTGCTGTCAAAATCTGATGTTGCTGGATGGGGAGCCTTCCTGAAGGTAAGCCGTATTCCTGTGTGACACGCTTGCTCCTTAAGCTAGTACTACAATGTATTAATAAACTAATTTAATTTGTTCAATCTTTTTGCATCTAGAACCCTGTTTACAAAAATGATTACCTGGGAGAATATACGGGTGAATTAATTTCTCATCGAGAAGCAGATAAGCGGGGGAAAATATATGATCGTGCAAATTCGTCTTTCCTTTTCGACTTGAACGATCAGGTGAGCACTGCTTATATTTGAGATATTCTGATACTCCCTTGTATTGCAAAATCTGAACCTTAGGACCAACCGCCCTGCCTTGTATACCCTAGCAGGTATATGTTCTTATTTCAACAATCTAGAATGTCTGGTTCAGAGAAGTTGTTACTAATTTTCAATCGTGAATTTGGTGCATTAAAGTTACCAATTCCAAAATATCCAATTATTAGCCTGTGATGTCCTCCGGATTTACTTGTCATTCAAGTTTTTTGGATTCTTTTACCTGTGTGCCTGATTTCTTCAACCAAAGGAATGATTAAATTAATAACATAAGGCAGTTAACTAATCCCTCCTTTTGAGTGAATCCTGGGCTGGGGATCAAAAGCTAGACAAGTCATTACAAATGAAGCTTTCATTATTTTACTAGGGGTGTTCTCCTTTTGGCAATTCAATCCTAATTCTTTGATATTGAGGTTACCATATTTTATTTTTTTCATTCTTTGCAAATATGACTGAGTTGTGATCTAGAAGGTGTATTAATTTAACATCTTAAGCTAACTTGTTAGAGAATTTTATGAGCCTTGATAACACATTTCATATTCTGCTCTCATCTCTTTATTGCAGTATGTCCTCGATGCCTATCGGAAGGGAGATAAGCTGAAATTTGCCAATCACTCATCAAACCCTAACTGCTTTGCTAAGGTACATACAATCCTATGTATTAGAGTTCAATAAACTTTTTGATTGTTGCTGATTCGACATTTCTTCAGGTAATGCTGGTTGCTGGTGATCATAGAGTTGGGATATTTGCAAAGGAACGTATTGAAGCTAGTGAGGAGCTTTTCTATGATTATCGTTATGGTCCTGATCAAGCGCCAATATGGGCTAGGAAACCTGAGGGCACAAAGACAGACGATTCACCAGCACCTCAAGGTCGACCAAAGAAACACCAATAATCTCATTGAGACAGCATGCTTAACCATTTCTATCTTATTGTGGAGTGCTTAACATGGAGGAGAACAGAGGAAGTTGTACTACATCTCTTATATACAGTGATAGTCATAAAGATATTTATTTGTTTTTTTCTTTGTTGTGGGGTTCCTTTAAATTTTATTATATTATTGTGTGCTAATAATAAGACATTAAAGAGGTGATAGGAGAGAGGATCCAGCTATGTAAAGAATAAGCAAAAAAAATGTAGAAAGAAACATGTATACATATAGTCATCTGAACAGGTGAAAGAAATTACTTGTGTTTGACACAAGGTGTCTTATAATAATACAGTTTATATAGATCTATTTCCTTTTACTCTGTTTAGAACCAGGTTTGCCTTGAACCTTTTTTATGATATTGTTGAACAAGGTGAACCCAAATGTAAAATTTGGAAGAACTTATGTTCATATTGTTGTAACTTTGGATGTATTAAGTTTGACTAACGTGTTCATTTGCCACCTCTAGACATAATAATTGACACACAGAAAGAGAACAAAGACGAACCTCAACTTTCACGCTATATACAGCTTATCAAAACATGCTGTGAACAAATGAAAGAATTACAATTTGAGGATGAAGTTTCAGTTGGGTAAACTTTTTCTTCTTTCACTTTCTAAATGCATATACAAGATTTCATTCCAAGTATCTGGAACCCCTGGAAGACACCAATGGCTACAATCTTGAGCACGTGAAGAGGAGCTACCTGGTTTTCTTCCATATACAGAAGGATGACCATCAATCCTGTAATCTGACAAACCAGTTATGTTCAAAAAAGTAACTGGAGTCTTCATCTTGCCTATTATTTGCTCCATTATCATATTCTTCTCTGGATATTCGCCTCTGTAAGTCTCGGGGAGTGGTTGAGAAGCTTCTCTGCAGTGCCCACCAGTGTTCCACTGCCCCCCACTGTCCAATTTAAGAAGAGAATGGTGAGCCATGAAGCCCAATACATCACAAATCTTATGACAATGAGTTCAAAGCAAATTATGGCATACCTGAAATGTGAAGGAGCAGAACTCCTGAAGAAAACTTGTGTTTTGCTTGGATTGACATGTCTATTAATCCATGATGCCCAAGTTGTCAAGGCTTTTTCGAAAGCTGTTGAAACATCAAGCCTAGGATGTACTTGATTCCTCTCCTGGTAGTAATTCTTCCTGTTGTGACAGTACCAGTTATATAAGGCTATAAGCGAGTAATTAGAAGGTAATGCAGCATCCATCACACACAAGAATGGCTAACAGTAGCTTGTTTTCTCTTCATAGTAAAAGTTGACAGGCTGCACCAAAAACAATCTAGCTCATTAACTGGAATTGCCAGGTTCTTTCTAATATGCTATCACGATATCAAGTTTAATTTGATCTATATGAAAATCCTCATTGATCATGTCTCAAGATTTAAGCTCATCTCAGGCCAATATAGGCTTCTCCAATTAAACATCAGTAAAAACCTGCTAGTAACTTCCAAGTACCATATTCTAAAATAGATCTTCATATGGATCATTACACTAAGAACTTCTTAAAGAACAGATTCTATTCATACCATTAGTCTTTGGCAGAAATTAAACTCAAAGAAGAATGAAGTAGCAGAATTAACCTAAATAGCCGTCCACCCAACTTCTTAATCAAAAAATAGCCGGCGGATGTGTAATATATGTATAATCCATATATAATGTGTATAATCAGTGTATAATATATGTATACCGGCTAGAAAAAGAACAGTAAATCTGCCTGGCTATAATCTAGTTTCCAAAAGGCTTACCCTGCTTTAGTCTTATGGTGATTCCACCAATGAGCAGTGTTAAAGACCAAGATATCAGCCCCTCTCCATCTTGATGAACCTCTGTCCATCGTATCAATACGCAGGGTCTGCACCCGTTTGCTGCCTATTCTTGCCTTGCCCTCATGAACCAAAAAATGAGTTACATAATATTCAACTGTACATTGGTAGTCCTGCAACAATGACACCAAAAATTTGAAAACTGGAAACACAATTTTTCGCATATTCAATTAATCACAATTTTCAATTATTTACCACAAATTTGAAACAATAATTTCCCTTCTCTTTGGTTATCCTCCGACCGCGAGTCTCATAAACCTTTCTTGGATCTTTTATAGCTCCCATTAACAAGCACAACATCGATTCCCATTGATTCCTGTTGATGGAGTCACCAACAAACACTAATCTTTTACCTCTTATAAGTTCCAGCATCTGAGTAGCATTGAACCTGTACCACACAAAAGTCACAAGCTAAGAATTATTTTATTTCAAACTTTCTTATTACTCTTCCTACTCTTTTACTAGTCAGACAATGGAAGTGTACAAATTAAGCAAATGGATCAACACACACAATCAAAAAGAGGAAAAAAACAAGGGCAAAAGAGTCAAGTTTTTATTGTTTTACCTTGGAATGTCACAATCTTGAGGTTGCCACCTCCATTTCATATAATTCTTATCTAATCTTCCATTAGTTTCACAACTAAAACCTTCATCAATGTAGGGACATGAAGCATTTGTGTACAAAGGATAGCTCTCATCAAACACCCACTTCCCTTTTGTGATGTCACATTCTTTCTTATTCACCACCTTAAGCACATCACTAAAAGCTTCTCCTTTCTTAAACAAAGTAACAGTGACATTCTGCTGCTTCCAAATAGGAATACTACTATTGGTACTATCTATTTCAAGACCCTTAGAAAAAACAGTTTCAGATTTGGTCGAACGGTTACCAAAAAAGGTCGAATTTTTATCACTATTTATATCATAAGCCACTGATTGAGTCTGACTTTCCTTATCCAAGATTCCCTCAAATGTTGAAAAGTTTGAAACTTGTGACTCATTTTCAACTCTACTGAAATGGGTACTCACCAAAATCGAGTTCTTGATTTGGGTTGCTGAGTAATTTCTGTGAAAAGCATTTAAAGACTGAATCTTGAGAGGAGATCTGAGACCCAAAGAGATAGTAGCAGTTGTAGTAGAAGTGTTGAACTGAAAATGAGTTTCTTGACGAGTAGAAAGTGGAAGGTTGAGAACCCATATAGAGAAAAAGATGAAAAAGATTAGAGAAAATGAAATGGTGAAAGAGAAAAGCCATAGCCTAGTAGGCTTGATGGAGAAACTCTTCTGCTTCTCCATGAGATTGTTTTCTCTGAATAAACTGTTTTTTTTTTCTGAGGGCTTTTTTTCTTCTATTATAATACAGCACTAGAAGTCAAGCAGAGTAGTTAAGGTATGGTAATGGACAGTGTCACAGAGAGGCACTGTAGCACATGCAAGATTTAATAATACTAATATAGTACTACAACTAATCAAAAGAAAATGGATAAGTTCAATTCAAAATGATTAATAAAACAATGACCAAGAAAAAGCACATAAATGAGAATTGTGACAGAATTGATGATGGGGATGGTGGAAAAAGATCGTGTGAGAATTAACATGAGTGAGTGAATTTGGTTTTCTTTAACTTTTCGTTACACCTAAACTCCATTCAAAGGAGTAGTTGTCAAATGTGCACACCCTGTAAATATACCTAAGGCAAGAGGCATCGTCCTCCTTTTTCGTGTTTAATGTGCGAGCAACTCCTCTCATCGATTTATTTGTTCTTTGGTTGAAAATTTAATGTTTTAGAGTGTGATTGGTAAGGAGGAATAAAATATTTCTTAAGATTTTTTAAATTTCCCATGGTCAAAATATTTTGAATAAAATTAGAAATATAATTAATGTGAATATATGGTAAGTGATATTCCAAATTTAGTATTTTCTTCCCACCACCCTTTTGACCACCCCGCCCACTTCCTACCCCACTTTATTTTCAAAGTATTTTCTTAAAATTAATATAAATGTTATTGAGATAATATTTTTTTTATTTGGCTATCGAACATCAAAAGTAAATATAAAATTACATATTTTTCTAAAAGGACAATTTCAGAAACCTTTTCTCATATTTCATTTCATCGATAATATTTTTTTATTTGGCTATCGAACATCAAAAGTAAATATAAAATCGCATATTTTTCTAAAACGACAATTTCAAAGACCCTTTCTCATATTTCATTTCATCACATATCTTTCATGTGGTTTTTTTTTTTTCAAAGACAAGGCCCCACAGGGCTATTTTTATTAACTAAAAAGTCTGCAAACAAGAAAAAAGGGATAGTGTATTTGTCTTAAAAAAAAAATAGAAAGTAAATATCTTTCATGTGATTTACTATATATATATATATATAATAGTTACTTTTTTATTTTAATTTATTTGTAATGATTTTTTAAATATTTTTATTATTAACGTAGAAAAACAATATATGACTACATTACCAGCAAAGTGATAAAAAGAAGACATTTGGGAACATTAGTAATGTAATAAAAATAAAATTAAAAATAAAAGAGAAGAAGTAAGAAACACACAAAAAGGGGTTCTACTGTGGAAAAATAAGATTTAATGAAAACTATTTCAGTAAATTTACAGACGTGGAAAGGAAGTGTTATATTTGTTTTAAATGAAAAATGTTTCAGAATAAGGAAATTATGCATAATGATCACAAAAGAGGTGAGTTTAGAATATTTACACTATTGGTGCATTACTAAAGAAAAAGGAAAGAATGTATTCGATGAGAATTGATCTTTTAAGTCTTTTAAGTAAATAACTGAACATTCAACAAAGTGTATTATTTAGCTTTTTTATAGCATGGTGTTTAGCAGATAATATTATATCAATTTTAAAATACTATTTATAGTTTATATTAAGTGAATTGTTAGAATTTAACATATCCCTTAAGAATAATATTTAAGGATATAAAATAAAGACTACTTTCCGCTACTATCTTTTTAATTATTCCCAAAATATTTTCCTAAAAATGTAAAATATTTATTTTTTAAAAAAAATTATTAAAAAGAAGGATAGATATGAAAAATAGTCTCAATAAATTTTTTAAACTATAAGAAAATATCTCAACAATTCACTTAATATGAACCAGAGAAAATATATCAATAAAATACTTAAGTTTTACTAAAAGGCCACAAGTTCTTTAATAGAAGCAAGGAATTCGAATGTTCATTAATAATATCTTAAGGTTAAAATTATTTTAAAATATATGTATAATAAGTGTTAAATTCTTTTAATTTATCTACTACTTATATATAAGTGTGGATAACCACACAGTGGCAGTCAACATGCCTGCTTCACCGGTATGGTTCCACACTTCTACTACTTTGCCTACTTTTTTTTCTTCCGTTTTAATTTTTTTGTCTTATTTTTAAATTTTCTTATATATTTAAAAATACATAAAAAATATTATAAATCATGATAATTGACAACTCAAAATATTTATAAAAAATCATATAAAAATGCAACTGCTTATAAAATAAATTCGATTAATTCATAAAATTAATCTATCTGTGTCACATAAAATGGGACAAAAGAAGTAACATGTATTATTTAATTAGGAAACAACATAAAAAGTATTGTAAATCTCAATAATTAACAACATTTGATTGACTCTTGAAATTCTATCTGTGCTACATATATTGGGACAAGGAAAGTAACATATATTATTTAAATATTAGATAAAAGTAATATAAATTACAATAATTAACAACTTAAAATATTTAAAAATCATATTAACTTTAATTGACTGTCTAAATTTTATCTATATCACATAAAGTGTGATAAAAAAAAATAACAGATATTGGGCCCGTGCTAGCACGGGCACTTGTATCTAGTATGTGATAAAGCATAACTTAAGGAAGGTCTTGAAAATTCTCTCTTTTTAAAAAAAAAAATAAAAAATGCACAGAGTAGCATTGGCACATGCTGACATCTAAAAATGCGGTGGAATTTTATAGCAAATATACAAACAACTAATCAAGAATAGAAATCAGATTTGATTTTTTATATTTCCATTATTTTTTGTTTTAAATTTTGTATTTCCTTTACAAAGAATTTTTTATATTTACACCTAATATATTTTTATTTTGAAATATAAAAAATTATATATAATTTATAGGTGATTATAAGAAATTATTTTCATAAATTGTACTACACAAAATTATGATAAGTTATACAAAAGAGAGCAGATAATGGAAACGTGTTCTCAGATTCTGGCGGAATTATGGAACAGATGGTGACAAAAACGAGTGAATTTTTTTTTTTTTTTGTAAGCATAGAATATAAATGGTTATTGAAAAATATATTTTTTTCTTTTAAAAGAAATTAGTTACATCTTGGCAATGAAATAAAAGATTTGACCATTGTGGTCCGATACTGCCCCTAACTTTTGTAAATTGGGTTCGTTCTAATTCATAAATATTTTCAAATATTAAAAATTTATTAAAATAATTATAAATAATAGATTGTAAAGTTAATAAATCAAATGAATTAGGATAGATTTTCAAAAATAAGTTCTGAATTCATTTCTATATCGAGGAAAAATCTCATCTAGTAAAGGAGAGAACCATGACATTGAATAAAATCAAGAAAGAGGAAATGCTCATCATGACACACTTCCTTTTAGTAGATTATATTTTCGTATTAATTGACAAAAAATGAACTTGATCCACCTTAATGCACTTTTAACCATTTTTTACAAATTTTACTATTAACCAAAATAACGATTTTTCCGATAAACAACATCCTATCCCCAAAACACTTTCTTTTCTTTTCTTTCTTTCTTTTTTTCTGGTTTTGCTTATTAAAGTCTATGGTTATACCCAGGGGCGGACCTAGAGTATGCCGAGGGGGTTCCACCTTCGGTAAAAAATTACTTTTATATTTAAGGTATTTTTAAAAAAAATTATGTTTATATATTGATTTTGAACCTTTTAAATATAAGATTAGAGGTTTTTCGAACCCCTTGAATTGAAATCCTGGATCTGCCACTGGTTCTACCAACCATAGTTAGGTCACTTAGGTCCTATTCCAGAAAATTAAGAAGCATTATGCTTTTTATTCATAAAGAACACAGTTGACACTTGACACCCTTCATCCTATGTTCATCGAATTCAAATATCCTACATAAAATTTAGGCCATTCTAAGACCCCACTTGCATTTGACACTTGTGACCCATACACTATTGAAACAGATTTAAAAAAAAGAAAAGGCGCCTTCTTCGACGAAGCTTGTTGAAATATATTACTCTCTCATTTAAATTTGTTTATCTAATTATAATTTGACACAAAGTTTAATACAGTAAACTAAAAATATATATAATGTATCAAAATATTCTTTAATCTTATGATCTTAGATGTGTCACACGGAATGTTACAAAGAGTTGCCAAAAAAAATATAAAAAAATAAACAAATTGAAACAGATGACATTATACTTCTTTCTTTTTAAACTTCTTGCATTCCTTGATGGTAAAAGAGTAAACCACATCCAAATACAGCAACTGTGTGTTGCATTACAAAATAAATACTGTATATCCTACGATACGACTGACAGTTCTTTCTGAAGAACATAAATCAGTAGTGTGGTAATCAAGTATAAAATTGACTCTTACACACAAATTTAAAAGTATGGATGGAACCACACTTAAGCAAAAAAAACCGCCTCAACAAGAACATGTTTCTTCCTAGGATATCCCAAACCAATCATATGATTAAGATAAACAGTCCCTTCCTTCACAGTTGCTGCTGTACTTAAACGATGAATAGCCCCTTTGGCCTTCCCCACAATAGTGCCACTCTCCCAATCATCAGAGCTCTCAACTAGTCTTGTCGGATTTCCAGCCACAACAAGCTTGGTTGGCGATAGTAACTCCATGCCATCGCCAAATTTCAACGATCCATTGTCAATCTTTACTAGCTTAACTTCATCACCCTTGGCGATTTCAATCTTGAACAAATTGCCAGAGAATGTATGAGCCACCAGTAAGTATCCGTTTGGATGATACACTATTCCGTTTAGCCCAATCAGTTTATTGTACCACTCTTTAGGAGTAAATATTGGGTTCCTGATTGTATATTTAAGTTCACCATTCGCGTCTACCTTCCATATCTTGTCTGCTTTGGCATCTGTTATGTATGCATTCCCCTCTGTATCGACTACCACATCATCCGCAAATGCTTTCTCATCCTCTGCAGATTTGAGTATAACATTATACATGAGTAAAAATCAAACAATTAGAAAGCGAGCCTGGAGATAGACCTAGGATAATCAGCTCGAACTATGTATACATATGCATAGAAAAAAAAATATGTGTACAAATCACTCATTTTGAATGCACCGACTCTAAATTCTTAATTCGCCTCTACAAGAAGTCATTGTTTGATTAGCATACCTCAAAAATGCATAGTAATGAAGTGTTCCAACACTAACACACTTGGACATGTGGTAACAATAATTTGACTACAATAGCACTAGATGCCAGCTTTCAGTGCCTTGTTTATTGCTGCCTAACTCAATTCCAAGTGATATCTAGTCATCATATATATGATTTTGAGTCTTAATATCTGCATGTCTGAGGCTCAATAGTAGGTCAAAATAGAATTTGCAAAGCTATACAAGAACAGATAACAGAAAAATTATCACAGGTCACATTGAGTGATAAAAACTATGTTAGAACTCCAAAACTTAAAACTCAAAATGGGCTTAGCTGTCTCAATAGGCATATTCTCTGTTGTCACATGCAAAGACAAAACTGCAGTACGTCTCAAGTTTCTTTGCTGGAAGAATATTGAATTCTAAAGGGGTGAACATTGAAGGGCATGATATAACACAATCAAAAATCTTTAATACAAAATATATTGTCAGGCATGTTCCTTATTTTGTCTCTTCGGGACTATGTTGCTTGGACTCTTTAACAATGTGTGTGTTGGATCCTTCAAAAGTAGTACATTTTTGAAGGACTGAACACAAGTGTGAGTTGTGATAGTATTTTTGGAGAGCCTGAGCAACATAGCTGCAGAACAATTCTCTAACAACTGATCTTTCAAATAATGAGGGGCCATTAGCCGTACAACTAGAAAGAAGATCCACAATGCAACTGAAGAAAGAAATCTTTCAAGAGATCTTATGCGAGGAAGAATGGTACTAGTTGTTCCTTTATGTAAAGTTAGGCACATTTTTTAAGCTTTTATGCTTTCACTTATTTTATCTTATCTTCTACCGTAACACCACATGCTAGTCTAGCATATATGAGATTAAAAGGCAATCATGAGAAATCATATCACTTGTTTTTTAAAACTTTTGCACACTCCTTAAAATATATATATATAAAAGTATAATCGGAGAACCCTTCTGCTAGTTCAAAATCGTTAACTAAGATCGGAAGATTTAACTAAAGAAGAGGAAGCTTAGAAGGGAGAAAGAATATTTTGGATAAAAGAACTTTGTTATAGAAGAAGACTATTTAATTTGAATTGTTCTTGGGTTATTTACAAATGACTATGGCCATCCTTATTTATAATTGTGTAGGGATGCTTCTAGAAATTATTCTAGATAGATCTATAAGAAAAATCTAGATGACCTTATCTTATAACTATCTAACAAGAATCTAAACAATTCTATAATTTACTATAAATATCTTATTCTCTAACATATCTACACAATTCTTAGATACATCACTCTAAAAAGTTCTACTAAATATCTAGGATTATTTGTACCTCCAAAATATCATCTTTATTTTTCACAATATATATAAATAAAGGTCTTTGTCTAAACAATCATTTTGTCTTTCTTAAACATCTCATTTCAACATCGTGACAACTCGGTTTAGCATAGTTGTTGAAATAATAGAAATAATATTTGGAGATTATTTCAAATAAATGTTTATTATTATGCATTTATTTGAACTAGTTTTCAAACAACCTTTTGGATATGAATTTGATTAACTAATTCACTTCAATTTGAAATAAACAAATTGAAGTTTGAAAAACAAGAGTGAGGAGTATTTCAAACTTCATATTCTCTTTTCAAATGTTTACTCATAAAAGGTCAATTATGTTGGATTTAATTATGTTAAAGAATAAACATAAGCAACCCAAATACATGTCTTTTAGTTGTATCAATTTATTTTTATTGATGTCTTCTTACTTATTGATCTTCTATTATATTGTGCCTCCACATAAAAAAATAAAAATGATTGGAGAAATAGTATTAACTTTGTAATACAATCAGCTACAACTTCAATACGGTATTATTAAATATCATACCAAACCGAAATTTAACATTTTGGTATTTGATATCTACTTTTAACTACCAATTATCGAATTACCGAACCTGTAATTTGATAATCCCGAACCGAACACCGAACGCCCATCCCTAGACTTATATTCAACATAATATGCATTACATAAATTCTAAGAACAATTTGTTTGTTTACAAAAATATCCTTCACTTTATTTAGTTTTTTATTCTTTTATTTGCAAACTTTAGTTATTTATTTTTAAAAATAAAACTTTTATCTTATTTAACTTAGATTTTTTTTATGTGTGCATTCCCATGATTGTACCGTATGTGTTTAAGAATAAAACTTTCATCTTATTTAGCTTTAAAATAAAATTTACATATTAAGTTTGTTAAAATAAAATAAAAAAATTATTTATATTACTTTATTTAAAAGCACATATCACTCTTAAATTGTAAAATATTAAAGTTATCTTCATTTTAATTGATATATAAAATACAAACTCTCAAGTGACTAAAAAAATATATAATTAAAAATATGTAATTCACTAGTAGAGAAATCAAAATATAAATAAACATAGGAATTAGTTAAATATATTCATAAATAAAAAAATATTTATAAAGCGTAATTCCTTAATGGAAAAATATGAAGAATTATCATAAAAATAAATAGCAGTGAAGGTTGTGAATATTATACATGGTATTAAAAATAATGTGAATATACATAGATATGAAAAGTAATGTATAAAAAAGTTTAAGAAGATACTTTTATCATTTTATCCCAGAATAAATTATCCCGATATTACTATTCCACCTAAAGATAAGAAAAGCTTATTCTAGAACTAATTATTAATCATGGTATAAATTACTCTAATCTTTATAACCAAACAAAAAATTAAAAAATGCTCAAAATTTATTCTAAAATTAACTCTTCTAATCCATCACACTATACTGCTCTTTTTTTAAGTGATTTCCTACCCACCCAAAAAGAAGTGGAGTATTAATTAAAGTCAAGGAAGATCCGATAGTGAACTTTTCTGCCTTCATTGGCTGGAAAATTCAGTGAACCTATCTTTGACTCTGCCCACCTAGACAACCACTTATAAGTTTAAAATATAAATATTATTTTGGAAAGGAAAAGAAAACATGTTAAAAATCAATATGTCAATCTACAATTTAGCTATTTCAATTTATGTGACATTCTTTTTAGTTTCTTTTTTAAAATTGATACCATTTTTATAATTATTAATAACTAAAATTTAAAATTTCTTTTCTACTCCTAAGAAGTATTTTATAATTATATAAATATCTAAATTTTATTTTTTTGACCATAAATTTCAAAAATCTTACTATTATATTTTTATTCTTAAATTTTGTGTTGAATCAGCCGTATTAGTAGTTAGGACAGGAGAATAATAATAATTTTTTAGTTATTACTCTCTCCGTCCCATAATTGTTGATCACTTTTCTTTTTACACGCATATTAAGAAATCATAAATAAAAAGATAATTTTACAAACAAATGTGAACACTTTAAAAAAGAATCAATTATAAAGGTAATATAGGAAAAATTCAATTTGGATCTGTTTGAAAAGTCACCAGGTAATTGGAACTGGTGCAATTACTATAATAGTTATTACACAACCTAGTAATTACATTGACTTATTTGTTTGCCACAGTGTAATTACAATATAATTACCAATGTACTGTTTGGTTATACAAGTGTAGTCATAAGATTATATTGAATTTTAAAAATAGAAATTAATTATCTAAAATTAAAAAATTATATTAGACAAATAAGGGCCTTTATAAATGATATTAAATTGAATATTTAAGATATATATTGTCTTTTGAAAATATATTAATTAATTAATAAACATATGTTCTTAACTAATATTATAAAAAATAATTGATTTATATTTCAATTCTGTATATTTTAATTAAATTAATCATAAAAACTAAAAGTACAAAATTTCTATAAACATAACGAAATGCATGTTTGACAAAAAAATTAATATTATAAATGCCATGTCATAAAATTATAAAAACATTTGACAAACAAATAATCTATCAAGTCTAATTAAAAAAAAAGTTTGTAATGTAAAATATCCAGTCAATACTTCTAAAAAAAATTAAATTGAAAATATAACATAAGTTCTAAACTTAAAACAAAAAAAATTAACATAATACTCTTCTATCAAATTTTAACACAACATATATAAATAAGATTTAAAAGAAAAAAAATTTAAGTCCATAAACGTATTCAACAATGAATTCTACTTTAAATTAAAAATTAGAATACTAACAAAATTATACTAGATAATACGAAAAAGTTGCATGGAATCACATGAAGTAAAGTTTGATAATGAGAAGGAAATAAAAAAAATTAATTTTTTATTAGAAAATAACAAAATAATAAAAATAAGAAAGAATTTAAAATAATAAAACTAAAAAATAAATTAAAACGAAAAAGATAAAAATAAAACTAAAAGAAAGAAATTAAAAAATAATCAGCTTGAAATCACACTATGTAATTACCAACAATTCACATCCTCCCACGTGAATTGGAGAGTATAATTACCATCTGCCAATTACACTCAATTGTCTGCTGACCAAGAAATTACATGCCAAATCAAACAGGTCAGACAGTGTAATTACGCTCAATTACATCAAATTCAATTATACTTTCCAAATAAGCACTTAATTTTTCTTGATTTAGTAAGTTAGACAACTAATATGAAACAATTATATTTAGCAAGATAATCAATTAATATGGGATAACTATTTTTAATAAGATGTTCAATTAATATAAAATGGATGGAGTATATCGATACGCGACTGGGTTATCTGCCCATGCTTATTTCTTTTCCTTTTATTTGTGACCAAGAACATAGGAGCAAAACAACATCGAGAATCTCGAGGCAAAATGGTCGCCATCAAAGCCGGTCACAATTGTATACAAACAAGTCAAAACAAAAACTAACTCCCAATTCAATTTATTTTATTGCGTATTAATAATTATAGTAATTAATAAAATGTTTTAAGTTTATACTACTTCTGTCCAAGTTCTCCACTATTGAGTTGGCAAACCTTTTAATAAATAATATATTATCTTTGACTTTATTAAATTTAATGTTTTGATAAATGTGTTACATCTCGGTTCACTTTTAATTGTCATGCGCTTTTCAAAAGTTAATTCACTTTTAATTGTCATATTGCGCTTTTCAAAAGTTAATTAGACTAATTTTTAAAATTAAATTAGATTACATTAATTTGATATTTTAAACAAAAAACTTGGATATTCAAAAACTATACGAAAAGTACTATAAATTGCAATTTTTTGCATATCAATATGATAAAAAAAATACAGACTTTAAAAAAAGAAAACCATAACAATTAAAAGTGGACGGAGGGAGTAGACAATACATAGTATTTAATAGCAAAAGTAAATGATGTCTTAATTTTCTAAATAAAACAGTTATTTTTAATACAGTAGACAACTATTATTAGACGAAAAAAAATATTTTCTTTGTGTCAAGTCAAATAATACAACATAAAATGAGATAAAAAGCACTTCATATGTTGAAAGAATTGTCATTTAGCGTATGATTGGTAATTAATTTGGAAAGGGCATCAGACTACTATAATAAATACTAATAATTAATGTAAAGAAAAAAAGAGACTACCTGGACCGCTGAGTTTGGTGAGAAAAACCCGGTTCCACGACGTCAAATCATAGGCAGCCAAAGCGCTATACCGGTTCCCTAAAACATCAGCAACGGCAACCAAAACCCGGTTCCTTTCCCGGTCTACAGTAAAACCGAGCGACGCATTACCGATCAAATCAGCGTCTTTCACCACCGGAATTTCCTGTAGCACGTCGCCGGAAGAATAATTGGCGTTAACCGGAATCACACCCAAACCGCCTTCGAAGAAACTGACAATGAAACGGCGGTTTGCATCGTCCCATTTAGAACACTCACGGAACCAACCGGTACTGTGATAATGGTAAACGTGGGTTGTTGGAGTAGAAGTTTCTAGATGGATAATAAAGGCGATTGGAATTGCAGATACAAAAAATAGGAGTAGAAGGAACTTGGTTGAACAGAAGAAAGAAGCCATATTTTAGCGTGTGTGTTATTTTTATGGAGAGAAAAATGTGGTTATTTTGATTTTTTGAGGGTTTATAATGTGAGAGTGAAAGTATATAGTTAGGTGAAAATTGGAAAGAAAATGGGGGGCGTCACCAAATTTGGTGGCGTCTGTTTCAAAGGTGTTATATAAAATTTTCTTATTTTAACAAAAATGCAGAAAGAGTTTCTCTAATGATATTTTAAAGAAAAACAATAATTGAAAAAGGGGCTTTGAAATGTTTTTCCCAACAATTTATGAAAATAAAACTTTATTTAGTTATCATAATTTCATTTCTTAGAATCAAACGATATGAACTTTGATTAACATTTTAAGATATATTTTTTATCATATTGATATGGAAAAAATTGCAACTTATAGTACTTTTCATATAATTTTTAAATATCTAATTTTTTATTTTAAAATATTAAATTAATGTAATCTAATTTAACTTTAAAAGTTAGACAAATTGACTTTTGAAAAGCGCAACATAACAACTACTCCCTCTATCCAGCAATAGTTGTCTACTATTGACTTGGCACATCCCTTAAGAAACAATAAATAATAGGGGTAATATTACTATATTATCATTTGATTTTATTAAATTTAATGCTTTGAGAAATGTGTAAGACGATAAATTGTATTTAATAGCAAGGGTAAAATAGACACAAAAGGTAAATTATGTCTTAATTTTTTAAATTGGACAAATATTTTTGAACAACTATATTTAATATAGTGGACAATTATTGTTGGACGGATGGAGAGTATTCTTTTTGCTGCCCTTCGTTAAAATTTGGTCATAAAATTATCTTGAATTACCAAATTCGCCAGAATCTCTACTCCCGTTTGCTACTCTCCGTTTTCTTTTAAAAAAATTCTAATTTGTTCGCTTTGAACTTTACATATTTGTAAAAAATAATAATGAAAACAAGAAGTTCTTTAAAAACATAGATTTGACTTAGAGCATGTTTGGATTGACTTAAAAGTTGATCAAACTCATTTTTAAGTCATTTTTAACTTTTGAAAGTGTTTGGCAAAGTTAAAAATAATTTAAAATAAGTTAAAATTGACTTTAAAATTTTTAAAAACAAAAAGTAGGTCTACCCCTATTTTTTATTTTTTGACTTAAAATTACTTTTTTATTGTTATTTACTATTTCAAATTATTATTTAATAATCTTTATAATATTTAAAAATAAAAAATATAAGGTAAGAGGAAAATATATTTTAAAAATTAAGGAACACATCCTTAAATATATGATAAGAGAAAAATATATTTTAAACAAGATGCATCACAAAAAATATAAAACAAAATAAAAGTACATTAGGAAAATTAGAAATTTTGCCACCGTAATGCGCCTAAAATTTGGCATATATACAAAAATTCACATTTAAAAATTATGTTAAAAGAATTATAAATCATAATAATTAAAAATTGAAAATACTTTTAAAAATAAAAATTATGGTCAATGAAAATTTAATTGACTCTAGAAATTTTATATTTGCCACATAAATTGGGGAAAAGAATTAAATGAAATGTGCATTAAGTCAAATTTCATACAAAAATAACTCAATTATCATTAATTTGACTCTAGAAATTTTATATTTGTCATATAAATTGGCGAAAAGAATTAAATGAAATGTGCATTGAGTCAAATTTTGTACCAAAAAAATAACTCAAATTATCATTAATTACAAAATAGGGATAGTTTCAAAATTTTCCTTAATTTTGTTTTTATGTTCAACTTTAATTTCTTTTTTATCCTTTTGTGTACTATTTTATTCCATTCAAATCAAGACATAATAAAATATATTTATTTTGTTTTTTTTCCATATATTTAGGACTCTTTAGTTTTGCACGTATTCCATATATATTAAGAGTCAATGTTATAAAGATAATTAAATAATAAATTATAGTAAATGATAATTTTATTTATTATAGAGTCTTTTAATAATGGACAAAAAGTTTAATCAACATTTATAAGTATTTTAATATGAGTAGTTTAGTCTACACACTTTGTAGGTGTGTCAATTAATAAAACTATATCCAAGAAAAATAAAACCAATTAAAAATAACAATTGACGTTAAAATAAATGTTTTATATATATATATATATATATATATATATATATATATATATATATATATATATATATATAAATCATATTCGAAGGTTAAAAAGTTAATTTTAAAAAACGTGAACCTCTCTCTTCAATATTTTTAATGCTTTTATTTATCATAATTTAAGTAAGATTTATATATATTTAAAATATTTATTTTAAAGTCTTAAATGTTAAGACTTTTCATATAGTTTAAATAAGGAAAATTTTAATGAACAAAATTTTTATTCAATTTGAAAGTACTAAATATTATGAGTTCTTACCTATTACAAACAAATAAATATTATAAACTGGAACTTTTAATTAATTTCAAAGACCTAAATAATAAGACGATTTGATAGCTAATTTAGCATATGTGCGTTACATGCGTATGTAGACTTAGAGCTTGTTTGACATTGCTGCTAAAAACTGCTTATTTCTATAAGTGTTTTTTTAAAATAGCTTTTCTGAAAAATGCTTTTCAAAAAAAACAATTTGTGTTTGGCAAATTCATTTAAAAAGTATTTTTGATAAGCAATCTGTGTTTGACTAATTTTTTTAAAAAAAAGTAATTTTGAGAGTCAAATTACGAAAAAGGGCAAGTATCAATGTGCTTTAGCTATTATCTTTTGTATGTTATAATCCCCTCAAGTTAAAAAAAATTCAAATCAGAAAAAATAATATGTAAACTACGAAAAGGAATTTTTTTATTTGTTACCTTTCTAGGGGAATCGAAATCTTTAATTATTATTATTTTTTTATTTTTAAAAATTTTACAAAAGAATTGTTGAAAAATATTGAGAAGAAGAATCTTTTTGTTATTTGTTACCCTTTTTTTTGGCGAAATGGTCTGGTGGACCCTTGTACTTGTATCGATTTGTATTGTGGATCCTTATACTTACCCATTTGTCATCTGGACCTCTGAACCCATCCAAACCCAATATTTTAAACACATTTTTTTATGTGGCCTGGTGCGTGTTGCACAAACACTTAACACGTTGGCTAAATAAAAAAGCCTTTTAATCCACGTAAGAAAACTTTAGTCCACATAAGCAATGACTAGTATGAACAAAGAAAAGTAATTTTTCATTGTTCATCTAGACACTTCTTGTTCTCTCTCCTTCTCCACGACTTCTCCTACTGAACTCACTCATTACCGCGATTTTCCCTTCCTCAGTTTTTCATTGTTCAGTTTCTCAGTTTGTATTCCTTGCATTTTCGTTGTATGTATTTGTTTGTTTTTAGGGTCGATTGTCACTGGATTTTCTGAAAAAAAATTGGGAATTTTACTTTGGTTTGTGTCTAATGTTAGTGTAATATGCTTTCGTAGTGAGTCTTATAATTTCGAGGGACTTCAATGGCATATTTCGTGAATTCGAGTAGATTCTAGGGTTTATTCGTAAAATCTCAATTTTGACTGAAACTAAGCCTATTTTTTTCGACAATTGTCTTGGGTATTGATTGTGTTAGTGGTCAATTCTTATACATCAGAGGTGTATACAAATCTTGACACCTTGTTTCCTTAAAAAATTAGGGCTTTTTGTTATTTTTACTTTTAAAATTAGAATCTTTTACAACTTGTTTTTCTTGTCACTTTACAGGCATGGTAAGTAAATGGCTTTAACAATAGTGACACTTCAATTTCACTATGGAGGTTGTTTTCTATCTGATCCTGAGCTAAGGTATGCCAATGGAATCACTGATATTGAAAAGATTAATATAGATGTAGATGAGTTGCATATCATGTTGTTTCATAAAATAGCAAGTGAATTGGGTCTTGACAGTGTCGAAACATTTGGATGTAGAGTCAACAAAAAGGGTGGTTATTACATGTTAAATACTGATTCTGATGTGTTAAAGTTTCTTAATAGTTTGAAGGCTGCAGATTTTGTTGATGTATCTGTGGTACATCCAATTAGTATACCTTTAGTTGTTGAGGAGCTACCTGATTTGCCAAGCACTAATGTTGATGTGTCCTCCCCACAAAAAGATAATGCTGATGTGTCCTCCTCCCCACAAAATGATAGGGCTGATGTGTCATCTTCCCCACAAAAAGATAGGGCTGATGTGTATTCATCTGAACCATTTGATGAAAATGAAAATAGGAATTTAAACCAAGATCAGTCCCCTAGAGTTGAAGAGCAGTCCCCTAGAGTAAATGTAGAGCTTCATTCTGATTCTGATTCTCTCATGATCTTGATGAAAACATTGATGATTTGAGTGATTTGGATGAGGAGATGTTTCAAGCTAGACAATCTAACATTCAAGAACAAGTTAAAGAGAAAGCTGATAGAGTAAATCTAGATGAGATACCATCTGGTCTTGTAGGTATAGATGCTGGTTTTAAAGACATTTATAAGGAGAAGAGGGGAAGATTTAAAGGCAATTTGGGTGGTATGACCCTTATTTTGATAGCTCAGATTCTGGTAGTGACATTAGTGAAGATGAAGGGGATGCTGTTGAGAATGATGAAGAGGTAGATCCACCATCTAGAAGAACAAGTACCAAGATCTACTTTGACCCAACTGTTAAAAAAGCTTTATTTCAATTGTATATGATTTTTTTGAATCATATTGAGTTTTGGGAGGCACTGCAAACTTTCTCTATTCAGAAGGGTGTGAACATTAAGTTGAAACCTAATGAGAAGGAAAGGATAAGAGCAAAGTGTAAAAGAAAGGGTTGTCCTTGGCATATTCTTGAAAGTATTGATGGTAACACTGGAAACTTCAGTGTTAAGACATATTTTCCTGTCTACAAGTGTTGTAAAAGAACAAGAAACAAACTGTGTACCCCCATTTGGATTAGTAAACATTATAAGGAGATGATTATGAGTGAGCCTACCATCAAACTATATCAGATTCATTCTTTGATACAAAAACAGTATGGTTTGTATGTTAGTAAGACAAGTTGTAGAAAGGCGAAACTGAGAGTTATGAATGAACATATGGGAGATTTCAGATAGGAGTTTGCTAGGCTGTATGATTATGCTGAGGATTTAAAGACCACAATTCTTGGAATTACTGTATCTTTTAGGACATCCAAGAACACAATTCTAGGAAAAGAGGTGTTTATGGGCATCTATATTTGTCTTGGTTCCTTAAAAAGTGGATGGAAAGAAGGGTGTAGAAGGATTATTGGGTTAGATGGTGCATTTCTCAAAAGTGTATGTAAAGGTGAACTGTTATCTTGCATTTCCAAAGATGGAAATAATCAGATGTACCCTATAGCATGGGCAGTAGTTGATAAAGAAACCAAGGACACATGATCTTGGTGTCTCAAGTGCATTAAACATGATTTGGAACTTACAGGAACTGAAGGTGAAGGACTAACAGTGATGTCTGATATGCAGAAGGTATTACTAGATTATTTGTTAAATTATTCTTTCTATTTTCTGTATTAATTGATATTTAACATTGTTGTGTGTCTAATGTTCTTTGTTGACAGGGTCTTCATCTTGCACTTACTGAATTATTGCCAGATGCTGAAATTAGATTGTGTGCTAGGCATATATGGGCAAATTGGAAGAAAGAGTGGAGGGGTGAAGAAAGGAGAAGAAAATTGTGGCAGGTTGTCAGGGCATCATTTGAGGTCCTTTAACAGGTAAAACTTGATGACATGAGTCAATTATGACAAGGTATTGTGGAAGATTTGTTAAAGTATAACAAAGAAGCATGGTGTAGGACATTTTTTAAAGAACATAGCAAGTGTGATGTGGTTGAGAACAACATGTGTGAGACTTTCAACAGTTGGATTTTTGGTGCTAGGTCCAAATCAATCATCACTATGCTAGAGGAAATAAGAGTCAAAGTCATGGAAAGAATGAATCAAATGAGAGAATTTTCAGAAAAATGGATTACTGATGTATCACCAATGGCTATGGACACTCTTAGAAAAAATGCTGAAATTGCAAATAATTGTGAGGTGAAGTTTAATGGTGATCTTGGCTTTGAGGTTCATGATCCACCTTATAAACATGTTGTTGACTTAAAAAATAAGGTGTTTAGTTGTAGGTCATGGCAACTAAAGGGAATTTCTTGTGGCCATGCACTTACAACAATTCATTATAAAGATTTGATTGTTGAGTCATTTGTGGATCACTGGTATAAGAAGGAAATATACTTGAAAGCATATAATAGGTTTATACAACCTATGAAAAATATAAAGATGTGGCCAAAAAGCACAAGACCAGCCATTGAACCACCTGAAATTACTGCTATACCAGGAAGACCAGGTAAAAACAGGAGAAAAGATAGTGATGAACCTGTTAAGAAGAAGTTTGGAAAGGCTACAAGGAAGGGAAGAAAAATGAAATGTTCTGTGTGTAAGACTTTTGGACATAACAAGAAAGGATGTCCAAATCCGGTAAGTTGTGTTTTAATTTAATGTCTTTCTGTTACTGAATTTTACTCTTTTTAGTTATACTTTTGACTTTTAAATATGTTTGTAGAAAAATGTTGAAACTTCAACTCCTGGAATTGGAACTTCAACTTCTGGAACAAATGTTGATTTTACAAATGCATTCACTATATCTGATTTTACAAATGCTACAATTGGAAGTCAATTAAGTGTCAATGCAGGTCCAAGTTTGAGGCCTGAAACTGCCTCAGCATCTGGTGGAAGGCCTACAGGTGCTACATCAAGTGGTTTGAGGCATGAAACTGTCTCAGCATTTGGTTGAAGGCCTACTAGTGCTACATCAAGTGGTGTAAGGCCTGAAACTGCCTCAACATCTGGTGGAAGGCCTATAGGTGCTACATCAAGTGGTTTGAGGCCCGAAACTGCCTTAGCATCTGCTGGAAGGCCTACCAATGCTACGTCAAGTGGTGTGAGGCCTGCAACTGCCTCAGCATCTGGTGGAAGGCCTAGAAATGTTACATCAAGTGGTGTGAGGTCTGCAACAACTCCATTAGATACTCAAGAATCAACTTGTAGTGCAGCTGGCCAAAAAAGAAAGACTAATACATCTTTGAGAGGTGGTGCAACTCTTGGATATAAGAGACCAAGGCAAAGAAATACAAAAACAGCTGGCTATGGTCTCTTATTTGGATCCGGTGGAAGTGTAACTGAGAGGGTATGTATTTTATGACCAAAACACATTTAATTGTCTTAATTGATATTAGTTCATCTTTAAGTGAAGATTTTTGTTGTTTTCTCAGTCTGGAAATACTGATAAAGTGTAACATAGTGCTACATTGTCAAGTTCAACTCCTACCAATATTAATCTTGATTACAAACCCAATGGACTAAGGTGGAAGGAAAGAGCTACAGTTACTCAAAGGCAGCTAAGAGAGGAGAGTTACAAAAACACTCAAGCCACAACAGACACTCATGCCAGACCAAGCACTCAAGGCACACATTAGATTTCTCTTTGTTTAGCTTAATGACTTAATCCCAACTGACTTTATTTATCTTAATGACTTGATCCCAACTGTTTTGGTTATGCCTTAATTGGGAAGACTTTCTTTTTGTATATGAATTTGTGTTTGAATGAAATGAATGCTTTTGTTGTTTGTGTTAAAAGCTATTGTGAAGCCAATGTCTGTGTTGTGCAATTGACAACTACTGCATATAATTGACAACAAATTTGTGTTTGAATGAAGTCAATGTCTTTCATTATCAAATAACAGCTAATACAAATCAATATATCTTGAAAATAACAGCTAGAAACCAAATAAAAACAATCACAATAATAGTGATATCAATACTAGTGTTTGATCCTTGTCTTTCTTGCTTTTCATGTCTTCCATGTCTTCTATATCTTGCTTGTCTTCCTTGCCCTGAGTTCGTTGATGGATTCTTAATGTTGTATTGTTCTTGGCATGTTGAATCATTGGCATCAGCCCATCGAAAGAATCCACACCCATTACCAGATGAATATTTTTTGGCAACCCCAAAACATTCTTCCAGGATTAGTTGATGTTCTTGACGTCTTAAGTTCAGCATAGATTCCACAGTAGCAACATTGAACACGCGTCATGTGACGACTAACAAAATCAAACCAACAAAAATACAATAGAATCGCACAAAGAGGAAGAAGAGATGGCTTTAAATCGAAGGAAAAAAATAAAGGAGAAGAAATGTGGAGAGACAAGATCGAGAAAGAAAAGAAAAAACAGCTTCAATTTGCCCAACAATGGTGTTGAGTGCAAATGAGGAAGAAAAAGCCTTTAATGCCTCAAAAAAGGACCGTTAATGCCTTTTTGGGATGTCTCACGCTCCTGTTTTGTGTGTTTCACACGCTCCATGTGGACTCTTGCCACATAGGATGCCACATCAAAAAATGTGTTTAAAATGTGGGTTTGGATGGGTTCAGGGGTCCAGATGACAAATGGGTAAGTAGAAGGGTCCACAATACAAATCGATACAAGTATAAGGGTCCACCAGATCATTTCGCCTTTTTTTTTTTGGATTCAATCTTTAGCTATTATCTTTCTTTCTTTTTTCATAATCCTCTAAAGTTAAAACAAAAATTATATTAAAATAAAATAATTGGTAAATTAAGAAAATAATTTTTTTTTATTTGTTACTTTTTTTGTGAGGGCTGAAATCTTTATTTGTTACTTTTTAAAGAAAAATCCTGCAAAATTATTGTTGTTACCTATTTATAATAATACGTAAAATAATATATAAAATATAAATAATAATATATAAACATAAAATAAAATAAAAAGTTTATCATATAAAAATAAAAAATAAAATTCTTGAATGAAACTTAATCAAACTTATGAGATATGTTAATTAATTGATAAGAGATATAGTGGTAAATATGTATATATGTAAGGGATATTTTAGTCTTCAAAAAAATATTTTTTTGCTTTTTCTAAGAAATATAAAATTTTAGCTTATTCCCAACAACAGAAAAACTGTTTGTGCTTCTATTTAAAAGCATTTCAAAGAGTTTGTCAAAACACATGATTTTTCAAAAAAAAAGTGCTTTTCTCTAAAAAAATAAAAAAAATATTTTTGGCTTTCCAACAATAATGCCAAACAGGCTCTTAGAAGTTATTAATAACAAATTGTTGAAATAACGAACGAGATAAATTTTGAAATGATGATTCAAAGTTATTGTTGATTAGGAACACATTGAAATACACAAATTAATATAGCAAAGGAGAAAAAGAATGAAAATTTATAATTTTGAACATGAGAATATCCAGATTTTAATACAATCGAATAAGAAATATTAGGCCATTAATGAATTTTTTATTTATTATGATAACACAAAGGATCTCAATATTTTGCAAACAATGTCAAATATTTAGAAGAAGAAAAAAATATATAAATGAGCTATTAGATACAAACACATAAATTATGGGCTATTTTATGCCAAAGTTTAGTCTACGTTATATTTTTTTCACAATTTTTTTAAAAAAATATATATATGTGAGATATTAGATACCAAAAATATAAATTATTGGAAACATCTTTACTTTTTTTGTCCCAAATTATGGTGTAAATGAAATGCGAAGAGTTGATCAAATTTTTCTTTTTGTCATATTTTTTGTTAATACTTTTTAAAATTTTAAATTGTTAACTATTATAGTTTAATTATGTAAATTATTGGAACTTCCTTTTAATAATTTAATATTTAAAGACAAAGTGTTTTTTAATGCGATTTTAATTCTGAAATGCACACATATCGATAAAGACATGTGTTTCTAACCTCTTTTAAAGGTTCAAATATGCCATCGAACTTTGAGAAAAGACTCATTTATGCCATCCATTAAAGGTTTGGTTTATATATGCCATTACCGTTTAAAAAAAATTCGTTCATGCCACTATTTTTTAACAGTGGTTTTGCAAAACCATTTTTTACACGTGACCAATTATAATTCGGCCACATCATTTTTTTAAAAAAAATTAAAATAAAAAAATCAAAATTCTAAACAAAAATTAGAATTAAAATGACCCGCAACTTTAAAATCCCTATAACCCATCAATTACCTATATACTCGTAAGTGGTCCCCGTGAACAATAGATTTAGGCCTAAAACCAAAAAAATAAAAAAAATCAAATAAAATAGCAAATTGTGTAAAGAGCTCCATTTCTTCTCTCTCTACTTCATCGTCTCCTCCGAGCTCTTTCCTATCAGGTAAAACCCTAGCTTTTTACTTTATACTCATTGCAATTTTGAACGTTTCTGAAATTGTTTCTCAAGATCCGTTCTATATTAGTTTTTTGATCTGCAATTTTATTCGGCAAAGTTTTATAGGATCAACTTGCGTTGTTAGTTTTTTCTTATTTTTGTTTAATTTTTTTTGCCAGATCTGAAAGATTTTGCTGTATTTGGTTTCGTTTGTGTGCATTAACTTAGATCCAGAGAGAACTATAATTTTTCTTTTGTTTGACTTTGAAAAGACTTATTTTCCAATCTGGTTTGTTGAATGAATTGGAGAAATAAGGAGCTTACGACGATTTAAACTGTAAAGTTAATGTTTAGCTGCCTTAGGGTGAAAAGACTACTGAAACTTAGCCAAAGATTTAGAAGGGAGTTAGTGGGAATTTGAGAAAGTTGTATTTTGTGAGGTTTTTGATTTTTTGTACTTATCTAGCATCTCTATTTATATGCGTGCTTTCTACTCGGTAGAATTATCCAACCCACACAAGTAATGTTCATTGAGGAGGAAACTTGAAATGGTTTGAGAGTGGATAGCGGGGTTCTTTTTTACATTTTTGTGAGTTATAATATTTATTTACATGTTTTTTTGTAATTATATTACAATCTCAAACTACTTAATTACCTTGAACTTGGGAAACAACCCTCTTTAATTCAGGACTTATGGTCTTTTCACCCTCATTCTTCTCCACAAACAACACATGCAAAAAAAAAAGAAGGGTATAAAAGCGTAAGATTTTTGGATGTCTGATAGTGACTAGAGAGCATTTGGGGATAAAAACCACGCAAGTCTTTTTTTTCCCTTCTAAAGAGTGACCTTGGCCAGTTCAAAGATAATTAAGTGATTTTAGGATGATTGGAATTACTAAAAATTTGTGGACAAGTATCAAAATATCCAAAGTATTAAAAGAATCCATACACACCCACCTTTCAGATTTTCAAATTTCAAATTTTGGTTCCCTCTTTTATCTCCTTCTTCATCGTTTTCTGTGTTTCATCATCTACGACTTACTGTTTTTCTATTTGTGGAGAATATTTTCGAACTAGTGGATGAGATTTTGCAGTAAATCCAACAACATTGGTGGTTGGTATGTGGGATTTCAAAAAGGGAAGCGGCGACATTGTGTAGATAAGAAAACTTCAGGGTTTTTAAAATGTCATTAGCACTAATCACAAAAGAGTCACTTGTAGCAAAAACTTAAAATTTATTTCACTTTTCCTTGAATAAGAGATTCAAGAGTTACTTTTAGAAAAAACACGATAGTGATATTGACTATTAGGGATAGGGATAAAAGTGAAGTAGGCAGCGACTCTAATTGCAACATGCCAGGTGATCATGGGATATTGATGAAATTTTGCAGTTCATCAATTGAAGTATTCCACAAATCATGTGTTAATTACAAGATGTAGCTAAGTGGAAGGGGTTTATTGCTTTATGGGGCAGGGATGAAAGTCTCTCTACCCCACAAAGGTAGGGGTAATATACGCGTACATCATATCCTCCCTAGACCCCACTAGTTGAATTACACTAGGTATGTTGGGGCAGAAGTGCAAGGATGGATTCGGAAGAGAATATTTTCTCCATGGGTTGGGAAGAGGATATTTTGGGTTAGAGAGCAATTTAAAATAGTAGATGAAGAAGTGATGGAATTCAGGGATGATGGAGAGAGATAGGAAGAGAAAGAATGATATCACGGTAAAACTGCAAGCTATGGTCAATTCAAATTTCATGTTAGTGCAATTGCAAGGCCCAACAAATGAATGAACTGCTCAGGGAGTTGCAGTGTTGATGGACCAAGTATGAATTGTATGTGTAGGTCCTCAGAAGTCAGAACTAACATAATCTAATCACCTAATTCTTGAACTATGATGTACTATTTACAGTATAACTTGTGTGGTTAGCAGTAACTACTTACACTGCTGTGCGCTGGTGGACAATAACTAGCCTAGTACTAGACCTGCAAACTTTTGGTGGGACGTAGGTAAGTTTACCTCCATTCCTAAGATGAGGTCCTTTGGTCTCGTGTTACATTACTGTTACCTCAGAGTTCAATTATTTGTTAAAAAGATTACCTCAAAGTTTAATTGCCATCAACTCAATGTTTTAGGTGACTATTTGTGTAAATCATTCTTCCAGTTTGTTAATTATTTGTTGTATGGTTGCTTACAACTTGCTTCTAACTACTTTTCATGCCCTTTTTGAGACCATTTAGATGTTTTGTTGGTTTTGTATGTGTAGTTTAATGTGGGTGAGGGGGCTTATTTTTTTTCTGTGGTGTTTTAGCAGAAGTTTTCTACATTCGGAATCAAATGGCTGGCCATAGGATTGCACATGTCACATTGAAAGGACCTAGTGTCGTCAAGGAAATAGTCATTGCAAGTGTACTTGGTTTGGCTGCTGGAAGCTTGTGGAAGATGCACCACTGGAATGAGCAAAGAAAAGTTAGGTCATTTTATGACTTGCTGGAGAAGGGTGAAATAAGTATAGTTGCGGAAGAATAGTTTCTCAAGGATCAACTCCTGTTATTTGGCTCTTCAACTAAACATGGACATACTCTTATATTGAAAAGAATAAGTTCACAAACCAAGTATTTCTCTGTCTATTTGTTGCTCCATGTTTGACTTTGAAGTTTTTGGTTTTTATTGACCTGCTTGGACAGGGTAGAATGAATTTTCTTTCATCAGTTTTAAGTGTGCCATTCATCAGGCAAATCTCTGTTAAAAGTATATTATTTCTTGTTTAATAAGTTCTTTTTAATAAATGATTCACCGGAAAATTTATCGCTGACCAATATGGGACTCTATTTGCTTCTGGCTTTTGATTATCCTCTCTAACATATGTGCTATTTCTAAATCTAGGTCTCTGTTCATTATTAGTGAGTAGTGACTAAATGGATGTAGATGTGTGACTGGAGCCTGCAGGTCGGTAAAGAGAGGGCATTGTTCTGTTAATTTATGCCTTATTATTGCTGGGAAAAACATTTGAATTATTTGTTATGTTGGAATCATTTTTTGAATTCCAACTGTGAAGCATTTAGCAACTTTATCACAATCATGTGTGTCGTTTCACAGAGACTAAAGCTGATGAAATACCATGTTTTTATCTACACACGAGCAGATTTTAGTAATTAAACATCTACAAAGTTAGTTTTCAATCCTAAAATCTTCTCACACAATCTAATTCGTAGCTCCTTGGCTGGTTTTCCTTCCAAATTTGAACTATTTGTCGAATAAGAAGCAACTTCAATTAGCTTGCAAATGATGTAGTAGACGTAGAAAATTGTATTATTTCTACGTCACGAGGCTCGAAGGTAAGATCATTCTTTCAATTAGTATAAGCTCATGCTCAACAAGAAACATTTCATTACCAATTTTATCTGTTTCTTTTCCCCCATGCCACCTCTTCAGTTTTTAATGGTTTACAATTTCCTTTTTATTTTTTATTTTTTTTTACCCTAAGTTATTACGCACTTCAATACGTGCCATCAAAGTCAACTTTAATTTGAGTGTCAACTATGTTACCTTCCCAGAACCAAATGGCAAAGTAGGGTATAAATAAGAACACAAGATAAAAAAGTCAGAACCTAGAAATAGATTTATCTGTATATCTCATTTTGTAATTGTTATAAACAATACAAAGATGCTTACCATAACCAATATGAACTTTCCCTTTAATTAATGAACAATGGCTTTACACATCTATATTGTAACCGCGCAAAGCAGAACACAGTATTGTCACCCCATGAGGCCATGGCATTAAAGAAACACAGCGTTTTACGAGGGTTCTTATTGTTGCTATAGATATAGAATTTTGTATAAGTGGTCAGCAGGCGGACCATACCAGGTACTCCTGGCTTCATCTCCAGGTAGCTGTCACCCTTGACATCTACAGTTCAAGAAACAAAGATGGGAAATTTGAGAAAAGAGGATTAACAGTATAAATACCAGTGAATAAAATGACCACCAAACTAAGCATAGACATTACTAGAATATAAAGATGCAGCAGATAGGCATTGCTACCACTCATGCTGTAACCTTGTTACTCGAGATTCAAGAAGGTTACTGCAAATAGTGCTTTGGTCATTCAACAGCCAACACACTAGCATAAGAACAATTTGTGA
The DNA here is from genome assembly GCA_018342035.1 of Solanum appendiculatum. NCBI lineage: Eukaryota > Viridiplantae > Streptophyta > Magnoliopsida > Solanales > Solanaceae > Solanum > Solanum appendiculatum. The sequence continues at coordinate 312,853 of JAGDQO010000328.1, read as the reverse complement.
AAAGGAAATAAAGAGGTACCTACAAAAGTCTACTGGTTGGTTGGTAAGAATGAAAGGAAGAGTAAAAAGGAGCATTAGTAAATGAGAGAGTGTATTTCCACGAAAAAGAAGACACTTCTCTATTTAAATCTAAAAATCTTAGATTATGGCATTAATTCTGTCCTTCCTATCCTTCAAAGCAATCAACCACTCACATATTTAAATACAGAAAGCGAGGCACCAATCTCTAACTAAATCTAGCTCCCATACTGAACATGGACGAAGTGTACCCAGTGAATTTGATGAGAAGGTTCCCGCCAAACCACCACCATATCAACTTGTTAGCATATAGATCTAAATTCCTCAAGGTGTTCAAGCATTAAGGTCCCAAGTCCCAACTATCATGATAATAAGGAATGACAAAACTATGTGTGTATTTGCCACTATTGAGTGATAAAGTGCAGAAAAGTAATTTCAAGTAGTTGGTTAAATCAATTGGCATGGATAATATAAATAAAATGAGACTGCATTTGTCCATGCTGAAACACAACACACCTAACATTGAATAGAAATTCTCCACAGGTGCTGTGGGGAATCCAGAAGTTAAACTTTATTCAAGCAAACAATTAACAACTTGACTAAATTTCCATGACAGAAGAACCAAGTTCTTGATATGAGAAATTTTAGAAGGTACTAAAATATTTTCATGAAATAGGAATTTACCACAATAAAGACCTGATACAGTGAAATTTGTCATCACCCAAATTGGCAAACTTTTAAACACCTCCAGTTGCACCAACGGCTTTGCTTTGTAAATCTACTGTCCCTTCTGCATTGTCCTCACACGCACTAAGATTTGCCTTGACATCTGAAGTATATACACAATACTTTTAAAGCCACCTCTCAGTCTCCCAGAGTACATGCATTATACTCTCTCGTGCTCCATAACTGTGACTCTCATATGGAAGAATTACAAGGCAACAAAGTGCACCGTGACCTTTCAGTGCATTGAAGAAACGAGCTGACTCTATATTTTATGCAAAAAGAAAAACGGTTTTAAGATCAGGACTCTTGAAGTCGAGGCTAGCAAACTCTTAAATAAATCTTGGAAGAACACGGAGTAAACCAAGAACTTCTGCTACATTATGCAATCAATAAATGTGCGGATAAACACATGTCAATTAGGATCAAACTGTGACTACAGTATGCAATGAAAGAAGATTCCGACTTCAAGATTCTTCATGCTAGTATGCATTGCTAACTTCTCATTCCCTGTATGCACTACAAACTTCATCTATCTCCATCTCGGATTCATTTTCCAGAAAATCTCCATCTAAACTACCCATAGTCAGCTTGTTGTTTTCCACTTGAACATTTTCATCTTCTGACTCACTCTCAAACATATCTTCATATTCCTGCAAATCTGTAAGAGTGTCCATTGTTTCCTTCTTCTTTCTGTAACCAACAAAGCTTAGAACCTTTTCCCTCCAAACAATCAGAGGGTGTTTCTCGATCAACTCAGAAGCTTCATAAGCACTGTTGATAAATACATGAAACCTTTTACCTCTTTCTGAAACATAAAAGATCCCAAAATGTTTAAGCAAGAGTCTCATCAGCTTCTGAGGCATTACAAACTCCTTTCTAAAATGAGTCAAGTAATCTGTCACCAACCTCTTTCCGATTGTAAAACTCAGCAGCTCGTACATCACTGCAACTGCCCTCTTATTGAATTCCAGTGTTCCAGCCTTTAATTCCCTGGCATCTGCATAAGGTGACAAGTATTCCCGCTTCTGAAAATCCTCTATCTTCCCCTTATATCTGGACAACACTTGTTTATAATCAGGTGGAAATTTCATGGGGAAAGACAAGGAAAGAGGACCAGGTACGTGATCATCTGGGGCCTGCATAACCCCCAACGCCTTTCTTTCTAACTCTGTCATAGCCCAACTTGATTTCCAATTCACAAGCTCTAAGTACTCACTTTCATCATAAGGCTTAAATGGCTGAACAACTCTAAAGTGATCAGGAAACCTCCGCACCCAATGGTTCCTAAAATCCATCGGCAACCCCAAATCTCTTCTGAAATGAACAATTTTATCTAAGGCAAGGCGCTTGTCTACAGACATCATCAACATCCTAGTCACAAGCTCTGCAGCTTTATCACTGTGTTGTTCAATAATAGCCTCCTCTTCTCGGACTAAATCTTCAGCCTCCTTTGTCAGACCACACCACAAAATCCCTCTATCATCCTTGTACAGTTCAAAAAGTTTGGGGGACTTCCGTAGAAAGGCCGAGATTTTATGGGGTTTTGGGAGGTTTAATTGTCTTCTATAATCATCAAGTTCCCTAATCGATATGATTTGTTGAGGCTCCTGCTTAAGGACCTCAAATATTAATAGGACTTTGGAGAGTATTTTGTGCTTCTCCGTGACTATTTCAAGGACATGCACCCGCTTCTTCTTGCTTCTGTCTTGGACTCTTTTACTAGTGGTCATTAATCGGTGCCATTGCATGATTGCTGAAGAATCTATGATCAAGAACACATTTGATGAATTTAGTTCAGCAGAAAAACATTGATGTCTTCTAATAAGGTTGAGCATTGCGTCAAACCACAATAACCAGAAAGGATTCCTCCAAATACTAAACAGAACACTGAATGATCGACGTACTAGCTTCTCCAATCAACGCCACGATGCGGCATGGCAAGTTTAACACATTGTTGCAGCAAAATAGGCCTCCCAATGAAACCAAATTGGCCTAAGTGAGTTCTCAGGCAAAGAACCTTGAGGAATATCGAAAAAAGAACTCTGTTAAGACTGCTAGTTCACTCTAATCTCGCAAATTATATTAGAAAAACCACATATCCATGAGTATATTATTTGAATAGGATAAGTTTGAAAGAAATGAACCTCAACTGCTTCTTCCGAATTTTGGGAAGAAGAAACAGAGGACTGAAACTTAATCGGAGCGGCGACTGGACCTCGAGCTCTTGCTGGAATCTTTGACTGCAAGTGTAAATCTATGACAAGGAGGTGAATGTGGAACTGTCTTCTGGAGCTATGATTGACGGTGTGAAATTGGCTGGAGCTCCGGTAGTTATGGGGTAGAGCTTGTCGACGGACAGTGAAGGGGCGAAGAGCTCTCTGTTTTCCGGCAAAGAGAGGGACGGTGGCTGAGCTCACGGTGGATCTATGGTGGTGCAACGGTGGGTGAGTTCACGGTGGATCTATGGTGGTGCAATGGTGGCTAAGTATATCATTCTATCTAGGGCATGTTTAATTTTTTATGAATGTAGTTAATTAATTTCAATGCGTAATTTGAGTACAAGCATATTTTTTAAATTTCTTTTCTTTTTCGTTTTTCTCTCTTAATTTTTATCCTTTTAATTTATATTATATTTAACATTTAAATTTCTTTTTTATCATCAAACATATAACTTTTTATATTATTTATATTTTTATTTTTTATTTTTTATTTTTTCAACTTTTAATTTATGTACTTTTATATTTTAAAAAATCTTATTTATTTTGCTTATTTTCTTTATTTCACTTATGTTGTTTATTTTAATTTCTTGAAACTATACCTTCTAATATTAGAAAGAACATGTATCTATAAAGATGACTTATAATGAGTGAATTGATAAATTATTCTATTAAATATTTAATAGATATTATGAAATTATGTTTGTAAATATTTCTTTTTGTAAAATATGTAGTTCATAATGTTGTTGCAAAATGTGTGCTTAGTTAGAATTTTTATTAATTAAAATATTTTTTATTTGAAAATCATATGTCAATTACTTTTTATAATATTAATTACAAAATAATTATTTAATACTATATTTTAAAAATAATAATATGTATATTGAATACCTAGTAACAGATAAATACTTAGTAATATTTTTCTAATGATACTTATTTGTCAAATATTAACATTTAATTTTTTTATTAATTAATTTTTATTTTAAAAATTTTAAAAATCTAATGTAGTTATAATATGCAACCAAACACTACATTTATAATTAGTTTATTGTGTAATTACTAAATTATATACCTATTATCCTAATAATTATATCAAATTCAATTAAGAGATGACTTTCTAAATATACCTTTAGTATAAACACATTCTTCAAACTATAACAATTAATGAACTCTTTCAATTGATACATGAATAGCTAAGAAAGCTAATGGAGTGGACATTCAGATTGAGAGGACTTATAAAACTCCTTAAATGTTCATAAACAATGTGTTGCACTAAAATTTTGTTAAGAAAAATTAGTGAAAAATTGTATGCACGAGGCTGACTCATAAAAAACTTATCAGAAAAAAAATCTAATTGATACAAATCTTGATTAAGGAAAAAAGAAGAAGAGTGCAATGTATATTTTACCTCCCTTAATAAATATATTATTTGTATCTCGAAGATGATACATTTTATCTCCTTTATGTATCTTCTCTTTTGTTGAGTTGTGTCAATTGCATGTTTATCCAATATTGTTAGAATCTTTTTCTTCTTTTATGAAAGATAATACAATTACAAAGGATGTTGAGTCATTAATTCAACCATCTCACATTTTTTGATAGTTTCAAGAATAATTATTATCTCCGTATAATTTGAAAAATGTAATAGTCATAACTTTTTATAAAATGTCATGATACAATTATACGCAATTAAGTAAATAGATATCATATTTTGGATTAGACTCTATATGGATCAGTTCAATCATTTGTAAATTGAATTCACTAGATTCATTATAAGAAAATAATATTCAATTATTCCTTGAAAGTATCATGAAAATATGACTAGCACCATTTCAGTGTATTCTTGTTGTAGACGAATTAAATTTTGCTAATAAGCTTACTTTTAAAACTATATTTGCTGTTTACTATTTTTGACAAAATACATTAATGTCTCAATTTTATTAAGATAAGAAATTTTATTACCAAGGAACACTAGTTAAATTAAATGATCGCACATTCATCTGAGGGCTTAATAAATGTTTTTTTTTTTTGGCGTTAAACACGATATTTTTATATATAAATAGTTAGTAATTATAGCTTCTCCATGTTTCTATTATAAGTCATGTACGTGAAGGCCTGATCAAAGGAGGACTGCAACTTTGTTATGAAAAAAGTTGCTATTCCTAGTTTTTTTTAAATATATATTCCAGATACAGAGGGGTAGGAGGACCTCGCAGGAGAGAATCCTGTCATAATTTGATTTATTGTGACATTATTTCTTTAATTTACACTTCCACTATTTCTTTTTATTTTACCCCTAAAGTTATTATATCTCCCAGAGGTAAATGTCAAAGTAGAACCAAATAAGAACACAACATAAAAGTTGGACGAAATCATAACCTAGCAATACATTGAGTACTGAATCAACAATTTCTAATCGTTGTACAGAGTACAAAGATCGTTTAGCATATCCAATATGAACTTTCCCTTCTAATTAATGAACAATAGTTTTAATCTTTCACAATGTAATCGCACAAAGCACGCCACAGTATTGTCACCCATGACGGCATGGCATTAAAGAAGCACAACGTTTTATGAAAATACTGTGACCAGCACTCCTTTATGAGGGTTCTTATTTGTTGAATAGAATTGTTGTATATGTTGTCAGGCACGCGGAGCTAACTAGGGACTCCTGGCCTCATCTCCAAGGTAGCTTGTCACCCTCAAAATCTAAAGGCCAAGAAACAAATGAGCAATTTGAGAAAAGAGAGTCGCAAGAATATAAATTTGTGTGAATAAAATGACCAACAATTATGCATAGTACATTGATAAAGATGTAGCAGATAGACTTAGCTGCTACTCATGCTGTAACCTTGTTATCCAAGAAGGTAACTAGAAATAGTGTTTGTCATTCAACGCACTTGCGACAATTTGGGAAAAGGAAAAAAGAGGTATTTGGGAGGGTCTAATGATAAGTTGCTAAGAATGGAAGGAAAAGTAAAAGAGGAGCATTAGTAAATGATGTGTATTTTTTTCACATAGAAGAGAGCATACATCTCTATGTAAATCTACAAAATTAACAAATGGCATTAATGCTTTCCTTTCCTATCCTTCAAACTAGTCAACACCTTGCATCTTTAAATACAGAAAGCAAGGCATCAATCTCTGTACTGAACATGGACCAAGTGTACCCAATGAATTTGAGGAGGTTTCCAACCACAAACAAATTACCTATTAGAATATAGATCTACTCAAGGTGTTCAAGGATAAAGGTTTATGACTATCACGATGATAAGGAATAACTGTGTGAATTTACCATTATTGAGTGATAAAGTGCAGAGAAAAGTAGTTCAAGTTTTTGGTGTTAATTAAGCTTGGATAATATGAATAAAATGAGAAACACAAAGCGCGTAACTTTGAATAGAAATTCTCCACATGAGCTGTGGGGAATCCAGACGTTATACTTTATTCAAGCAAACAATCAATCAACTTGACTTCCATGACAGAAGAACAACTTCTTGATATGAGAAATTTTAGAACATGGGATTATATATTCATGAAATAGGAATTTACCACAATAAAGACCTTCTGATAGAGTGAAATTGGTCATCATCCAAATTGGCAAGCTCTTGAACACCTCCAGCAGCACCAACAGCTTTGCTTTGTGAATCTAGTGTGCCTTCTGCATTGTCCTTGCACGCGCTAACATCTGCCTTGACATCTGAAGAATAGACACAATGCTTTTGGAGCCACCTATCAGTCTCCCAGAGTGTATGCATTATACTTTCCCGTGCTCCATAACCATGACTCTCATATGGTAGAATTACAAGGCGACAAAGTGCACCATGGCCTTTCAGTGCATTGAAGAAACGGTCTGACTGTATATTTTATGCAAAAAGAAAAAGGGTTTTAAGGATCAAGACTATTGAAGTCAAAGCTAGCAAACTCATTAAATAAATCTTGGAAGAACCAGAAAATGTATGGAGTACACCAAGAACCTCTGCTACTATGTTGCGTATGATAGTTGACGGGCAATATTCAACGAAAATATGGTAATCTTAAAACATGATGCTGAAATAAGAATAAGAGGACCATCATATTACCTGCATTGTCAAGGTTCCTGGATTGTTGTCCTCTTCCCCATGGATAAGCAAGATAGGCTTTTTAATCTTATTGGCTGACATAAAAGGGCTCATCTCAACATAAGTACTGGTCGCCTCCCAAAGTGTTCTCTCCTCGTTCTGGGAAAAAAAAGTTCTTAGCAATGCGAGTGAATGAACTAAATCCTCCTAGAATGCAGAGAGAAACACCAATTCATACTCCTAGAATGCAGAGAGAAACACCAATTCGAAAAGACTTTAGGCTGGTTGGCCATACACATGACTGGGGAGGACTACCTGGAAGCCAAAAGGTGTTAGTGTTCTGTTATAAGCACCAGAACGAGCAATTCCACAACAGAAAAGATGAGGTGCATGTGCAAGGAGGTTTGCTGTCATGAATGCCCCATAGGAATGACCACCAACAGCAATTTTGTTTGGATCAGCCACCTAAAAAACAAAGCACCAGAAAACTCAGCCGTAATTTCTAAGTTTCATGCAACATATGTTTAGCGAGAAGAAGAAAAACTTACTCCACGGCGTATAACTTCTTCCACTGCAGCCTCAGCGCTTGCAACAAGTTGTTCTATGTACCTGGTTAAGCCAGCATTTATTCAATAAACACCCAAATCTCCAAGTTGAAGATGGAAAAGTAAAAGAATTCACTTCAGCACAAGATGAAGACATAGATTATCCTTAAAATTAGTTCCGGAACATCAATAGTCTACAAGGAGGAGCAGAGGAAGCAAGTCGACTCAGCATCCCATGACACCCTCCATTCCCCACCCCGAAGAAAAGCAAAAAAGAGAGTAAAAAGGGTGTAATAATGCTTCATCCCTTTCAGTAATCACACAGGCGTAAAATTTTATGGAGGAAAACTTCAGTAGAATAGGTAAATGCGGCATGGTATTCAGCACGATACTCATACAAACTGAAGTTTTTTGAGAAGAATTGAATTCGTGGTTTTGATGGAGAAGTCCAATATGCGCTCCAACAAACAACTTTCAGAGGGACCAATTTTTAGTAAATTAGCTTAGGGTGGGCTCAACCATCTAGAAACAAAGCACAGGCTGATTCATAAGAACAATGTAAAGATCAAACTTTCAGCATGCACTATGCAGTTTAACTCATTTCATAAAAAAGAATAGAGCACCAATCGGCTCAAACAGGAGTAACTGATCAAGATGCCACTGAAAGAAAAACATGCAAAAGAAAGGAAATCTAAAATGAAAGACAGTAGCTAATCGCATCATTTTCCAATAGAGCAATTAAAAAGAATGGAAGAACCAAGGAGAGCAGGATTTCACTTCTGGATGCTCGTTGTACTGTAAGTTTTACCAGATAAACTGTTAGAATCCTTGTGAATATTCTAGAAGATATATAAATATAGTAGGTAACTTAATTTACTCCTATTGTACTTAGGTATTGATTTGTATTAATTTTCTTTCCTTTTTAGACATATAAACATAGTTATTTAAACCCCATAAGCTTGAGGGAATAATCAAACCTAGTTCCTCTCATTTCTCTTCCGCTTCACATGATATTAGAGTCTAGTTAAGGCCAATGACATAGGAAGAGAAAATTCTAAACTCGGAAAAAATTTAAGGCAACTTTTCTTGTCTGTCTGATGAGATTTTCATTTCCCTAGGTGTTGCAACCAAACCAACATCACCACGAGAAGCGGAAGAACAGCGCGAGCAAACCCTAGCCAGATCCGTCATCGTCTGACCTTCCACGCACCTCCGTGCGTCAATCAGATCAATGCACTTTCCGACAAGATCTACACACACGCCTAAGCATGAGCATTGTTTTCACCACTTTCCGGTGAGTTCCTTTTTCCAGATCGCCTCCCCTCCTTATTCGAGACCATCAGATTCCAAGCACACCACGGCGAGACAATTCATCATTCCACAATAAACCAAAAAATGCTCATTTTGCTCAGACTGAATCCAATGGTAATCTAACCAATCAGTTGTTCTATTTATCTGAGGAAGAATACAACGACTATCTTCAGTATCAAGCAAATAAGCAGACATTTCCATCAATAGCTTTTCTTGCTCAGACGGATAATCTTGTTGCTTGTATCTCACAATCTACAACACTTTGTCCTTAGGTCATGGACTCAGACGCTTCTGACAACATTTCTAGTAAGAAATCTTCATTTCCTGATATAACTTATTCTCCTTTGTCTCTTCCCACTATTATGTTAACTAATGGTTCTATGGATTCAGTCAAGTCAATTCTTTACCTTCTTTGACTCTGAATAATGTTCTTTTTGTCACTGGTCCCTTCAGCCTTCTTTCAATCAGTCTAAAGCTAAAACTTTTAACTGTTTCATCTCATTCTTTAGTGACTTCTTTGTAATACAAGACCTTAGTACGGGAAGGATGATTGGCAAAGGGCGTGAGCCAGATGGAGTTTATTATCTCAATTCACCTAGCTCCACTATTGTTTGTTCGGTCTCCGACTCTCCAAATTTAATCCACAAGCATTTTCAAGAAACTGCTTGAGTTTTAGCAAAAGTGACTCCCCGGGGCTATATCAAATATCGTTGGTTGAAAGGCCTGAAAGACAACATTTTTTTTGTTTGTGGGGGGGGGGAGGAGAGTAGCTGGAAGACACGAAAATTATGGTATCATTTCCAAAATTTGCCTAGACAAGATATGCCTTATTTACAAGATGGAAGATCTGTAGAATTTACCTGTCATTGGCCTCTTCATCACCCTCTCCGATAATTGGAATTGTCGGCCCTGACAAGATAGCAAACCTGAAATTTATGGTTCCGAATCAAGCAGATCCCTGAAAAAGATTAATACGACCACACTAGCAAAATACCAGATATAATGAACAAAATTATTATGGATAATACAGAGAACAGAGACACACCTCCTTGCTAACCATAGGAGGGGGGATGTTGGCCCTATTCCAGCAAACTCATTAGGGGAACCTCGAACTTGGCTAGCAGCCTCTTTACTCTTAAATTCTCCAGGGTATGACCATACAAGGCATGGAAGGGGTCCATCTCTTGAGGGATCATAACCTGGTGGAAGATATAGGGTCGCAGTAAGTTGAACTCCATCCTTCCTCTGATACCTGATCATTTCTTTTTGCAACGATTCCAACTGTGGGTATGGATGAGGGAAGTTTGTAATCTGACATGCTCTTTTCTCTGGCCAGCTCAGAAGGTAGTACTGAGTGTTTTCAGTTTTGGATTCTTTAGAAGTGAGTATCTTCAACTCATTTATTGACAATTCCCCTTCCTTCTGATCAGACATCAAAGCAACAACAGTCTCAAAATATTTTTCCTTGTCACTCTGCCATATTCGTTCCTTACTCCCTGTATTTCTGAAATAATTCATGTCAGGTCATTTTCTTTGGTAAATGAAAATAATGGAAACAAGCATATACCACCAGACCTACATGTCAAACAAATCGAGAAACGGAATGTTCCCTTCTGGAGTAGCCCCACTTCCATTTAACAATATATAAGTGTCCCCATCATCTTCCTTCTTCACCTTCGCAATAACATATGTTCCAGCAAGAGTTCTCCGAGACATGGGAGAACCAGGATCAGAATACACATCTTCTGATGATCGATCAAATAGTATCCGGGGATTTACATCCTCTGATCCGGGAGATATAACCCATGTCCTCACCTTCCTTGTTTTGTACCACGATTCATAAACTAATGCAAGTGTATCATCACACCAGGAAATCCCTCTGTACGTGTAGGAAGATCCCAATATAAGAACAACATAATTAATTGGACAATAATCTTTGTTCATAATTCTAGGTTGTTTACTTGACAAGTGAATACCTTGTCAAAAATAGAGGATAAATCACACCTGTTTCTTGTAAGGCAGTCAGTGACAGCAATACTATCAAAAACATCTATTCTCATACAACCCTATATAACAAGTAATATGTGCTTTCAAGTATCACTAATGAAGTTTATATCCAATTATTTCGCAAAACGAAAAAGGAAAAGTTATCAATTCTTTTTAAACATGGAAACTCAAGTCAAATATGGTTTTTTTACCAAGTAAAAATTCACTTGGGGACTTTGAATTATGTTTTTTTAAATGGTATGTTCTAAGGACTTCGAATTATGTTATTGCATCCATCCACCAAAACGAATTAAAAATTCAACTGCTTCTGAGTAGCATTACAATAATGGTTATCAGAAAGCGGGAATCAATTGAAATGTAGTTGGCCAAATACTTCAATTGGCATAGTGGCATCAAAAAACTGAACCATTGAATATTTCCATACTCTAATACAAAGTATAATTTGCAATCTAATACACCACGAGTAATATCTTCCAACCAAAAAATATTAATCATCTTCAAGCATGTATCAAAAATAAATGAAAAAGAAGTTGTTTCAACACATATATGAATTCTACATGTATAAATCACAGTTGTTGAGCAACAAGCGTACAAAACACGGCAGGTACAAGTTTGTACATACCCATAACGAAGGTCCAGCTTATGTAAAATTTTAGGTTGTTCATTGTCATGTGGTGCAGGAGATTGTGTATAAATTATGTCACGTGGAGAAACATCGACTTTAGCATCACCGCCATCTTGTGTCTCAACCCTGAAACAGTTTCAGGGGAAATGCATCAAATTAGTGACAATACCGACAATAAAGCATCAAATAAATGGTGATACTGACAATTCCACAATTCAATGTGCAACTATCATATATTGCCACTTCAAAGGGGTAATAAGTACTAGACTAGTATTAGCATCCAGATATTAGTGGATAAAAGAAACAAGTCATTCACATGAGAAAACACCTACCTTTCTTATGCCTTCTTTATAGACCTGTAATCATTCCATATTTCTTTTATGCTTATTTCCATCCAAAAAAATAATAATAATAATAATTAAAAAAATAAAAATAATAATAATAAGAAAAAATAATATATATATATATTGTGTGTGTTTTTTCTGATCTGAGGAATCATAAGCCTATAATATGAAGTCAAAAATCAGTTACAAAATCTGGCAAGTAATAAGACTGTTATTCGACCTCACTGCACTCAAAACCAGGGAAACGAGGCAGGGTTTGGTAACCAGTGCCTTCAAGAGTTAGCTCAATTGGAAAAGGTTGGGGGACTTGTGTTTTAGATCAAAAGTTCAACCCCGGGCCAAGCGTACTAAGTTCAGGATTTGAGTAGAGGGGCGGGTCAAAAATCCCTGAGTATCAAAGGTTGTGGTGGTCCAAATGGTTGGCTCCAAGTTAATTTCAAAAAGAACAATGGTTGGCTCCAAGTGGATTTCTCGGTCAAAAGAAAAATTACTAGAATAGATTATTGTATGCATACCAATAGAGAGTCGACGGTTTATCTGCTCTCCAATTGATTGATCGCATCCCTTTCCTCACACTATTGAATGCAATAGGAATGTCTTCAGCAAGGGGCAAATCACAAAGTTCTCTCACAAATTCTCCATTGGCTTTCCACAGTTCAACCTTTTTGGGAAACCTTCCGCATGGTACAACAAATGAAAACGGCTTGTGAGTTGAGGAGATTAAAATGTATGTTTGGTCTGGGGAGGGGTCCATTGAAGTGTATATAGCTGGTGGACCAAAGGGCTTCATTTCCCCATCTAAAGAAGCCAGAACCAGCTGTGTAGTAGCATAATACTCAAACAGATCTTCATCATATTCATCTTTGAGCAGATCCTGATAGGTTCTTGCTTGAATAACATTCTTTTGCTCATTAGATTGAATCTTGGGGCCAGAGGGAACCAAAGGTTTCCTTGGTGGATCTCCACGAGATAACGGAATGGTACATACCAAAAGAGTTGAGTCATTCACCCAAACAAAGCTGATAATAACAGAAACAGAGTTGTCAGTACAGGGGGGATAGTAGCATGGAATCAGCAAACTTTCCTCTTAATGACAGACAGAATGGAAAATGACATACTTGTCAAAAACAGCATTTACATATACATCTGGTGACTCGAAAAGAGGTCTGGCTTTCCCAGTATCCCCATTAGCAACCCATACTCTCAGTTTGCTGCTGCTACCATCATCCTGATACAACAATCAAAACATCAGATCTACCTTGTGACAAAGGACAAGGACCTTATGTGAAATTAGGCATAAAAATGTCAGAATTATACAAAGTGAAACAGCTGAAGGAAAATCTACGATTAAGTTTTCCATAACATCAACATACAAGTTTTATAGAAATACACATAAACACGCTTTGCATATATATATCAATATACCTCATCAAGGCGGACACTGAAGGCTAAATGCTGACCATTATTTGACCTTCATAAACGAATAAACAATCAGATGAAGAGAAACCATAATAATTGATCCAAATATACAGGTAAATTAGGTCTCTATATGAAGAAAACATCAATATATAAAGGAAAATATGCAAGGAAAAGATGATGAAGGAACTTTTTCCTTTTTGAGAAAAGGTAAAGAAGAGATGATGAAGAAACTTATAAAGTTGCCTTAAGAAAGAACACTCCTTTATACCATGCCGATTAGACAACATCACAATGGGACTTCCCGGAAATGTAGACCATCACTTCTCATTTTCTACTCTAGTTTCACATTGAATTACGCATTAGGTAAAGTTGCTATCTTCTTCTTGTAATTTAAAGTGATATACAGATTTAATCAGTAAGATAACTGACAGAAAAGACTTAGCTTTTTCTTTTAGATATGGTAAACTCCACCATACAAACCCCCTTTACCTAGGAGCCCAACAATGGTCCTTTCCAACTTTGTTATCGTAGGTGACTCAAAACCCAACCTTATCATTAGAGGTGGAGGGTTCTTACCTAGAATATCCCTCCCTCAGATAGGAAATGCTGAACTATAAATGAAAAGCTTTTATAGTTTTACTTATTGCAAGTCATTCAAATGCTTTTGGAAGATCAAAGTCATCTACTGGTTCACCAAGCGTCAAGTGTGATGCTCAGTCTATCGGATTATCTCCTCTCATAAATGATATTCATTTCAATAGTGAAGTTGCAATAGGTCATTATTTAATATTGAAAGTTTAGTCCACTTGGAATTCATCACAATCTTGCCCGCTTAAGGAAAATCTGCCTCCCATTTGGGACGAAATGACTTTTCAAAAGTACAAAACTAGCTGGTTACTATCTCCATAAAGGTTAGAAGTAAGAAGACTGAATTAGATTGTTATCTCTACCCATTAACGATACCTTTTTTGACTTCCAGTTTACTTTTGCCATATTTGACATGACAAATATGGAGAAGGTAGGTTAGCTTACAGTAATATAGAGAACTATTAGTTAATTTTATTATCCAGCATCGAATTTTTAGAAAATATTAGATTAACCCTACCTTATCATCTGAGAGAACATTTTACATCTTTAAATTGTGTCAGTCAGAGATGCATGGAATAGTTCATTTTTGTAAGTTCGTAACTGTCACAATTGGAAAATCTAGTGTAACTACTTGATAGTATCGTCTGAGTCATTAGAGATAATAAATAATATTCAGAGAAGTATAAAAATGTCGTCAAATTTAAAATAATACTACTACAAAGTGTTATTATGTGTAAAATTTGTTTCTTAGTGTAGCTTTCGTCGCAATTCAATGAAAAGGGTCACTCTTTCAGTATGGACTCCCAAAAAAAAAGGGTACCAAAAATAATGGGATCAAATGAGTATTATATACAGTTATATTAACTGGTAAGCTTATTATAAAGATAAAGCCATTACACAGTAACTCAAAGAACACATAAAAAAGTATGTAGAAAGAGATTACCATGTCACGAAATTAATTTTAGCACCTTCGGGGAGACCCTGGATCTCTTTTTCCGGTCCTAGGCTACCATCTTCCATTAACTGATGGATGGCTATACCAGTATAGAAAGACCTGATAAAGAGCATCATAAGATCCTGTATGGGTGCTGCTTACTGACAATTGAAGTACTACCACCATCAAAGCATCAATCTTACTATTTTTAAAACAAGAAAACACTTCTTTCTAAGATTTAAAAAACAAGGAAGAAGAACTATACCAGCAAGGAGAGCTTAATCTATGTAAGAACATAAGAGACACCAACTATACAGCCAGAGGAAATAAAATAACCTAACATAGCGTCTCCAGCACTTGAGTGCTTGAAGGAAAGATCATGAGAAGCTTCATCATTACTCACATGCGACTCCTGGTATTACATTTCCCATCGATGCGGATTCCAGCAAGCTTCTCTTCGGGTCTTGCTAAATCTGACAAAGGTGGCAAGGATCTCCGCTTAAGAAACAGTATTTTATCCCTTAATGGAGAGAATGATAGTGCTGGAAGTGGTGGAGCATCAACAATATCTCTAATCTCAAAGGGAGGAAGACGATATCCCGTGACTGATGCTGATTCTACATCTGGTAAAGTTAATAAGAAAACAAGAAGATTTAATCACCATTTGTAAACTATGCTAATTCTATTCAAAGAAAGAAAAAAAGAGTTAAAGAGTCTCTAAACATGGAAACCAGGGCAATGAAAAGAATGGGAAAATAAATGAACTTATGAAATTTACATTACCACACACCCCACCCCACCCAAAAAAAAAAAAACTTAATTAGCCTATCCAGTTTTATCAATGGAAGGGAAATACCCATATGTAAACATAAAGCTTGTGCAGTGATAGGGGAGAAAATACATGAAGCAAAGGAAGAGGCTTTACAGATGGGCATGGAGAAAAGCGAATGATTTTGTTATTGTCTTCAAGCACTAAAACAGTGAGGATAATTTTCATCTATGATCCAAAGCTTTCCAGCTTATAAATCCACTGAAGGAGGCTTTAGCTATGTTACTTCAATAGGAAGTTAAATTGCCTCAGAGATGAGGAACAAAAAGCACATCATTTCATCCTAAGGAGTTCATTTAAATGCGAGTTGCCTTACGGCCTAAGATCTGGAATAAGTGCATGTGTACTTTGGCAAAGATTCTCCTTTCTCTGTGTTTCTCATTTTAGCATGTAAGGAAATCATTTCTTCAGTAGCACATTCAAAGAACTTTTAGATGCTAACAACTTGCAGGAATGAAAATCAAAGAGTATCATACCCAAATCCCATAAAATTCTTCAAGAATTAAATGGCTAATATAAATCAATCAATCAACAATCCACAATCCAAACCAGTTGGATTGGTAACACAAATCCCTTTTCATTGATTCCACTCAATCAGATCCTTTCCATTCCAATAAAAAGAATTGGTTTTTAAACCAAACTAAACAAACTCTAAATCCCACACTTCTCTAGTTCTCTTCTCTAAAAACTTACATAAATTTCTATTCTAATAGAGAACAACTAGTTTAGCCCCAATATATCAACTAAACGGCTAAATAGCAGTACTGCAGCGGTTGTCTTACTTTATCCATTTTTTACTAAAACAGGATTCATTGACATCACCTATGAGAATTCTACCAATTATTCTCCTTTTATTCATCAAAGCTCCTCCCAATCTCCATCAAGTTAAGGACTTAGCCATAACCTATTATCGGAAGAATGGAATACATCATTTACTAACAGAGTACTCAAGCTCCATCTCATTCCAGTCCTAAAAAATTATATTTCAAGGCAAAGTGATAATTCTCTGAATCATATACTTATCTCAGCACGGATAACTAGCTTAGACCCAACTCCCAAGTAGTTAGCATCACGAATTAAGTTTAACTCACAGCACTAAGGGAAAAAAGGAAGAGTTAATCCAAAGTACCGTCATCATAAGCAACAGAAGCAGTAGCATCAGCAGCGCCATTAGAACCAGTGCCATTTCCGCCGTCCTCAGCAGTAAGGGCGTTTACGGGGACAAGATGGTGAAATCTAGAGGAAGCCATGGTGGATTTCGCCTTGAATTGCTTGCCGGCGACGAATCTTCTAGCTTGCACGCGGAGCAACGGCGGCGAATGGAGGCGTTTGACGGCGAGAGGGAGAGAAGAAGATGAGAAGAAGAGGGTTTTGGGAAGAAAGGGAGAAGTAGTAGAGTGTAGAGAGAGTAAAGAGAAACGATGATAGACTTTGGGAAGGCTCATCGCATCATACAATTCAATTATTCAACCAAATCCATTTGACAGATTCCAAAGTTAATGCTTTTTCCTTTTTTATTCAACACTTGGCATGAGATGCCTTGTTTTTTTCAAGATATTTAAATTTTAGTGGGAGTGGAAAATACTCAAAATTAAAAAGAAAAAATATATTAAAATTCGAATTCTTCTAACACTATTTTGTGAATGTTAGTCAAGATTCCTTTTATATTGTGAAAAAATATTAGCCATTAGCCACCATACCAAAAAAGAATGGCTAAAACTCAATTGAGAAAAGACAAAAAAAAATTAACGGAAGTTCCAGACTCGCAGTCTAGTGATATTAGTGAATGTCTCTTATACAATAAGTTTGTGTTCGATTCTCACGTTCCTTCTTTCTTGAATTTGCAATGTAACGGGATTTTTAAAAGAATAACGATAAAGTAATGAATTTACAACAAGTTTGACAAAGTCAAGGAATATTAATATTTACATAGGGAAGGTCATTCTTTCACTAACTAGAAATCAACAAGAGTGAGTTGCTTTCTCCATCACTCTTTTTAGTCTTGGTGAGGTGAAGTAGAAACTGCAGCCCATTTCCCACATCATACAATATTAGACCCAACCTCCCACCAATCCAACTACCAAAATGGCTTCCCAAAAGAAAACCCAACCACCTAGTTTTCCCTTCCCCAATAATTCCTCCAATATAAGACCCCAACAATGTGCCAACACTTCTAATAGTTGCCTCATACAATGTGCCACCAACATATATAGTCTCAAAAAAGTCCCATCCAGATGACACCATTGGCCCCATAATGTGTTTTGCTTGTAAAGATGCTCTTTTTGCTGCAGCATTTCCAACTTGCTGCCCTGTTTTCACTGCATCTGCAAGACTTAGTCCTTTGGACAAGCTTTCTTGGACTGCTTCTTTAGTTGCTTCATCTCTGACCTTGAGAACATGAGTTGCTCTAATGTAGTTTAAATAAATCTTGACCAATTCCTTGAGTATGCAGCCTATGGTTCCATAACTCATGTCGAAGCAGTTTATGAATGTGAATCTTTCTGAATTGCTCCTCGAAGCTGATTCTTCTCCGATCAATTGTCTACATTTTTCAGCTGCAGAGGAAAAACATGAGAACATCTTTGCTGATGATCAACTCACAAGAACATAAAAATAATAACAAGTGGAAAATTTGACAAGATTATGTGAACAACAACAATTACGTCTCAATTCCAAGCAAATTGGAGTTGACTATATGAATTCTCATTAATTATCCATGTTATTCCATTTAAGTTGATTCGCGGTTCAATATTATCAAAATTAGTTTCTCTAACAGTAAAAGTTTTCGACATATTCTACTAGCATATAAAACACTAACAATTCTAAATGATTCGTAGCAAACATGAAGAATTAGGAGGCGAATGTACGTAGATATACCTATGAAACTCAGAACCAGAATTGTTGTCAAAGAGAGCAACTGTGCCCTCATCTTTGCAGAAATTTGTCCTACTTTTTTTTGTGTCAAAACTTAAGGACCTAACTATTTTTTTGCATGAGGAGGAACAGGGAAGGGATATATTTATCACTTTTAAGATGTTAATTTAATATAGATCCTAGAGGGAAAGGAATCTTGAAATCATTTGTCCTTAAAGAAAAGGAATGCAAATAAAAGTGTTCAGGTAAAGGAAGCAAAGATGCTTTAGAAACAGGAAACTTAAGTTCAAAACTAAGCACAGATACTCCATCCTAGTTCAAGTTTTTCTCACTTCTGTACGCAAAGTATTTTCAATTTTTTCATGTCGATTGATCAAAAAATTTAAAAAATATTTTCTCTAGAAAACAAGTTTCTTATAAATAACGAACATGACTTCCCTAATGAAAAACAAGTTCTTTAAAAATTAAGTTTCACAAGTGACATTTCACATTGATTGTGTGATCTCCACCCTTCAACACGCCTCGTTTTTTCAACCCCAACCTCATAAGTCATAGCCCCCATCACAACCACCCCATCTCCCATATTTATTTATCTGGATTATATACGGATATTTTTTAACTATTATTTGTTTTGCTTATGTATCAAACATAAACAAAATAAATAAGAAACTTACTAATTATTTTCCTAATGAAAAATATTTTCAATCCCCATTTCATTCTCTGAACCCAAAAAAAAAATTAAAAAAACTAATGGATAATTTAGGAGAACATCCAAAACTTTGCTAGATTATTTCTTAAAATGATGCTTAAATCAACTTGTTCACTGGCGCTGAAATAGTTAATTAGAAACTGACCAATTTCATTTTTTCTGTGATTACAAGAATAGATCGTTTGATTTATTTCCCTAAAATACCTATGTCGACATCATGAATGACATGGAATAACAAGTGTGTGGTGTCCTATAAGGAAAAAACAAGCATATCCTTTGATTTTTCGAAAGTTTGGACTTTTTAGTGTTGAAATATCTTTGGGAAGTTTGAAACTTGAGATTCATCTAGTATCACTCTATTAACTAATATTTATTCACTTAATTTAACATAGTATTGTATCAAGTTCTATTTTATATCTCAAATAACACGTTCAACTTATTATGAGCAATTACCTATATATAATTATTTTGAATTTAAGTAATTATAATATTTTTTTCAATTTGTTTATCCTATTTTCTTTTTTAGTCTATTTCATAAGGAATACTTTTTTCATTTTTTGACAACTCTATAATTTCAACTTGTCACAACATGTTTATGACGACAAGATTAAACAACAGTTTAGTACATTTGACATATCTTTAATTTAAAATCACAAAATTTAAAAGTCTTTTTTACCTTCTTAAATGTTGTGAAGTCAAAAGAAACGAACAAATTGAAACTGAGGAGTGAGGAGTATTAAAATGTATAAAGTTGAACTACTAGTGCTTGAACCCTTTGCTCACACTTCAATTTGAACAACTGATTAACAAGGACTGTATATTCAACTTAACTAAGCTCAATTGTTTGATTCAATCAACCTTGAATTTCTGTGAACAATAAAAAATCCATGGCTGAACTGGACCATCCATCATCTAAAATTCAATTAACACACGGAATAATATCAAGCTTGATGCTTTAGATTTTGTATTTTTGTACCATAAAGATCTTTTAAAAGATATTTTACCCCAACACTATCTCTCAAGACGTGCATATCTTTCTTTGGTTATAAAAATGATAAGAAATGTGTGCTCACTAGTCATTCCATCCTCTGCTTATATATAACCACCTTATCACACGTAAAACATATCATAACAGAGTAACCACACACACAAAAAATGGCAACAACTGCTGGTGTTAGTCTCACTAGTCCAAAATTCTTAGCCAAAAATTCCAACTCTCCCAACTTTAAGCCATTTAAGTTCCCATGCCTTAACAATCCATGGAAAAAATCATCAACAAAATTTGGGCTTGTGTGTGCAGCAGCACCAGATAACAAGCTTTCTGACCTTGTGGCTGATAGTGTTAAGGGGGCAGAGGAAACCTGCAATGAGAATCCTGCTAGTGGAGAATGCGCGGCGGCATGGGATGCAGTGGAAGAGGCAAGTGCAGCGGCTAGTCATGCAAGGGACAAGAAGAAGCAGGAAGATGTTTTGGAAAATTACTGCAAGGAAAATCCAGAGACTGATGAGTGTCGTACATATGATAATTGATACTACTATATTTGTGTTATTTAAGCCTTGTGCTTTATTTATTCCCAATTTGAATCTTTAATGCTATGGATTAGGCTATTGATATGTATACTGAAAGGATTCTTCCTGTTTGAATTAGTCTCAAATACTATACAAACATTTTGATGTTGTCTTAAAGATTTTAAAATATGAAGAATTTAAGGACTGCCGAGCTAACCTTTTGACAAAATTTATATACCTTTTGTCAAAATTTATATATGTGTATATGAACACAGAAAGTATATTCTGTATATACAATATGATTTTTTTCGAAGGAGTTCAGGTAAACATCCACCGGCCCTCCTAGATCAGCCCCTGCCTAAAAGCCTTGATCTGCTTTGTGTGAACCAGAATCTTTTGTCTGTTGCTTGAACCTATTAGTAGCTCTTAGATGGTCCGAAGAGATAATTTTAAATACTTGGAGAGACAAATCAGAAAAATGGCAGACATCAAAGAAATTGATTCATTATTTGTAACATATATGACCTATCCAACCCATATATTCTATTTTTTTTCTGTATCTTCTGGTTCATTCAACAATGTAATTGAGACTTATAATTAGTGACGAGAACTTGAAACTTACTAGGTTTTATGCCTTTTCTAATAATGGTGTTATTTGAGCAATACGGATAATTCTACCCACTAAAGACTTACACAAGTGGAGAATATCTTTTATGCTTTTACAACAAATGCCATCTTTACTTTTAACTTTAAATCAAAAGCTATGGAATAGTTTCATGCTCGAAATCCCTTTTGACGCAAATTTCCTACTCCCGACAAACTCCCCCGTACCTAATCCATGGCGAAAGATTGAAAGAAAAAGAAAAAGATCATTTGGCTTCCACTTTCTACCGTCTAATCATTCATTATTGGATGTTTTAGCCCAAGAAGTTGATGAATAATAAAATTAGCTGAGTGTTCTCATTAACAAAAACTCATTCAAATATAACAATTCGTTATGAATCAATTCAAGTCCAATGTCGATACCTCTATTGGGTAGAGAAATATAACTAGGTCTGGCCTTCACAAAGCTTGATTGGGGATCCAGGCCCAAGTGGATGCGTATTATGATCATATTTAGGCAAAGTCTATATCAGTGTATCTATCTATCATCCTGCTTTCTCTAGGCCTAGTTCCTAGTTCTTACTTACAATATTTCTGCATTTCCATTCGTAGTCATTAGTGGATGATGTATTAGCCTAGTCATTCCACTGAGACAGCGGATATTTGCCAGATCTTTGACATGGTAAAAGGTTGTCTTTGCACAAAACTTGACAGGATGGTTTGCCTCAGGCCAGGGCATACGATGTACTGAAATGGCAAACCTATTTCTTAAGAAACAGAAGATACATGTTGGCAATTTTGTATTTGACATGTAAATATCAACGATATCATGAAATTATACACGGATTCTCCACTAATTAAGTATCCATTCAGCTAAACATGCGCAACTTCCGCAGACAAAATTGGCCAGTTGCATTGGTTGAAAATTCTTTTCTGAAGACAGTATAAGAGTTGAGTTAGTCTACTTTTTCTTCTTTTTGGTACATATAGTCGATTGGGATGAACAAGGTTAATCTGCAGCTACGGACTATGATAATTTTGGAGTAACCTTCATGCTCTAATTCTTGAACGCCCTGTCGCATCATTCAAAAGATCCAAGTAACACTTCCCACAACATTGTAACAAGCAGAAACACAATTACTCACAACTAGTTGAATGAAAAGAGCAATCTTGCAGAAACAAAAAAGGGTCATCTCATTCACACAACTTAAGATTTTTATTTATAAAACTAGAGACTAAAGATCATTGACAAAGTACAAGAAACTGCTAATCCACCAATGCTAAACATTGAAGTAGAGAATCCATAGCCATAAACTGACACACAGCTAGCACAAGGAAAGCTACCGACTCACATTGCAAATAAACAAAATATAGTGACTGCATAAAGGAAAACTTAAGCAACCAGTAACAAGGCTCTCTTCCGCTGCAACTGTTGCATGTAATCGAATCCAAGAGGATACAAGGAGCACCCCATTAAGCAAGAACCCGAGCTAACATCATGGTAGTCCAAAAGTGCAAAGAGGTTGCTCAAAACTGAAACATGTCAGCAGAGGCAGTAATAGGTTGAATTGGGCAAGGGAGCTGCCAGGGCTCAAGCAAAGTGTCTGGAATTTCAGGGATGTCCACAGTAAGTCCATTAGCATCAGCCCAGAAACGAGTGAGGGAATTCAGCGAATCCAAGCGTTCAGTCAGTTCAGCCATTTGAGCCCTCAAGACATTGTTCTCCGCATCAAGGGTTTGGTAGTTTCTTCCAACAGAATGAATCTTCTCGCGCCAGATAGCGCTCTGATTCTGCAGCTGCGTCAATTGGCTCATCGACTCCTCCAAATGCTGCTGCTTCTTCTTCCGTGACCGCCTTGCAGATTCACGGTTGGACTCCATTCTCTTTCGTTTTCTCTCATCATTAGTAGCATATCGCTGGCCATCAGAACCCGAACTAGCTGGTTGCTGAGTCGAAGCCATGTCTTTGTGTCGTTTGTTCAATGGGAAGTTTATTTGACTAAAATAGGAATTCAAAGAAGGGGGAAGGTAACTACTGTTTTCTTGTTTTCTAATTCAAACAGGAAGAGGGTTCAAGGGTTTTGAGTGGTCTAATTCATGAAAACACATAGAACCAGTACAGGAAGACAACAGAGAAAGAGTGCATAATGCGAAATCGACGCAGGTGGATCATGAAGAATTTGAAACTAACATAGAGAAACTATTTATGAAACCTCAATCAATGAAACAACAAACGATGGTTGTTGCGTAAATCCAAATCCAAACAGTGCCTTCAGCAATTAAACGCAAATCAATCTGCAAGACACAAAACAGAACATCAAAGTATTAGGAAAAAAAAATAGAACAAATTCAACAAAAGCAGGTACAAAAATCAATCAAACCGACACAATCACAATTTAACTAAGATCGCCTACATGAATCTTCTTTATCCTTCCCGATCTATTCGAGTCTAAAAAGATTCAGGATTACTCATAATTAAACTAATTCTACAAAAACCCTACACAAAAATCCTAAAAGTCTTCGCTAAACTGGATGCGCTGGGTTATTACCCGATTAAGTTTGAAATTAAATTTATACTACCCAATCATGGATATCCATTTGGGAAGTGCAAAAAATTAGGCTGGAATTATAATTCTACAATTATAATCTCGAGATGATTTAGTCCGCCTAACAAACAACCTCAAAGCCAACCCAATTCATCATCAAATTAAACAACCACATGCAAGCAAAAATAAAAACTAGAAAAAAAAAGAAGCAAAGGCAAAACGGAAAAGAGAGAACAAAAAAAAAAAGAGAGATAAAGAGGAAAATAATTGAGACATACCTATCAAATGAGAACCAAAGATGGGTGAAAGAAGGTCTAAGTGTTGGTAAGAACGGTGTTTATATAGGGAGAGGAGGTAGGCTTTTTGGTAAATATATACATATATTTGTAATTTTTTATAAAGCAATTAGTGCGATTGACGTAATCAGTAACGTGGTTGGCGTGTAAATTGAAAAAGTAGTGATGACAGCTAAGCAAAGGAAAAATTGTTTCGTCGGTATATAATAAAAAACAAAGGAGTCTTCCACGGATCTTCTCTTTTCTGTGGGCGATATTTTTTATTTTTTTTTTACCATCTCATTTACTTAATTATTCTTTTTTTTCTTAATTATTACTCAAGTTAAATAAGATTATTTTAATTGTTAAATTTTTTATGTTACTATAACTTAATGAGTCTTAAAAACTACATTATCAACTATTACCATTTTTTTTCTAACAACCAATTGATTTTCAGCATCACAACCAGTCATTTACTTAAGTATAATCACTATCATCAATCATTATAACCACAATAATCATTATCGACGTTTATCAATATGTATTGTTGAAACACCATAACTGTCACGTAGTCACAATTTATAATTATCACCATCAATCATCATTACAACTACAGTCATCAATTACTTTTGACAATTATTATCATTGTTCACCATTATATATCGTCAATCATCATCATCATTTACCACCACCATTATCAATCACTATGATTCATCACAATTATCAGTCGCCACCATCAATCATTACTATTATGCATCATCACTTCTAGATACTATTCATACCATTATTATTAGTCAACATCATTCTCAATCGCTCCAATTTGGTATCACATTGTTATGATTCAAGTCCATGGCATTTTATCCATCGGCAGAAGTTGAGTAGCATTCGAGCTTCAAAGATGAGTAACATCTATATCATAACAAGTCAACCTAGGTAAAAGGAATAGATTCTCCTTTGAACTTCTCATGAAAAGTCGAACACATACTTAAACTGTCATGACGACCTACTAAACATATTTACTACTTAAAAGTGAATTTATTTCCCCTTCGCAATGTATAAAATCAGTAACATAATACATTGTAATTTTTACACACATACCATGTCATTACAGAACCCCACGTGTATTTTTTCTATTTTTTTTCTTCATTCTTTTATCTCTAATTTCACCCCTCTCACTCTCTCTACGTGAAATTTCATTTTGTTACATCACTTTTTTTTCTTCTCCATGGTTGAAACAAAATCAACATTTAACTTCTTCATATTATGCATATAGATAAAGGTTATGACTTTACAAGTCTTTAATATTTTTCATTTTTTAAATTATTATTTATCGGTTAATTTATTACATAAGTACCATTAATTTCACCATATGCCACATCACAATTGATTTCATCATTACCATCAAATCCACCATCGATAGTCAGTTTCACTACCCTCCATCATACCTTTTTCACCAAAATTCATAATATCACCATTCACTTAATCCACCACCAAAACTCAACATATCATTGTCATCAATACAAAATCATATGATAAGTCGAAAAAAAATTAGCTTATGCAATTGGAAGAAATATGATAGAATCGTGTGGTACTCTATTTAATGAATCTAAAATTGGAAGGAATTATTTTTTAATGTCTCATCAAAAAAAAAAATCAACCAATGAACTCCACTTTTTGAAATACCTTCATCAAATCTTAGTTGAGAAATTTCAATCCTCAAGCTTGTTTAAAGTCTCTATCATCGTCTAGACTTGTACATTCTTAAATTTAAAAAAATTATGCAGTACAATTCATTTAAAATTCGTGAAGAAGAAGATGAGAAGAAGGGCTAAGGATGGACAACAAAAAGGGCGAGAATAAATATCATTTTTATTTATTTGTGGCTTTAATTTAGACTCAAATATACTATTTATTTTATATTTAATTTTTACCACATCAACTTTTAGGGTGATATTAAACATTTCTTAAGTAATACATGTGTCTAATAGATCGTCATAATAATCTAAGTGTGTATTCGACTTTTCAGAACAAATTCAAAGAAAAATCTATGGTTTTACCTCTCAACCTACATTTCTATTCCAAAACAAGTTAAAAAACATGAAAGATCTTAAACTTTCTAATGATTTTGATCCTTTCATCTTCTTTTTTTTTTTAACTTTGTTAATAATGTTATACCAACATTTCCATTTGTTCTTTGAGTTATGGAGTGAAACACAAAATTTACATCTTAACGTTATGTGAAAATATTCTTTTGCATCGTAAGTATCTTTTAGAGTCATAACATATATGGTTGGATGGTCATGTCATTGTGAATTTTTAAAGAAATTCTCCTTAGTTTAGAAAGTACTAAGTCCAGGCACAACATCTTTCTTGCTCGAAGGAATTATGCATAAGGTGTTGAATTAGCTTTCACTTTTTTAGAGTTTCTCTATTGCGGATCAATTCAGTGCTTGTAAAGATGGAGCGATAAAAGTTTTTTCTTGAGAATTCAAGAGAAGATCATGACGAAACAAGCCATTTAATATTAATCAACACGATTATTTTATATTTCTTTTATTCACATTAATATTTTGATGTTCAATTGAGTTCAGTTTATGTTTTAAACTTTATTTTTTCATTGATTCTCTTTATAGCTTTCAACTTTATATTTCTTTCATATTAGCATGTTCTCTGTGTAACCTTTTTATTTTATAATAATTTGATATATGAAACAAATTAACTTGTAATTAAAAATACATGGCAACTTACAATTAGTGAAAATCGTACACAAGCTTTAAAAAAGGAAAAAAACACAAATGAGAGGAGGCTTTAAACTATGAAAAGCTAAAAAATTGAAAAACAACTTCATCAATGATCCTCGTTGACAAAATCTTTTCTGATTATATAGAGACGTATTAAGTTGAAGAGCTCCTAACATCACCACTTGGTGCTAATGATACAACCACATATGGTCTTGCTTGGCATTTGGGACAACATATTGATTCAAGTAATATAGAGTCATTTGTCTTTATTGCTAATAGTATTTTTTGTGATTTTTCGTATTTGTTAGTGTATATTTTTTTTAACCTTATAATGTGAAATATGATTAACTTTTACTATTATTAATCTCTTAAAAGTTTATTTATTTTTTGCGTAACTTTTTCTAATCAAAGAATTAAATTATGTCTCCTAGGGGATGCCTGGTGTTTGAGGTATTGGTATAACAGTATGAAGATTTTGAATTTAAATTCAAATTGGCATACTTTGTTGGAACCTATGTACCCCAGCCTTTTGGACAGAATATAATAGAAATTTCTATTTTTTAGCTGTATAAGCTGGTATAGGCAAGTTGGCTCGAACACCAGTGAAATAAATAAAGTTATACGATTAAGTTCTTGACATAATGATAAATTAGACAACTTTTTGTAATCTTTTTCTCTCAAAATCTGCTATTTGTAAATTGAGAGCATATCATCTAGTGTTGCAGTAAAATATCCAAAGAGAAAATCATGTTCAAAGAACTGAAGGAGGAAGAAAGTATCTTGAAACATTGTATTAAGAAACTTAAAATTGTTGGGGCAAATAGAATGACTCGTGTATCCCAGTCAAGAGAAGCACCAAATGAGCAGGTAAGTGATAAAAATATTTGTTTAATATTTTTATTCTTGACATATATTTTGGTACAATACTTATTGTCTAACTCATTACTCTTAATTTTGAAAGAATTTCTTTTCAGACACATGAATCTTACACCTAATGATGACACAATCTCAACATAATTTACTATGTACACACCAATTTTCAAGCAATTATCTTCATCCTCTTCATCAATAAACTATCAATGTAGAATATAATATTGCATTATGTTATTGGTATTCGTCTTATGGTGTTAAGTATGATCGATTTTTGCAGAATGCGATATTTTATTTCACATTGATACTTCTATCGATGAAGAGGATAAAAATAGTTACTTGGAAATTGATGTTTATATGCAAGATGATAAAGAAATTGTGCCTGCGTTAAGCGTAAGATACATGTGTGCAAAAGAAATTTCTGACAAAATTATGAGTATAAATTAGACAATAAATATAGCATCAAAATATACATCAATAATAAAAACATCAAGCAAATGCTTTTATTACTTGCATGTTCACTTAATACTTCTTTCAACTATAATCATTATATTCGCCTTAATAATTTTAAGTTTCTCAATATGCTATTTTAAAATAATTACTTCCTCCTCTAGTTTTTTGGACAATATTTTTTGCAACACAAGATAATATAAACTCATTGGTGTTTGGACTAACTTGTCATACAATTGAAATGTATTGATTTTCATGATATTCTGTCCAAAATGCTTGGACAAATAGATATCAACAAAGTACGTCATTCGAATTCAAAATTTTCATGTTATTACACCTATTCCTCAACATTAGACATTTCCTAAAAGACGTGATTTATACCTTTTAATCTAAGAAATTTATGCAAAATTAATGAAATTTTAAAAGATATACAAAATTGCAAAAATCAATAATATTTCATATCATAAAATTAAAAGAGAAACATACTCTAAAATATTATTGAAGTTCTTCAATTAAGGGTAATGTATGTTATTTGATTTTAATTTATCATGAAAATTAAAAATAACTAAATTTATCACAACAAAGAATAATTTATCTATGATTTCTATTAAAATATTTAAATAAGTTCGGATAAAAATTATTTAAAATAGGTAAATAACGGTATAAATTTTGTGCAACAAACTAGGAATGAATCGTCCAAAACTATAAATAATGAGTGTTTTTATAAAATATAAAAGTTTGAGATAATTTTTAAATTTTTAAAAATTTCCAAATATCAGAATTTGACCTAAATTCTAGTTTTTTTTTCTAGAATTGCAAACTTGAGATGTTTGCCAAATATATTTATACAAATTATAGAGCCAAACACTAGTTTTCAATTTTTTTATTTTATGTTTTTCTCAAATATATTGGTGGCCAAACGGGCCTAAATCGTGCGTGTAAGGCGTGTAACTATAAATTAAAGGGGCGATTGAATTAGGAAATCAGAAATTATCAGATTCAGCATCAATTTCACATTTCGAAAATCACAATTGGCAGACGAAGAACACTGGCATTGTGTTTGAAAAATTTCACTGTCAAATCCTGAATCATTCGAAACAAAAATGGGTGTAGATGATGCGCTGATGGACGATAAAGCTAAGCGAATGAGAGATCTGTTATCAAGTTTCTATTCTCCTGATCCCAGTTCTCCTTCAAAGACGCCCAATGCTTCTTCCAGATTCGCTACATTGGACACCATCAACACCACCACATTCGACGTCGATCAATACATGAACCTTCTTGTATGCCTCACATCTATATTTTTTCTTCTCATATGACTATGTTTGATTTATAGTGAGTTTAGATGGTAATTTGATGTATGCATTATGTTGTAAAATATCTAAGAACATCGCAAAGTTGGAGGAGTGATATATGAATTGGAATGGAGGGAGTACTATGACAAATTGTTTGTAGTGGCACCTTTTTTGAGATCACAATGGTATAAGTTCCATATAAATGCGTTACCATGTTGAGTCCTGTTTATTATGATTCATAATAAGTCTTTCTTTCGACGTAGTACCAGTCTTCTGAAATGGAAGAGTGTGACATAAGTTGGATTAGAGCAAGTACCATGAGAAGTGGTTTACACTGTCCAATATTTGGGTTAGAGTTTTCTGTACTACTTTGTGAGCATGTTATGATCTCATGTCTTGTCCATTTATTGTGATTCATAGTACACCTTTGCAAAAGTGGACAATTGTTGTATAAATTGGAAAGGAAAGAGGAAAGAGTGCTGAGAAAGGTGGTTATAGTGACCCCTTTCTCAATAATGTGTATCCTCTTTTTCATAATCTATATAGTATAGTTCCCTGTACTACAGACGACCATGTTATGATCCAATGTTTAATCCCTTTATTACTATTGAATAGATGTCTTTCAGTGTATCTATCTGCATTTATGTGTCACATTTATGTAACCTTATAAAATAAAAAAAAGGGGGGGGGGGTAACATATATCTACTTGGTAACATACTTTTACTGATGAGAAAAAAATCTACCTGGAAACACAACTGTTCTAACTCTTTAAAGAAATGACATAAAACCTGTGAAGTAATTCAATCTCTGCAATTAACAGCTAACAGTGCAAGAAGAAGAAGATGAATTGGGCGTAGGGAGAAAGAGAGAACACATTGTTTGGGAAAATATCTTGCATTAGTTCTAACTGAATGCAGAATGCTGCATATATACACATTGGCAACAAATGACAGCTAAGACCTTCTAACCAACTATGTGCAAATTGCTAACAAACTAATCCTGCATATTTAGCCTAACAACTAATTACAGTTATGAAATAATTAGCTCCCTAACCACTAACCAACTAACTAATGGAAGTTGTTGCTTGTGATTGTACCTCAAAGTACATCAACACACTTGCTAAGCTTCTTCACACTCCCCATCAAGCTAGGAGTATGAAGATATTCTTCATTCCTAGCTTGGACAACAGATGAACATGTGAAGCTCTGCCAAGACCCTTAGTGAACAAATCTGCTGGCTGATCTGCCAAAAGTAGTAACTAGGCCCTCGTGAATTTTCTCCCTAGTGAAATGACAGTCTATGTCTATATGCTTAGTCCTCTCATGAAAGACATGATTTTCAGCTATTTGTTAGTTGATTCACAATCAAAAAATAAAGAAACAGAAACTTTGATCTCCACACCAAGCTCCTAAAACAATCCAGTCAGCCATGCTATTTCTGCAACTGAAGATGCCATTGCCCTGCACTCAGCTTCTGCTGAACTCCTAGAAACAGTAGCCTGCTTCTTGGACTTCCACAAACGTACTGCACTAGATAGCTAGTAATTGACCTCCTACTGTTGATACAGGCTCCCCAATCAGCATCACAAATTTCACAATACACTTTCAAGTGATCATCACTAGTTGCTAACATCAATATTCCTAAACCTGGTGCAAGCTTCGCATATCTTACTAGTCTCAAGGCTGCTTCCATATGTGACCTCTTGGGAGAATGCATGAATTGACTGAGACTTTGCACAACAAATGCAATGTCTGGTCTGGTTGTAGTAAGATAGAGTAGCCTCCCAACCAATCTGTGGTAACTAGCAGGATCTCCCAAGGACTGATCTTCATGAGCTGGTGGTATGTGCTGATCAAACTCAGCTGTTGTGAGTTTTCAATTCTGTTCCATAGGAGTAGTGACAGGTTTAGCACCTGCAAGCCCCATGTCTGCCACTAACTCCAAATCATATTCCATTGTCAGGAAGCTTGCTTTTAAGCAGTATTATGACTTCAATAGCCTGCATGTTGCCACCCTTGTCACAAAAACCTTCTAAGACAGTCATGTACATTTCTTCATACGAGTCCCCTTGCAAGAAGACATTGTAAACATCCATTTGGTATAACTTCCAATGCTTAGCTGCAACAATTGAAATTACTGCTCTGACAGTGCCCATTTTGACCACTGGTGAGAAGGTTTCTTGGTAATCTAGACCCTCTTTTTGACTATACCCCTTCGCCACCAGCCTGACCTTCAATATTTCAATCTCTCCACCTGCTTTGCACTTAATTTTATACCCTCATCTACAGCCTATTGCCTTCTTCCCCTTGGGAAGTGTCACTATTTCCCAAGTTTTATTGTCCTCCAAAGCTTGCATCTCAACCTTCATGCTTGCACCCACCTCTCATCAGTAGCAGCTTCTGAGTAACTAGTAGGCTCAACTTCTGCTGAAAATTTGGACACAAAGCTTTGGTACTTGGCTGATAGACCAGTGTAGTGTATGTGTATGGTTGTAGCCATAGAGTACAAGCAGCTCGTGGATCCTGCTTTGGTCACATAGTCGTTATTCCACATAGGAGGACTGGAACCTCTAATTGATCTTCTAACATTTTCAGGAGGAGCTGTACTATCAACCACTGGCATCACTTTTGGTGGTTGATCTGTCATAACAGTCTTCACAGGTGTAATGGAAGGTGATAAAAGGGATGATGGTGTCTCAACCTGAGGTCCTTCCTGAATAACAGCCAAGTCGGAATATGGAGCTGAAACCAGATCATCATAGAAAAATAAATCATGTGGCTCTGTTGATCTGCTACGCTTACTTTAGAAGGAAAGACTGTCTCCATGAATACCACATCTCTATTGAGAAAGAAGTTTCTGTTTTCAAGGTCATACAACTTGAAGCCTTTTTGAAATGCACTTTAACCAACCAGCACAACTCTCACTGCCCCTGGACTGAATTATCCTGCTTAGTAAGACTTGTGGCAAAGCACATGCAACCTATGATCCTCAGATGTAATAGTGAGGGAGGTTTATTGTATACACGTTCATATGGCGACTTACCACTCAACACAGTGGAAGGTATTCTACTCAATATATACACGGCAACCTCAATACGTAATCCCCAAAATCTATCTGGCAGACTGCCTTGAAACTTAATTGCCTTTGTAGTTTCAAGAATGTGCCTATGTCCCCTTTCTACCACATCATTTTGATGTGGTGTGTATGGACAAGAGCTCTCATGTAGGATACCACAACTCTGAAATAGTTCCTTGCAACCCTGATTGGAGAATTCACCTCCATTATCAGATCTCACCCTTTGAACCTTCTTCCCAAATTGTGTTTTTACCTTAATAAAGAAAATCTTTAACAAAACAAGTACATCAGACTTAAGCCTCATTAAGAAAATCCATGTCCATCTTGAGTGATCATCAACAATAGTCAAGAAATACCTCATTCAATCAAAAGTTTCCAATTTATATGGTCCCCAAACATTCATATGCAACAATTGAAAAATGGAAGCAGTCCTATTAACACTGTGTGGAAAAGGATGTCTAGTCTGTTTAGCAAGTGGACAGACCTCTCAGTTATTCAATGTAAAAGACTCAAGTCTTACTAGTATTGTGGAATAAATGTATCTTTCTCAAACACTCATTGGTACATGACACATCCTTTGATGCCAAGTGATTGCATCTGCTTGTTGTGTTGCAGCCAAGCATCTGTTTATTTCAGCTTCCTTCTTGCTTTCTTGTGTGCACAGGATGTAGAGGCCCTCTTCCTCTTTACCAATCTTCCTCACCCTCCCAGATGAGAGATCCCAAGACACAACAATTTGGAAAGAAAGTTGCAGAACAGTTCAAGTCTTTTGTCATCTTAGAAAAACTGGCACACATAGAACATTCTTAAGGACATCACCTCCTCCTAGGTGATAATTCCCAACATGTGAAACTCTTGCTGAGTCACTTGTGGGCGGTTGTACTTGTCCTGCATTTTCGATCAAACCTTAACCTCGTAAATGCTTGTGATCACCTATCATATGATTAGTAGCACTTGTGTCTACTATCCATTTCACAATATCTTCGTTATCTGAAAAATAGTTACCTGCCATGTTAGCGCTTCCACTGGCACCACTATGAGTATCTTCATAGTTGGACTTGTTGATCATGTGGAGAAGCTGTTGATGTTGGTTTGGAGTGAACATAGGCTGTGACATCATCCCCTGCTGCTGATACTGATTTGGATATAACACTGAGAGGATCTTCCCTGCTGCTGTGGATATATCAACTGCTGTTGGGAATACATCAACTCCTGCTGACCTGCATTTTTATCATCAAACAGATAGTTGCTACCTGCCATTGGCTCTCTTCTTGCCTTTAAAGTCTGCTGGATAGCAAATGAGCCTAGCTGTGGGACTCATGTGCTCATGCATTACTCTACTTGTTCCTGCCACAATCCTTTGGCTCTCATCTTGATTGATCATTGCATTAGCTTGATTATCACTAGGAACCTGCTGCATCATCAAGATCTGGCTTCTAGCTTGACTTTAACCATCACACCATCAAAAACTGTAATACTCTTTGATATTGTAAATGCCCTAGGAATGCTCTCGACATAGGACAATCACAAGAAGATGGGGGCATAATCGAATCATACTCATCCCATACGTCTTTAAGCCTAGAAGAGTAAACAGAAATTGAAGAAACACAAGCAGAGGTAAAAATTTCTTCATGCAATTGAAAAGCCCGAGAACTGTTGATTTTATCGAACCTTTCCCTGAGATCCTCCCAAATAAAGTGAGTATTCAAACAGAAAAGAACTCCAGCAAATAAATCCTTACTTACATTGCACATTATCCACGAAAACATAATTGCATTGCAGCGATCCCATACTCACCCCAAATCTCCTGCATAGTGATCTCTTTTCACTGATCCATCGATGAATCCTAGTTTATTTTTTCCCAATAAGGTCAATTTCATTGCTCTGCTCAACAACGCGTAATTATCTGATCCAGTCAACATGACTCCAACTGATAACATACCAGGTGCATCTCAGGTATACAAGTATAGAGGATGATGAAAATCAACTGTCATAGATGCTGTTGAAACCTCTCCAACAGCTTCTGAAGTCACCATGAAAATCTGGAATCTCAGAGATGTTAAACGAGTAATAAATCCTATAATTCTTCACTGCATGTGAAAGCAATTCCCTTGATTTGGACTCACGATGGCTCTGATACCATTCTGCAATTAACAGCTAACAATGCAAGAAAAAGAAGATGCATTCTGTGTATGGAGAAAGAGAGAACACATTGTTTGTGAAAATATCTTGCATTAGTTCTTACTGAATGCAGAATGCTGTATATATACACATTGATAGCTAATGACAGCTAAGACCTTCTAACCGACTATGTGCAAATTGCTAACAAATTAATCCTTCCTATTTAGCCTAACAATTAATTACAATTCTGAAAATTAGCTGCCTAACCACTAACCACTAACCAACTAACTAATGAGAGCTGTTGCTTGTGATTGTACCTCAAGGTACATAAGCACACTTGCTAAGCTCCTTCACAGAACCTTATGTGTGTAGCATGGTTATTTGCCTTTAACTTAATGTGCTCTTCTGAAAGACTTTTGGTGTGCACACCTCATGTTTACGTAATATTTATCAGAGAGATTATCATCAATCTTACTGTTTTGTCCTGGAGTGTGCTATTCTCCTAATGATGCCAATGTCTTTGAAATGATTGACTAGACAGTGTGATTTTTCTGAATATATAGGTGCAGAAGTCCAATTTGGAAGGTCTGCTTCAGAGGCATGTTGATATGGCTGCTGAGATAAAGAATCTGGATACCGACCTGCAGATGTTGGTATATGAAAATTACAACAAGTTTGTAAGTGCCACAGATGCTATTAAAAGGTAAACCTTTTCTTTGAAAGTAACTGTAAAATATGAGGTATTTCATACTGTTAGTGGCAGACACTTGGGGTACAAGTAAAACTAAATTCTAACTTAGTGTGGCGAGCTTGTTATGACATTATTGGACGTGTCATGGATCCTGAATAATTCAGAAGAAATGAAGTAACATTGTCAGTTTCTTGCACTTGTTATGCTTGGCTTCAGATCATATGTTGATATCACGTTTGGCAGGGTTTTATTTTGTCGTACTCTCCTTAGGCATTTTGATTCAGAACTCACTTAGTGATTGCTTTTTCAGGATGAAGAACAATATTGTTGGCATGGAAACAAATATGGAACAGCTTCTTGAAAAGGTTAGTAGTTTCTTTCTTTCCTTTTTTTAGTCGTCCAAAGAGTTATTTGCTTTATTTGGTTTTAATTTTGACTCAAGAAGTAAAAGATGAAAAGGAATTGTGTGGGAAGTGTTAGATTTCTTTCAATTACTTGCAGATAATGTCTGTTCAATCTAGAAGTGATGGGGTTAATACTTCTCTTTTTGAGAAGAGAGAGCACATTGAGAAATTACATCGGACCCGCAATCTTCTACGGAAAGTTCAGGTACTAAAGTGAGGTATTAAGCTAAAAGATTTTAATTCGCTGCATCTCTACGGGTGTTCATATAGCACTTTTCAGAACTGAATGAATCATGCTGTTTTTTTGAATATGGAAAAAAAGAAAGAAGTCATTTGTTATTTCTAACCTACTGATTTCGGGGCTGGTTAATTATGGAATGTTTATGATTGAAGGGATTAGATGGTGACTGGCTGTGAATTGTATGGTAGAGTCTCCCACATTGGTTGAGAGAATGGACTGATGCCTTTTCATATGCTCTTGGTCAATCCTCAGTTCCTCACTTCATGAGCTAGATTTCCGGTTGAGTTAAACTAAATGTGCATTTTTTTAACATGGTACCAAAACAGCTACATTCATGTTGCCCTGTTTCCATTGTTGGACCCACATGCTTTTTGTTAAAAAAAATTTCCAATTACATAGGGGATCAGGGAAAGGGTAGTGAGAATTGAACCCACCCTATTTTATGGGAGATCCTACTAATACCACTAAACTATAAGTCTTGGTCCCCATGTTATCCACATTCTAGTTTGCCAGGTCTGGGCTTGTCGTGTACAGGGAGGGCAAGGGCATGCTCCCACGTTAGTTGGGGGCATGAGTTGTTGTCTCCTTTATAGTTTTGGACAATTT
Organism: Solanum appendiculatum; assembly: GCA_018342035.1. Taxonomy (NCBI): domain Eukaryota; kingdom Viridiplantae; phylum Streptophyta; class Magnoliopsida; order Solanales; family Solanaceae; genus Solanum; species Solanum appendiculatum. Next base: position 276,220 of record JAGDQO010000328.1, on the reverse strand, counting down.
TCACCTTATGAGCTAGCTTTTGGGGTTCAGTTTGTTTCAAGGTCTATTTTCTTAAGAATGTAACAAATAAAGTAATATGCCATTTTTTATCTGATGAGAAAGTGGATCTCAATAATCGTCCATTCATATTTACTGACCATCTGGTACAGTTTACAACTTCATCAATCTTTTCATTGGGACGTCCCAAAATCACAAGAAAATCATATAAATAGGGATGGAGAGAATGCATTATTATTTGCAGCGGTATAGACTTTTGATTCAGTCTCATCGCATCACTTGCTTTGCTGTCAAAATAAAATTCAGTTTTTTTGTTTATTCTGCTATGTGTAATGTAAGTATACTTCCTGCCCATGATTGAGTGACACATATTTCTTCTTCTTTGGAAAAGAACAGTTCATATACGATCTACCTGCTACATTAGCAAAGTGCATCAAATCAGAAGCCTATGCTGATGCAGTAAAATACTATATAGGAGCCATGCCCATTTTCAAGGTTTGTAGGTATCCTTGGGTCCACACCTTTTCCCTTTTCATGATATAATTGCGTCTATAAATTTTGCTGACAGTATTTTTCTGTGCTAGATATATGGGGACTCTTCATTCCTAGACTGCAAACGAGCCTCAGAGGAAGCAATTGCTATCATTATCAAAGCCTTGCAGGTCTGTAAGTGCTCCGGTTACTTGATTGGGGGTGGCCACTTTATTTGGTGGAGGAAGTTATAGTGTTTGTATAATTCCTACGCACCACATAGATCCCTGTGACTACTTTAAAAGGAGCAGAGGAAAAACATTAAGTAGGGAATGCAATTTTCTGGACATATATCCTGCTTCTTTGGATTTGCTGTCAAGAAATTAGTGAATTGGACTTTATGATGCATATTACTTTTCATTTGCTTTTTTCAGGGCAAGGTATTCTCAGATTCTGAATCCATACAAGCCAGGGCAGAGGCTGTTATGCTCCTTAAGCAATTGGATTTTCCGGTCTGTATCACGCCTCCCCTTTTCTCCCCAGATTCATCTACTTATTGTCTTCTGGTGCATGATTCACTTTGGTCTTGAACTGATTTGAGATAAATTCTTTGATTTTTCATAAGACTTTCCATCTTCTTCTATTGAAGCAAATATGTATTGTAAAAAGTTATCTCATTCCCATTTTGTGAGAGTCACTTCATCTTTTGGAAAATTTAATTACTTTGATCATGATATACACGAACATATTCCAATACTCTACAAACAAATTTTTGGGTCTGTGTCATGCATCACCCCTTCCTTCTTGGTCCATCTACTTCTTTTGCATAGTTCAATTTGGTCTTTAACTGATTTGAGACGAATTCTTCAATTTTGAGTAAGAATCTTCATCTCCTTCATTGAAGCAAATTGGGTAATTGAAAAGTTTCCTCGTTACCCCTTTATGCCACAGTCCCTTTACCTTTTCGAAAATTTAATTTTTTTGATCATGACATGTATGATCATATTGCAATATTTCTACAATCATTTGTTAGATCACTGTTGTCTTTTCATGCAGAAATTGGTCAAATTGAATGCCTAAATTACCTATGTTAGATTATATAGGATAGATGGAGTAAATTTTGTGGTGTCTAATTGTTATAATTTCATAAAGCTTCTTTTCCTAGTTTCACTATCGATCAACTGAAAGTACTCTATCGTGGAAAAATTGTAGTATGCATCAACTTGACACATTATACACTGATGTAAGAATGGTTAACTGGGAAAAAACAAGAAGTCACCAAGTGGAAAAGTTCTATTTTCTTGTGTTCTTGAACAATATCTCAGAAGAGCTCTTTACTATTTCATATTCTCAGACATATTTTCTAGTCCTTTTTCCTGCCATATGGGGTTGCTCTTTGCTGTCTTATTTTTCTCAAACTGTGACTTTTCTCTGTTGACTCACATTTAGGTCAAAGTGCTCAAACTTCTTAGCTCTGAAAATGGAAAACATAATAGTTGAACAGATCGAGAAGAAAACTCATATTATTATATATGAAGAAAAGGGGAAACATAATTGTAGAACAGATCGAGAAGAAAATTCATATTATTATTTACGAAAATGAATGCACATCTGTTTTATACCTTGGATTACCATCAGAACCCTCATTCTTTGGATGAGAACTTGAAAATAACTATTCAAGTTCGTGCATTGAGGGACAGAAAATTGAGTGCATCCCTATTGATACAACCCTGATATCTATTCTTCAGACTTGTAGTGCAATATAAGGCTGGAAGTCAATTGTCTTGTTGTTGTGACTTTACCTTTGGAATTATATGTCTGTGTTGCAGGTTAATAATTTGAAAGAGCAACTCTTTGAAAAGTTAGAACAGTTCCTTGTGGATCTCCATCTAGAGTATAAGGAAATAAGATATGCTTCATCAGGTCTTGGTGGGATTCCTGTATCGGCTTCTTCCAGTGCTCATGAGGTATGTCAAAGAAATATAATTAATATGCCTGGAAACTCTATGCTTGCAGTGATATGCACAATGTGGCCAGAACTTCTAACATCTATAAACATTTAATAAACTTCATCAGACATGACTTCACATTGGTATGAAAGAGAATACCTTCATTGAGAAAGGTGGCGTCCACTCATGCCGGTATCACATATTTACACTCAAACAAAGAAATAATGATTCTTGTCAGTGTGTGGAAATACCAAAAGAGAACAGATATGGTAGCTTAAAAATGCTTCTGACAGAAACCTTCTGGAGTATCACTTATTTTTCTCCTTTCCAGTTATCTTACTGTGCTTGACAAATTGTCATGTTCACAACTTTAGGCTTCTATTCGTGAATTTGCTGAGGCTGTCCGTGCTTATCGAGTTATTTTCCCTGATTCCGAACAACAGCTCTTCAGACTTGCAAAAGAGTTGGCTACAAAGTATGGATGCACTTCTTTTTTTCCTCTCCTCCCTTCACATCTGGAGTTGATCTTGCTTTCTGGATATCGTTTGTGCATTAGTTTTCTACATCTGATCAGTATAACAGAGCACCTCTTTCGAAAACTTTAGGCACTTTGAAGCCACAAAACAGCACATCAAGGAGCAGGTCACTTCAACAGACCTTGTTGCCATGTTGCGTAAGTTCCACTCACTGTTACTTCAGCATCACATTTAGTGTTAATCTTTACTTTGTTTGCAATGTTTGGTCCTCTTTCGCCTTTCTCTAGGGATTCAGAACCATAGTTATCTTTCACCATTTGCCATCTGCTATGTATGTTTAGCACTTGAGAAAACCACATGGTTCAACCCGCTTCTTGCCTGGTTAGTTTAGCCATCTAGGACCAGGGGCTGAAGGTTTTAAATTCTTGATATGCTTCTTTGCTTTTTTGTCAACACAAACTCTTGTTATTTCTCTCATTTGACTATAAATAATCATGCTCTCTAGGCCAGTTTACCATATTCCAACTTGCTATGCAGCTCTAGTCCTTTTTGACTTGTGCTTTTTATTGTTGTTCCTTTTTTTGGCAAAGTCTTGTTGACTCATCATATCAGAAGGAGAATGATGTTTATTCTAGATTTGAACTCTAATGCTCATTTGGTTTGTGGGATGAGATCTACAAGGACATCCATCGGATTAGCTATCCCACCTTCTATATGGGATAGCTAATCCCACCATTTTAGTACATCCAATGGGATATCCCATCCCTCATCCCACCAACCAAACATGTGATAAAATAATCCTGCATTTATCTCATGGAATTGCTTTCCCATCCCGCATTCCAAATGAGCAAAGTTCCTTCCCGAAATATTGATCCACACATGGCTGAAATACGTCTCTAGGGAGGATATTGTCTTCTTTTTCCTTTGACCGGAGTTGGGATCAGAAATATTATGTCATGTGAATGCAGAAGGACAAGAAGAGAAGCAGATGATACCAGGAGGAACAAATGGTCAAACTTTGAAAAATTTGTGGTTATCCTTTCCAGTTGATACTTTCGGTTTATCACTTGTTATTGAGGATCATTCAAGCCTCAATTAGCTCTGATTCTTTTATTTGGTGTTGTCTTGTGTGTGCATTTAACTTTTTAAATTGTCACAACAAATTCTAACAAAATGCTAGTGTAACCTAGCTATTCAGGGTCTTGTGGAAGTTGTGGTTGAACCTTAAAGTGAGATGCAATGCAAGCTAGGATCTTCCCTTAGATTAGGTGGTGCTTCAACAAAGACGCCAAGGTGTTACAGCGTGTGCTTCAACAAACCTTGTCAATCAACACCTTTTTTTTTTTGAAATGTCAAAAAATTATCAAGTTCATAGGTCGGGGGGAAGGGAGAGATGATTAGGAATGAAGATATACGGGGCAAGGTGGGAGTGGCCTCAATGGTGAATAAGATGCGGGAAGCGAGATTGAGGTGGTTCGGACATGTAAAGAGAGGAGGAGCACAGATGCCCCAATGAGGAAGTGCGAGAGGTCAGCAATGATAGGTCTAAGGAGAGGTAGAGGTAGACCGAAGAAGAATTGGGGAAATACGATTAGACATGACATGACACATCTTCAGCTCACCGAGGACATGACTCTACATAGGGAAACATGGAGTTCGAGAATTAGGGTAGAAGATTATTAGGTAGTCAATTGTTTTCTCTCTTTTTCATGGGAAAGCATGAATCTAGCTTTGAGCTCCTTGTCTGCGCCGTCTTCTACTTATCAGTATAATTATTGTTATTCTATTATTATCAGTATTACTATTACTGTTTCTTTTACTTGGGTTATCTCTACTTTTTTGCTGGCACTACTTTTCTTTTCTACAGCATTTTCACTATAGCTTTTACCTTTGTATTTGTCAAATTATTTTTGGAAACGTTTTTCTTGAGCCGAGGGTCTATCGAAAACAATCTCTCCACCTCACACAAGGTAGGGTAAGTCTATGTACACCCCACTCTCTCCAGGCCCCACTGGTGGGATCACACTGGCCACTGGGTATGTTGTTGTATAGGTCATGAGGAGACATCACTAAACAATAAAGCCAAGAAAATGATACTCTCTCCGTTTCAATTTGTTTGTCTCACTTTACTTTTTAGTCCATTTTAAAAAGAATGCCTCTTTCCTTTTGTGGAAACCTCTTAGTTCTAACTTTACACATGACATATTTAAGACCTCAAGATTAAAGGCCATTTTAGTACATTCTACATCTCTTTAGTTTAAGACTACAAGATTCAAAAGTCTTTTTTACTTTCTTAAACCCCGTGCCAAGTCAAAAACTAGACAAACAAATTGAAACGGAGGGAGTATATTGATTGATTAGGAACATTATGGATGACTATGATTGTAATTATTAGTTATGCGTAGGTAATAGAAATCTTAGTACAAGAAAATCAGTCTGCAAATGTTTATTTATGAAAAACAACACCAAATCTGAATCAGAGTGCATCTCTGCATTTACATCAGAAATTTAAAATGGTTTTTGAATTTGATTGATTAGGTTTTTAACTTCACATATATCTCTTAATTACAGTGTTTCAATTCTTCTACCGTTGTAATTGTTGTTTGTGTTCTTAGTTATTGATTGATGTGTGTGTGCAACTGTGCATATACATCTATTAGTTTTTCTTTATTCTGGACCTTTATTCACTGGTTTTTCTTTATTTAAGCTTTGCACTCAAAACTTACTACACCTTTGCTTTTCTATCTTTTTGCCTTTGATAACTCTGCCTCTTTGTCGACACCACTTTTGCATTTCATGAATGCTAATTTTGGTCTGATTATAAATTATTCTTTTACGCCCATTTTTTCCTCAGGAGTAATTTGGACAGATGTGGTTCTGATGGATGAAGTGCTGCCAGAGGCCGGGCTACGTGATTTTACGTTTGAGGTTGGTTATAATAGACAATTACCACTTTATGGATTCATGTTGTTCGATTGTGGTCAGTTGTGACAGTGATGGGTTTGGAATATCTGAAAAATCCCGTGTGGTTTCAGGCTGCTCATGATGCTATCAAACAATATGTTGCTTGCAGATTCAGTCATCTTTTGCTAGATATTTCAGGTATGTCTTGTTAAATTGGTACTGTCGGATTAAAAAGTCTAAATTTGACTCAAACTAAATTTGTTAGGTTTTAGGTTTACGAGACATAATGGAATCCCTAAGAAGGATGTGCAAAACACAACACTTCTAATTTGCACAAAGTAAATACAGAATCTCCTTGTTATTTCTTCTTGAATAGCTACTGTCCTATATTGGATCTTGTTAATCATGATGTGAGTCATGTGACTTAGAAAAGGTTATTAAGAAGATAATTGTCTTTCAGAGGATAAAAACTGGTGAGGTTCTTCAGAAGTCTGAGGTCTTATCTTATATGTTGTATCATCTGGCATTCGGAGCTTAATGCACAATGTATAACTACCCGTTTATGATATTATTTGTTATAATCCAAAATCTTAACTAGCCCTTCATAGAAGATGACCTTCATTCTCAAACCACTTATTTTACATTAGCTCTAAACTATTCTGAGTTTGACTGTTGCTTTACTCTATTTTAAATTGGCAGATGCTCTTGTAAAGGTCCATGATAATCAAAAGGGAGTAATTGAAGAAGAGTATCCTTTGCAGTCTGCCCTGGAGACCGGCAAAAAGGCATTAGTTCAAGGCAGCATGGACGCCTTGCTGGTAAAAGTAGTTCTGTGGCTTTATATAATTTAAGAAGTTCTCTTGAATCCTTGTATCAAATAATTCATCTGATGGTTCAAAGTTTATCAAAGCTGTCTTTTTAGTTTTCACTGGGAATGGTTCTTAAAGTAGTTGGTATCTGTTGATCATTTCAATACCCTGGCCTCCACATTGTTTTTCTTTCACTATTTGATTCTACCCAGGGAATGATTTAAGTAAGAATTGCAGTAACATGAGAAATTTAAGGATTAAAAAGGATTTCTGCCAAACCTATGAATGGAGCTAAATAGTTTTCTAACCCCTTGGGAACTAAACTATTTTGTTTTACAAGGGAATAGGGATAGGTAAGAACCATGCATCAGTAACATCAAGAGAGTTCTTTTTCATGCATATTGTTCTTTTGACGTGCATCTAGAGCTTCTGAATAGTGGATTACTGTGAACCAAAGTCTTCACTGATGAAGTTGTGTTACTATATGAGATGAATGTGCATTAACATTTTTCTGCCGCTATACCTACTGACCTACTTTGGTCTTTGCTGTTATAACTGACCACTTAGGTTTGATCTCAAGTAACTGACAGACAGTTTTTATTATGCCAAAAATATCAGAAAGATGTCTCAACTGAACAAAATTGTTGCGAAAATCGCTGAGCTTACCTCCCAAAAATAAAATAAGAGAAAAGGCTATAAATCAGGAAATAGCAAGGGGTAAAACTAGCACCATAGCTTCATGATTTCAGCATATCCTCTATCAGAGTACAGTCTCCAGTTGTCCAGTCAATTGTGTTCTTTATTGTACTTTTCGTTTGATTTTTTGTATTACAGGATTCCCGTCGACTTCTTGATGAAAACTTGGAAGTGCTATCAAGGTTGACAGACTTGATCATTGAGTGGGTGCGAGAAGGATTTCAGGACTTCTTCAGGAAGCTGAATGACCACTTTTTTGTGCTTTCAGGAAAGAAATATTCAGCTAATCAGGATCTAACCTTTGGGGAGGGAATGCAGGGTGATAAAGTACTTCCTGAGCTTGTTCTTTTGCTGGCTCAACTCTCCGTTTTCATTGAGCAAAATGCCATTACCAGAATCACTGAGGCAAGGAGTTGTCTGATTGGTACTTCAGTATGGTTACCTGATCTGGACCATCTAAATGGGCTTTTTGATTTTTTTTAAAATTTCAGGAAATATCTTCTTTTTCTGGTGGTGGGACTCGGGGCTATGAAAATAGTTCAGCTTTTATTCCTGCAGAAATTTGTCGCATCTTTCGATCAGCTGGTGAAGAACTCTTGCAGCATGTATGTATCTAGATTCTAAACATTTTCTTACTTCTACAAACATCTTGTTATTTGTTTTACTGGTTAGCTTTTGCTAGAGGTGTATGGATTAGTTTATTTTCTCTAAAGCGAAAGTTCACAACGTCTAATCTTCCTTGTTTTCAATGTGTTAAGTAGCATTGATACCCATATAGGCTCCAATGATAAACTTGTGCCATTGCAATTTGCAAATGTATACTGCCAGAGATCTTTTATTGTGACAGAGCGGTATTGCAGTATCCAAAAATGACTATCTCTTTTGTTTTTCTGAGAACTTGCAAAACCATTATTCTTATTTCATTTGACGAGTTGCAAAAAAATTATCTTTTCCTGTATTGCATATATAACTCTCTTTTTTTCAAGGAATGAATTTTCTGTCTAGCATACAAACTTTCGCAGTCATTTCCATTTATTATTCATGTTTACCTAGTCAATTGGAGAAATTAAGTTACAACTTTAATATTCTGTTTTCAATTGAACTTTTACCCATCATGTTCATGAATCATGATTAATCAAATGGATAATATATGCAAGTAGAAGCAAATTTGTGCATGCTAATTATAATAATTTCATAGAGGACAGCAAGATTTATACAATTCTAATTATACAACTAGAAGTTTGTTCTTCCTTCTCTAACGCCAACCACACATAGAACTGATGAAATTTATATCCTCCTCCAATCATAAAAGAAGAAACAAAAGAGATTCATCTTAAATATGTCTCTCAAACATTAGAACAAATCTGTCTATCTTCTCAATGCATCCCTCTAAATTTAAGTGCCAAATGGCCGCTGTGTACTGCTTTAATCTGTAATGCTAACGTTGGAGTAAATGACCTTGAAAAGATAAATGATTGGAACAATAAAAGGTTAAGAGTATAAGATTTACACACTCCCTCCGTCCATCTTTACTTGTCCACTATACTATTTTGGGATGTCCAACAATACTTGTCCAGTTTATAAAACCAATGCATAATTTACCATTTTATATCTATTTTACCCTTGCTATTAAATATTATTCATTTTTCAATGTTTAGATGACTTATATTTAATAGGGGTGTTTTGGTAAATTATCTCTATCATTTACTGCTTCTTAATCCCTGTGTCAAGTCAATAGTGGACAACTATTGTTGAACAGAGGGAGTATATGTTACCATTTTCCAATGCTGATGTTTTAAAAATCAGAATATTACGTATTTCGGTACTCTACAAAACAGCAATGAAAACCTGTAACTTATTTCATGCATGTTGATTTTATGATTGCAATCACAAAGTCATCGTGCATGATTCATTAGACTTCTTGTGATTTAAACAAAGATTTAAATTCATAGATAATTTATAAACTTGCAGATTCTGAAATAAAGAACCAAACGACATATACAGTATATAGGTCTACCTCCAATTGTTATTGTGATCATATATTTCATTATAGTTCTATGATCAAAGTTTCATTTTCTATTTGATCTCTTTGAATTCCATATATCGATTTTCTGTATTGTCAATTGGGAGGGACTCTTTAACGTACCACTACATTCAACAAGAATAACAACAACATACTCAGTGTAATCCCATAGGTGGGGTTTGGGGAGGGTAAAGTGTACGCAAACCTTGCCTCTACCTCGGGAAGGTAGAGAGGCTGTTTTCGAAAAACTCACTCAAGTGCAGCAAATCAAAGTATATACGAAAAGGGAATAAGACAGTGAAACATGTCAATCAATAAGGAAGGCAGTACAAAGCCTACAAAGAAAAGAAACAGTAACAACAATGGGAAAATGTGCTAATTGGAAAGAAAATATATGTATAAGACTAATACTACAACAGACCCGGTGCCTCCAGGCTCCCACCAAGCCTAAACCTGTCAAAAAGCGAGTCAAAGCACAACTACAGACTAACCTTCTACCCTAATCCACGACCTCCATACCCACCTATCTAAGGTCATGTCCTAGGTGAGTTGAAATTGCGTCATGTCCTATCTAATCACTTCTTCCCAGTACTTCTTCGGCCTACCTCTACCTCTCCTCCTACCCACTAAATCCAAATCTCTCGCACCTCCTTATTGGGGCATCTGCGCATCTCCTCTTTATATATCCAAACCATCTCAGTCTCGCTTCCCTCATTTTGTCCACCACAGAGGCCACTCCCACCTTGTCTTGGATATCCTCATTCTTAACCCTATCTCTCCTAGTATGCCCACAATCCATCTCAGCATCCTCATCTTCACAATTTGCATCTTCTGAACATGAGATTTCTTGACTGGCCGACACTCCGCCCCATACAACAAAGTTGGTCCAACGTACCACTACGTTGATCTTGTTTTTGATGCATGTAGTTCCAAGTTGATGACATGCAAAAAGGATTATGTAAGTATTCAATTAAACCAAGATCTGCAGTATCTTTTAATATACAAATAATTATTTTTTAACCAGCATTCTACTTTTTGTCCATCAATACAGTTCCACTTGTTTGCTCATGCTGCCTCTCTTTTAATTCAGTTAATGTACTCATTTCGTTGTTTTTGGTCTCTGGATACATAAACCGTGGCATTTCTTGAAAAAAATAGGAACATTTCATGAACTGCTAAATGCCATTGTTAATTATTCAGGTAGGTTGTTAAGAACCCATTTGTTGTCTTTATATGGTTAGAGAGCATACTTCTCTTGATGCTTGGTTATATGGGATTTATGATGAATTTCTGGCATTTATACTTCTTGTAGGTTTGTTGACTTCCTTGAATTTCATATTATCTTTTTGCCATGCATGATGAACTCTCTTCACTCAAGCTAAAGATTTTGTTATTTCTGAGTGTGATTGAACATTGGACTTGATCTATTCACCATTGAGAACACAACATTTGCATTAATGAGTAAACAAAAAATTGGATCTAACTAATTATGGAAGATGTTGAAGTACATTAAAACATACATGTCCGAGGTTAAATTGCTATTCTCCAGGATCTGAATGATTGAGCATGTGGTGCTAGTTTTTTCTTTATGAATTTTGTTATCCATACCAACAAAACTGAAGCTTATGATACTTGTTATTATGTACCTTCCTTGGTAGATAGCTAATAGTTAGAGTTTAATCAAATTACTGAGTTTTAACTCTATTTCGATCTTCTGTTTCAGTATATTAGCTTGAAAACTCAGAAGATCTTGATTGTGTTGAAGAAGAGGTTTACAACCCCCAATTGGGTTAAGGTAAGCAGACATGGTCAGCTAACACTAATCACTTGTAAGCATCAAGATGATGGCTTGTGCTAATTTCTGTCCCTCTTTGTATAGCATAAAGAGCCAAGGGAAGTTCATATGTTCGTTGATCTGCTTCTTCAAGAGGTAAATTTTGCAGTTCTCATTTTCTCTTCCTCTTTCCAGTATGAGGTTTTTTTAATAGGAAATTGAAGCACCGAGAAGGAGAAAAATGGCACCTTTTGACTTAAATATGAATATATGATGTACACTATAGTTTCTTCTCCTATAATAGTTAATATGACTAGTTCAGTAGAAAAATTTAACTTTTTTCTGTTTGATGTCATTAATTCAGCTGGATACAATCCTTAATGAAGTGAAGCAAATATTGCCTGAAGGACTACAGCCTAAGCATCGGCGCACAGACAGCAATGGGAGTACCACTTCTTCTCGTAGTAATCCGTTGAGAGATGATAGGCTGGTACGATCAAATACCCAAAAGGCTAGGAGTCAGCTTCTTGAGTCCCATTTAGCAAAATTGTTTAAGCAGAAGATGGAAATATTTACTAAAGTTGAACACACACAGGTTTGGTTCTAGTGCTTGTAACTCAACAACCTGCACTAATTTTGGAGAACAGTGGAATAAGAATTATTTACTGTGCAGGAATCAGTCATAACTACGATTATAAAACTTTTCTTGAAGAGTTTACAAGAATTTGTCCGACTTCAAACTTTTAACCGGAGTGGATTTCAACAAATTCAGTTGGACATTCACTTTCTTAAGACCACTCTTAAAGATACTGCTGAAGATGAAGCAGCTGTTGATTTTTTGCTTGATGAGGTAATGACAGAATCTCCACAGCTACTCTTTTAATGGGCTTTTACCTAATATTTTCCTCTTAATGACCACCTCCAAACAGTCCCAAAAGGTTCTGTATCATCTATGTTTAGTTGCTATTGATCTGTTGTTTCCTCCCTAAACTCTTCCCCGCCTCTTTTCCCCCTCTTCCTAATAGAATTTGCTTTGTAGTAGAAATCATTAAGTTGGTTGTCACTGCACATGATGAAAGTTGAATGCTTTAACCGTTATTATCTAGCAAAATGTGACGCAGAGTGTTTCTTGCTGAACAGGTGATTGTTGCTGCTGCTGAACGTTGTCTTGATCCCATTCCTCTGGAACCAGCCATCTTGGACAGGCTTACCCAAGCAAAGTTGGCAAAGAATTCGGACCAGAGCTCTACTTCATAATACTCTGAGATGCTGGGAGCTCAAATGCATTGTGCTACTGCGACTGTGAGCTGGCAGTAATCAGAAAGCATAACACCCAATGCATTTTTTTTATAGGTAAAGCATAACACCCAATGTTAGGTACATATTAGAAGAGAAAACTTGCTTTAAAGCATTTCTGGGCAGAGATGATTTCAAAGATTTAGAGTCAACGAGTTCAGAATGAATGTGACATGTTATATGTTCACATTTTTTTTACATACGTATAAGTGATTCAAGTTGAAAGCAGTGGGTTCAGTTAAACAAGCTGAATCCTCTATAGATAAGCATTCACCATAGGTCCATAGCATATGCATCTCTTTGATAGAGAATAGACCCATTGTCAATCAGCTCTCCTGGTTTCATAACCAATCACATTGCAACTGAGTTCATGGATCACTAGTTCATTGAGGGGGCAGTATTTTCCAAATGAAAGAAGGGATACAGTGGATTTTTTAATTTGTCAATTCATTTTATTTACCTCATTTAATTATAATCAATGGATCATCTGTTTATTTTTTATTCCCTAAACCCCCAAATTAACTGTTAAGATTGACTTTCATTGTCGACATTACCAATTTTGGTCATCAGATGATGGTTAACATATTTAGTCCTTTTTCACCTACTTCCTCCATTTACTTTTATTTGTCCACATTGGATTTGTACGTCCCTTCAAAAACAATGATTTATATAAGTATTTTATCACAATATTCATATTAGTTGATGTATAGCATAAGTTTTTGAGAAATAATTTGGAAATAAGTAATTAATATTAAGGGTAAAACATGAAAAAATATATTCATATCAAGAAATATGCTAAAAGTGAAAATGTATTTTTATACTTTAGTATAGTGAACAATAAAAAATGAACTCACGAAGTATGAGTTAAAATTAGCCTAATTTAACCCCCCTGATTAAAGACTTTCTAAGTTTGTCTTAATTCCGATATCAGTTTCTCAATCATATTTTTTTAATGTAATTATGAATTAGACAAAAATATATCAGAAACATCTGACTCTCAAAATAATAATAATGTCATTTAGAGCAATACTTTTGTTATACTTCCTTTGTTACTTTTTAGTTACTATGTATGCTAAAAATATTCGTTTTAAAATAGTGGTCAATTTAAACAATCAATACTCAAAAGAGGATTAAATTTATTTTTTTTTCAATTTTGTTCTTGGCATTAAATATTTTAGAATTAAGAGATACGTAAATAGATCAATATTAAAGAATTACTAAGGAATATATTAGTCAAACTACATTCTTACTTAATTTTTTCTTAAATATTGTATAAAATTTTATCATTATAAATTTACAACTAATAAGGAACTGATGAAATAATTTAGCAGGGGCTCTCCTACGACGAAATCGGTCAAATTGAATAGTCCATCATATTACATATATAACACTTAAAAATGCAGGAGAAATGGAATAATTAATTTGGTATAAGTTAGATTTAAAAGAAATAAATCAGCCTTGTTTTAATTCATTCTATGTTATAAAATAAAGTATTAGAAATTAAGTAACAAAGAAAAAGAGAGAAAGAGTAGTAATATTTTTCCTTCAATATTTCAATATATGTGTGTGTTCTTATTTCTTCATATGAGAGAAATATATATAGAAGATAGGAGTGTATTTGTATCTTTCAAAGTCATGAAAGAAATCTCCAAAGTCTTGCAGAAATCCCAAAAGTCTTGAAGTGTGGATTTGAGATTTGCATAAATCTCAAAAGTCTTAAAGTGTGGATTTGCTACATGACATCCACATTTCATTATTTACAACACTCTCCCTTGGATGTCCATGTACAAAGAAATTCTAGAAGAAGAAGAGAGAGTGTACATAGTTATTCTTAATACACAATGTTTGCTGCCTCGTTAAAAACCTTACCAAGAAAAATTCAGTGGGAGAAAAACATTGGTTAAGGAAAAAAGAGTGCAGCGCGTATTTACTCCCCCTGATGAGAACATCATTTAATATTTCGAAGACGACGCATTCCGATTTTGTATCTCAGTTTTTCAAAGGTTGAAGTTGGCAATACCTTAGTAAACATATCTGCTAAATTATCACTTGAGCAAACTTGTTGAACATCTATATCACCCTTCTTTTGAAGATCATGAGTGAAAAAGAATTTTGGTGAAATGTGTTTTGTTCTATCTCCTTTAATGTATCCTCCCTTTAGTTGAGCTATACATGCAGCATTGTCTTCATATAATATTGTTGGAATATCCTTTTTCAAAGAAAGGCCACATGCTTCTTGAATGTGTTGAGTTATTGATCTCAACCAAACACATTCTCGACTTGCTTCATGAATGGCTATTATCTCTGCATGATTGGAAGAAGTGGCAACCATAGTTTGCTTTGTTGAATGCCATGATATAGTTGTACCACCACATGTAAATAAGTAGCCTATCTGCGATCGACCTTTATGGGGATCGGATAAATATCCTGCATCTGCATAACCAATCAATTGTGACTTGGATTCATTTGAGTAAAACAGTCCCATATCAATGGTCCCTCAGAGGTATCTGAATATATGCTTAATTCCATTCCAGTGTTTTCGTGTTGGAGAAGAACTGAACCTTGCTAACAAGCTTACCGAGATAGCTATATATGGTCTAGAATTATTAGTAAGATACATTAATGCATCAATTGCACTAAGATATGGTATTTCAGCACCAACAAGTTCTCCCTCATTTTCATCAGGTCGAAATGGATCTTTATTAATATCAAGAGATCTCACAACCATCGGGCTATTCAATGGATGTGCTTTATCTATGTAAAATCTCTTCAATATATTCTCAGTATATGTTGATTGATGAACAAATATTTCATTTTCAAAATGTTCAATTTGTAGTCCAAGACAAAATTTTGTCTTTCCGGGGTCTTTCATTTCAAATTCACTTTTCAAACATTTTACTGCCTTTGAAAGCTCCTCGGGAGTTCCAATGATATTCAAATCATCAACATATACATCTATTATGACAAATTCATATCCAGATCTTTTCATGAAGACACAAGGACAAATTGGGTCATTTTTAAATCCTTTTTTTAGCAAATATTCGCTAAGGCGGTTATACCACATTCGCCCTGACTGTTTCAATCCGTATAAGGATTTCTGAAGCTTTATTGAACAAGTTTCTCGAGAATCATTGTATGCTTCATGCACTTTGAATCCTTTAGAATTTTCATAAAAATGTCATGGTCCAATGAGCCATATAAATAGGCAGTGACCACATTTATTAGGTGCATTTCAAGATTCTCATGAACTGCCAAGTTCATTAGATACCTGAAGGTAATTGCATCCACCACAGGAGAATATGTTTCTACATAGTCAATGCTAGGCCTTTGAGAAAATCCTTGGGCCACAAGTCGTACTTTATATCTTACAACTTCACCTTGTTCATTTCATTTTCGCACAAAAATCCATTTGTACCCTACTGGCTTAACACCTTCAGGTGTTCGGATTATTGATTCGAAAACTTCACGTTTTTCAAGTGAAGTCAACTCTGCTTGAATTGCGTCCTTCCATTTTGTCCAATCATTTCTCTGTTTACATTCATCGATAGATTTTGGTTCAAGATCCTCATCTTGTTGCATTATTTCAATAGCAACATTATAAACAAAAATATTATCAACCACATCATTTCAGTTCCATCTTTTTCCTATCGAGACATAACTTATTGAGATCTCTTCATTCTTATTAGTTTCAGATATCTCAACTTTTTCTATTGTCTCATCATTTGTTATGTCTCGGGGCTCTCCTTGAGCATCCACTTTCATATTATGATCATTTTCTCCTTTTCTTTTTCGAGGATTTTTGTCCTTAAAACCAATTGGTCTACCACGTTTCAGACGTGGTCTAGACTCATTTCATTAACAGTTTGTTCTATCGGAATATCAACTCGAACATGAGCATTTACAGTTGGAACATGAGATTTAGTAACCCTTGGAAGGTTAGTAAATGCATCTGGCAGTTGATTTGCAATATTTTACAAATAAATTATCCTTTGAACCTCTTGTTCACATTGATTGTTCGAGGATCTAAATAAGATAGCGATACTGCGTTCCAATCTATCTCCTTTTCCAATTGCTTAAGCATGTTTCTCCCGTTGGGTATTCAGATTCATCAAAATGACAATCAACAAATCTTGCCGTAAATAAATCTTCAGTCATAGGTTCCAAGTATTTTATAATAGAAGGAGATTCATACCCAACATATATTCCCTACCTTCTTTAGGGACCAATCTTTGTGCGTTGCGGTGGAGCAATTTGAACATATACCGCACATCCAAAAATTTTAAGATGAGAAATATTTGGCTCCTTCCCAAAAGCCAATTGTAATGGGGAGAAATCATGAAAACTGGTTGGCCTTGTGCGCACAAGTGTTGCTGCATGCAAAATAACATGCCTCCATATCGAAAGAGGAAGTTTTGTCCTCATTAGTAATGGTCTAGCTATCAACTTGAGACGTTTAATCAATGATTCTACTAGACCATTTTGAGTATGAACATGAGCAACCGGATGCTCAACTGTTATTCCAATGGACTTACAATAATCATTAAATGATTGAGATGTAAATTCACCAGCATTATCAAGACGGATTGTCTTTATTGTATAATCTAAAAATTGTGCTCTTAACCTTATAATTTGAGCCAACAATCTCGCAAAAGCCATGCTGCGAGTTGATAATAAGCACACATGTGACCATTTTGTAGATGCATCTATCAAGACCATATAATATTTAAATGGTCCACATGAAGGGTGAATTGGCTCACATATATCACCCTGCATACATTTCAAAAATGCAGGAGATTCAATCCCAACCTTAGTTGTTGATGGTTTAATAATCAGTTTCCCTTGGGAACAAGCAACACAAGAGAATTCTTTAGATTGAAGAATTTTCTGATTCTTCAAAGTGTGCCCATGTGAATTCTCAATAATTTTGCGCATCATATTGTAACGGGGATGGCCCAACCGGTCATACCAAATGATGAAATCATTATGATCAATAAAACTTTTCTTTACCATAACATGTGATTCAACCACATTAATATTTGTGTGGTACAACCCAGAAGAAAGTACAGACAATTTTTCATGCACAAATCTTTTTCCTGCTTTTATTGTAGTAATATAAAGGCATTCAACCTTTCATTCATTAGCAGTCTCAATATGATAGCCATTTTGGCGAATAACCTTGAAACTTAACAAGTTTCTTTGAAACTTACTACAATACAAAGCATTATTAATGGCCAATATTGTTCCCCCAGGTAGTAATAAGGTTGCTCTCCCAGAGCCCTCAATTATTTTGTACTACCTAATATTGTATCAACATTTGCCCCTTTCATAATCAAATGAGAGAAATATTTCTTTTCTCTTAATATAGTGTGAGTTGTAGCACTATCCAGAAGGCATATATCTCCATTACCCATCTTGAATCCAATTGAACACTGAAATTTTTTATTTATCTTCATGAAATAAAAGTACAATATAAGAGATAAGATAACTAGCAACATTACAAGAAAACTTAAGTCTTTTATTTTATTTTTAAATTTTAAGATAAAAGTAACATGAAAAAAAATGATAATCAAAAGCACATAAAACAACAACACATCATACATCGTAAAATCAAATGCCAATTACGATCCCAAAGAAGTCTTCAACCTCCAAATGAGTAATATCATTGAGTTCATTAAAATCATCATTCTTCAAAGCTAAAATCGCTTCAATATTATCATTGTACATTTACGAAGGTCTTGCCTCAACATTATTTTCAAATGTCAAGTGTGACTCCACCCGAGCATTAGAAGAAGATGTACCACCTTTATTTGCCTTTCTTTTAAAAGGAATTTTGATAAAGCCTGACAAAATGCTCAGGCATCCGACATTCATTTTTCTAATGGTCTTTCATGCCGCAACGATGACAGTTGCCTCTTAAAGGATTACTTTGAGAACCCATATTGTTCTCTCTTTTATAATGATCACCACTACGATAATTATTATATCGTTTTCTTCCATTGCCACGTCCACGCACATTATTATGGCCTCAATTTTTATTTTGTCTTCTTTCAGACTGGCCATGTGCTTCTACCACATTTGCTTCCGGTAATGGAGCAGTTCCAATGGAACGGGCTTCATGATTTTTCAACAAAATGGTATTATGTTGCTCAGCCACAAGAAGGCATGAGATTAAATCAAAATACTTTTTAATTCCCCTTTCGCGGTATCGCGGCTGTAACACCAGATTTGAGGCATGAAAAGTAGTAAGAGTCTTTTCCAACATGTCCTCATCTGTTATATTTTCTCCGCATAATTTTAATTGGGAAGTTATTTTATATACAGTAGAATTATATTCACATACAATTTTAAAGTCCTGTAATCGTAAGTGTATCCATTCATAACGAGCCCTTGGCAATACTGTTGCCTTAAGGTGGTCATACCTTTCCTTTAAACCAGTCCACAATTCAAGTGGATCTTTCACTGTCAAATATTCGGCCTTTAATCCTTCATCCAAATGATGACGAAGAAAAATCATAGCCTTCGATTGTCCTGACTCGATGCTGCATTACCCTCAGTAATGGTGGTATCAAGACCTTTAGTGTCTAGGTGAATTTCAGTATCGAGTATCCATGATAGATAATTTTTGCCAGAAATATCAAGTGCCACAAACTCCAATTTTGACAAATTTGACATGATGAACACTATCATAAAAATAGTAAAATTAGATTAGAATAATAAAATTTTAACCATTGAAAATTAAGAATAACATATGTAGTATTCTTTAATAAGAAAATTTATTTTCATCAATTAATAAAGTTTACTATCATCTTATATTATTTAGAGAACGTAAAAACTAAAAATATTCAAATGTATACTTGTGTTTAGAATCTGAAAATAAAAATAGTTATATCACCGAAACATACCTTATAAGAGACTTCGTGCTGATAACGTGTTATAAAATAAAGTATTAGAAATTAAGTAACAAAGAAAAAGAGAGAAAGAGTAGTAACATTTTTCCTTCAATATTTCAATATATGTGTGTGTCTTATTTCTACATATGAGAGAAATATATATAAAAGATAGGAGTGTATTTGTATCTTTCAAAGTCATAAAAGAAATCTCCAAAGTCTTCCCAAAAGTCTTGAAGTGTGGATTTGAGATTTGCATAAATCTCAAAAGTCTTGAAGTGTAGATTTGTTATATGACATCCACATTTCATTATTTACAACATTCTAGAGATTATCAGGAGAATGTATTTTTATATTTAATAAGTTCTAATTCTAACTTTTTCATTTTGGCAGTAATGTCATATCCTCGAAACTATATATCAAATATTATGAAATTTAAAGAAATATTTTCTAATTTTTTAAAATTAAAATTTAACTTTAAATTATCAATTCTATTGAGCTGCAGCAAATTATATTTCATATTGATCGTCTCCGCTTACCTTCAAAAATGCTAATGAGTCGATATTTTTTTATTTAATCACCAACAACATTTTCGCTGGTCCATTTTTGTTTTTCCAGGTCTGGTGTGGACCGTGGACATAACCTAGCCCAGTTTTTTTCCCGCCAAAACACCTTCACTATTTTGCCGCCTAATTGCTTGTGTTTTAGTATCAATTTCCCCCCAAACCTCAACCTCAAACCCTCATTCTCACAAACTTCTCTCGATTCTCTCTACCTCCATCTAAACTCCATGAATGATCTTGACTTCAACCGAGACAAAGGTAACAGTTTCCGATTGCATCAAGTGATTTCAAATTCTGGATTCGCCTTTTCTTTTGATTCAATCATCTTTTGCTGTCATTAATTTGTCTTTCATTTTACAGATCTAGCCAAAGATTTTCTGTCAAACTTCGCTGATTCTAATGGCGAAGCCAAATACATGAACATTCTCGTGAGTTCCTCTCATTTTCCAGTTTTTCTGTTGTTTTTCAAGCTGAAAAACTCCTTCTTTACGCTGTTTTAGTGAATAAATTCATCCCTAGAAATGTTTTTTTTTAATTTTTTTGCCTCAATGTGACACTTGCTAATTGTTCTCTGTTTCTGTTTTAACTTTTACTTAGCAAGATGTTGCTAATCGTAAAACCAAGGCTATTGAGATTGAGCTAGAAGACTTAGCTGATGTAAGTACCACCACCCCTCTGAATTACTCTTTATGGAGTAGTTGTTATCTATTTAGTGCTAAAGTGGTGTGTTTTTTAATTCATAGTTTTTAACATGAATTTTAACTTCTCTTTCAGTACAAGGACTTGGATGAGGAGTTTCTTCGAAGAATTGCTGAGAACACTAAACGATATATCACAATATTAGCTAGTGCGATTGATGAGCTCATGCCAGAGCCAACAGAGGCTCTTCCAGATGATGATCATGATATTTTGATGACCCAGCGATCAGAGGAAGCAACTGAGAACACTGATGGTTCTGATCCAAAACAAAAGATGCCCTCGGAGATCAAGCGGTTCTAGTAAGCAGCATTAAATTGGCCTCAAGGATCAAACTTTAAGAATTAATTTGCCAATTTTTTTCCGTGTGCATAATTATGTCTGAGTTAAAAGCTTATGGTACCTTCTAGGTACTACTTTCTTCAATAAATTACTCAACTAATAATAAGAATGTCTTTTGTTCTCTCTTTCAGCATTATTAGGAGTACTTCTGTTGACTGTATGATATGAATTAGATGGACTTATTTATTTAATCTCAAAACAACATGACGATATGTGTGATAATTTATTTGTGTTAATATACTAGGCAGTCAAGTTCCCAGGTGAAAATAGAATGTTGATTAACTTGAGACTACCTATGTGGTCCGGCCTTGTAACTAAATTCCTAACTAAAGACAGCAAGTGGAAATTCTGAATGGGTTAACCGCCTAACTATTTGTCTTTGTTGAATCCAGTGAAGTGTACGTTAAAGCATCTTCAAAAGGTCGGCCATTTACAATTAGGGAGGTCAAGGCTTCATACATTGGTCAGCTTGTCAGGATATCTGGTATTGTGACACGCTGTTCGGATGTCAAGCCACTGATGCAGGTGGCTGTATATACATGTGAAGAATGTGGATTTGAAATCTATCAGGTTGAACTTTGGCTGTGCTTGTCTTAAAACTTATCTCTTTATTTTTGACTTGCTAAATGCAGTACGAGAGCCACAATGCTAGTGTTAAATTAAATCACAACAATGTTCTGTAGCATGGCAAAACATTGTTTCAGATCTAATGTGCCTATCTTAATGCACTTGATGAACAGGAAGTAACTGCTAGAGTATTCATGCCTCTGTTTGAATGCCCATCCAAACGCTGCACGGTAAATAAAGCAAAAGGGAACCTCATCCTTCAACTTCGGGCATCAAAGTTCTTAAAGTTTCAAGAGGTTTGTCTTTTGCATTAGATCTTGATTACAATATCAAATCTGCAGCACAATTGTTTTACATTTCTGACATTGATTCAGGCCAAAATTCAAGAGTTGGCTGAACATGTCCCCAAAGGTCACATTCCGCGATCAATGACTGTGCACTTCAGAGGAGAACTTACAAGGAAGGTTGGTGATATTTTTTGTTTAAAAATTTTTCTGTAGTGTTTTTGAAAGGAGCTTGTATAGTGTGGAGTAAATGCTAAGGACAGTAAACTGCTTTCTAGATTGAGTTAGAAGGTGAGATCAAATGATCCCCACAAACTTAAAGCTCCCAGTGAGCATCTTCTTAAAGGGGTTCCTCTAAAGCTTTCACTACCTACTTAGGTGTAACATATGCTGCTGCTTTTCTTAAAATTGCAGGTATCTCCTGGTGACGTTGTTGAACTGTCAGGAATTTTTCTACCTATGCCTTACACAGGATTTAGAGCTATGCGAGCTGGGTTAATTGCAGATACTTACTTGGAAGCAATGTCTGTTAGCCATTTCAAGAAAAAATATGAAGAGTAAGCTATTGTTACTTTTTCCCTTTCTACTGTATTTCTTTCGTTTTCATGTTCTGCTAGTAGTGCTTTTTGATATGGATTCTGTTTTCTACTAGCAACTGGACAGACATAACTAAATGTAATGCATCATGTTTTCCTTGAAGAATCGAAGTCTGCTTTTAGCTCATTGAGGAACTTGATTCGAGATTGAGCTTAAATCCAAAATATTTCTAAAAGAAAAATGAAATTTGAAACATAATATAATTTAATGTGTTTATTTTTTATTTTTTTCTCTTTGAGTGTTCTTGAAATATTATGCTTGGAATAGGTTCAGACTAGTTAACATCTAATCTTATCTTTTCTAGTTTCCTATTTGGAATGTTTAGAGGGCACAACTTGTAAATTTGATTTATGCATAACCCTTTTTTTTTGAGAAAGGTAACATTTTATGCATAACCCTTTTCTCACAAAGAAAAATTTATTTGTTCACTATTGAATAGAAAATATAAGGTTTCTATACTTGCTAAATTTCTTAGTGATGAATATATGATTAATAAGTTTTCGGATGCAGTTATGAACTTAGAGGAGATGAGGAAGAGCAGATTGCAAGGTTAGCTGAGGATGGAGATATATATAACAAGTTGTCTCGTTCCTTGGCTCCTGAAATTTTTGGGCATGAGGATATTAAGAAAGCTCTTCTTCTCCTTCTAGTAGGTGCTCCTCATCGAAAGTTGAAGGATGGTATGAAGGTAAGTTCTCCGACCTAAACTGAAATCCATCTTCTGCCTACTCAGATTAAGAAAATTTGATTCATCTTTATGACCAAAAAAAAACTCAGATCAGAGGTGATTTACATATATGTTTGATGGGTGATCCCGGGGTAGCAAAGAGCCAGCTTCTCAAACACATAATCAATGTTGCACCAAGAGGTGTCTACACAACTGGTAAGGGTAGCAGTGGAGTTGGTCTAACTGCTGCTGTTCAGAAAGATCCAGTAACTAATGAGATGGTTCTTGAAGGCGGAGCACTGGTGAGAACAAATTAATTCTTTTTTAACCTCTACTTCAGTGAGTTTTGGAAAATATCATAGTGTGAGCAATGTGCATTAGGAGTTGGAACTGTATCAGGCAACTTTCAACCATCTATTTCTCAAGTATTCTGTGGACAATGTTTTTCTCAGGTACTAGCAGATATGGGTATATGTGCTATTGATGAATTTGACAAGATGGACGACTCTGATAGAACAGCTATTCATGAAGTAATGGAGCAGCAGACTGTTAGTATTGCAAAGGCTGGGATTACTACATCTCTAAATGCAAGGACTGCAGTGCTTGCTGCTGCTAATCCTGCATGGTAAACATTTACTGTTTCCCCTTGCTTGGTTTGTTGAGAACATTGAGAAGCAACTGCTATCTTTTAGAATTTTGACTTCTCCTGTATGTAGAAATATGCTAAATTTTGCAACAGATGGTCATCTGATTTATTTGTGGAGGCAGTTGGTTGTGTTAATGCACAAACTTTAAAACACTCATGATTTTTTGTTCAACACATTCTTAGGGGAAGATATGATATGAGAAGGACACCAGCTGAAAATATTAATCTTCCTCCAGCTCTTCTATCAAGATTTGATCTTTTATGGCTAATCTTAGATCGAGCAGATATGGATTCCGATCTTGAAATGGCTAGACATGTTGTTTATGTGCATCAGAACAAAGAATCTCCTGCTCTTGGGTTCACTCCACTTGAACCATCTGTGCTTCGGTAAGTACAAGAATATCTTTCTGGTGTTTTAACCTTCAAGAGAACCTCTCTTTACTAGTTAGTAGTGAAGCTTAGAATTGACTGAGCAACCTACATCCATTTTATTTTATTTCAGGGCTTATATATCAGCTGCTAGGAGATTGTCTCCCTCTGTCCCAAAGGAGCTAGAGGAGTATATTGCCGGTGCATATTCTAGTATCAGGCAAGAAGAAGCAAAATCAAACACCCCTCACTCTTATACAACCGTCAGAACACTTCTAAGCATCCTGAGAATATCAGCTGTAAGTTTCTGCGTCAATTTACAGAGTGAAGTATCACATTGCGTCATAGTTAGAGTTGGACCTAGTTTTTCTCTTCAACTCTTATTTGAAAGTGGAAAACTTGTACTGAATCAAGTATGACAGTAGGCAAGTGCCATGTGGAAGAAACTGAATGAGGAAACATTCTTGTTTTCTCTTTGGTTTGAAAGGCTAAAAAGCAGAAATTAGGTTAGCTATCATTAGGAAATATAGAGTCCTTGAAAATGTAAGGCTTTGCTTTCCAAGACAATGCTGGACCTTGCAATCCTGATTGTAGGTTTTATAGCTCAACTGATAATAAATTGGTCATAAATATAGTTGTCTCCCCTAATCATAAGGTCAAATAGACAGTGATGATGGCAATTTAGTCAAGCGAATGTCATAAAAATACCTCCTTTTTTAATCATTCTTTACACTTTGTTGATGTCAATTTATTAGGCACTAGCCAGACTGCGTTTCTCAGAAAAAGTTGCCCAGAGTGATGTGGATGAGGCACTTCGGCTAATGCAGATGTCGAAGTTCTCCTTGTATTCAGATGATCGACAAAGATCTGGCCTGGATGCAATATCTGACATTTATTCAATCTTGCGTGATGAGGCTGCTAGGATGAACAGGCTAGAACTAAGCTATGCCCAGGCTCTGAACTGGATTTCCAGAAAGGTTAGTTTGTGGGCAATTATGCCAGATCAAGCTGGAAGCACACTGTGTTGGTAGCTTGAAACATATACTTGGATCTAGTGAACATGCATGATAAATTACTGCTTAGAAATTATGTTACAATCCACACTTGCACATTAATTGATGATAAAGTTGTCAAGAAATAAAGGTGGATAGTTGTGATTAAAACATATAAAAGAACAAGAAATAGTTTGCATGATCTGTCAAGCTTGTCAAAATTGTTTGTGCTATGGTTTCTCAATGAAGTTGTGTCCAACTGCATTGATTTCATGATTTTGGGAAGGAAGCATGCAGAATGATAAACCCCTTTAGGGTTTTACAATACTGATACATATGGCAACTTTTTATGAACTATTTATGCTCTGTTAAAAAAGCCTCGGGTAGAATATCTTCACTATTGGCAAAAGTATTGCTTGATGCAAGGCCAAAATCTGCTAGTTCATCTTATTGTTGCTGAACTT
The DNA here is from genome assembly GCA_018342035.1 of Solanum appendiculatum. Classification (NCBI taxonomy): domain Eukaryota; kingdom Viridiplantae; phylum Streptophyta; class Magnoliopsida; order Solanales; family Solanaceae; genus Solanum; species Solanum appendiculatum. The sequence goes on along the minus strand of JAGDQO010000328.1, from coordinate 250,751 downwards.
CCCTCCACCCACCCTGTCATTCCCCCGTATAAAAGAAAAAAAAGAACAAATCACATCAGACTAAATAGCTCAAGCTGGCTATTGATACCAGTACCAGTATATTCCCAGAAATTCTTTACAGTGAGTCCTTTTGTGGTGAACAAAGATTCACGTAGCTTTCTTTACTCATAATCAGATCCACCCATGTTTTTAACTAACTGAATTGGTTTTCATCTTCCTGCAACTTGCAAGTAATGGCAATCATCTAAGATCATGCCAAACTAGTTGGGATGTATCTCTAGATTTATCTATTCAGGGCTACCTCATTTGGTTCTTTCGTTTTGAGACATTGTATACATTTCTTGCTGGCATTCAATATCTAACTCAACGAGTCCTATGTTCTGGCTTAAATTGTCTTCTCCTTGGGCATGGTACTGACTTTTTGCTGAGTTCTCTCGCCTCTGATGCGTTGCTGCTTTATCTTGGAACAGGGATACAGTGAAGCTCAACTCAAGGAATGTTTGGAAGAATACGCAGCCTTAAATGTGTGGCAGATTCATCCTGATAGCTTTAACATCAGATTCATTGATGCATGATAGACACTGGATCAATGTGAATCCAGTAATGTGACAAGATTGTATCACGGAATCTCCCTTGCCTGTTGGGTTACTACTTACAGTGAGCAAAACTAGTACTTCATCAAGAATGGGATTTGGATCAAATTATTGAGGCCGATCAATATGGGAGGCTAATTGTGTATGACCAAAGTTGTCAGTCTGTACCAGAATTTGCTAAAGTGTTATTATTTATTCGTAGAAGTTTCTATGCCCCTCGTACTTTCTTTATGGCAATGCAAGTCAATATGAGAAACAATTTGAAATTGCCTTGTTTAGTGAAAGGCTGAAAGATTTTGTACTCCCTCCATTCCTTTTTATATGTCATCCCTTTCCATAATACTTGTCATTTTATAAAATCAATACATAAGTTATCATATTCTACCTATTATACCCTTGATAGAGTAGTTAATTAATTTTGAAAATATGTACTTTGATCAATCTAGGAAATCTAATAAGTAATTAATATTTATTGTAGTACTTCATATATTGACTAATTACTCTCTCCATTCACTATTCTATAAAATTTGATTTTGAAAAAGAAATCTCAACAAACAAATTAAAAATAAAAGATGGAGAAAAATTCAAAAATAATCTTGAAAGTTGAAGCTTCAACAAATTTTATCAAGGAAGATGACACTTCTAAGGATTTAAAGGATGTAAAAATAGAAAACTCAACCAAAACATTGTGAGGGCCAATTTGAGAAAAATCGAAATCCAAATCAGATTCAGCAGGAAAATTTAGATCAATTTGAAGTAATGAAATTTGAATATTTTTTGATGTTGTCATGTTTGCTTTAAAAATTTATATTAAAAAAAACATTTTTACACAAAATATATAGGAAAATTAATGTGGGAAAATTTTAATTTTTTAAAAATTTTGAATCAATTGGTGAAAAAAATAGCTCCAAAAATAAACTCAAAAATTTAAATAGTCATATAAATGCATTTAAAATTTTGAAATCTAGCATATTCATCATTTATTGAAAAGTTGACTAAAGAAAACACTAAATAAGGGTAAAATGGTAAAGTTACTTAATTTCTTAATACAAGTGCAATCTAAAAAATGTGACATATAAAAAGGAACGGAGGGAGTAGTAAGATTCTTGCAACTGAATTTGCATCGTTCCTGACTTTGGAAATGCTGCTACATGAAAATGGGAATGAATATTGGTGTTTATTCTTAGAAAAAAATAGGTCTGTTGACAAAAAAATTTCTCAAAAGATTTAAAAGTATAAAATATTAGGACTTGCCTAATTAATCATAAATTAGATTGAAGGAGTACTAATATATATATATATATATATATATAAATACGTTGGGTTTTTAATAATATAATTCGGTATAAGAATATTATTTTTCGAAGTACTTTCTTTTTCCTTTAAGAAGATACTTAAGCAAATTATTCAAGCCTCTATTAAATCGTGGCCTGCTCTCCAGTGAGGAGTAATAGACATACTCCTTGGGTTCATATTAGATGATTATTTTTTATCTTACACGATAATTAAGAAATCATTAATAGATTGATCAATTTTACTATTTTGTTCTTTGTTCATATAAAGGGAACAACTCCTAGGTCAATTAAGGAGAAAATGTTGGAACCTCATGTGTAAGGATAAGGTAATGGAATTGATAGAGAAATTCATAGACCTAAATAGGATAGGAGAATTGATAAGGGGAATAGAGATGATGATAGAGATCATACTGAGCCTCTTAAAAAAAGAAATTAATTTTAAATTTTCAAAGATCATATTAATTGTAGAGGTAAAATGGGAAAATTTTAATTAATTCTATCCTAATTTAGTAAGTAGTCAAGTAATATGAGACAAATATTTTTAGTAAAATGTCTATCTAATATGAGACTGAGGGAGTAGTAGCTAAAGTTTCACTTATAATGATAACACTAGACACACAGGAGCATGTGCTAGCATGGCCCAATATGTGTTAATTAGGAAAAAGAATGCTTATACTCCCCAAAAAGTAAAATATTTACTCTTAAATGTCTCATTACTTTTATACCCCTTTTTATTTTAAAATGACATGTATCTATTTTAATTTGCACGTTGTTGTTATGCTGACGTCAGCGTCCACCCTTTTTTCCCTCTTTGATACCATCACAGTACATTACAGTATATGAACATACTCTGATGGTATCAAAGAGTAACTGAGCAATGTCTTTGTTTTTAGGACTGCTTCTTCCTACTTGATACCATCAAAGTATATTACACTTTGATGGTATCAATGAGTAACTGATTCATTGGGGTTTGCTTCAGTCCTTCGATGAGATTACTCAATCATCCATGATACCATTACGGTATATTTACATACTTCGTGGCATCATTGAGGTATGTTTCAATTCTTCAATATTTTAATTTAAAAATAATTTATAAAGAATCATAATTTAGATACAAATTTTTAAAAATTTGCAAAAAGAGAAAAAAAAATATAAAATATATTTTCTGCTAATTTAGAGTTTAATAAATAATATTGTGACTTTAATAATTTTCTCTTAATTGTTTCTTATTTATTTCTTTAAAAAAAAGAGTCTAATCCTATATGATACCGATAGGGTATCAATATTTTGACGGAGTATCATAGAGGATTAAGCTTAGTCCTATATGATACTAATATTGTATCAATATACTAACAGAGTATCACAAAAAATATGTTTTCTACTAATAATAAATAAGATTGTGACTTAAATAGTTTTCTCTTAATTGTTTCTTATTTATTTCTTTAAAAAAAAGGCCCAATCCTATATGATATAGATAGGGTATCAATATACTGACGGAGTATTACAGAGGATTAAACTCAGTCCTATATGATACCGATATGGTATCAACATATCGACGGAGTATCACACAGGATTAATTTATAGTAATGATGATGACATCATGCACATAATAAGAAAGGAGAAAGTGGGTTAAGTGAGTAAATAGTTTGGGTCACGGGTCCATTAAGGATAAATAATTTGGATTGAGTATTTTGAGTAGTTTTCCCTAATTTTTTTGTCTTAATTTATTTGATACAAATAGAATTCAGAGAGACAATCAAATTTTGATATGGTTTTAGATATTTTTAAAATTGTTTACTGTTGTGATTAATAATACTTTTGCGTAATTTTTAAAATAATATATGTTATTTTCTCTGTCCCAATTTATGTGGTGTTGATAAAATTTTGAGAGTTAATCAAATTGTTTATGTCTTTTGAATATTTTAAGTTGTAAATTATTGTGATTTATATTACATTTTAAGCATTTTTAAAATAATATGTGTTACTTCCTCTTTTCTAAATTATTTATGCGGCACCGATAGAATTTCAAAAGTCAACCAATTTTGAATGTTTTAAAAATATTTTAAGTTGTTTATTATCATGATTATATAAAAAATTAATAAAATAAGACAAACAAACTAAAATAGAAGACCTATTTAAAATTACCGAAATACCTTCAAAGTACTCAAGCAGACATGTTAACCTGCTACCTGCTTGAGCACTTGAAACTGCCTCTTATTATATAGTAATAAATAAAAGCGGAATGACCTGGGAGACTCCTGTACTTGACTCCGTTTGTAAGTAGACCCTTCTACTTCTCAATTTGCCAACTGAACCCTTAAACCCATTAGAACACAACATTTTCAACCCTTTTTTCATCTGACTAGTGTGTGTGAAGTACAATTGATTGCACGTGAAATTTCACGTCATTTTTTAATGACACGTAAGAAATTACATGTTAAAAATTAAAAAATTCAATTAAACCACTTTTGTAATTTCTGAAAATTTCTTGATAAGCATGTTCTTCATATTTACTCACAAATTGAACACTAAATTCATGTCAAATATATGAAATTCTTTCCCATTTGATTTGAAAATTCAAATACAATTTCACCAACACAAATTCAACTAACCCCAATCACAATTTCGAATTAATTTCACAAATTCACTAGACCCATTTATTATTTTTCAAGCTTTTTCTAACTTATCAATGGAGTTTTAAATTTTTCAATATCCACTTAATCCATACTTAGACCTCTTCTTTGAAGCCTAATAACACAAATAATAATCTTTCTACTTTTAGATTAAAAAACTAAAATTTAAAAGGGTTAGGAGAGAGGTAGATCGAAGTGGTTAGGGTGGACGACTGATTTGCAGTGATAGAAAAGTGTGAGCTGAGGAGGAAGTGGATGAATAAGAGAATGAAGAGGAAGAGAGTGAGTGTGGTGGGTGAAATTCTTCAATTCCAAGAAGAAGAAGAAGAAGAAGAGAGAGAGAGAGAGACGAGGGCTGGGAACGGAGAAAAGAAGGTCAGAAGTTGGGGGTGGGGGTGGGAGAGGGAGATGATTGAGGAAGATAGGGTTTTAAAAAAAATTAAATTAAATTGATTATTATTATTTAAATATTTTTAAATGTAAAATAGCTTATTTATTCGCTGTCAAACGCGTGTGATCACGTATTTTTCCAACTCAGCATTATCAATGCCACATAAGTTCGATCAATGGTCAGAGGGGTTTAAAATATTGCGTTCTGATGAGTTTAAGGGTTCAGTTGACAAATTGATAAGTAGGAGGGTCCAACTTACAAACGGAGCCAAATACTGAGGTCTCCCAAGTCATTCCGCCATAAATAAATAATAATACTTCATTCCCCATTTTTATAGTAACACATTAATTTTCCTTCCCATATATTCACGTGGGAAAAAGTAAATATACCAAACATTAATTCTCTTTCTCATATATTTTAGGAGTTCACATAATTTTTTCTAATACCTCTTATCATATATTCTATGGCTTTCTATATACGAGTCTATGTTAAATTTTTTCAAATTTTAAAGTCTCATAACTATTATAAACATAATTAAATAATAATTTGAGAAATAATAGTAAATAATAGTTTTCTATTGCAGAATATTTCAATAAAGAGTAAAAAGTCCAATTAATATTTTCAAGAACTTTCATGTTTTAAATATACACACCTTTGCATGTGTGTATTATGCTTTTAATATAGACTAGTTAAATATACACGCCTTTGCATGTGTGTATTATGTTAATTAATAATAAATGTATATAAAAAGAATAAATTGTCATGTATACGCTATAATTTAAGTACACTTTTTAAAAAAATATCGTAATTTTTTTAAGATAAAAAATTCACTTAAAAAGAACATGATAACTCACCATCACACTAACAATTAAGTAGTAAAATTAAATATAGTGTCATTGATATTCAAAATTTAAAATTATGTTGATAATACACAAACACACACTTTAAACCGTAGGTAAATGAAAAATGAACTACATTATATATGAACATAATAATATAACACAATTACTTGTAACAAATTAAAAATAACACTGACAATATGAAGATGAAAGAAAACTATAAGTCATCTACCAAAAATTACATGTAATATACATAAATTGATATATTTATCTTAGATTTCACTCTTTCACAATCTCAACTTCCGACAATAATAATGTCACATAAATAATACTAATAAATAATAACTTTTTAAAAACAATTAAAAAGTAAAAACGACAGAATATAAAAAATATATACAGTATTTCGCTATCTTTTTGGGATTAAGTTTACAATATGTTTAGATTAAGTTTTAGGGATAAACGTTCCAGAACTAGTAACTAATTAAGTAGTCAGACCGGGGTTGTAACTCCTTATATGTACCTAAATGAAAGGAAAATAAAAATTAAACAATGTAGACTGTGATTTAGAGTTTATTTCTCTTGCATTATTTACAATCATTATATTGTACAATATATGTATTGCAAACTATAAACCTCATGATCTTAATTTCTAGATGGATGCAAAATAATCTATATATAATTCAACCAAAAAACTATCCTTTTTTTTGTTGAAAAACATCACTCTAGACCATGATTTCGGGATTTTATCTCTTTTTTTCTCCCAAATAGACCGTTAGATGTTTATCTTGCTCGACAAGAAATCCCAAGTTTATAAGATATATTACGTTTCATTAAACTTTCAACTTCTCCCGCCAAATCCTGAGTTCTCAAACATTTAACTTCTCATGCCAAACCCTGAGTTCTCAACAATGGCTTTTCTAATACCTCTTATCATATATTTTAAAATTTTTTAATTTTTAAAATATATTTTTCTTCATACCACATATTTTAGGACTTCTAAATTTTAAATATTATAAAAATAATTAAATAACAATTTAAGAAAAATAATACATAATAATTTTATCTATTATATAATGTTTTAATAAAAAAGTTTTGATAAGTTCAATCAAAGTAATATGTAGATGGATAGATATAGATAAGTTTAATTATTTTCTTTAAAAGAGAAAAACCAAAATAATGAAAAGGAAAAGACAAGGTTATTACTCTTTGCTTTTTACCAACAAAGTGGGAGTTGCGGCGTCAAACGGCCCAAGGAATTGGGTGACTTCTTTTTCCACTATACGGATTGGCCATATACACAATTTATACTACAAAAACAATTGTCTCTTCTATTTTTTTCTCTATTAACAAAATCTTTCTCTTCTTTGTCCCCAAAAAGAGCTAACTTTCCATTTTCTCGAACACAGTTTCTTGCATTTCGAAGGGCTGTGGGAGGGCAAATATCTGCATCTGCATCTCAATCAATTTACAGCAATAGGCGGAAAACCCTTTTAGCTCATAAGGGGATAAGCTTGCCCTATTTTTCTCCCAGGTTCAATCATAAAAACTATGTCTTTTTTCCTTTTTTTCACTTTGGTAACATTGGGTCTCTCAATTCATGCTTATTTTCTCTAATGGTGGAAAAAAATTTTGAACTTGGGGAAGAGGAAAAGAGATTTTCTTACTTGAAAAGTTATTAAGAAAACCCCACTTGACTGGGCTTTGAGTTTTTGGTAGATTTATTATTTGTGTTTAGAGGATTCTTGATGTTATATATCACTAGTCATGCATGTCATGTATAGTTTAGTCAGAGAATGGCATGTTCGTTTACGAATAAGTGTGAGATTTAGAGAATCTATAGAGAAACCTAAGTTGCCTTAAACTACAAATTATTGATCATGAATTCATAATTTGAATGAAATGGTTCGACAAGTTGCAGAGTTAGGGATTTTCATTAAGGGGATCCTAAAATATAAATAAGTAAATACGTGAAGAAGTCAAGGGGATTCACATAAAGTTAATTTTGTCCTTATATAAACAATATACTTTTTCAGCTAAGGGGATTCGGATAGCCCCTTGTGCCCCTAACTCTGCCTGTTCATATAGTCATCCAATCTGCATGGGATTCGGACATAGATCATTTATAAATTGGTCGTTTGATTGATTGCATCACTTATGTTGTTCCTGTAGTGGAATTGTTATGTTTTTTCTTGTGTCCTCCTCCTCATCTTGTCATGCACTTGTGATACCTCACTTTTTTGAGGGATTCTTTTGTAGCTTTTATGGTATTTGTAGTATTAATTTATTGAGTTTAACCCGGGACTTGGAATATTTCTAGAAAATATCAAGCAGTTTCTTGATGTGTTACATTTTCAAAAGATGATTCTTTGTGGTTTAGTAATTAAAAAAGGAATTTAATTTCTCTCCGTAAAACTTTGCTGAGGTTTATTAAATGCGTATGATGTTTTTTGATGAAGTAAGTGAGATTTCATTAAGGCATCCAGTAGATGCAAAGATACAAAAGGGGGATCTGTCAGCTCAGTAAGAACAAGAAACTTATAGAGCTAAGGAGCTGACAAAATCCAGGTAGTGATCTAAGTTATTTACAGGGGAGAAGTTGGCCCAGCTAAAAAGGTTAACCAAACAACTAGCCTTAAGCTTACAAATTGGAGTTGAAACTCCATCGAAAAATCTCCTGTTTCTTTCATTCCAAATAACCCAAAAGATACAAGCTGGGGTCATGATCCAGATTTTCCTGATGGATTTTCTAACTTCCATAGAGCTCCAACTAGTGTAGGCATCTCTGATATTGAAGGGCATGGACCAACTTATACCAAAAAGCGCTAGAAACATGTTCCAAAAGTGTGTTGCAAAAGGGCAGTGAAGCATAAGGTGGTTGATGCTTTCTGAAGTTGACTGATACATGTAACACCTATTGACCAGTTGAAATCTTCTTCTCATAATATTGTCTTGATTGAGGCATGCTTCTTTTAAGGCTGTCCAAGTAAAACACGAGACTTTAGGGGGAAGTTTAGTCTTCCAGACTAACTTCCAGGGCCATAGATCAATCATCATCTTATTGGAGCTCAAGTGTTCATATCCTGCCTTGACTGTGTATAAACCTTTACTGTTGAAGTCCCATTTTAACTTATCACTGCTTTGAATGTTAATGTTGCAGTTCTCTAAGCTCTTGAGCAGATTCAATAACTCTTCAAAGTCCCAATCTTGCAAATTTCTTCTTAGGTTCAGGTTCCAAGAGTTGCCATCCCTATACTGAGCAATACAATAATTATGATGTCTGGCAATGTTAAATATATTTGGGAAAGCTTCTTTCAAAGTGGAGTCTCCTGTCCATTTGTCTAGCCAGAATCTGATATGGTTCCCATTCCCTGCCTCAAAGTGAGTTTGTTTGAAAAAAACATCCCACAAGGTATTAATGGCCTTCCATAATCCAGTTCCGAAGGGAAGCGTGGATTGTTTTGTACACCAATGGGTGTTGCTGCCATACTTAGCCACAGTTACCTTTTTCCACAGACCAGCATCCTCCTCCCGAGTGAACCTCCAATGCCACTTCATAAGCATACACTTGCTATGAATAGCAAGATCATTGATACCAAGGCCACCAAGATGTTTGGGAAGAGTGACTTTTGGCCACATCACAAGGTGTAATTTATGAGATTCACTGTTTCCTTCCCATAAAAAGTCTCTCCTGATTTTATTTAGACGCTTCAAGACTTTGCTGGGTATTGGGAAGAGAGACATGAAATATGTTGGGATGCTATCCAAGACACTGCTTATTAGAGTCAATCTTCCTCCTAGAGAAAGGTACTGCTTTTGCCATGTAGCCAGTCTTTTCTCAAATTTCTCAATAACCCCATTCCATATTTCAGTTGCTTTGTGTTTGGCCCCTAAAGGTAGTCCCAAATAGGTTGTTGGGAAATTGCCAATAGTGCACCCCATAATATCAGCCAGCTCTACCAAATTTGGCACCACATTAACAGGATAAATAACACCCTTTGACATGTTAATGTGAAGGCCCGACAATGCTTCAAAAATCATGAGGGTGAGGTTACGGTAGAGAACTTGTGATTTTTCAGCCCCACAAAAAATGAGTGTGTCATCTGCAAATAATAGGTGTGAGATGGACACTTGAGTTTCACTGTTGGTTACAACCCTGAAACCCTCCAGCCATTGTCTCTGTTTCGCTTTCTCAAGCATGCAACTGAGACCCTCCATAGCAAGGATGAAGAGAAATGGAGAGAGAGGATCCCCTTGTCTAATCCCTCTCATGGGAGAAAAGAATCCCACTGGACCACTATTCATAAGGATGGAATATTTCACAGTAGACATGCTGTATCTTATCCATCTGTCCATTTTTCCCCAAACCCCATCTTTCTGAGAATTGAGATTAGGAATGCCCAGTTTATTTTGTCAAAAGCTTTTTCTACATCAAGCTTAAAAAGGAGGCCCGCTTCCCCATTTTTCTGCTTCCAGTCCAAAATTTCACTAGCAATGAGTGTAGCGTCTGTGATTTGCCTGCCTTTAATAAAGGCATTTTGATATTTTGAAACCAGCTTTCCAATCACCTTTTTGAGTCTTTCAGCCAGCACCTTAGCTGTGATTTTATAGAAGCTACCAATAAAACTAATGGGTCTGTAGTCGGTTAGCGCCATAGGTCCTTTTCTTTTTGGTATGAGGGCAATGAAAGATGCATTAAAAGACTTCACCATATGGCAATTGTGATGGAAGTGATTGAGAGCTCCAAGTATGTCATTCTTAATTGTATCCCAATTCTTATGATAAAAGGCCATTGTAAAGCCATCCGGTCCAGGGGCTTTATCAGGGGCACAAGATTTGACTGCAGCCAGCACTTCTTCCTCTATGTTAATGTTTGCAAATATTTTGGCTGTTAATGGTTATGGAAAATAAGTAAATAACCCTAGCTTATGATGCCAAGGTGGACACAGTGAGGGGATTTGTAGTGGTACTGATATCCTTTGTCCAGCACTTATATGGAATGTATGAAAAGGAGAAAAAGGAAGGACGTAAAATAAAGTTGTCATGTCCATCTCTTTTTATATGCAAGGGGGTTATGACTGATTGCTATCCCATCCCTTCCTCTTGGGTAGCTTTATATTGTCAAAACGTTTTACCAAAATAGTTTTCTGTCCTGCTTTGTTCAGTCCAATAAAGGTGTCAGAGCAAGCGCTAATTGTTGTTTGGCTCCCAATGTCTACCATTTGAAGTTTAAACAAGAACACTGCTAACAATCTTATTTTGACAGCAAAGTAGTTTAATAATTGCTTCAACTTGCATGATTTCTTATAGAAATTAGTACCTTTTGGTGGAGCCAAAGTGTGACACAGACACATTCAACCTTGCCATATTATCCCAGGGAAGAGATCAGATTCTTGTACTAAGTATTAACGACACCAAGCAAAAGGAAACTTACAATTTTAATAATGTCATCCAGAATTAGTAGTGATCAAATGTATGGGAACAATAGTTGCAAGTATTATTGTTACTCTCTATGTTCACTTTTACTTGTCCACCATGGACTTTGCACTCCCCTCAAGAAATAATAAATGAAGTGCACATTTATCATAATACCCAAATTAATTGGTGTATAGTCTCAATGGACTTAGGAAATAATTTGGGGAAGAGTAGTTAATGTTAAGGGTAAAATAAAAAATTATTGTTCTCTTGATATGCTAAAGTGGACAAATAAAAATGGTCATTTACTTTTAGTATAGTGGACATGTAAAAGGGAATGGAGGAAGTGCTATTTTTTTTATAACCGTGGTGTCCGAGCCAACTTGCGCACACCTCGACTAATTCGATTGGGGAACCTACTACCTTCCACCAACATCAACACAGGTACCAGGTAACTTTTTTCATCAAGGATTGGATAGATGAGAAGAAATAATCTTGTATTTTTGCCTCCACTAAGGATTGAACTTGAGACCTCATGGTTCTCAACTCAGTTCATTGCCCACTAAATCACACCTTGGCTGCTCTAGTGAGTCAAATAATTCATGAGCTACAGTAGGTTAAGTAACTGAATTTCCCACCATTAGATGATAAACAATAAAGTCAAAAGGAAAAATAGGAGGAAAAAAGTGTTTAAGTTATAAAAAGACTAGTAGCAAGTACATATCGTATCATATTTTTGCACTTTAACTATGGTGGATCATTTTTTTGTTTTTATATTTGCACTTCAACTATGGTGGATTATTAAGCTCAAATTATCAGAAAATGATTAGGTTGTCCATATCGGCCTTAACAGGTTGATGTGCTTTTCGAACAAAGTGTATGTATCAAGCTGTTTTTTGACCTACCATAAAACCATCAATTGTTCTGTTTTTGCTGTGATCTATTTCTACCAAGTTACTGACTTCTTCTGTAAGAAGTCTTCAGGGGCCTAAGGATGTCATAGAAGTGGTTAATCTCGAGGATATAGTGGGTATGATGAGAGGTAGATGTAGACATAAAGGTATTGGGGGAGAGGTGATTAGACAAGACATGATACAACTTCAGCTTACCGAGGACATGACCTTAGATAGGAGAGTGTAGATGTCGCGGATTAAGGTAGAAAGTTAGTAGGTAGTGGAGTGTTGTATCTAGCCTTTCTTGTAGTGTATCACTTTTGATTTCTATCATCATCTGTGTTTATTGTGTTTCGGTTATCACACTATTTTGTTGTTATTACTGTTCCCTTGACTAATTGCTATATTTTCTTCACTGTCGTTTTTATTTTCCCTTTCATACCTACTTTGATTTGCTGTACTCAAGCCAAGGATCCTCCAGAAACAGCCTCTTTACCTCCACAAGGTAGAGGTAAGGTCTGCGTATACTCTACCCTCCCCAGACCCCACTAGTGGGATTTCACGGGGTATGTTGTTGTAGTTGTAATCTCAATATACTGAGTTGTTGTATGCATGTTCACAATTACGCTCTAATTGATGTCAAAATTGAATTTTTGTCTTTGACAAATTTTATGTCCGACTATGGCGAGAACGTGAGGGCATGCTCAGTGACCTGCTTTTGTGTGCCTACATTGTTAATAGCTTTTCTTGTTCTAGCACATTTTCTTCAATTTCTACCTGCATTAGTCTCATTTTTCCTTATGATACCAATTGTGGTGGTGATTTATAGAGGTTTCCTGAAAGGGTTTCTGAAATTCCACCTTGGTATTTGTACAAGGTTGATACTGAAATGCATGAACGATCATCAACTAAGTATAAATGTACATGTGCACTTCCCTAAATTGGAATTGCAGAACTTCTAAGTTCTCTTTTAAGGTTGGAAGTGAGGGGTGCTTACCATCCTAGCAACTCCCTCTTGTCTATTGCATGTTATTCCAGATTTTTGTCACTTTTTGTGTACAATGTGGATTAAACTTAGAGTAAATTTTTCCATTGGAGAGTGGACCAGTTATCTATTTCCTTATTTGGTTGGCGAGAAGTTGTGTTAATGAGGATTGTCCATAATTAGGATGATGCAGACATACATGTTCTCGAGTGACTACTGCACTGAGAGAAACATGGAGAGCCTTCCTCCCTCTAACCTAGAATGAGTTCTTATGTGGTTAGAAATTACCAAGCTAGTGTCCCAGGGCTTTGGTGCAGTGGTTAAAGCGCAACTTGTAATGTATCGGTCAGGCACACATCCATGGGTTTGAACCCCATTATAGACAACCTAGTAATTAAGTGGAAAAGGATAGAGGGATGGACCCATTATCAGTTTATCACCGAGTTTCGAACCGTACATCAGTGACCCTTTGGAATTTATCGGTTATCGAAACAAAAAAGAACTAAGCTATTCCTCTGCAATCTGGAACTACACATGTTAAATTATTATATTAATCAAAATAAAAATGCACCAGTACCTGTTAAGGAAATATTACCTTCGCTGTTATGAAGCTTATCAGATGTACCTCCAAACTAACGATTTCGCCCTATCTGGCCAAAATTACCCAGTTTGATCCACCAGACCGACACCAAATCACAGAGAAGATTTTGGATAGATAGCACACAATAGAGGGGAGATTTTCGTTTTTCCTTCTTATCAAGGATTAGATCCAAGCATTCACTGGATAGAGGGAGACGATGCTCAGATACACGGAGGGTGAAGTCACTGGAAGGCAGATTTTTGGTAAAAAATGGAGCACCACCTTCAGTCACGCTCGCCTCACCGTACACCACTCTGCCACCAAACTCCACCGTGAATCACCACGCTAACACCATCATGTGAATCCCCTTTCTTCCATATATCAAGTCCCCTGTCCAGATCCATGAACCACCTGCAACTCAGTCATGAACCCATCACCTCTGGAAAAAATATCGCCAGCTAACTCCATAGCCACCGGCTTCAACCCAGAACGGAGAACCCCTCCCCCATTACCAAGCCACTAAAATACCTGTTCTTGCAGTAGAAATAAAAGCTGATTGAGGGTCAAAAATTGTTGAGGTTCATTTGGTCACCAAATCACAGAGAGGATTCCGGTCAGAGGGCAGTAATTCCCATCTATTGAGGAAGTAAGATTGCTGCGGAAACTTCATAGTAAAAGAAGCAACTGTAATTGAAAACCAAGAAGATCAACTTAGGAAGAGGCTTTCCTCTTTAGATGTTGAACTCGAAGCAAATTAAATTCAAAAGCACATTTGTTCCAATTTGACTAATTTGGTTCCTTTTTTGGTTGTGATTTGGTGTAGTTTTGGTTGAGATTTGTTCAGTTTTTTTGCTAATGCCTTGGTCCAATTTTGGGACTGTTTGGTCCAATTCTGGGACTGATTTGTTTCAGTTTTTGTTGTGATTTGATGTGGGTCTGTGGGTCGCAGATTTATTTGGGCAATCAATTCGAATTGGGTAATTTTGGCCAGATTGTACGGAACTGTTAATTTGGGTGTGTGTATGGGGGGGGGGGGTTAAATCTGATAAGTTTCATAACGTCGAGGGTAATATTGGCAAGATAGTATAACGGAGGATAGAGTTGAACAATATAATATAGTAGAGGGGTAAATTTGACCCTTTTCCCTTTTTTCTATACCCTTAAATAGTTTTACTAATTTGTTTGCCCCAATTCTGACTTCACCATTTTTACTCACTGCTAGTGTGCACACATGTGTTAATTTGGTTGTGTGATACTTGTAATTAGCAACTTAACTTATGTCCTATAACTTCCATGCAGCTGTAACGGGAAGCTGAAATGAAATAGGAGGGGGGGGGGGCTTTCTTGTTATTGTTGTCACATATTTGTTGCATGACAATAACATGTGAAGACCTTGTGTAGTGACCTTTGTGTGCGCTTGTTCATGGTGGTTAGGATATGTTTCATGAAGTGTTTATGAATTATGAGAACTTCTGCATTTATTTCCTAGAAAATGATTGAGTATGCTTTCTAATTTCAGTTTTTGAGAATGTAGAGTCATGGATCTTGCTCTTTGAAGAGGAATACTCAGTGTGGAGAGTTTATTTGCTAACAAAGGATGGATTCAGGGAAGTGTACGTCTAGAAATGGCCCTTCATCATCAAGTATGGCACCTACAAACTTCCTGAATAGGGTATATACAAAATCTCTCTTCGAAGAAGAAGAGAGATTTGCTGAACATGCCACAATAAAGGATGTAAATATTGACCTCAGAGAAGTTTATTTTCTGATTATGCATTTTTTGTCATCTGGGCCGTGCCGAAAAACGTTTGGGATATTCTGCAATGAACTTTTGGAACATGAGCTTCTGCCTAGGAGATATCATGCTTGGTATTCAAGAAAAGGTGTACTCAGTGGAGATGATGGTGACGATGACATTTCTTTCCCTCTAAATTATGATGATCTGATGCTAAGGTGTGCCTTGTAAACATATTTTATGTTTGTCTTCTTGTTGAAATTAAATATGTCTGCTGCAGTTTTGTGCGCTGGTGTTTGCTTTGAGCTCCAGTCTCATCAGTGATGAGACTGAACCTCATCACTGTTATATCTGTCATCTGAGACAACTTAGAATAGGTCAGGTCCAAACATGTTGTTGTATTGAGCAAGCTTTATATACCTTCTTTGGGGGCTCTTTGGATCCAGAATAGTAGATATGGGAAAGCTGTGTCCTTTCTATCCCATAATCTGTGTGTAATAAGACTTTATGTGAAGTTGTGAACCATCTGCTCTCTTTGCCACTCGCCAAGTATCCTGGTCAGAATATGTCAAGTTGAATTTATAGAGCACTTCAATCGGTCTTTGGAATATGCCTATCTGATCTTGTAGATTTCTAATCCTGTAGAATTCTCTTGAACCTCAAATTTCAAAGAGCTCCCTCTTCTTGTGTCCTGTGGTATTGATCTGTAAGATTCATCTGAACTGTATAAAAGAAAATACTAACTTGAATGATCCCATTTTAAGAGCTATTTTGACAAGAGGGGGTTGCTCAGATGATAAGCACCCTCCACTTTCAACCCTAAGGTTGTGAGTTCGAGTCACTGAGGGAGCGAAAAGGTGGGAGCTCCTAGGGAGGGTTAAAAAAAATAGGAAAAAAAAAGGAACTATTTTGGCTAAGATATGGGCTATAAATATTATGGAGAATCCTCATGGCCCATCTTATGTTTTGTTTTTTAATATTAATTCTAGGCACCATTGGATGTAATATGCTTACCTATTCTTATAACCATCAATTGTTGGTGATCTATCAGATACATTTTCCACCTGTCCGGGAATATTACCTAAATTATATTTCTTTGTTACATGTCGAATACTTTGTATGGTGTCCAATAAATTACTTGAGATTCTTCTAATGGTTTCAGTACTTGCGGTATTAATAGTACCTTCTCTAGAGAGTGTTAATGAATTTCAATATCCATTTCACTGACTAGCCGTGACAATTGTGTTTTTTATTGGTATGGCAGTCACCCTTTGGTTGAACATTGGTGCAACATTACCTATTGATAGATCCGTGACTTGAGGTCCTCTTTAAGTTTTAGATTGATTCAGTTGTGAAATAAGATGACATGTGATCTAGGAAATAGTTGCTTCAAAGAGAAATCTCCCTGGGTACATCTATTCAATTCTTTTATGAATTTATACAAATATATGATAATTTAATTCTGGTAAAGAATGTCAAGCTATTCTGATTGAGTCCTATAGATTTTAAACTTTCTTTTAAAAACTCAATTATGAGTTCTTTGTTATAACCAAAAAATCAATGATGAGTCACTTTTCTATTATACCATATAATGCCTTCTCACTAGAACCTTTTGCTTATATAGAATTGAATTATTTATATTTAATGACGCTTTCAAAATGGTTATGATATCAAGTGCTGGGTTCCTGGGAAAGTTGACCTGGTTAACATGCCACAATATCCATCTGTTTCTGCTTAAATAATTAATTGATATTCTTGATTCCTTTGTGTTGTTTAAACCAATAGTTTGCTGATGATAGGTATCCTCATGTTGAAAAAGATCACTTAGTAAAGTTGCTTAAACAACTGCTGCTGAGTTCGGGTCCTCCTTTGCAATGTGGTGGGGGAGATGCCCCTGGTGCTGCTGATGTCCCCACGCTACTTGGATCTGGGCCTTTTTCACTTTTGGCTTGTAAGTAGTCTTATGAGGTCTAAGATCTAATAAATATTCTCTTGGAAACTGACCTCACACGTCTCAGTTTTCTCTTTTCCTTTTTTTTTTTTTTGGTTTAAACAGACTCCTTTTATCCTTGATTAATTTTCCTACTCTCTGTTCTGGCATGTGCACTACTATAGCTTTGGTACTCGTTTTGGCCAAAAGCTACATAAACCTTTTCCCTGCACTACTCAACATTTCTCCAATATCACCAGATACTAACAGGAATCCAAGCATATTACATGATTAACTTTATCTCTCTACTCTTGGACTGACATACACTATCACTTAAACTATATCTTTGGTAGTCGTTTGGCCAAAAAAAGAAAGCCACAATTCACTGAGTAGCATTTTGAGGATTGTATTGCATTTGAATTTGTGCCTTTCTTTTGCTTTATAAGGCGTCTCACTGAAAGGCGAAAACAGCTTATAGGTACCTCTTAGAAACTCTTTGGCATGTATTCTGCATCTTTGATCGTGAATGATTTCCTATCATCAATTTGTTCAAGTGAGCAAATTTATCCAGGAAGGGCTTCCAAACTATGAATTCTTCACAAACATCTCTCGTTTGGTCATTTGCACTGTGATCTCTTCTTCACATTGTTCATCTCCCTTTTATGTTCTCTCTTAAGTAGCATGACATGTACATTCTGTTGCCACTCTAGGTTTTCTGTTTGTCTAAGTTTGAATATGTGATGAACAGGTGAGCGAAATAGAGTCAATAAGCAAGCACAATCCCTTCCTTCATACCTCCGTTGGCCACACATGCAGGCTAATCAGGTGCGTGGTCTAACTTTAAGAGAGATTGGAGGTGGTTTCCCAAAACATCATCGTGCTCCATCTATCCGTCTTGCAAGTTATGCTGTTGCAAAACCATCAACTATGGTCCAAAAGATGCAAAACATAAAGAAACTAAGGGGACATAGGGATGCTGTTTATTGTGGTACAACTTTAAAACTCTTCTAGTATCTAGACACTTAAAAATTCTTCTCTCAAATGGGTTCTCATTCAGGACTTTCATTTATGCTCAATAAAACACATTTTTTCTGCTATATGTAATATTCCAGAAATTGAATGCTACTAATAGTTTTCAAGGTAGCTGTTTCATTTTTCTTAAATCATAGATTCGTTCAATACCTTTTAAGGTTTATCATATTAGAGAAATAAAGGGCTGTCTGTCAAGAAGACATGCAAACCTTTAGCTCAACTTCTCTGCCTATTCTCTCTTGTGTAGCAATATTTGACCGCTCAGGAAGATATGTGATTACTGGTTCTGATGATCGCCTTGTCAAGGTTTGGTCAATGGAAACTGGATTATGCCTGGCTAGTTGCCGAGGACATGAAGTAAGTTTATTGAGATATGCTCCCAAAAGTGTCCTCAATTTTACCTCTTCCTTATGAATAGTCACTCTTCCTTTATACACTTATTTGCTTGTCATGCTAATAGGGTGACATCACTGATTTAGCCGTCAGTTCAAACAATGCTTTGGTGGCATCTGCATCAAATGATTACAGCATTCGAGTTGTAAGATTCTCCTACCACTTGACAGAGATATCTTCTTGCTTTCTTTGAAGAGTAATAATTTTGGGCTTGAAGATCTTCTCCTCTGTTGAAGAGTGAGCGGCTTATCTACTTTCTCTGTACTTCAGTGGCGCTTGCCAGACGGATTACCTATTTCAGTTTTGCGTGGTCACACTGGAGCTGTTACTGCCATCGCATTTACTCCAAAAACTAGCTCTGTGTATCAGCTTCTATCGTAAGCTACCTTTAAGCCTTGATCCTTTTTGTTGCTCCTTTCTCTTTGAAGGGACATGACACATTATTATGTATAAGAGATTTAGCCCTATTTGATTAAGCCATACAGATTAACTGTGGCTTATGGAGTGTTCGTAGAAAGGAGAGATGGTTGGCGTCTCCCTGACAGGGACAGGAAAAGCCTTCGGGCTTTACCTATTACCAGACACATCCGGTTAAGGCTATCCACTTCGGTGGATCTTACCCAATTTCTAGAAGTTATCAAAAAAAAAAACAAAAACTGTGGCTTATGGAATTTTAACAAACTGGCGAATTTCATTATTTGGAAATTAGGAGTATCTTTTTTTTCTGAGACACACTGCTGCATGGTAATTTGATGGGAACTAGGTGCGCAGTACCTATAGTATATTAGTAAGCTAGTAATTTTAGGATTTAAATTTATTGTTCTTTTTGTGAGTGGTTTTATGTTCTTTTGTTGTCCCTATTCTATGAGATTATAGTTCAAATTTTAGTGATGTGATGGCAAAAACTGCTTACGAGGTGTGTACAAAAGATAGAGAATCTTACAACAAATCATGATTCCCTAAAAATTGATCTAGTCACCAGCAATAACTGCATGAAAAAAGAATCAACAATGACTTGATCATCAACAGCACTCCAAAAATATGCAAAGAATAAAAATGTTCCAATAATCTATACCCCAAGAATGAAATGGGGAGAAGATTCTGGCACAAGGACTACCTGCAATTGTCCTTGTGCATTCAGATGCCTCTACATTTTTAATTACTTCATCATAATATCTATACAAAAGAGTATTCTACTCCTTCAGATGCTCGCCCGTTACTCACTTTCCATATTGTCCACGTAAGTTATAAATGAACTACTTTTACATTTACTTATCTGGAAAGCAAAAAAGGAGCTACTTCGGTTGCTCTACTTCACCTTCTCTTCCTTCAGGTGTTAGATCCTATAAGCGCCTCCCACAGGCGTTATCCTTTCTACTCCGAACATGCTCCACAGCAAGGTCTTGTAGTCATTACCTTATTTCCTCTTTTACCAGGTGGCATTTTGTAAATTCGATAATTATAGAGACCTATACACAAGTTTCAATTGATCGCAGATGGCTCCTAAAATATTACACAAAATTGTGCTCTTGTCCAGTATGGTATACTGCCACTCTATATATAGCTGTTTGGTGTTCATAATAGTGGAATTCTTACATCACAATTTTTCGTTTTAAGAAACTCTTGAACATATATGTGTTGTTGTGTGCCGGTCGTGCATGTTTTTATATTAATGTTAAAGGCTTAAAGCAAAAGATAAATGTACGAGGTTTTTTCTTATAATTTATTTTTTAATTCCTCTATAAAACTTCCTTTTGAGTTAGTGGCTAACTCAAAGCATTAGATGAAGATATGGAAGCCTTGGACTAAGGTACAAAGAGTTAAAATACAAGAAACCTAGTAAAGATTTTACACTAGGTTGTACAATTAACAGAAATCATTTTTATCTATTTTCGTGTCTGTTAAAGTTTCTTGCTAAGTATTACGCGGTTTATGGTAACTTGGTTCGTAAATGTATGACTTCCTTCCCTTGGGTTTTTGTTTCCTACTGGTAGGTCATCAGATGATGGAACTTGTCGCATTTGGGATGCTAGGTCTTCTCAGTGTGTTCCACGCGTTTACTCGCCAAGACCAAAGGATAACGTTTCGGGTTAGCTGAGAACAAGTTATTTTTCTGATAATGTTTGTGCTGTTAGTTGGCGAGCCTGTGAGTGGATTGTAATTTTATGCAGTGAGGAGCAGTGGTACCGCAGTAACCAACATTCAGTCCTCAAGTAATACATTGCATAGCCATCAAATTTTGTGTTGTGCATACAATGCCAATGGAACTGTCTTTGTCACTGGCAGCTCTGATACTTTAGCAAGGGTATGAACAATCATCAAATGTTATACTCTATTATAGCATTGTCAAGTCTTCATTATAAGATAGCAGGGATATGAGAATTTTTTGTTTCCAGTCAGTAAGCTCTTAGCATAGTTTACCTTTTTTTTGGTAAGGTAATATTGTATCAATCTTCTTAGGATCTGACTGATACAAGATATGTTCTGAGATGCTTTATCAAAGTCCTCTAATTAATGTTTAGCCTACTTATGGCAAAACACATGTTTGACAACCTGACAATAAGAAATTTTCAGTAACGGTTATACATAGAGTTTACTGTATGAAGTATGCAAGAAATGTCAAGAATGAGAAAGTTTTTGGTGCATTTTGACTTATTTTCAGTGTATTTTCTGTTAAAGGGATAATGAGATTGTATGGAATCACAAACATTATCTGTCTTCAGGTCTGGAGTGCTTGTAAATTCTCCCCAGATCACCCCGAGGAGCTAAATCATGAAATAGATACATTATCTGGTCATGAAAATGATGTCAACTATGTACAGTTCAGGTTGGTGCAGTCATGTTGTCACCCTTAAACATGTTCATCATTATCTTACTTTCTATTGTTTTGTGCAGTGGCTGTGCAGTGGCTTCGCGATCTTCAACTTCTGATTCCATTGTGGAGGACTGCATTCCAAAATTTAGGAATTCTTGGTTTGTGAACGTCTTTTTTCCTTGTTCCAATTATTTCAAATGGTCCTAATACCAATAAAAAAATAAAAAATTCAAATGGCACTAATATCCTATCTTAGCAGCTATAGTTAATCATGGTTGAACATAATATAGAGTTTGGTTGGTCAACCTGTTTGATGGATAAAGTTGTGTTAACTTGTGTAAATGATCATGCTTGTTAAAACACAATTTTCAGGTTTAGCCATGACAACATTGTCACTTGTTCCCGTGACGGAAGTGCAATTATTTGGACCCCAAAACCACGCAAGTCGTCCCATGTGAGTTCTTGACTTCAAAGTTTGGTTTCTTTCATGGAATAAGTTGAGATAATTGTTGTTCAACTTCCCAGGCCTTTTGTGGATTTATTTGTGAGAAATAAGAGAAAGAATACATGCACAAAATTATGCCTGTATGTTTTTATAGGAATACTACGAATGTATGCTCTGCTTTACTATAGGTGTTGGACACTAATTCATCATACCGTTACATCTGTAAATTGGGACCAAGTCTAACTGACCTACAGTATTGAGACATATTACTCTGTGCTGGTTCTTTCTGACTATTAATGTTCTAATCTGTTCAGGGAAAACATGGACGTTCTTGGGGTAAGGCATATCATCTTAAAGTTCCTCCACCACCAATGCCACCACAGCCTCCTCGAGGAGGTCCACGGCAGAGATTTCGCCCTACTCCTCGCGGTGTTAACATGATAGTGTGGAGCTTGGATAATCGCTTTGTACTGGCTGCTATAATGGGTATTTTATCTTAATTGCATATTCAGTTCAAATGCATTAATTTGTACTTTTATTTCGTTAAAACTATTTTAAATATGTTTATGGGATGAAAGTTTCATTTCTTGCCCATAATAGTTTCGTCTTTGTGAATTGAAATATCTTGTTGTTGACCTACTATACGGTATCTAAAAATGATGCTCTACAGGCATGACCACACACTCGCAAGCCTGGTTAGTAGGCATTTCTCATGACAGTGGTGAATAATTCATGCTGATAATGAGTTAATAAATGAATTTTATTTATGTTATAAGGGAACCAAATTATATCAGGATGATATTGACAGCGAATACCTGTGCTATGGATATTTTCTTACTTTACTGATTTATTGTTGCCTTTAAAGCCCAAATTTTACCCTTTTTTAACGCATCCTACTGGACATCTAGTGCTAGCAAGTATGTAGTAACTACTGTATAATGACCTTCAACTTCATGTTAAAATTTAAATCTTTTTTCTGTTTTGCATCCAGAGAAGTCTGTTGGAATATGTAATAGGTTGTTGGAAGATTTGGGTGGAAAATTGTTATTACAGTGCATTTGAGGTAGTTTCAAGGTTTTTAAACATCGGAAACTGATGTCAAGTTGATACCATTCTAAGACATGTTGGTGCCTGGCATGGGCTTAAGTTTACCCCCATCAGGGTAATGCAGCCATGGCTGAAAGAAAAAAAGAAATAATGCAGGCATGTGAAAGTTTTGAAAAGAAATGCTCAGGAAACTTATTTTCTACTGCAAGTAGATAATGGTGTGAGCTGAGAATAATTGGGGTGCCTTATGGAGGGTTAGCTATTAAGTATAGCACGAATCTAACATGGCTTAGAAGTTGTAGATTGACTTCCCAGTATATATTTTCATCATTGACCAAAGGAGCTAGGAAGCATCTCTCGTAAGAGTTTACTCTGAGAGTTATCCGGGCTGGGATAGTGGCTACCTTTCTTGACCAGTTCCTAAAGGGTTTGCTCATGCTGGAGGGAGCACCCCCACTTAGTGATCATCCGCTAGTTCACGCAAATCCGAAGAGGTTATCATGGATGAGCCACATGCAGGGAAACTTGGTTGAATAGTTCCTGTCCCATTCATACTACTGTTAGGTTATGTGCTATGTCTAGCGGCCGGTGAATCCTAACCAGTATCGGAAATTGGATCAGATATTACCTCGATGGCGGAGGGTCCAGTCATATCTGAAATGGATTTTGTGTTTTTCTTGTTTTCCCATGTGTGCGACTAGTCAATTCCTGGCAAACTGGACACGTAGAAGTGCGAATATTTGCCTTAGCACCTGCAAGGCTATCAACGCAAAATTGGTTCATGTTCTTCCTACTCGTTGAGTGTCAAACTCCAACTTCGTGGGTTTTGAAATCAAGGTCTTCTTGGTTCCTGTTAGAAAGGAAAATACCTCCACTTGGGGTTGTGAATTCAAATTATGTTCCTTTTGTTGAAGCAGAGAAAATATGGTGCTTGAATTTGAAATTTTCAACTCAGAAGGTGAACTTATGCAGATTGCCGAATTTGTGTTTGGAATGCCAGTGATGGTAGCTTGGTGCACTCCTTGACTGGTCACGCACAGTCTGTAAGTTATCTGACTATGATTAGGCTGATATTTCTGAGTTTTTCTTTCAAAATGCTTGCTTAGGCTAGTTATACATTTTCACGTGTCATCTTGGTTAGATATTTTTGAGAAACCTCCACTTAAGCTCCATTTCGTTGCATGTGTTCACTGGTTATTTCTTTCTCCTCTTGTTTCCACCATCATCTAATTTCTTGGTCAGGCGCTATAAAAGAGTCATGCAATTCTTTAGGGTGGTTTATTCACTTTCTTGGTCATAATAAACTAAAAAAAAATGTTAGTCACTCAATTCCGGTACTAATTCCTGATATGACTCCTCCACCTCTACACTCCATCCACTTATTCCACGCCTATTAAAAACTTATATCTGGTGAAATTCATGCTTTGTGTTCGACCCTTGCAGACATATGTTCTGGATGTTCATCCTTTCAACCCCAGAATCGCAATGAGTGCTGGTTATGATGGGAAAACCATCCTGTGGGATGTAGGTTTCTGGTTCTTTTGATTATTGTATCACATCCTTTTACATAAGTATTTCCGTTTGTTGAACTCTTGCTATTTCTATCTCCAGATATGGGAGGGGATCCCCATCCGCACATATGATATAGGACGCTTTAAGTTGGTTGATGGAAAGTTTTCACAGTAAGTAATTTAAAGAGGACATCATAATATTTCCTGTATCTTTGATATTTGACTTATACAGTTTGTTTGTGTGTATAAATGGTGATTCCTTAATGTACTTCAAATTTTAGACATCATCAGAGCTTCCTGATTTGGGGTCATAGAAGAACGCCAATCCTATCCTGGCTTCAGAATTAATAACTCATTCAGTTCCATTTTCCATTAGATTTGCTAACTGGTGCAAATGCTCTTTGCTTTATTTGAAATGTCGAAGTTACTTATTGTGTGGGATGTGCTGTTTCTTTGTGAAAAGGGATGGAACATCAATTGTTCTTTCTGATGATGTTGGACAAATATATTTATTAAATACAGGCCAAGGCGAGTCTCAAAAGGATGCTAAATATGATCAGGTATATGAGGCAGTTTCTTTCATTCTCATCATTGTTTTAAGTATTTTACAGTTACTGTATGCGATCTTGAGGCTGTATCTTTCAACAGTTCTTCCTTGGGGATTACCGGCCCCTTATCCAGGATGCACAGGGGAACGTTCTTGATCAGGTACCTTTAGTTTTGACATACTAGTTCACTCCGTCAATTCAGGATTATGACACATTTTTCTTTTGTCCTTTCCAAAATTTATTTCCTTGATGTCATTCATTTTTCCACCCATCCCATTCAAAATAATATCATTGACATTATTTAAGACTTCGTATGAAATCTTTTCAAATGATTAATCCAAGTTTGAACTGTTACTCTGTATCTAAATCCATTTAATTATCTTTCCAAACAATTTACCGTTAATCTCTATAGTCAAAGTAGGTCATGCTAAAAAAAAGAAGTAGGTCATGTTTATTGTGACGAAAAGAGTTAAAGATTTATTCTTTTCCATTTTTAAGTTCCATCATTTGTTTTTACTACTTGAGAAATTTCATATCAAACTTGTCTGGTAATACATGGATGGTCTTATCTGTCAGCAGATACCTACAGCTGTTCTATCTTGTATAAGTTTGCCAAGTTTTTTTAAGTTATGAAGAACAGGCATTTTTTTACCTGTTGCAGGAGACACAGTTAGCTCCATATCGGAGGAACATGCAAGATCTTCTTTGTGATGCAAGTAGATATTCGTTGCTTTCGTCATTCGTTCTTTTTTATTTTTTGGTCAGTTTCAAGTAGATGGTAATGAATTTTTTCCCCCCAAACATGAAATAATGGGAATACTAGGTATGCTTCCATATCCTGAACCATATCAGAGTACGTACCAGCGCCGCCGCCTAGGAGCTCTGGGTATCGAGTGGCGTCCTCCTTCAATTAAATTTTCTGTAGGCACAGATGGTGGTTTGGGCCTAGGATACCAGGTTTTACCAGTGGCTGACTTGGACATAATACCTGAACCTCTGCCGGAGTTTGTGGATACCCTTTTCTGGGAGCCAGATAATGTTATTTTGAATGATGAGACTGATTCAGAATATAATATGAATGAAGAGCTTTCTGCTGAAGGAGAGCACGAATGTTTAAGAGACGGCTCTTCTAGTGGTTCAGAATGTAGTGAAGAACAGAAGATGAGACGGAGTCGGAAAGATAGCCTACGCAGATCAAAAAGGAAAATATCTGTATCAGAAGTAAGCATCTACTTTCACAAACAAATTACCTATTTGTTTACCCTGGCTGAGCAATATTTGCATCTTTTTCAGGTGGAAGTCGCATCATCTGGAAGACGTCTTAGGAAGAAACTCAAGGATGAAGATGTTAGCACTTCATGTAGAAGTCTTAGAACAAGGAAATCAAGAAATGGGCGGAAAGCTACCACTAAAAGGAAGTCAACTAAACCAAAGTCATTCAGATCTCACCGAGGAGCTACACATCCTGAAATTGTATATCAGCATTATGACATTTCTTCAGATGATGAAGATGAAGCTAGCTCTGAGGATGATTCATTGGAAACTGAATCATTAGAATGTTGGTCAAGCGATCAAAAGATTGCATCTGATGACGAGCTGACAAGCACACCACAGAGCTATCTAACAGGTGGAGCTATCGATGTGCCTCCTAAATCCACTGAACCTCCAACAAACGGCGAGAACAAAAGGAGATTAGTCCTGAAATTGAAAATCCGTGATGCTAATAAGCTTGAGCTATCAAAAGACACTGCAGCTCAGTGTGGTGATCAAGCTGATAAGCCATGTTCTTCCCAAGCTGGTGAAGAGATAATTGAAGATAATGTGGTTAACCTAAGGTTAAAGGAGCCAGGATCATCCTCTGCAGATGAGATTGGCATGGAGCTGTTTGGGAAATACAGTAAAACTGAACATATGGCTAATCACAAGGAACCCAAAGATGTTTTAAATGAGCATGTCAATAGAAAACCGTCTGCTGGTCAAGATATCCAAAGTCTGGCTCTGGCCGATAATTTAATGGCTGAGGCTCAAACGAATCTGGGACAATTTGAAGCTAGCAGTTCGCTGGCTGGAAATGGTCCAGGAGATGCACTGTGTTCCTCCGGAGTTGCTAAAAGTTCTTCATTATTGCACTTGTCATCATCACCCAGTTATCAGCTGCAGCAAATAGGCGTTGGTCCTGGCGCAAACAAGCTGACTACCACCGATGACAATCCTGAACTAAACCTCAAACCTAGAGTGAAGCCAACCATAATAAAGATAAAATCAAAGAAAATGTCCAGGGAGTCTCAAACTCATTCTGAGTTTAATCTTCCTACAGATACTTATTGTGGAGATGAATCAACATCTAAAATCTTTTCCCATTTGGAACAAAACCAAGTTCTAGAAACAGGTAATGACCCTGATAGATTAGGTCAGAATTTGCATTGGGGTGTACTGATGGATGATACTGTTGGCAGAAACAAGTCTCATGGATCTAGAAGCGGTTTACGTAGCAATCATGATATTTGTGAAAGTGCTTCTAATGCTTGTAATGATCATAACAAAACAGGTTCTGAATTCTCTCATGCCGCGACTGATGCAGCACGTAGAAAGAGATCCTTAAGATTTACTGCAATGTCAAGAGACACAGCATTCGGGAAAGATGACCTAAAAATAAGAGAGAGCCATGTAGCTGTAGGTTCATCAAGAAACACAGAAAAGCTAACCAAGAAGGCTGCTGGTTCTCCGCCATTAGGATGGACTTCAAGTAATGTGTTCAAGTGCCGGTCATCTAGAAACACTAAAGGGGGCTCTTCTAGGGATGAAAATGTTTTTTCATCTGGAATGAGCTCGAATGAGGGAGTAAAAAAACTGAATTGGTTGCTATTGTCAGACCGTGAAGAGGGTTACCGCTACATTCCTCAGCTAGGCGATGAAGTAGTATACTTCCAACAGGTGCATTATTTAGTTTCTATTGGTTAATCATTGCCTCTTTTTTCCTTGTACTGCATTTTGTTTTTTTTTTCATGTAATATTTTCTTTGTTGTATTAGTGATTTTCATATCGAATCATTAAGCTTTATTTGATTTACACTTGGTATTTTTTGACATTAGGGGCATTTATTTTATTTACACTTGGTATTTCTTGACATTAGGGGCATCAAGAATATATAGAATACAGTGATTCATCAGAGCCTGGTCCTTGGACAAAGAATGCAGCTGCAGTCCAAGCTGTGGAAATTTGCTTGGTAAAACATCTTTCATATGCAACTCTTCCTGGCTCTGGTGAGAGCTGCTGTAAAGTTACACTTCAATTCATAGATATCTCTTCCCCTGTCTCTGGACAGAAGTTTAAGCTTACACTGCCTGAACTAGTCAACTTCCCTGACTTTCTAATTGAGAGATCAAGGTATGAGACTGCAATGGAGAGAAATTGGTCATATGGAGATAAGTGTCTGGTTTGGTGGAGGGACGAGAGTGAGCAAGGTGGTAGGTGGTGGTTAGGTCGGGTAGTTTCGGTGAAAGCCAAGTCTGACCAGTTTCCTGACAGTCCATGGGAAAGATGTGGTATCCTATACGAAGGTGAAATAGAACCCCATCCTCAGAGTCCCTGGGAACTACATGATGTAGATAGTTCATGGGAGCAACCTCAAGTTGACTCGGAAAGCAGAAATAGAGTTCTGTCATCTGTCACTAAACTACTGCAGTCAGCAAGCAGAAATCAGGTTTCAATCTTTTAAATTATCTAGCCTTAAATTAACAACTGAACTTTGTAGTTCAAAGCATCAGAGCTGACCCTGTTATGCATGTTACAGGATAACTTTGGGATTCTAAAATTGAAACATGTTGCTGTGAAACTGGACTTCATGAATAGGTACTCTTTTTAAATTATTTGTCTTGCTTTGAACTTTGAAGAAGTTGAAGAAATTCCATTTCGTACTCGGAACCTTGCCCCTCCCCCCTCCCCTCCCTCCCTCCCTAAAAAGAGGACATAAGAAGTTAGAAGTTAGCCTCTTTTGTTCCTCTTTATTACATTCTCTTTATACTTTGCAGGGGTTTCAGTTTCCTTTTTTTGAGGGGGTGGATGTGTTTTGATATAATAACTTTTTCAAGCTTCGAACCTATGTCTGTTACACAGTTGCTTGGCTTGCACAATTATTAACAGACCCAACACGATAAATGATTTGCTCTTTGCAGGTTCCCTGTTCCTCTATCACCTGAAATAATCCGGTTAAGGTTAGAGAACAACTATTATAGAAGCTTGAAAGCAATGAAGCATGATTTCTCTGTGATGATAGCAAATGGCGAGGCTTACTTTGCCAAAAATAGAGAGCTTTCACTGAAAATGAAGCGTCTTTCAGATTGGTTTACCAAGAAATTATCAAATTTATGAGGGCGTGCTTCTCCTTAGCTCATTAATTTTCTTTCCTTCTTCCAACTGCCTGTCGGATCCAATTTTGTTGAATGGGATCTTCAGCGCTTGTGCTCTGGAAAATTATTGGTCTCAGAGTCTAGATTTGTCTGTTGTATGATTCAGGGGGGTTTGGAGTACAGTTTACACAAGTAGAATTACTATCTGGAGATACTGAATACTGAGAGGGGCATTCTTTTTTTCTTGTTTGCATGTTTCTTCTTGAGAATGTTACTCAGAAAACATAGATTACTTAGTTTACAATACTTTGAGATTTAGTCCTTTGTTGTTTTGATGCGAATAGCTAAACTTCCTAAATGAAATTGAATGTAAGCAATCCATTACGTACAAGCCCAGCAACAAGAGAAAATAATGCAGGAATTCGTTCTGGTATTACTAATTCCTTGTTTAGCATATTTTTTTTCAATCTATGTATAACTCATTGGATAGAATATGCTTATTTAATCCCGTGTCTAGTTGAATATTTATTTTTGGATATGAGCAATTCCGTTATTAGTCTTGCCACAATTTTGATATAACATTTATACAACATTAATATATAAAAAAATAATCTCGGAATTAACGTGATAAAATAATCAAATGACTTTTAAATGCTTTTCTCCAAAGATCTTTTCCCAAGTCCTTTAAAAGGCTAAAAGTTCGGAGTTTTTTTAAATTAAAAAAGGCTATCATTTATATGTTATAAAATCAAACACACATTTTATACTATACTTAATATATTTCATTTTTAATATAATGATCAAACTATTTTTTAAAAAAAAAAAGCAATTTACTAAGTAATTTCTTTATCATTAAATAGTCATATTATAATTTCACATAATGATCACGATTTAATTTATTTGCAAATCAAATGACCCCCAAATAATTTTTCCAAAAAAAAAAATGGAGCTAATGAATGTGGTGACCTCTTCATTGGCTATTTTTTTTTTCATGGAAGTATTTGTATTTATATTTGGAGTCCGATTAATTAGATTTGTGTCACATTCTTTATCAAGAAGAAGTTTCCTTTATGGTGAATGCTGCTAGTAGTAACATTGGAGGTAGTGTAACTGTATACAACAACAACAACTCCAATGAAATGGGAGATCCAAGAGAATAGTGTACACATATCATACTCCTACTTCGTAGAGGTAATAACAAAAAAACTCATAAGGAAACAATATTTTACACCTTTAGTCTTATCAGAAAAAAAAAAAACATAGGCACCCCCATTTGCACTGTCTAATGAACCAGTAAGAAGGGCTTTAGAGGAAGCTTCCCGCCAACTGTGGCACTCAACGTTCACTCTTCCCGCCATTGGGAGAAGCAATACATATATATAGTAACAGTTCATTATTCTTCTCACTCATTCCACTTACACCACTCCCACTATTTGCTTTTACAGTGCCACAAATGGCTTCTTCTCGCCGCTCCAGCAATGGCAGATCACCGCTAGTCAATCAACAAAGCCAAATCACTTCTTTCTTCTCCAAAGCCCTCTCCGCTTCTTCTCCTTCTCCTTCACCTATTCTCCCCAAACAAAATCCAGAAAAATCTAACCCTAACCCTAATACTAAACCTAAACCTAATCCTACTCCAAGTACCAGCCGTTGTGTTAGTCCTACGACTCCTTCTCCTCTAAACGCAAAGCGGAAGATTACTGTGCCTATTTCAGCCGTTGTTGACTTTAAGCCATCATATGGACAAGAGGTAGTGGATAAAAGAGTTAAGGTTTACTGGCCGTTGGATAAAATATGGTACGAAGGTTGTGTGAAGTCGTACGACAGTGCTTCTGGTGAGCATTTGGTTAAGTATGACGATGGTGATGAGGAAATGATTGATTTAGCTGAAGAAAAAATTGAATGGGTGAAGGCACCTGTGAGGAAGTTGAGGCGGTTGCGGAGATCTTCTGTGGTGGAAGATGAGGAGGAGGAAGAGAAATTGGCGGATTTAGAGAGTGTTGAGGATGATTCTGAGGATGAAGATTGGGGAAAGGATGTTGCTAAACAAGTGTCTGAAGGTGAGGATGTTTTGGAGGATATGGATTTGGAGATTGAGGAAGAAGACGATGATGTTGTTGGACCTAAAATTCGGAAAGTGAGTGGGAGCAAGGTGGTGGCGAGGAAGCGGAAGATTGGTGAAGAGGTGAAGTTAACTCTGAGTTTGAGCAAGAAGAGTAAGACTGTTGCAGATAAGAGTGCTAATAGCAAAATAGACTCTGCTGTGATTGGAGTAAATGGAAAAGAGCCTGTGGCGACCAATGAGGATTGTAAGTGATTGAACCTGCATCTTTTGTGTTCCTATTAAGTTCAGTTTACTTGTTGATTACTCTAGAACATTTGGCGGTTATGGTGTTGTACTATGATAATACCTGTCATTTTAAGTATCTGCTTCCTATGTTACAGTTGTCCTGATATGGATGTTTATTTTCCCTTTCACATGAGCATATTAAACCATGAAAATCGTTTTTTTCAAATATGTATGACTTATTATGACTCTTTGACTTTGTATCGAGCAAAAATAATTGTTTGCTGTTCTTACCAAAGATGGTCATTCTTTCGAGGGAAGTGTAAAACAATCCAAAAAGGAAACAGACTAGAAGGGGAAGATTAGAAATGAGAGATAACTCACACTTGTCAAAAAAACCAAAAATGAAGGGGAAAATTCTGGACTATATGTGTTTGGATCCAAATGAAGAACTTGTAGTAAGGCGGGAATGAGGTTGCCTAATTGGTCAATAGCTTTCAATTTTGCTGTTTGTTACCGTATTAATTTAAAATTTCTCACAGTGTTAGGGTTTACAAGAAAAAATTAATGCTTAAATGTTTGAGGAAATTAAATTGAGGTGGCTCTGTTGCCCTGTAGGTGCCAAGGCATCCAACAATGACAATGTATTGCTGGGTGGTGCAGCAGATAGATTTGGACAACGTGAAACACAGAAATTCCCATTCCTTGGGAAGTAAGTACTCTAGCAATAGCTGTTCGCTTTTTGTTTTGTTTTATTTGATCTAGGTGGAGATGGGTGATGTTTTACAATTTTGCTTGCTATGGCCTTTTTCTGAATTTTTCTTGTGTGCTGAAACAGGGATAGAAAGGATGCAAATAGGAGGTCCCCAGGCGACGCCAATTATGATCCAAGGACTATCTACCTACCTCCTAATTTTTTAAAAGGTTTAACTGGTGGTCAGGTAATTGGATTCTCCTGGTTAGATATCTTTGAAATTCTTTTCCCTATCAGAGTGAGTACTTAAATGGTGTAAATGATGCTCAGAGACAATGGTGGGATTTCAAGTCGAAGCACATGGATAAAGTTCTGTTTTTTAAGGTAATCATGGTGGCAGCCTATTGAAGGCTCAATCTTTTTGCCAGTGAATTTGTTTTGCAGCCATTTCATCTCTTCTTCTTCAACTTGTCCTCTATATGATGATTTTAATTATTCCATGATTTATGAATCAGATGGGAAAATTCTATGAGCTTTATGAGATGGATGCACATATTGGAGCCCAGGAACTTCATCTGCAGTATATGAAGGTAACTTGAGTTTATGCACCCAAAAGAAAAATGAAAGATAAGAAAGGATAAAAACAATTTGGCCATCAATGTGTAGATATGCCTAAAAGAGAAAAGGAAGCAAGCCAAGCATGCATCTTTTATGCTTCATTTTACCCTTCCTGTTCAAGAAGGGAGTGGTTTATGCTCTGCATCATGTTGTGACTAAATTGCATGTTTCTGTTTTAAGGTAGAACCTTTTTGGTTGTTCCTTGCGATAGGTTGTTCCTTGCGATAGGATGTTCCAATTTTACTCTTAAGTTTCTGTGCATCTTGAAGTAAAGTTTATAGCTGACTGTTGCCTGTGTATCCAGGGAGAGCAACCACATTGTGGATTTCCAGAAAAGAACTTCTCAATGAATGTAGAGAAGTTGGCTCGGAAGGTTGTAATTGCTCAATGTTCAGTATCTGTGTTATATTCCCGATGCTAGTTTGATTGCCTGTCTTTTCATGGCAAGGATCTTACTATGAGTTGCTTTGATGGAACAGGGTTATAGGGTTCTTGTGGTTGAGCAAACAGAGACACCTGAACAGCTTGAGAATCGTCGAAGAGAAATGGGATCTAAAGATAAGGTCATTATTGTGCTACATAAGATTGAAGCAGTCATAATGATGACAATTTTACTTCCTTCTCAGTTCTTTCTGTAGCTGACACATCAAACCCCATTCCAGGTTGTCAGACGTGAAATATGTGCAGTAGTCACTAAAGGAACATTAACTGAGGGAGAAATGCTTGCGGCAAACCCTGATGCTTCATATTTGATGGCAGTGACTGAAAACTCTCCAACTGCTGCATTCCAACAGGAGAAGCGTACTTATGGTGTCTGTATGGTTGATATTAGCACAGGCAAGATTATTATTGGACAGGTACAGGGCAATAGCTTATGAATTTTATTTAGTTTTATTGGTAAAATGTTTTGTGCTATTTTGTTGCTAGTCATGTGTAGCATGTTTGCTGTCAATCAGTCTGATTTTATAAGGTTGCTTTCTGTGGGTGATAGTTTTCTGTGAATCTTGATTAGCTTCATGAGATGTTCACTAGAACCTGAATTAGTTTTGATCTACCTTCCCATATAGTGATGTGTGCACTTCATAGGCTAAGGGCATATAACTGGCTAATCAATCATATTGATAGCTTGCAAAATCCAATTGTCAACAGTAGTTAATTATACGCTCAAACCATGTCTTTTGAATAATTGAAAGTAAGAGCACAAAGAAAACTTCATGTCATATTTATTAATTCTGCAAAATTAGGCAAGTTCTTCTCATATTCAACTTAATTAAATCATCATTGTGATGGTAGAGGAAAGCACAATAGTTTATAATACAGTCTTTACTGGAATGCTACTAAACAGAAGTTTCCTTTATAACTTTAATTCCAATTTCCACCACTGATAATGTTGATATTCTCCAACCAACTTGGCACCTTCTCCATCTCTGGTTTCTGCATTAGTTGACTCGCTTCCTGGATTTGCCATCTTCCTAACCTCATTAATTGGTTTCTCTTTCCTTTCCTCAAACCTCTCCATTCTCTCTTAACCCCACCATACGCTATTTAGGTTTCTAGCATAAGCATCACCTTTTTCCTTATTTACTTTATCAATGATTTTGTCTAAAATTTTTCTTTTGTGTTGGCAACTCGTTAATTTAATGTGATTATCTGCTTGTTTGGAAACAACTTGTTTTGTTTAGCCATGAAAATAAGTGCAAGAACATTCAAGAGTAGTAGTATGTGCGAGGTGATTAGGTCTGCCATAACTTTTCTTGTCTACTGTCTGGATAAAATCTTGGCTGGGGTTCTCTGTTGCCAGTAGACTGAAGGACCCTTGGTACAACAAAGCTTCTAAAGTTGCATTTACTTAAAATTCTTAGTTTTGTAAGGAACCTTGTTATCATCCTGTTCGCTATTCTATCTCTATATTGGTTAATCTTTATTTACGGAAATGAAATGTTAGTAATTTGATGTATTTCTTGGACAGTTTGAGGATGATTCAGATTGTAGTGCCTTGAGTTGTCTACTTTCTGAGTTAAGACCGGTGGAAATAATAAAGCCAGCTAAATTGCTTAGTCATGAGACCGAGAGAGTGCTGCTGCGGCACACACGAAATCCGCTGGTGAATGAGTTGGTTCCTCTTTCTGAATTTTGGGATGCTGAGAGAACAATTTGTGAGGTGAAGGGAGTATATAGGAACATGAGCTCTTCACTGCTGTCAAATGAAATGGGAACACATGAAAGCACTGCCTCTGAGGAAGATGGTGAAAGGAACTTTCTACCAGGTGTTTTATGTGAGCTTATAAATCTTGGCGGGAACGGGAGTTATGCACTCTCAGCACTTGGAGGAGCTCTATACTACTTGAAGCAAGCTTTTCTGGACGAATCCCTGCTCAAATTTGCGAAATTTGAGCTACTTCCCCTTTCTGGTTTTTGTGATGGTACTCAAAAATGGAATATGGTTCTTGATGCAGCTGCACTGGAGAATCTTGAGATATTT
The DNA here is from genome assembly GCA_018342035.1 of Solanum appendiculatum. Lineage (NCBI taxonomy): Eukaryota > Viridiplantae > Streptophyta > Magnoliopsida > Solanales > Solanaceae > Solanum > Solanum appendiculatum. The sequence goes on along the minus strand of JAGDQO010000328.1, from coordinate 215,244 downwards.
GAGAACAGTCGAAATGGAGATTCTTCAGGGTATATTTAGTTTAATTGCATTTTGTTGATTATTTTGTCTTCAAACATAGAGGTGATTCATTCGTTAATATAGGACATTATACGCTCAAATCAACCACTGTATCACAGCATTTGGGAAAAGGATGCTCAGATCATGGCTTGCAAGACCCTTATATCGTCCAGAATCCATTAGAGAACGTCAGGATGCTGTAGCTGGATTAAAGGTACGTTCAGGTTCCTAAGGGTTCAGTGTTGGTACTGTTGATGGTGAACTTTTGCACTTTTTGATTTGTGGTCCTTTGCTTGTGGTATTATTTAATTCCTTTTGGCTGGAGGTGATAAATGTTAATCCATCTATCAAGTAGGTACTTCTAAAGGTCGGGTATATCTAATAAAGAAGGATCACAAGAATTGTGCTGACCTAAATTTGCTTGTCCTTTTGCCTATCAACTTTCTTTTTTCCTCTTTATAATTTTCTGTTGTATAGTGGTAGCTTCTAAATGGAGCTGCTTTGACAAATGAGATGGTATAATGTGCTTAATGCTTTTCTAGGGGCTCAATCTACCTATTGTTCTTGAGTTTAGAAAGGAGTTGTCAAGGCTTCCTGATATGGAGCGGCTGCTTGCACGCCTCTTCGGGAGCAGGTGAAGATCGACAATTCACGGATTCAACAATCTTTTTTTCTTTACAAGTTCTTCTGTAGTCATTGCTCAAGTATTTTGCTCTATAATTTGCATCGATGCAGTGAAGCCAATGGAAGAAATGCAAATAAAGTGACTTTATACGAGGATGCAGCAAAGAAACAACTGCAAGAGTTCATATCAGCTTTACGTGGATGCGAATCAATGGTGCATGCATGCTCTTCACTTAGGGTGATCTTGGGAAACACAGACTCAAAGCTACTACATCATCTATTAACACCCGGTACTATTCAAATTGAATTATTCAATCATGCTGCAAATTCTGGTGGCATCTGACAGTTTATTTGAATTTATAGGCAATGGTCTTCCAGATGTAGATTCAGTTCTCAAGCATTTCAAGGATGCTTTTGATTGGGTGGAAGCAAATAACTCAGGTCGTATTATACCTCATGAAGGGGTTGATGAGGAATATGATGCTGCATGTAAACAAGTTCAGGAGGTTGAACTTAAATTATCCAAGCACTTGAAGGAACAGAGGAAACTGCTTGGAGACTCATCAGTAAGAACATAGTTTAAATATCCTATTGAGCACTAGGAGGTTATCTATATCCACTTAATATTTTGTGAATGTTGCAGATAGATTACGTGACAATAGGAAAAGATGCATACCTTTTGGAAGTACCAGAAAGTTTGTGCAGGAGCATTCCAAAGGAGTATGAATTACAGTCATCGAAAAAGGTTAGTAGGCATACTTCTACATGGCCAATGCTGAACATGCCAACGGTCAGAAATTGTGTTCATGAGATATCTTGGTATGCGATGGCAAAGTTTACCTATTGCTAATGAGATTTAGAAAGTTCAAAGTCGGTTCCTTAGTTGCATGCAGTGCCTGTTATGTTTAGAATGATGCTTCGAGTTGACATAGATGATGATTTTCAAAACCAATTTGTAGAAGATTTCTAATTTAAATAATATTGTTTAGCCCATGTTCTTTATTCTATTGAGCTGTGTATCCATGCCGTTGATGCTGCTGCTTAACAACAGTTAATTGCAGTGTTTCTAGTTTGTGTGTGAGTTATATTATCCCTCCTTACAAACATAGTAAATATGTGAAAATTATCTCCTTTTATGTGGTTATCTGTATTGGGTTGGATGAGAGCATGAAGATTCCTGTAATCTTTAGAAAAACTATCGCGATTCTAGAATTCAAAGGAATGATACTAGGAAATTTACTATGTGGTGTATTTGGCATTTGTACTAGATTTAAACAAGTAAATCACCGCCATGTAGTAGACTAGTTCCCTGGTTTGTTGGTTAGCAGTAGCTGTGCACTTGGTTTGTTTACTGAAACTGGTTTAATAGGTGGTAGAAGCAATATCTCCAGCCATGTGCCTTTACTGATCTTCTATTTTGCCTGCAGGGTTATTTCAGGTACTGGAATCCAGTCTTAAAGAAATTAATTGGAGAGCTTGCACAAGCTGATTCAGAGAAGGAATCTAAGCTAAAAAGCATTTTGCGGAGGTTGATAGGACGGTTTTGTGAACATCATAATAAGTGGAGAGAATTAGTTAGTATTACTGCAGGTATTGTTGACCCTTAATTTGGACATAGAATCTGACATTGCCCTTAAGTCCCTTTTCCTCCTCTATTTCTTTACCTATTTTGGAGCAGGTCGTATTATTAGTGCTTGATGGTGAATCTAGTCAAAGTTTTTCAGAAAGAAAAAAAATCTTACTTGCTTATGGTGGAAAAGATTACTTTCAGGTTCTCAGTTTTGTCTGCATATTTTAGGGCATCTACATGATGTTTCATGGAAGTTACCTGTATTCCTTTTCATGCATATTTGATTGTATTCATTCTTTAAGAAAATTGGAGCTGGAAAACCTATGTATCATTCTTTGGTTCCTGCTTTGTCTTCCCTTTTTGTGATGCAATAGGATGACATTCGTCTATAGTAGCTTGGTCAGTCTGTCCACTCAATATAAGCACTCTGCCCTAGCTGAACAGTATACTAGGAACATAAGAACTCTAGAAAGGTTCAAAATGAAGTCCCTCTTTGCTTTGTGTCTCTTCTCTACAAGTAAAACCATAGTAGTGTATTCTGATATAGAAAGAAAAGATAAAAAGGTTATCTCTTTTATGAGGGTAAAAAAGGTGATTTTTTTTTATATTAGTTACTCTTTCTTATATTTATAATTTGAAACAGTTACCCGAAGGGCATTGACTTTCCAGAAAAGACGAAAGGTCTCTGTAATTATAACAAACTCGGAGGGAGGTTCCCTATTTTGTAGCAATTTCTAAGTTAAAAAATGACTTGGTTCTGTGCTCATTTGGCTTCAAATTAGAGTAAAATCTAGAGATTAGTCACTGTCCAAACATTTTTCAGTAAATAGCATTATGCGTTGGATATAACTATTATCTCTTGCTTTAGAAAGAGCTTTTTGCTCATGAAGTTCAAATTTAAATTTGATTTAACTTTGATTCAAGAGCATCTGCTATATTATCAGGTATAAAACAAAAGAAGCTTAATGGAAACATCTAGGATCTTACATTAAAAATGTGGCTGTTATCTCTTGCAGAATTGGATGTTTTAATCAGTTTATCAATTGCAAGTGATTACCATGAGGGACCAACATGTCGTCCAAACATCAAGTCAATGCCAAGTCAAGATGACGTGCCAGTTCTTCTCGCTGAAAATCTAGGACATCCTGTTCTTAGAAGCGATTCTCTAGATAAGGGAACCTTTGTTTCCAACAATATTTCCCTTGGCGGTCCTCCAAATGCCAGCTTTATTCTTCTCACTGGTCCTAACATGGGAGGGAAATCAACTCTTTTGCGCCAAGTCTGCATGGCTGTAATTTTGGCCCAGGTGAGTTATTTCCAGAAGAAAATTCGAGTTTTTCTCATCTATTGATGGCTAAAGGCTCTTGATGCTTCTTAGGTAGGAGCTGATGTACCAGCGTCATCGTTTGACATATCACCTGTTGATCGTATATTTGTAAGAATGGGCGCCAAAGATCATATTATGGCAGGCCAGAGTACATTCCTGACAGAACTCTTGGAAACTGCTTCAATGCTGGTGAGGTTTTATTATTTTAAGGCTGTTATCATTTATTGCTCGACTACCATCTGATTTTGCTAGATATAATACCATTTGACTGAGAGTGGAAGGGAGAGAATTATGTAAACACATAAATAAACAATCAAGTTATATTATAGTATCTCTTCATCAAAAGTTATATTATGGTATCTGCTTAGGATGGCCTTTAGACAGTCATTATTAAGAGCAAAATGAGGTAAATACTAATTTCAACTAAAAGGCTGTAATCAATCAATTGCTTGACTACCATTCAGTTTTGTTAGATATAATTCTATTTAATTGAGAGTGAAGGGGAGAGAATTATGTCAACAAAAAAAAATTAATAATAGACTTGTATTATGGTGTTTGCTAAGATTGTCTTAGACATGGGTGCTATTAAGAGCAAAAATGGGGAGATCATAATTGGGTTGTTGATATCAATTTCACTCTCATCTCCATGAAGTGATCTGAACATTTGTTTTGCTTAATAATTGCAGTCTTTGGCAAGCCGTAATTCACTCGTCGCGCTTGATGAACTTGGCCGCGGTACATCTACTTCTGATGGACAAGCAATAGCGTATGTGCCAATTATACAAAAAACAGTATTGGTTGTTTGTTATGTTGTGGATTTTATTCGCTCAGGCCTTATTTGCTCAATCATTTTCACCTAATATCATTATGTTTGTTATGTTTTCTGGCCCTGTTGGCAGTGAATCAGTTCTTGAACACTTTGTCCACAAGGTACAATGTCGAGGAATGTTTTCTACCCACTATCATCGGTTATCTATTGACTATCAAAAAGACTCCAGGGTACTGTCTTTGATCTTTCACTTCCCGTTGAATTGGCCATATTTAATATGCAATGCTTTATAAAAGATTGCATTGCTTTAAGGATCCAGCATTTTGACTGCACATTTTCATCCAATAGCTAGCAGAATATTAGATTCAGACAGCTAATAATCTGATGCCTTCTGGGTGATGCTCATTAGCTTTTTGCTGTTTGATTTAGACTATTAGGCTGCTAAAATTGATGCTCAGTAGATCACTTATTTGGAATGCTATTTTTTTGGTTGTGCAGGTGTCGCTGTGCCATATGGCATGCCAAATTGGGAAAGGGTCCAGAGGTCTTGAGGAAGTTACTTTTCTTTACAGGTTGACACCAGGTGCATGCCCTAAAAGTTATGGTGTCAATGTTGCACGGCTTGCTGGTATGTCTTACTACTGCATCTTGAACCGTTGCTTGGTGTATTGCTTTCATTCCACTTCATAAAGGTTCAGGGGTCGTGATCTCTCTTTTATGGTCCTATGGAGGGTTGTTTTGGGTTGAGTGGCAACTTTAGTCTATCAAGATAGGTCTCCATTTGTTTCAGTTTTAGATTATTAAGCCACATTCTTTGATCTCCACTCTTTTCAGGACTTCCTGATGATGTGCTTCAGAGAGCTGCTGCAAAATCTGAGGCGCTTGAGATTTATGGCCACAATAAGCAATCTGAAGAAAACCCTTACGAGGATTTGACAAGAAAGACAGCAATACTGTTCCAAAATTTGATAAATTTGGTCGTACATGATAAATGTGACGACAATAATGGTGTGATTCTTGCTGAGTTGAATGGATTGCAGGACAGAGCAAGAATTCTCCTCGAGCAAAATTGAAAAAGCAATCTTAATGTACAGTGCCTATATCTTGCATTCTTACTCCATAGAGTATTTCTGGAGGACCCTGCAACTATTTTCAGTTGCCAATTTTGTATAGAAACATGTCAGCCCTTTGATTAAGATTGCTATTAGAGTTTTACAAAAGAAATGATGTTATTGTGCCAAGTTTTTCTTTTCCCTTTTTCACATCATGATTAAAAACAGTAATTGGCATTGTGGGAGGGGAGGGGGAGGGGGGTTTAGGTTGTCTCTATCCAGTATGTAGTTTCTTTATAATAAACTAATCAAAACAACCTAGTTTCCAACTCTTTTAGAAAGTTAGCTTCTTTTCCAAATGACTTGGATCCCGAGAGTAGTTAGGCCAGGGTCGTTGGCCTACTTGAAATATACAAGTATTTCCCTTTCGTACTAGTCATTGTTACTAAGCTAATAAGTAATAGCAGTAAGTTGGGACTTGGGAGTAGTTTGTTGAAAGAAGCAATGAAATTGTATATATTACTATAATCATGTAACTGCCAAGGAATCTGATTTGTGAAACTTTTAATTACTCTCCACGTGTATGAAGAAAAAAAACAATTAGATAAGCATCAGTGCGATGCTTAGTAATACAAATTACACAGTTAATGAAAAAGAATATGCAAATTGGACACTTGTATTAGTTTAGTTGTCTTGCTCAGAATTAGATAGCCTGCCTTCTGAATCCTGAATATAGAAAAACAAACAAAACATTTAGATTGTATTTGATGTAGGTAAGCTAACGAACAGGAGGTTGAAAATGATTGAGTCGACAAAAATAAAAGAAATAAGATTACCAGATAATGATGTCTAATGATAATCTGAATTCTTGTGATTAACATTAGTATAATGTACATGGGCAAGAGTATTCCAGTGGATTTAATAATTAGCAACTGCAAATAATAAGAGACAAATAAGGTTGTTAGGTACTAAGTAGTTGTGAGAAAAGGTTAAGTTGGTACCAAATTATTAATCTATTACATAAAACATCATAATCAAGAAAAGTTAGTTCACTTACTGTAGGAAGTGTAAAAGGATAATTTTTTGCTCCTCCATTCATCACCTCTAACAAATGTCTCATCATAAGCAGAATTGTGAACTGCCAAATTAAATCATATATTAATAAATAATTATCTATCATATTAATCATCAAATTAATAAGATAATTAAGTTAATTAATATCCACGCAGGATCCCGAACTAATACATAAAACATATTGCATGTGGAAAATAACCAAAATTGGCTGTTTTAGGTTCATGTTTTTGGGTGCAAATCGCAAGAATAAAGTATAAGTGAATAACTTAAATGTTGGTTTAATTTTCATAAATAATAAAATATGAACCACATCTGTTTTTGGAGTTGTCAATAAATGGTACATTACGTTTCTAATAACGCAACTTAATAGTCAAGATTTCCAATCTTAACCATTTAATGTTGTTCAAATTGAAGTTTCTTTATTTGGTCACTAGGTACGTAAAACAAAAAAAATCTTTAAAAAAATCAAAATATCAATGAAATAATAATTACTCCGTCTCAATCCTAAATAAATACTTACAATAAGAGCAATAGTTCGACAGCAAGACGCGCTTCTATCGGCAGCTTGTGAGCATTCATAATACTGAGTACTCCTCACCAACATTTCTCTTCCTTCTGATTCTGAATCCGATTCTACTCTTTCCCTTCCATTTTCTATATCTGCTTCTACACGTCCTCTATATATCGCAACATTATTAACACATCAATAACGTAAAAAAATATTTACACAATCAAGATAGATAACCAACATAATGTCACAACTATTGCAAGTGCATGTAACTTAAACTCATTAAACTTGTATGATTGATTTAATACTATATCCGATGTCGGAGAAAACAGTATTATCAACTGTATATTCAAGTACAATGAAGGAGACAAATGCAATATTTTATTTTAAATAAAATACAACAAAAACTTGTCTAAAATTATAATGTGCCAAATGGAAAAGGTCCTTTTTTCTACTTTTAATTGAAAAAAAAACAAATTTAAGGATTGGTGGAATACCTAATAATTGCAGCTGTATTATTATTATTATTATCAACCAAGTGGGCCTTCTTCTTAGGAGGTGGAGCCGTATATCCTGGTTCAAATTTCTGCAACGTTAAAAGAGAAGAAACACATTTAAAATTAAATTAAATTTATATACATGTTAAAAAAATTTAAATGTCAATAATAATATTACATGTATAAAATTAGTTAAACTATATAAAGATAATGCATGTACAGTTTAAATAGAAAGACAAATTAGTTAATTAAAAAAGTTAATAGAAAATTACGTGGCTTAAATTGAACGTCAAGGAATAAGCAGATAATATCTAGTTAATATATTTCATTTTTAGTAATATTGAAAAGAAAGCGTGTTCTAATTGCTGTCATATGTGAATTATCTATTGTCTTTGGCTTTCATTTTCTTCAAAACTCGGATACATACGTTCTATTTTATGTGACATCATTATTAACGTTTTAAAAAAAAAATTATTCGTTTTTAAAATAACGAAATTAGTTTCGTAAAAAGAAATGGTACTCTGATCCATTTCTGTAGGGAAAAAAATAGAGGAAGCAACTTAAACCATGAATAGCCGATAAAAGGAATTGCTCGGATAATAAGCACTTTCTGACTCTTAATTCTGAAATTATGGGTTCGAGAGGAGCAGAAAAGGATGAATTGAAGAGGAAAAAAAACAGTCAAAATGGTTTCAGATTAATTAGAAGAAGAGAATATGTGTTCTATACGAAAGTAGTAAAAAAAAAAAGAATTTGTTTCTTACCTGTAAACAAATTTCGCAGATTGTATTTCCCTTTTCATTACACCATTTTTGAATACAATCCCTGTGTGCAAACTGTATAAAAACAAAAAAATTAATCCAAAAATATCTGATCATTAAAAAATAAAGAAATCAAATTAACCATCTCAATTAGAAACTTAATTAACAGTAGTAATTACCTTTACAGTTCCAGAACATGCACATGGAGCTTCTAATTTTTTACAGCTTTCAAATTCTTCATCATGGCAAATTCTACATAAATATGTTGAAGAAGAGAAAAATTCATAATCATCAACATATATCATCACTTCTCCCATCTGGCTTTTGCTTTTCATAATCTTTTAAAAAAATTATTATTATCTCTATGAATGTTTTTATTTTGTTCTTTCCTTTCTTTCTCTGTTTTCTTCATTTCTTGGAGTCTTCACAGAGTTTATAAATATACCAAGAAGAAGGAGTGTGAAATTCCGATATTGCCCTTGTTTTGGAATTTTCAAATGAATCTAACTTCATAGGTACAAGTTGTACTCTACATGTTCCTAAAGTTGGAAATAATCAATACGCGTTTAAAGAAATTAAATTAAATCTTTTAGAATCTTCGAAAAAATAAATAAATTAGATTATTCATTTTTCCATTTTCCACCTCTATGATTAAGCAATTATTCATTATAATTCATACGTGCAGACTCTAATTTTATTTTGGCTTAATATATTAATGACCCCTCATAATTATCACTATCATTCATTTTAATGTTTCAACTATTTATTTCAATTGAGTTATGATAAAATATTTGTATTAGATATTTTTGATTAAAAGTATATGTGATCTTAAATATTTATTACATAGATAAATTAATTAATAAAAATATGGCATCATCTTTTATTATACATATCATTTTCAATTGGACATGTTTGAGATTTTACGATTTATTTAGACTAATTCACAATGACGAAATTTCATAGGTAAGAATATGAGGCATCTGAGTATGTCGTCTCTCTATAAAATTAGATATTTTATGTATATGCTTTTTAAATTTGGTATAATATTATATGTTGGCACTCATGCTACGAGAAAATTAAATAGTGCACTTCATTGAATTTAGGGATCAATTCCCATAAATACATTTTTTCCTTCCTTTTTTTAGTGTTGCACACATGTTCTAGAAATCATACATTCACCTCTTCTAATTCGTATAATAATAGAAATTGACATATTTGATTAACTACTCGTATCTACGTAATGAACATTTGAAAATACGCGCAAAAAGTTTTTTCAAAATTTGAACAAAAAATGTCTAATATGAACATTTTTTTCATGTGTTTAAGTGCTTAATTGGAACAATCTCTAATTTTCGTTTCTAAATAAAGTTTACTGACAAAGTGTTAAATTATTAAAACTATCCTTTTGTGCCTATTCAGCTATGGATTTCAACTATCAAATCATATTAACAGATTAATTTAATTTCTTGTTAGGGATAATTGAAGCAGCACAAATTCAACTATCACTAACGTTAGCATTTGGTGCGCTTCCTTTTTATTCAAATTTTAAATTTATGTACGTACGTATATATTATTAAAGATACTTATTTTTTTCACTGATTTTAGAAAATAATTTAGATGACTAAGGCATTGATAAGTGATCATTAATCTTCTTTATCTTAAGAAGGAGAAAATTAAAGTTAGTTTACCCACTTTAAAGCATTATTATATCTTTTCCACAAACTAACTTACCAACCCACCTTCTCCCTCACTCATTAATTCCTATAACAAAGATGAATTAAAAATTTATTTAATGAAATTAAGGATCAGGAGAATATATTAAAAAAAATAACGTTAATTTTGCTTATTTGTTCAATACTAGTAATATTCAATGAATTAAGTGCTATTAATTAATAATGTAAATAAATTTTTAAAAAGGCTCTACCTAATTTGGCATGTTACTTGCTTTTTGGTCAGGTTATCAATTCTTGTATAGTCTAAACGTTTACATATAATTAATTTCTCAATGAAATATTGATGGATAAAACTTAAACTCTTACTTGTTATAGAAAATCTAAACATGTGAAGCACAAAAGGAGATTGTTGCTTGAATTGAAATTAAATATATAGAAAAAGAATAAGAAGAGGGTCGGTCCTATATGTTTTCATTATATTTTTATTTTGTGGTTGAGTTAGAATTTTCAATGATATTTCAGAGTTTAAAATTTTAAAAAATAAACATATTAGAAAGCCAAAAATATGCAACATCTATTAATAAAGGGAATTTAAATGAAACATTCGACACCTGACTCTGCTATGTTTGTACGGAATAACTAAGAGGTTATTTGGTACGAGGGATGAGGACAAAGTTATCCTATGAATTGGGATGTCTCGTGGAGTTGGTTATTTCATTATATATATAGAATGATTTATTTGATCATTGCAATAGAAATGGTGAAATAACTAATATGTGGACTAATTAATACCCTAAATCAAACACGCGATAAATTAATTTTACATTTTATTTCGATATTATTATCCCTTATTTCTTAGATCAAACGACCCCAAGTGTGACTAACAACAATATAACGTACGAAAATTCATCAATATAAGTCGTGGTACAGTGATGGAACACCTAGATTTTTAATCAGAAGTCTCGGATTCGAACCTCTGTTGGAAGGGTCACCCCCTACAATACACAATCCAAATTTAGTCGAAGCTGAAAAAAATTCAAATGAGTGAAGTATGTAATTAACTAAAAGGTGGAGGGTAATCAAGGATTTTTAATTTTAAATAAAGAAAACAAGGGAACAAATTATGCATTATCTAGTAGAGTCCCAAAGTTATTTTTGTGATATAATTATCTACCTGTAATCCATTTTGAATTTTTGTAAAGCTTTGATTGATTGCTGATGAACGGCTATAACTAGTTCGGCTGCCAATAATTTTTAAAAACTTTGTGGGACCTATTTATTAAATTATTATAAAAAAATAGCAACGCGCTCTCACTGTAGAAAAAAGAGAAATGATTCTGTAGGGACCATTTCGACGGCCCATGATATCCTCATCTCTCCCCTGCTTAATATCCAACGCTCGGGGCTCGTCTAATCATTTTTACATTAACTATTTGTTAAATTTTTCAGTTAACGTTATTGATCCTCATAATTCTTACTAAATAAATGATATACTTAATAATAAGTTATAGTATTGCATGTATCTAAATTTGAATTGATCGTCGTATTTTTGTCCTGTATAAAAAATTATTTAAATACATAACTTATTTCATCATATTCTCTAAAATTTCCTATCATTTTTAATAAAATTACAAAAATCTCTATTTTCCTCATTCTCTCTCCTATTCTCACATATATCACGCTTACGCAATGTATCGAGGCGCAATGTATCGAGACAGGTGTGTCTTGTATCAACAAAGATATTGTATCGGATTGCGATATATTGAAACAGGTGTGTCTTGTATCAACAAAGATAATGTATCGAGACGCGATGTATCGGGACATTGAGCGATGCATCGGGACATGTGTGTCTTGTATCAACAAAAGTAATGTATCGAGACGCGATGCATCGGGACGTTGAATGATTTATTTGAAATCCTTAAATTTTAAGGAATTTTTATAATTTGAAAAAGAATAAAAATAGGATGTAATTAGCTATTAACATTATGAAATTTGTGTAATTTTTATCATTATTATATTTTATTATTTTGTGACAATTTAATGAGCTTATAAAAGTGAATTATTTTTTCTTCTAGATTATTTCTAAAAAGAACAAATTTATAATTGTAAGTTATGGTGGATATTTTTTATAGGAGAGAATGTTGATTGGTGACATGTACACTTATCTTCTTCTCGTTCTTATCAAGTCTCTCTAATCTCTAAAGCCCACTGGGCTTATAATGGGTGGGTCCCTACAAATCCAAATGGAAACATCACAAAAGTGGGAAACAGAAATGAAAATGAGGCCAAAAAAAAACAAGAATAGTTTAAAAACATATAGCTTTAAATTAAATGCGATTTGGCATATTATTTTGGATTGGCACTAGGAGATAAAGCAAAAAAAATATTGACCGAGTCACACAATTGGCTATATTAGGACATGTTTGTGACTTGTGAGAACTCAAGAAATTATTTCTCTCTAAAAATGAGTGATCTTCAATTTTTTATTTTCGAATTTATCAAATTTTAAAATTTTATTTTTGAGATAAACGAAGTTAAAAATACAAGATAATTCATTTTTTAAAGTGGAAAGTATTGAAAACATTCTTAAATTTGACGCGAATTATTAGTTTCATCGCTGAACTATTGATCGTCTTAAAAGTATTCCTTTACTTGACTAGTTGAACTTAAATATATATACCTCTGATATTGTAACTTGAGTGAAATACACCCCTAAATCTGGTCAAGTTTGGGGATATTTTCAACACTTCTCTCGGCTTTTTGTTAAGAGTTTCATGCTCCTACAAGAGTTTGAGACCACTTGCTATGTCACATGGAAGATCAGGGGTGTATTTAAGTCCAATTAGTCAAGTAGATAAGTGTTTTTTAAGACTGTCTATAGTTTAAAAAAGAAACTAATCATTTATGCCAAGTTTAGAAGTGTTTTTAATCTTCTCCCTTTTTAAAATCATTTTTGTAAATCAACCGTGACAACAACGGACTGGATGTTGCAAATTTGGGCAATGAAGCGTTACCAGAAATGACATTCACGTACTTGTTTGCATTTTAAACTTTTGAGCTACGAAGGGTAGTTGTGAAAGTAACAATTCTACCTATAGTAGCTCACAAATAACGACTCATGAAATCGACAAGAATTATATTAAAATATCTAGTTACTGTTATTGTTGACCAATAAATCTCTATAAAATCATGTCTAATTGAAAATTTGTAATCATAAATATTTATTTATAAAAAAGCATGTAGATGTGTGATTTATCAAAAGCAATCTCCGGTATGTAGCATAATACATGTAGGATGCTACATAGAACGCGAATTGTCATGTAGAACACATGTATTTATTTATTCAACTTTATACAATTTTAAGTTGAAGGACGTATAAATATCACTGAAATCAAGTCAAATGACACATCTATGTATTATGCGTTTTATAATGTTTCATTTTCGATACAACTTGTGATAAGTGACTTTGTGTTAATAATTGATTGAACTCTTAAAGAAACATTAATAATGATATCAAAGGTCAAGAATTTTAAGTTCAAGTGAGAAGTGCCTCTATTATTGGTTTAATTAAATATAGTTAGCTGTACAATTTATTACATTAACCAATTAGAAAAAATGGAGAGCTTTTCAATCACTTTTCCTACTCTTAGACTTGACTAATAAAAAGATCATAAACGGTCTAATAGAAAACAAAACCAGATTTTAAAATTCAAATAAGCTGATGCATGCAACTGCACCCTACTTTTTTTGTGCAAATTTTAATAAATAGTACACAAAAAGTGTTTTTTCTTTTAAAAAGATAGATTATTTTATATAGTTGAAGGATTTGATCAAAGTTTTTATTTATTTATTTACTATTATTTTAAAAGAAAAGATAAGTTCAGTGAATAGCAGTAGGCTAATTTAAGATGAAAAAGATAGTTTTTCTCGTAAAACAATCCGTTAAAAGTTTGGTCAAATACAAATTATTATTCTAACATTGATAAAAGAATTCAAATTGATTATAGCTACATACAAATTATTAATTAAGTAACTCTTCAAAAGTACTTTTTAATAATCTATTCTTGATAAAATAAATTAAAAATAAATAAACATATTTAGATAATAGGGCCAACAAGAAAATATGATTATTCTGACATCCTACAAAAAAATCTAAAAGCAAGAGTAATTTATTCAATTTTCTAACTAGCTAGCTAATAGTACCTAGTTTGTGGGCATGAAATTTAGGAAAAGAAAAATCCACCGTCTTCACACTATATGCAACAAAGTGACTTGAAAAATAATAAGTATTTCCTTCGATTCATTTTATATGAGTTAACTTGACTTCGAATGTATTATTTTTTTTGTAATTAACTAAAGTAAAAATAAATCATATAAATTGAAACATAGGGATAGAATTTGAACATATCGAGCAGAATGTCAATTTTGGTGTCATTATCTCACAGCTGAATATAAAAATGACACCAATTTTTGAAAATGAAACAAAATGGACCAGCAAGCTTGCATTGCCTTCACATAAAAATAAACCTCTAATCCCAACACAATAAACATTTTTTAAAAATAAAAATAAATAAATTATTTATAGTGGATTGCTTATTGGGCGGCATTTCTCTTATAAAAAAATAATAGTGGACCACCAGTCTTTTTCGTTCAAACTTTTCCTTTTTTGGAGTGTTATCCAGACCATATAAAAAAAACTTGTATTAAAAGCAGACAATAAATTAGAGGTCTAAAGTTAAATTCTAAAGAGAGGTATTCATTTTTTAAAAATAAATAATTACATATATTTTTTTTTCAAGTTTATTTTAGAAACTTTTTAAATGTGAAATCATTAATTATTATTTTGTAATTGATTTGTTTTAACAATTCCCTTTCAAAGAAAGATTAATATATTTGTAACTTATGAAGTAAGAATATTCAAATAAAAATTTTCAATTAAAAAATATAAAATCAAGTTAGAAAAATAAAATTGGCTCAATGGATATCAATAATTTGATAAATTGATATAATAATATCAAAATAGAGTTACGTTAATACAATTTTTCAGAACTTCACCTAATATACAATTTTAATACAGATTTATATCATATGGTTATTAAAACTAAAATTATGTCATATATGGTAATAAAAATAAAGTTACACTTAAAGTGTAATTAATCAAATAAAATATATTATTTATGTAAAAATTCCTACAAATAAAACAATTAAGTTTAGTAAAAATTGAGTTGGATTGAGTCTTGACCCATAATGTAACCCATTATCTAACCCAATTTGACCCATCCGTTTTAGCCCAATCAAATTTGGATTGAATTGGATCTTGACCCGATTGTTATCTTAACCCATTATGATCCGTTCAAATTTTACCTAACCCGCCCAATTACCAGCCTAGTGCAAAATCATCTGTTGATCACCACAAAAATTGAGTAGACAACAAACGCATTAGTAGTTGAGTTGAAGAAAAATGTCGAAAAGTGGTATTTATATTCATGTGTTAAGACTCCAACATATACTTATTCAAAGAAAGAATCTAGCATGTCATATGAGATATATGTTTTCTTTTTAAAATATAGATCAGAAGTATAGTCTACTTTAAAACAAATTGAATCTCAATATAGTAAAGAGTCAGTTCCTAATCAACATCACGTATATATAATTGATGTGTTACTCTTGAAGCTCTTCCAATCCTCTGAATGCAGTTTACGCTTTTGATTAGTTTCTTCTCGATAGTGAAAGTAGAATATGTTCATCGTTGTGTCTTCTGATGTATCTACCTGAGATTTGCAACAAGTATGCTTCCAATTGCCCGTAGCAATCGAATGTATTTATCCTTATGTTTTTGCTTTTTAAAGCTGA
Source organism: Solanum appendiculatum (assembly GCA_018342035.1). Taxonomy (NCBI): domain Eukaryota; kingdom Viridiplantae; phylum Streptophyta; class Magnoliopsida; order Solanales; family Solanaceae; genus Solanum; species Solanum appendiculatum. The sequence goes on along the minus strand of JAGDQO010000328.1, from coordinate 199,518 downwards.
CGGTCTCCTACCACTTTGATAGAGCCAGTTTTGAACTGTATTTTCAGGGCTTGCAAGTCCTACAAATAATGAAAATCTAGAATACACAAGCACTTAGCAGGGCTACAACAATGAAACATACAAATCTTAGCAAAGAACAAGACACAACTATTGGACTATCTAGAGGGAGAGGAAAAAGGGAAGTTGATGAATTCAAATATGCTTATGCACATATTGTAGATCTATATACAATATTTGATGCTACATTTTGAATGTAACACATATTTGAAAGCTATAAAAAGTTAAGTTTTAACTTAATAGTACATTGTTCAAAAAACTTGAATGATTGATTTTTCTTCTTTTTACTCTTCATGACTTACTCCTATCATTTTTAGGTGATATCGGAATCAGCTTGCGTGTATTTTAGCTATTTTTTTTTGTATATCTTAAGAATGATAATTATATGGGACACATTATTCTTATTAATTAGACACAAAATGTACTATATTTGGCACTATTACCTACGTTGAAAGCTTAATTAGGTTGAGTACTTTGCAGCAACCATTTTTATTTTTTAAACTTGTAGAAAAACAAATATGAGAAAAAAGTTTTAAAATAAAAAATTGGACAAAACAAGATTTTGAAAAAATATACTCACTCTCTAGAAGTACTTTATTTGTCCTAAAGAATCAGAACTCACTCTTTCATTGTCCATTTTCAAGAATCAATGGAAGATCCAATGATGGATGAAAGAGAAGCGTTGATGGTTTCACCACTTGGTGGAATTCCACAACTAAGAAAATCTCATTTCTTGAACTTGACTGTTTCGTCGATTGAAGGTCCGAATTTGAAGCATCCTTCAATTTCTTTTCCATTCGAATCTGACTAGACATTAAAAGTCTTCTGCAATTGATGTAATGGATGGAGGGATCAACAAAAAAAATGGAGTGAGCAAGCTGGAATAAATAATGTATTTTACTTTATAAGGAATAAATATTTTCTTTTAACGCTAGACCGAACACTTAGGCACATTAAAAATATTTATTTCAAGTAAGAGTGTGAGTGAGCATCTTTTCTGAGGCAGTTAAAAGAAATTCAAGGATGTGGTGACGTACCTTGACTCATAATTGACTTTTTTAAACTTCTCTAATAATTTAACTTTCAATAATTCAGTTAATCATGTAAAATAAAATTATTAGGTGTGATGCGAAGAAGGCAATAAAAGAGCAATAAAAAATGCGAACCAATCATGGCCTGTAATAATATATCCAAATATAATTTAATTCAAGTATAAGTCAATAAAAGCAACCATGCTAGAACCATGGGACTCGAGGGATGCCTAATACCTTCCCTTCGGTCAACAGAATTCCTTACCCGAATTTCTAGTTTGCAGACCAAAATAAAGAGTCATTTCCTTTTGATTAGGGATTAAAAAAAAAAGGTGACTTGGAACACCATAACTCAATTCCAAATGGCGACTCCGAAAAAATAAAAATAATCCCTATTCAATACCGTCACTTAAATTGAAAAAACTCTTTCCGCAGTCGAAAAAGGGGTGTGACAATAATGTCCAGCAAAGTTATAATTTATTATTTTTAACTAACAAAAACTATAAACTACGAAAAAAAAAAATTCATATAAAATACAAAATAAAGAGAGAACATACGGAAAAATAAATACATCATTCTTACGATTTTAATAATTAAAAATAAAAGAAGAAAAATACAAAACTAATGCATAATCTTTCGATTTCTTGTCAACATCTACTCGCTCAAGCCGATCATCATTCAATAGTCTTGGCCAAAGAGAGGTGCCACATCATACATCACTTTTCTTTTACCTCATTCCGCAATAATATATGAACATTAATTAAACTTACATTATTGTCCTATCACACTAAGTTATTGAAAAAGTCATATATTTTTATGAACATTTTCTTATTAGTTAAATAAAAACTGATAAATTTTTTTTGGTTATACTCTTATTCTTTCCTCTCAATAAGACATCCAATTTCCCCATTTTATTTGAGATGCTACTGAAGGTGTTTGAGTGAAAGAAGTTTGACCTGTGGTGGTCCATGTGAGCTTATCCAAACCATATTTAGAGGCCTTTAAAATCGTTTCATAAGTGAGGCACAAATGACTTTTTCCTTATTTATGGATCAATCAAACAAGATAAGGACATAGTTAATTAAAAGAAAATCATAAATAAGAAAAAGTAAATGTACATGAATAAATGATGAAATTAGAACTATATATGGAATTAAGTAAATAGATTAATTATGAGAGAGAGAAAAATACAGTAAATTACAAACTTAACTACTCAATCTCAACTAAATTAAAGAGAGAAAAACGTAATATATATTATAGGAGTACATTATATTTTTGTAGCTTTATGACTTTTGGAGCCTAAGCCAATAAGTTCACTTGCCTTGCCCTTTAGTGGCCCTTGATCAAACTTATAACTTGAATAATGCAAAATGGGGTAGACGATATCCTACTAAAGAGTAGTCTATTATTAAAACCAAACAAGGCTTAATAATATAGTTTGCCAACAAGGAGAGAATGAAATTTTTGATGTGTTTAATATTATTTAGGAAAATAGTACGTGATATTTGAAAATAATTTTCAGAAGTTGGGTGACCATTTAGGAATATTAACTTACTTACATATTAAATAAAAGAAACTAATATTTTAGATATTTTACGTGTAAAAATGAAGATCTCTTATAAAAAGAATATAAAACTAAAATTAAGTTTATAAAGAAGTACAAAAGTATTTGTCATGATACTATACCACTTGTCCCATATATTTGCCTTAGTATATTAGTATGAAAAGAAAATTTATCCTCCTCGTACTAATTAAAGAAATACCTACAAATTGGAAAGTGACTTTTATCAATATTGTAATCAAGGCAATACTCAAACTTGACTTTTTGGAATATTGTTGTAAAAGAAGACAATCTTTTGTAGTAATGGAGTTCGTGCCATGGAGTGAGCAAGCTGGAATATAATATACATGACTTTGAATTGCAATAATGTTATCATAGCCAGCACTATGGGGCTTTCTGAGAATGTTCTTTGAAATAACATAATATTTTTTTATATTGAAGAATAATTTAATTTTAAAATTTTCATGTTAGTCTTAATGAAATAATTTATAATCACATAAATATTTATAATTTGGTTTCGATGCCATTAAGGCTTAGGAAATGTAGACAATCTTACGTTCTCATTGCGATAAACCAAGTGAATGAGATTGAAGAGTCCATGTACGCTTTGTCTTGTACTTTTAAGTCGGCGTCTTTTTTTAGGTGAATTAATTCATAAAGTGTTCATATGGACAGCTAAAATGTTGATAGGATGAACCAAGTTGGGATGTGCAAATTTAAAACATGTACTATCAAAGAATGTCTTAATGTTGCACAAGCTAAGTATATATTGATAAGAAAATGAGCCTCGAGATTAACTCAATTTCAAAAATTATCTCACAAGAATTGTTCAAGATCGTGTAAAAAATATGACCCCCCACGATCTAGAACTACTAACACTAACCACATGCTTAGGTCCAACAACTGAAGTGTGGACAAGATAATATAAAGGACCAACATCAGATAAAATAAGAATTTGGTGGGGCAGAAACTAATACCATATTGAGATTTAACTAATTAACGATCCAAATAAAATCACTTTCATATCTTTTCTTTGTTACTCCATTTACACATTTAATTAAAAAGTATATGACTACACTATATAGATGTATTATTCCTCGTTCCTTACTATTGTAACTGTTTTCCATTAGCCATCCTAGTTGCCTTCTCTTCTCCTCTCCCAGCTCTCCCATGTCTTTCTTCTTCTTCTTCCACCAAATCTTCCATAGACATATACAGGGATATGAGTGAATTATGAATACACATGAATATACGCTGTATATCAAATATATACATAGATATATATGTACAAGGATACACACACTAATATATATATATATATATATATATATATATATATATATATATGCACGGGGATTAAACATGTATACAGAGGATATACACACTAATATATATGGATATTCACCATGTATATCTGTATATCTTTGAATTATTCTTTTCTTTTACCTTAGTGTTCTGATGTTTGTGGGGAAAATTATGTTTTTCTTTCACCGTCAATAACGGATTGATGTTTACATATTTGAAATCCGCAGAGGGAGAAATGAAGTATGAATTCAGGTGAGAGATTTTTACATTTGAGAGTTGTTTCCCAAATGAAAGAATAAGGAATAAGATTATAGCGCAAACTTGAGTAAAATAGAAATGGAATAACTACGTAATTAGATAAATATCTTTATCATATCTACTAAATCTTAATATATCTTAAAATAATTATATAATCACTCATCCTTAATAGTTTCCTATCAAATTTCATCCCCTTAATTTATCTCGCTCACATCAATACCCCCCACCAAACACACTCTCCTTCTATCCTCTATGAGGCTATGAATCAATAAACTTAGTGAGAATTTTCCTTAAACTTTTTCAGCCTTTACCATGTAGATTACGGTAGTAATCCCCTGAGCTTTGGAGCATTTAGGTGCTCTTTTTCATTCGTTTTGAAAAGAAATAATGGTTACGTGATTGATATTAAATAGTCATAGAAACACCAGTAGTTAAGACATAGTGACACCAGACACACGTATTTATGCATAAATATATATATTTAAATAACTATGTTTTTATTTTCGTCTTTTTCTAAGTATGTATCTATATACAGATACGTCGCAAATTTGATATCAAATAGATGTATTTATGCACATATACACTAGATACATCAGTGTTACACAAGACACATGTATCTGTGCACAAATATATGTATCTGGATAACTATATCTCCGTCTTCGCCTTTTTTTAAGTATGTATCTATGCACAAATATACTAGATACATCACAGATATACTATATACATCAATGCCCTTTCATAACCAATTTGTAACTACGCAAATATGCAATAGATACATCAATGCATTTCTTTTATATTATATACATCACACTAATACTGAATACACTCAATATTTCATACCGGACATATTTATTGAAAATTGTTATACACGAGATTTTAGGTATTTTTCATATTCCAAATATAACTTCAAGTCGTGTTTGAATTTTTATGGCCAAACATTAATTTTCAAATAAAACAAAAAATTAAAAGATTCTCATTGCTAAATGGATCCTAAAATTCTAGTTTGTACTCCCATTTTAGAGATAAAATTTTAGCGATTGTGTCGCGTTGAAAAATATGAGAGAACAATTAGTTTTTATGGTTGTCTGTTTAAGTTGCTTTGCATCAACACCAACACACAAATTAAAAAGAAAAAAATTCAAGATTAATTTCACCGATGACAAGAAAAGATAATCTTTTAATTGATCACTTGAAATATTCGTGGCAATATATTTTAGTGAAGCACGTGTAAGATTTGACATACAATTCATATAATTCATATGTTGATTCAGTAAGTCAAATATATAAATGTATTTCATCTTCGCCATTGAACTCAATATAATCTGTTAAATGTTAGGATCCCACATATGATCTGCATGATCAAGCATGTGATCCAAATGTGATTTCATATCTCAACCTTTGAAACTTCCAAATTCTTACCTTCTATCTGTTTATTTGCCCGATCTACCTCAACTCCGATCTTTTTATACATCTGAATTCTAATACATGCTAAAATATAAACTTTAACACCTATGCACTTGTAGTTTATCGCTCGAATTTGATCATACTAAATTTGACGATTCAAACCTAACTCGATTTTTTGGAGTGTTACCAAATAATACTAAAATTGAAGAATAAGCTAGTAGAAGAGTAATAACAAAAATATTGATAAGGACACGAGGCAGTGTTCTATTACCTATCAATATTCTAATACCTACCAATATTCTATCCTAGTCCTCGAGATCCATATCTTTCTATTTGGGTTCATGTCAATGGTAAGTTGCAACTGTGTCATGTCTTATCTAATCATCTCTTTCCAATGTTTTTCTGGCCTACCTCTACCTCTCTCATACATACCAATTACCATAACCAACTTCTCACACCTATTCACCAGGACATCTATGCATCTTTCATATGCCTAATTCATCTCAGCCTCACGTCCTTTATCTTATCTATCATGAAGGCCACACTCACATTATTATAGGTATTTTTGTTCCCAATCATATCTCTCCTTGTATCTCCACATTCTCATTTTCACTACTTTCATATTTTGGACATGTGAGTTCATCATTGGCCAACACTTTGCCTTGTACATCATAGTTGGTCTGACCATCACTTTTATAAAACTTACATTTAAAATAAATTCTTATCACATAAGACATCAAATGTGAGCCTATGTACATTCCATTCATTCGATTCAATATGATATGTAAGTACAAAATTCATTAAAGAAGGTTAATTTTTATTTCTTAAGTCATCTGCAGCCCCTTAAAGTTGTCCGCATAATTCATTTAGACACCTCAACTAGGGCTAGTACCTATTGAACACTTTTATCTATTCAAAACTTGTTCCTATTAGGCATTTTTCCATAATCATTAAAAATTGTAAAGTGTATGTGATACACTCTCGATGACATGGCAAAATAATTAATGAAAATAACATATCTGGCAAGTGGGCCCCAAAAATTATAGAAAAATGATTTTTAAATTAAAAAACTAAAATTTATTCCCCAGAAATTTACCCAACCCCGCGGTACCCCACCCCCTTTCTTCTTCATTTTATTCCCTGCAACATATCATTTCCCAAACCACAAAACTCAACATCTTATCCAATTATTTACCGATTCAACTTAAAAAATAATAATTTCATACCTAATACGTGAGAGAAATTAGATATAGAGAGAGACTCGTACAAGAGTGATGAAGAAGCGGAATTTGTTGACGGATAATCATTTCAAAATCGACTACAAAAGAGAAATTAAGAGGACCCAATTTAATTTTACCGAATTCACAGATATTATTTTTTTATAAATTAAATGAGTTACATTAATTTGAGTGGTGATGTTTGTTTGGAGGTGGCCGGAAATTGAGCTGGACGAATGTCAGCTAAATTTTTTTTCTCCAATGTCCAAAAATCTTATTTCTTCTTTCTTTTTGCAGATCTAATTAGTTGATTTAAAAAAAATAAAAATTAGACACAAGATGCGGTTGGATTTGAAAACCTAATTGAGGTGAAGAAGATGACTCAAAGTGGGGGGAGGGGGAACGAGGTGGGGGTGGGAGTGCTTTTCCTTTTTTGAATTAAAAAATTATTATTTTCAAAATATTTAAATTCTTTTAAGTTATTTGCAATGCCAAGTGTCAATAGAAGAAGAAAAAATGTTAATTTTTTTGAAAAAAATTAAAATAAAGTACGATTTCATATATTTTCACGTGCCCAGAGAAAAGTAAAAAACATTTTTTCTGCCATATCAATATTTTATGTTTAATAGATACATATTTTGAACAATTTAGATGCTCAATAGGTACTAACCTTAGTTGGAGTGTCTAAATAAAATATGTGGACACTGAGGGGCGTAGATGACTTAACATTGAGAAAACGTTTCGTTTATTCTAGAATGAAGGGCGTATAATTTTCTCCATCAGAGCATAATACAAATTTGTCTTTAACACAACTACCGAGGAGTCGAGGACTGATGACAAAAAATACTTATTCCGAGGACTGAAGAAAATTAAACTTTTTACATTTTATTTTTAGCGAAAAATATAACACGTGAACAATAGTCTCGGCGCATTAGGGTAGATCCCAGATCTGGTGGAAGAGCAATAAAACTAACTAGAACTGAGATCTCCCCATACCAATCGCCAAACAAAAGAAGATGTTTCTCTTGGATTGGTTCTATGGCGTTTTGGCTTCTCTAGGGTTATGGCAGAAGGAAGCTAAGATCCTGTTTCTGGGCCTCGATAATGCCGGAAAGACTACTCTTCTTCACATGCTCAAAGACGAGGTACTTTTACTTTTCTTCTTCGATTTCTCAAATTTGTGATTTCCGCTTTCTGATTGTTTCGATTTTGTGTTTGATTTTCCAGAGATTAGTTCAGCATCAACCGACTCAGTATCCGACATCGGAAGAGCTCAGTATTGGAAAAATCAAATTCAAAGCGTTTGATTTAGGAGGTCATCAGATCGCTCGCCGTGTTTGGAAAGATTATTATGCTAAGGTATTTGAAGCGTTTCTGCATCCAAGTCAAATTCATTTTGCGGATTATTTTTTTGATTAGTCAGTAATTTTGTTTGCCTTGAAATGTATGTTATTTTGTAATTGGAATGAATGGTTGTGAATTGAGCAGAATTAATATAAAGGATGTGTAGAGCAACTTTAAATAGTTTTTGATTGAGGAATTATATGGAATGTGTGTGTTTATGTACATAGATACATATCTATGTGTTTATGTGTGTGTTAAATGCTCACAAAAATGGAATATATCTCTTTTTTAGTGTTTGTAGTGTTGAGCTACTGAGTTAGTATTATATAGCTGCTGCTTTACTTCTCTGGATACCTAAATGAAATACTTCAGAGGGCCATTTAGTACGTTTTCATTCATAAGATCCGGTGCTTAATGTCTGTTATATTGCAAATCAAATATTTTTGCTTATTCTTGCTGAGTTTGAGATTTATCTCGTTTGAAGTTTATGTCATTTGATCTTGTAGAGATATTTTTTCTTTAGAAAATTGCACAGGGATATTATTGGAGTTAATACATCAAATATGTTGGAGGTAGTGATTCGGATGAGTTAGTACCTTAGGTTGATATAGTGGTTTGATTACACTTATTGTGATGTAAAGCTGGATCTCTTGACGATGATCCCTAAAAGGATTAGAATAGGGAAAATTCCATCAATCTTCAGTAGTATGAACCGTTTATTTTTTGATTTGGTCATTTAATTTTCTGCAGCTTTTAGTAATACAAGAATGGAACATTTTTAACTGTAAATTCCAGCAACAGTTTCTATACAAGGACTATCGACAAATGGATCAGTCCACGACTCTTTGTAAATGTACTTTCTTGTCTGAACCAGTGGTTTAGTATATTCCTAAAAAGACACATCATGGGTTAAGAGAAGACACACAGCTTTTAAGTTGTCCAAGCCAATTATCTCCTTCCCATGTGGGATTTGACCAGGACAAGGAGCTCAGAAAATGACATCTGACCGTCATTCCCAAAGATGGGTCATTTGTATTAAAGGACTGTACAACAAGTTCCCTTAAGGTATTGTTCTGCCTATACATGTGTTGTGAAGTGTTTTGTCCTTGAAAAAACCACTCACAAGTTGACAAAGGATTGGAAGTGTTTAAGTTGCTCGATCTTCCTGTCTTACAATGTGAGACGAGGTCCAAAGATAGTGGCGTCATCAAGGACATTTTATGCCCTTAATCAAGCACGATATAGAAAAAGTTGGTGAGATCTGAAAAGAATATGTAGCAACTATCAGATTAGCATTCTTTCGGGGCACCACAGAAGAGGTGATTTTTTCTTATATACCATATGAGTAGATCTATAACCCAACTTGTATCGTCTTTGCAAAACATTCTGGAAACTAGAATTTTGTAGATATTCTGATATGACTCTCTTGCCTTTTTTACATTTCTATTCTCTTCTAGGAAAGCCTCTTTTGCAAATTTGTTTGTTTGAATTAGGTTATAAATTACAAAAAGATGTAGCCAGTATAGAAATTTGAAGTCCTTCAGAAGTATGATTTGCATGAAAATACGTTTTCCTATAGTTGCAACTTGCAGGTGTGAAACTACTAGATTTGCAACAGTGAAACAACTGAAGTTTAAAGGTGAACTTATGTAAGGTCTTCTTTGAAATACTGATTGAAGAGCTAGATTTAGAAATGTATCATAAATGTCTTCTGTAAAAATTAATAAACAGGAGATACTGTCTTGATGTCGGGATTGTTTCAATTCGTACACTACATGAAGGGGTTTAAGTGTGATACAAAAAATGAGAGGGTTCAACATCCTTTGCAAATATCTTTATGGGCCTTAGCATATAATGATGAAACACAGTTGCTGCCTCCTATTTACTTATTAGCATTTTTCAAAAATAAACAAACAAGTTATCCTATTATATTGATGACGCTTTTCTCCACCGTATTTGGTTGTGTTTTGACGCCATTAAATGTGGAATTATGAACACGGCGGATTGTTGAAAATTTTTCATCTTGTTATCTATGAGATAGGCTGTTCCCTTTGTTGCTTTTTATATGTAGCAATATATCCCAAGTTGGAAATGATGATGAATACAAGTCCCAACTCCCGAAGCGTAAAATTGGGACATATTGATAGAAGTTTAAAGATACTGTCTTTTTGACTTGAAGATTATAGAGCTGTTATTTGTTAACATCTAGCCTTCTTTAAAAGACCTTAGTAGAAGTCTTTTGATAGTGAGAGTTCAATAGGAAAATGGGCTTTATCACTGGCTATGTTAACCATCTTAGTTCCCTACACGTTAGAAGGGATTGCATGCTTAGCATGCATCAAAGTCCAAAATCCTTATTCTCATGCAGTAGTATGTGTTTCTTTGAAGTCATGCTTAGTATTATATCGATAATCTCTAGCAGTATATGGATTATTAGGTGAGGTGCAAGATGTAGGAAAAAGTTGAGAAGCTTTTTCACGAGTCAGAAAACAAGATGTGGGATCTCGAGTGATTTTATGGCAAAGCTAGCGGACAAAACATGGGATGGTTGGATTTTTTATGGCAAAGATAACCAAGATATAGTGGAAAAACATGGAATAGTGGAAATATTTGACAAGACATGATAAGACAAGAGGTAGTAAAGCAAGCTTGACAACGACAAGTTGGTCTTTTCTTTCATGACAAGGCAATTCTGACAGCTCCATGGTGAATATGGTCAATAATGATCTTTCCGTTGCCTGGGCAAATCATCTGAAATATATAAGGGGATGAACTGTTGTTATGGAGTTGCAAGAATGGAGTGTTGATCAAGTTATGGTGCAACAACATATTCTTTAACTCCATTTGATATGTTGGATTAGTGGAGGGGTATGTGTCCATGTGTAGTTTTCTTGAAAATAAAGGCAATTTATAAGAGGTTGTTCAGTAATGATGCTTTTTGCTCTACAGGTAGAACATCAAACTCAAGTAAGTAAACACAATTTTTGAAAATAGTTTTTGAAGAAGTAGAACATGTTAATACTTGCAAGGGAATAAACAAGGTTAGAAGATGAATGGACATTAAGGGTGTTTGGTAAGTAAACAAGAAAATGCTATCCAAGAACATTATATGTTATCTAGCAAAACACTATGGAGGCAGAATGGGATAGGGAGTGTGATAGTCAAGGGTGGGGGTCGGGGGGGATTGGGTGGGTAGGGAGGAGACAATAAACATAGAATGCCACTTATGCAACATGTTTTCCCTGCTTCCATTAGGGAAGCCCATCTTCCTTATTTTGAAGGAACTTGTTCTCCTAGAGAAAATGTTTTCCAAACATTTTGACCAACCAAACATAGGGAATTGGAAACATTTTCAGGAACAAGTTCTCCTCCATACCAAACACACCATATAAAGTTAAGCCACTTTTTCCTCACCAAAATTATCCATTAAAATCCTTTGTTTTCCTAGTAAAATGCAAGGCCTTTCCTATAAGGCCACTATCTTTATTTACCATGTCTTGCAAAATTTACACTAATCCATATTCTCCTACTACCTCTTATCTTACCGTGTCTTGATAAAGATTCTTGCTATTCCACAAAATTTCCCACTCTCTTGGTTTCCTTTGCCATAAAAATACTTTTCCATTCCTTGTCCCTTAGCTCTTATCGTAAAAATTACACTATCCATATCTTGTTCTCTAGCTCATGAAAAGATTCTGCACACCATTCTTTGTTTTGTTCATCACCTAATAAATCTCTACAATGTAAGAGATTTCTACCACTACTTGTCTAATTTTTACGTAACGTGCCATGTTATTTTCATTCCACTTATTTATTGGCGCAAGATGTATGAGTTTTCCACCTATCATCTTGTAAAAATTATGTTTTAATAAAAATGTGTTCTAGCTAAATTCTCTTTTATTTCTTTAAAGAGATAAGTATTGAAAACACTTCTAAACTTGGCATGAACTATTACGTTAGTCTCCCAACTATTGACAGCTTTAAAAACACCTCTCTACTTGATTAGGTTATTTAAAAACACTCCTCTTATGCCACATGTGATCCACCCATGTGTATGTGTGGAATATTTTGCTGACATGGCGTACACAAATATATATAGTAAAAAAAATATTTTAATAATTAAATGCTAAAATTTAGCAATTAAAGAAGAGAAGAACTTTTTAAAAAAATTAATTTATTTTCTTACCCTACCCCTTCCCCTACCCAGTACTCCAACCCAACCAATTTTAAAACAAAACTAATTTTTTTTCTTACTCCATTTTTTGGGGGTGGTTGGATTACTGGGTAGGGTATGGGGTCATAAAAAAATAATTTTTTTAAAGAAAAAAGTTCTTTTCCTCTTTAATTACTAAATTCTTATCATTTTATGTAAATGTTTTTTAAATATTTGGTTTATTATATATATATATATATCTATGTGCATGCCATGTCAGAAGGATATTCTGCATATATGCTTGGGTGTATACATGTGGCATAAGAGAGGTGTTTTTAAGGCTGCCAATAGTTGGGGGACTAAAGTAATAATTTACGCCAAGTTTATGGTTGTTTTTAATACATGTCTTCTTTAAAATATGAGAGGTTGATCTTTACCTGAGTGTTAAATATTTATCTCATATGTGTTTATTATCATGCATAAGTTTTCGGAGTTAAAGCTTAGCCCATCAAATTTTAGTGCCTTTGTGAGCTAGACAAGCCACCCATGTAGGAGGGTTTTGTGCTTCTATAATTTATCTACTTAAATTTTTATCATTCTAAGATTCTGGGTACTACGCTCTTCTGTGTGGTCAATGCACTTTATTGATGTGGGGTTTTAACTAGATCTTTATGGATTCATTAAAAAAATTGTTGATAAATTAGGACTCCTTGATTTTATCCAAAAAAGGGAAGAAAGAACACAAATTCGTCTGGAATGTACAGTCAACTCTTATTTTAGCTACATCTTCTTTCCTGAGATCTTCATGGTTTCAAAAGAAAAGTTTCTGGTGATTTAAAACTAACTTATTATGTACGTAGACTTGATCTAAGATTAGTGATAGACTGATATCTTGTAAGTTATTAGTCCCTCCTTTTCTAGTTAGTTTTCTATCGACCTTCTCTAGTTATACAATGGTTTCTAGTTGGACATGAGATTTAAAATATCAATTTAAACTTCTTTACTATGTCAGTTATAGTGAAAGGAAATGTCAAAAGTAATGGTTAAAACAGCTAGAGAAAACATCACATTAAAGTTCAAATGTTTTGTTTAATGAGTTTGGATTCTTGAAAGTTGTATTAAAATGTAATGATATGAAACATTTTGAAACTTCCTAAAATTTGTATGTGGAGTAGCGGAGGGGTCATCTTTTGATTAAGAACATCCTTGGACCATGCATGTTCTCTATAATTAATATTTTACATGCGTAATAATTACTCTTATAAGCTTCTGAAAGACAAATGTTCAAGAATTTATGTGAGATTCATGTGTTTCTCCATTCACTTATGATGCGAGAATTGTACAGCTGAAACCTGAAAGCTATACGTGGAGCACATGTGCATTCTGATGGACAAGTTTGGTAAGCTTGGGGTTTAGAGCCTAATAGAAGTAGATTAATTAACTTCTATACAATCATTTTATTACAGTTTTGTACTATTTACTGTTTTTCTCCTTGTGTTATCTTGCACTTGATGTTTATGGCAATTCTGCGTGTCATGTAAGCAGTTACGTTTTATAACGTTGGAGCCTGATAATCTTTTTCTTACTTTTTGTCATGTTTATAACTTAACACCTGCCAAAAAGATGTGAGCATTCTCATTAAGCATGAGCTGCGTTTTGCAGGTTGATGCTGTTGTATACCTGGTAGATGCTTATGACAAAGAGCGCTTTGCTGAGTCAAAGAAAGAATTAGACGCACTGCTATCTGATGAGTCCCTAGCGACTGTACCTTTCCTCATTTTGGGAAACAAGATAGACATACCATATGCTGCCTCAGAAGATGAGTTGCGTTATCACCTTGGCTTGACTGGTGTCACTACTGGCAAGGGTAAGGTGAATCTAGCTGATTCTAGTGTTCGTCCCTTGGAGGTGTTTATGTGCAGTATTGTACGCAAAATGGGTTATGGTGATGGCTTTAAGTGGGTTTCGCAATATATCAAGTAGTTTATATCATTTGCTTATGTACCAGAAGTTGAAACAGAATTTGTCCTCTTTTATGCTTTCGTACAACTATTTTTTCCCGTCTGGAAAAGATGGAATCTGTTCATTTGTTCTCAAACTGATGAGGTCTTTTAGTACTTATAAATTGTATGCATCCAGCATCTATTTAGTGTGATGAGAAGCTATTTATTGTTGGTGTAAAATTTAACTATGGCCGGAAAATTGTCAAAACTCCAGATTATTGGCTTCCAACTCTTAGAGCCCATACTTATCCGCTTCTTCATCAGCAATTGTCTACCTGATAATAATTTTTATCTGTCTTAAACGCTAATGCTCATCTCTATTCAGAATCAGAATATTGCTATATCGATTAAAATTATTCGGTTATGCTTGTGCTTACTTGATTGCAAAAGAATTCGGAATTTGTATGAACGTACTTTGGGCACGTGTGTGAATTATGTACTAGGACACAACTTTGAGATGAATCAGTTGGAAATGTAGTTGATTATTTGTTGAACGGTTCCTCATTTAAGACTTGCTCGTTCTTGGTTAGGTAAGACTCTCTCTCTGTGGTCCAACTCCCTTAGAAATTTAAATAATTGCGTGTTGTCAGATTTAATGCTCAAAGCTCCATGAGATCATACAGTAAAGAGGAGCAGGTCAACTAGTTTTATCTCCACATCCTTTAAATTTTTCCTTTTTCTAGACATTCTTTGGAGTCATTACCACCAAGTCCACCATTATGTTCCTCACAAAATCACAAGATGGAGCGGTTTAACAAACATTTTCCTTAAATATATGTACTTTACTATCTATTATATTAATGTCCATTAAAAACACCCCCTTTTATTCAATTCCTATCTCCATAACTTATCTTAAATAGACTTCTCCAACCATCACCAACAAACTCCAAAATGGGAAATTCCATTCCACAGGGCACATGCAAGGTTGTTTTTTCAGATGGAACGGTTCATTGTTATGATAAGCCTTTAACAGTTGCAGAGTTGATGCTGGAACATCCCCAGCAAATGGTGGTTGAATTCAAGCCGATCGCGGATGGGAAAAGGCCGATTCCATTGCCTGCTGATATGAAACTGGAGAAGAACAAGGCTTACATGATGATTCCCATAAGGAAAGGCAAACCATCAAGCTTGTCATCTGAAGAAGCGCGGAAAATTTTAAGAAAAACAAGCACTATGCTCAACTCTAAGTCTCTGTTAGCTTCCTATACCGGGTTTTTGCCAGTATTTGCTCGTATATGTCCAACAGCAGCAGCATCGTTGGGTAATGGTCGCGATCATGTTCTTAATTCGAATAATAATCTTTACTTGTTGAAGAAGGAAGAAGAGGAACAAGGATCTAAACATGATTATTTCAGTGATATTGTTGAAGGCAGGCCTGATTTCTTAAGCAGACAATTGTCAGGAAAAGGATGGAAGCCCAGTTTAGATACTATTAAAGAGAAGAGCATGCAAGCAAAAATTCGTCATTGGTTGTTTTGAGGCTCCGACTTTGTCTAATCAAATGCTGGCATGTCATCGTTTCTACGTCTTTCCTGATCTCCTCGCCGTGGTTTTCTTTATGTTTTCATTTTCTCTCTTTTAAATTCCGTGATAGGATTTCATCCATTGATCCACCTAGTATCAAGACATGGATTTTAGTCTTATTCTGTGACTTTGAAAAAATCCATGCTGTGTGGTGAAGTCTTAGTCAATGTGTAATTTGTAGCTTTCAATGCATGGTGTGATAAAGTATTGTAAATGTGTGTTAAGCTGTCCTGGTAACGTATTATCTAAAGTTGGAATTAAGGAGAAAAGGGAAGTAGTGAATCAACTAATGAAGAATTAATTAATACGTAATAAATTAATACTATATTTGAGGTGCGACACGTACATTTATTAGACGAACGAATTTCTAGTTTAGACCTCTATATATATACTCCCTCCATTCCATATTAGTTGATCACTTTCCCTTTTACACGCATATTAAGAAATCATGAATAAGAAGATAATTTTACTAATTCACCTCTTAAAAAGCTTCTTAAAATTTTTACAAACAAATGTGAACACTTTCAAAAAGAATTAATTGCAAGGGTAATATAGGAAAATTTTAATTCATGTTTTCTTGATTTAGTAAGGTGATCAAGTAATATGGGACAACTATTATTAGTAATATGATCAACTAATATGGTACGGGACGGATTCGGCTAAAAGTCGCAATTACTACAAACTTGGCGGAATTGTGACTAAAAACTAAAAAGGCAGGAAAACTAAAATGTGGTGTCATTCATTTAAAATAAGAAAATTATTTAAGATGAATTATAAGTCCTCTATATTGTTCAGTTTAATTTAATTCACAAGCAAGATCGAAAGAAAAAAAAACACAACCAACGAATGATTTTATATTTTTTTGAGTTCAATACACAATCTAATAGCTAGATGCAATCATGCAATGCAGGCATATTGTTTGACTTCCATACCTACAACAAAAAGAATAATATTTGGATGTAATATGATGCTGAGGGACGATTGAATTATTATTATTATTATTATTTTTTATGTAATGATATTAAATCAGCTCACCAATCTGGTGAAAGGAACTTCTACCAAAGATTCTGGATAGACACTGTCTAGATTAGTTTTTTTTTTCTTAAAAAAGATATTTGTAATAATTCGATATATATTCGAATTTATGATTTGTCTAATTTGAATTTACATCAAATTGCCCTATTAAAGGGTGTGTGTGTGTGTGTGTGGGGGGGGGGGGTGTGAGGGACATTCATCGGAATTTTTTGTTCAAAATTTAAAATTGCGATATCTAATTAAAAATATATAGAAGGTTTAAACCATCTCATAAAACATGTTAATGATGGTTTGGACAACTTGTCTTTAATCGAACAACGCATGTGTATGAATAAGATTCAGCTTCTCTTCATTTTTCTTAGTTTCATTGATCTTTGATATTTCACTTTTGTCAAAAACTTAAATATAATAGGCAACTAAAAATGAACAAAAATGATACTAGCGAAAAATCAAACGAAGAACTGAAAATCAAGGCTTATTGTCTAGTCATACTTAAAAAAAAACAAAACAAATGTATCGAATTGTCAACAAGTACAATCATCTAACCACATATTAGGCTCGACAAAACTAGAGGCCTATGGAATGCAAAGTTGGTTTTGGTAACCATCTTAAATATATAAATGATAGGTCAAGATCACGTTATTCATTGAAAATTGAACGAATAAGAATCAATTTTGCTAGATATTTTTCTTGAGAAGGAGAATTTACGTTTATGACTGACCGAATGCGTGGAAGTGAGCATGTTTGTGTAGGCAGTGAATTTTGTATGCAATTTTTCATAGCTATGTGAATTCTTAAGTTTCATTCTTCTACTTCTAATAAAAACCAAAACGTTACCTTATGCAGATTTCAAAAGTAATGGTGGAGTATATCATATTTATACTTTTGAAAAGAAGTACATTCAACATGAATTTTATTTTAGATATTCTTTGTAAAAAAATAAAATAAAAAATAACTTTATCTTCAAATGAAACTTCATTGAAATTTCAAAATGCACCAAAAAAAAAACTTGGAATTTATGTCTAAACACCTACTTTGGTCTCATGAGAAGGGGTGGGCAAGGTAAGGCATAAAGAATTTTGGACTATAGCATTATCAAACAAAATTAATTCGGTATGGTTAGATATTTTGAAGTTTGGTTTCAGTATTTTGCAATACGCTAAATTGGTAATCGTAGTTTGTTTGATTTCAAATTACATATACTCGTGTAATGAAAAAAATTATGATTTCAATTTCTTAAGAAATATCTCAATTATATCGTATTAACACCTTACAGATATTACTATAATTTTTTTGAAACTTATGATTTCAAATATACAATAATATTTTGTGTGACAATTTTGAAATTTACAGTCTTTTAAACATGTCATAACATTTGTATCGATACAAATACATGCAACTGAAATTGATTAGGTACTAGTGGAAATCAACAAGAATCACTGGAGTAAAGCAAAGAGAAAAATAGTGATTGCTCTATGGAGAGCTCTAATATATCACATTTGAAGAGCAAGGATTTGAAAAATATACAAAGGAATAAGTATACAAAATGAGCAAGTTATAACACAAATCAAACAAGAATTTAAAGACAAAATAGATAGATTTTCGACATTAAAAAAATTATATAAATAGGGGAATTTTATTTAAGTTTTGATTGATACTAGTTGTGAGGAGACGTAGTCCTACTACACTTCTTAGAAGGTTGTTGGTTTTTAGACTAGGTGCTCTTTGATGTTAGGTAGTTAAATTTGTATTTTTCTTTATTATTAATGTTAATGTTGATTGTTACTAAAAAACATTTGTGTTGGTGGTAGTGGCGGAGCCTGGATTAAGAGTTTTGGGGTTCTAAATATTAGGACAACTGTCAATTAATTTTGTTAGGGGTTCACAAGTATTATATACATATATATTTATTTAATTTTTTAATACAAATACATGATCTATGAAAAAGCTAGTGGTTCGTCCGAACCCATGAACCCCCCTAGCTCCGCCTCTGATTGGTGGGCTGAAAAAGATCCTTCTATTTTTAACTAAAAGACTTATTTTAAATCCAAGAATAGAAAAATTCCTAATAGGGAAGGGGGAACACTTCCACCTTTATGCTAGTTTGAGTTAGGCCTTATCTGATGGCACTTTATGAATGTGTTAGAGCCTGGTCGACATTGTTGTTTCCAGGTCAAAAGTGTTTCTTTTTTTGAGAAATACAAGACATATGTTCTACTACAATGAAAAAATTGCGTGATAAAATTAGGGATGGAATCATTGAAAATTTTTGTGATGTATGAAGTTTATTTATTTTTGTGGTAAATTTTTTGTATGTAGTGATTTAATTTGTAGAATAGTTTTAAAATTTATTTTGCTTAATATTTTTAATTATATTTAAATCATCATGTTAATATTATATTAATATTTTATTTATTCATCTATGTATAATATTGATTAAAAATTTAAATATGTACATTTTAGTTTAATTTAAATAAAAATTTAACTAAAGTTTTGTATCATATATCTCAAATAGTTTCTCTCTATAAAATAATCTTAATATTAAAAACACATTGGTACTTGCCATTTTTCGTAATTTGACTCTCAAAAGCACTTTTTTTTAAAAAAAATTAGTCAAACACAAATTGCTTATCAAAAGCACATTTCAAATGAATTTTCCAAACACAAATTATTTTTATTTTGAAAAGCTATTTCAAAAAAGCACTTCTAAAAATAAACAGTTTTTAGCAGCAATGCTAAACATGCTCTTAATTTCAATTATTTAGATCTCAATCATTAAGTCTGTTTATTTTCAAGGTTTAAATCTTAATCATTTAGACCCTAGTCATTAAATGCATTTATTTTTCTTACTTCCTCTGTTCCTAATTACTTGTCCAATTTCCCTTTTTTACTTGTACCTTTTTACTTGTCCATTTTGACAAATCAAGAAAGGACAATTTTTTTTAAACCTATTATACCCTCAATTAGTTAATTTTGAAAAAAGGCAGAACTTCTTGAAAATCTTAAATTTTTAATAAATCCACTTCATAATTAATAGAGGTAAAATGGTAAACTCACTAGGTCAATCATTGTTTTCTTAATAGGTGTGTCAATTCAAAAGTTAACAACTAATTAGAGACAGAGGGATTATTTTATAATCACTTAATGGGTCTGAAAAAGTTTGAATTATTAAGATCTATAGCAAAGTCTAACATCATGAAGATGTTTATTTAAGAATTTCTACAAAGATGACAATTCACTGCTACTCGATCTACTCTCACCCGCACTTACAACCATCATTTAACCCACAACTACCACCACCGTCAATCACAGTCACCTACCATCCACAACCAACATCCTTAGCTCAACCACCAAAATTAAATGTCATCAGCCATCATTTGAAATCATCACCAACCATTCTTACATCCACTAATCACTATTGATAATTATCATTTTTAATCGACATTATATATCGTTAACCGGCATAATCATTCACCACTGTCATTAGTTGTTAGTATAATTTCACTACTAATTATTAGACACTGATCACTATGGTCTAATCATTATATCATAAGATACTAGCCACAACCACCATCATCAGTCAACACCATCCCAATTTGACACACACAATTACTATCATTAGTCATTACTATCACCAATTGACATATAAAAAAATTTAAAATATTTTATTCATATAATATTAAATCAATTCACTATTTTATTTAAATTTTATATTATTATTTTTTAAACAAAGACAAATTTTATACATTCAAATATTAAAAAAGTAAATAATCTTAACTATTTAGTATTAAGATCTTAATGCAATATTTTAATATTTTGATTCAAACCTCTAAATGTTAATGAAAACAAATGATGTCTTATTCAAACTCAATGTTTTTTAAATACCATGTGGTTAAACAAAAATTATGTGTGTGATTATAAAAAATGTAATTAAGGAAAACACAGAATTTAAATAAAATTGTTTTTAAGATTTTTTTCCAAAAAAGATACGCATAAATTAGAGGTGGGTGAGTTTTAATTCATTTGAAAAAAAATCATAACCACAAGAATAATGAGACGTAAAATACAAATTACATTTTAAAATTCTGGCTTTAAACAACTAAAAGCAGCATGATTACTAGAGCCATTTCTCTCCAATCACCAATTTTTTTTCTACACTCACCAATCACCAATCTCAAGTGGATAACATATGGATTGTTCTTAACTGTAAGGATGTACTCCCTCCTCTCGCGTATCAATTTTCGAGAGTCAATTTAATTAATTTTAAAATAAATTATATTTTAATTTAATGTTTAAATTAAATTAAAATATTTAAAAATTGTATTAAAAATTATTATGAATGATAGTTTTTTTTGGGTATCTCGTTCATTCTTATTTGACTTTCTATTACTTTCTTTCATTTTCTTTTATTTGTCCAATTTATATTTAATATTTTTCTTGAAAAAATATAAGTAATTATCCTTATTAGTGATATTTTAGAAATATAAATTTTATTGCTAGTATTTGATATTTCAGTTACTTGAAAAAACTGTTACTTAATAATACTTTTTTTTTAACAAATTCTAATTAATTATTTCCCTCCATTTCAATTTATTTGACTAATCTTTTTGGCTCGTTTTTAAAAAAAATGACCCTTTTCTTTTTTAGTAGTTTTTTTATTTTAACTTTTCACATGACATGCTTAAGACCGCAAGACTAAAAGATACTATAATTTATTTGACATATCTTTAATTTAACACGATAAAATTTAAAAATCTTTTTTATTTTTTAAACTTTGATCCAAGTCAAAACAGGTAAAACAAATAGAAATGCATAGAGTATCTCTTAATTTGCTAAAGTAAATCTATAAAAGAAAAAAAACATATTGTTAATATACTGAATAAATAAAAAGGAAGGGAGGAAGTAGCATATTATATAGATAGTTCTTAATTATGTTTTACCACTCAGAAATCTGAAGTGGATAACAGATTAACCCTAATTGGCACCTATTGCTTATAGGTGTAACAACCTCACTTTAATCCTCTAATCTCCATTATAGCAGTAATAATTGCTATGATAATGAACTATGATTAAGGTTAGTCACTCAATTATTATATTTTTTTGGTAGTTAGGAAAAGATAGGCTAAAAATGAATACTACAATCATATTTGTACTAGCAAATCAAGAAATTGGTACATGCACATGATTTCCAAATGTGGGTTAGATTAAAAAGGCTCACTTATTTGTTTTTGCTTGTCCATTATATTATAAGTATTTTTTTTACTTTTATTTGTCAATTTTTGATATATAAGAGAAGAACATTTCTTTTTCATGTTTAACCCTTTATCAAACTCGGATTATTCAAAGCCTAAATTTCCTAAGAATAAAGATAACTTTATCAAAGTCGGATTATTCAATTCTTTATTTTCGAACTCTATATTCTAACAATGTTAAGGAATTCATTAGCTACTGTAATGGAGCCTACATGAAGTGGTTTTGACTTCAATAAGATGCTTGAAATGTTCAAATTTGATCGTTTTGATGATACTAACTTCACTCATTTAAAAGACAAATTATTGTTTTTTTCTCGTAAAATGGGGAGTTGCATACTTGCTATTAAGGTCACACATAAGAAACGAGAAGAAAATGAAATGCGATTTAAATTTTGTTGTTGATCCTGTATTCCTAAGATACTTAGAACAAAAACTTTGAAGAACTTGGTAAGAAACAACAAAGTTTAAAGAGTATTTTCAAAACTAGAAAATTAAAACTTGTAGAGAAAATTGAATTAGAAACAGATTAGAAATAATATACAAAATATTTTTCTCAAAGAAGAAAATCGAGCCCACTGAATGCACAGTGTCCCCTTAAGGAAATTATTCCCCTCTAGTATCCGAGGTTTGAACTGGAATAGATCCTCCCAGGGTAGAACGACTTATTCACCAGAGTATTGATACCCAAAACGTTGTTGTCACCGAACCAGTCAACGGCAGTAAAGTACACTTAGAATACTAGATTTAGTAGTAGAATTAGAAGTCTAAAAACTCATTATTTCATTGGTTAAAAATAAGAGGAAATCCTCTATTTATAGACAACCAAGGGTAGTGTGAACATATGTTTATTGTGCCTTATCAGAAAGGTCACAACCCTTTGAAAAGCTACAACCCTTCGGAAAGGTCACAATCTTTCATAAAAGTCACAACTTTTCATAAAAGTCACAACTCTTCATAAAAGTCACAACATTTCATTAAAGTCACAACTTTTCATAAAAGTCGCAACTCTTCATTTTCCATTCACACCTTTTAAAACCCAACAATCCCCCACATGAATGGGGAATGACTCTAAGACAAAGAAACGGACAAGTGTGTATACTTTACAAGCAAGAATTAATTGCATCTGGATAAGTAAGTTTCCCTTTGAACTTTCCGTAGTGAACATATGTCGGATATACTCGGTCAATCGGTAGATGCGATATCCTTGAAACCGTCGAGCTTTGGTGTATACCTAGACAACCATATGTCACACAATCAACCCTTTACCGTTTATGGTTCTTACGGTTGTGTTTGTTTCAGCCATGAACACCTCCTGGTTTCATAAGTGTATAGAGAATAGGCTTTTGACAATGATTCTCTTTGAAGCGGCTTCCACTTCACACTCACATAGGTGATTTCTAACCGTGTCATCGCGTAGATACACTATTTGGTCAAAACTACCAAACTTAGCAAATCATTAAAAACTTTAAGCTTTATTAACTCGTTAATAAGCCTTAATGTTGTATCCTTGTTCCTGAGCATTGTCTTCATCATGAGAATGGATTGAGTTGGTTGTTGACAATGCCAAACCGTCAGTCACAACTTTGTTTTCTCCTTGAACCTAGCTCTTGGGATCTCCAGCCTGCTAGGTAGAGTTACCGCCATGATGACTTGTCCTAAGCCGTAAACCCAATCCCTTAGATGATTTTTCAACTGCCTCTCCAACTAGGCATTTTGTTAGTGGAGCTCACACATTATCTCTTGACTTTACATAGTTAATTGTAATAATTCCACTAGAGAGCAGTTTTCTAACGGTATTATGTCTCCGTCGTATATGACGAGATTTTCCGTTATATATCATGCTCCTTGCCCTACCTATTCCATCTTGACTATCAAAGTGTATGCATACTAATGCCAAAGGTTTGAGCCAAAAAAGAATATCTTTCAAGAAATTCCGGAGCCATTCAACTTATTCACCGGCTTTATTTAGAGCGACAAGCTCAAAGATCATTGTAGAGCAAGTGATACATGTCTGCTTGGAAGATTTCCAAGAGACTTCTCCTCCACCAAGAGTAAATACATATCCACTCATGGATTTTACTTCATTTGACCCGGTGATCCAATTTGCATCACTATATCCTTTCTATACTGCTGGATATTTGTTATAATGCAAGGCATAGTTTTAAGTATGTTTTAAATACCTCAAAACTCTTCTCATTTTCATCCAATGAGTTTGATTGGGATTGCTCGTGAACCGACTCAGTTTACTAATAGCACATGATATATCTGATCGCGTACACCTTCTGATATACATCATACATCCCAATACTCTATCATAATCCAATTATGAGTCACTTTCACCTTCATTCTTTTGAAGTACAAAGATCACATTTACTGATGTCTTGACAATATTGAAATTCAAATATTTGAACTTCTCAAGTACCTTTTCAATGTAATGAGACTTTGGCAATGCTAAACATTGCGGAGTTCTAAGGATTCTTATATCTAAGATCACATTAGCAACCCCAAGAACTTTCATATCAAAGTTACTTTCTAGCATATGTTTAGTAGCATTTATGTCATAAGTGTCTCTGCTGATGATAAACATGTCATCATCATACAAGCAAACAATGACTGTGTGATTTAAAGTATCTTTAATGTAAGCACATTTATCACTTCCATCATTTTTAAATCCATTTGCCAACATAATTTTGTCAAATTTCACATGTCATTGTTTGGGTGCTTGTTTTAGTCCATAAAGTGACTTAACAAGTTCGCACACTTTCTTTCCTTTACAAGGAACCATAAGACCCTCGGGTTGTTCCATGTAAATTTCTTCCTCCAACTCTCCATTTAAGAAGGCTGTCTTAACATCCATTTGATGGATTTCAAGATCATGCAAGTTTGCTAGTGCTATTAACACCCTAATAGATGTTATCATTGTTACTGGAGAGTATGTATCAAAGTAATCAAGACCTTCATTTTGTCTGTATACTTTAACTACAAGTCTAACCTTATATTTGTCAATACTCCCATCGACTTTTTGGTCTAATTTTATTGTTGCATAAGTGTAATTTTTTATTCCGTTATTGCAATTGTTTTAAAGTAGTTTTTGCGATTCTTCTAATTTAATTTTGACTGTGATTTTGATGTAGTTTTTATGTGATTTTGATTCAGTGAATTGAATAAGAACGATAACTTGTAAATTTTATTTATCAAAAAAATAAAATAAAAAGTTGCGAGAAATCTTAATTTTATAAGAATGATAGATTCATAAATGAAGAAAATAATTGTATAACTATGCAATAATATCATCTTAATAGATATAACAAGCTAAACAAAAAAATATTGTGCACTGTTGATCTTGAATAGACCATTTGCTTTATAATTTAAAATTTTGTGCACTAAAAATTATTAAAATAAAATCTACAAGGTCAAAAAAATAATCAATTTTGTCATTAAATGATAAAATCTAGAAAGTAGATATTTAAAAAATTTGAATCATTTAGAATTTAATATAAACTATCAGGGTAATTAATTACTAATTAATCAATAAATTGTGTTAATTTCTTTATAGCTATATATATTGAAAGCTTCAATTAGCAACTTAACATTCACTAGAATTAAAAGAATTTACAGAGAAAATAGTGAGAATGAGCAATTATGGAGCTTATCAAAATGATGATCTTTCCTTCTACAAGATTGTTTTGGATGATCAGATGGAAGAATTGGTAATGTTGCATTCTCAATTCTGGAATTACTATTAATTTTTTTTGTTTTTATATCTATTTTTCATAAATTTAAATTGTCTGAAAAATATTTTTATTTATTTATTTTAGATTCAAATCGACGCATTTTCATGTTTGCTTGATCTTACTCATGAAATACACATGTATGAATATCTCCGTTGACCGACGGTAACTGCACTCTGTTAAAATCGTTAAGAGTTAACTTTATTTAATATTAGTTTTAGATCTACAAATTTTATTGAGAGTGAGTAGTTTCAATTAACTTTTTTTAGATCTACAAATTTTATTTGTTAAGTTTTAATCGTTAGTGAAGATAATTTTATTTATTTATTTTTAGATCTAGACAACGTGCTCACTTTCATGTTTGTTTGATATTTATTTATGAATTACACAAGTGTAGCAATCTGTGTTGACGGGTGATAATTCGACTCCACTTAAATCATCAAGAATTAATTATTAATATTAATTTTAGATCTACAAATCTTATCGAGAGAACACTTTGACTTATTTTTTGTAGATCTATAATTTTTTAATATAAATTTAAATGTTAAAGTATATGCTTTCATTCTCTTTTTTAAGCTAGGCCTTTCTAATTCTAACCCTAAAAAAATAAATGAGTCACACCTTAAGCATAGAAATTATATCAAATGATCATTCGAATTTTTATTCAACTTTATAGAAGTAAGAATTAAAAATGCTCCTCTTAATTAGAAAAAAAATGAATTGGTCTTTTTTTTTGTCCACTCATGGAATAAAAGAGAAAGACAAATAGTAAAATTATTCTTAGTCTAGAAATATTCAATTTTTAATGTCCAATATTTCATAATTAGTTCACAAATTACATATGTATAGATATATGTGATAGGTGATAATTTGACTCAGTTTAAATCGTTAAGAGCAATTTTTATTAATATTAATTTAAATTTATAAATTTTATCAAGAGTAACGACTTTCACTATTTCTTTTAGATGCATACCGCGTGTTCCTCATATGCTTGCTTGATCTTACTCAATGATGTGATGATTACACATGTGTAAATATACGTGTTTAAGGGTGAAAGTAAAATTTAAATCTCTTTTTATTGTTAATTTTAAATCTATAAATCTTATCATATACTATTTAGAGGCAAGTATTTATTTATAAATCTAACTTTTATTTATTTATTTTTATATCGATAACTTGCTTACAAATATAAATTGTCAATGAGTAAACATTTTCATTTATTTACGTAGCTTCAAAACAACATGCTTGTTTGATCTTATTCATTTATTACATATGTAAATATCTTTTGTTGTTAACCAGAGTTAAAATTTGAACTCATCTTAGATTTTGAAGAGTCAATTATTTTATTTATTATTTTAGACCTTAAATTTTTATCAAATACTATCTAGAGAATAAACACATCTACAATATGCTCCTCACATCATGCATTTTTTAAATAATAATTAATATGCACAATATTTTTTATTGACGATTGAAGGTGAAACTTAAACTCAACTCAAATCAATAAGATTTTCATGAATAATTATTTTTAAAATATTTCAATCAAAATAGTGCTCTACACTAGATTCTAATTGTTGACATTAAGCATGCAGCAATTATATTATATTGATAAATAGCGATGAAATTCAAATGCAAGAGCGTTATTTTTTTCTTATTGTAGAAAATTCCATCAGAATTTGCGAAGCGTATAAAGGAAGAAGTAACAGGTGAAGTATTGCTAAAAGGTCCTGGTGAGAAGTCTTGGAACATAAAAATACGAGTGGATGAAAATGCAATGTTCTTCCATGGTGGTTGGGAGAAATTTGTATTGGAGCAACATGTTGAAATGGCTGAACTTCTACTTTTCCATTATGATGGAGGGAAGACATTTAGTGTACGCAGTTTCAATAAGAATGGAGTGGAGAATTGATTGATATTATTCAAGTTCAAGTGAAAGGACTATTGTCTTTCACCTATTAATGATTATCGAATTATCACTCATGCGAAGGCGTATTTGTATGTGAAGACTATTTGTTCGTTAACTTATATTAGTTTATCGTGGTGAAATGTTGAAGTGAGGAGAGAATATGTTTTAAAGACTATTTTTTATCTAAATTATGTGAGAGTGCTAGTACTCATTGGAACATATTTTCTCATATTATTTACATTCTAAGGTATTTGAAGTTCTTATTATCTTTATTAAACTTAATTTTTTCGCATTATTTAATGAGTTATTTTAGTCCAATTTTTACTGATGTCTTAGTGCAATTTTTAGTTTAGTCTTTATTTTTTTTTAGTGTAGTTTGTGATAAATTATTGACCGTGATTTTGCTATTGTTTTGCTAGAGTTTTTCTTCAATTTTGATACCATTTTGATCCAATGAAAGGGAAAAAAAAATACTTGTAAATTTTATATATCAAATAAAGTTGTATAGAATATCAACTTTATAAATATGATAACTTCATAAGTAAGGAAACGATCTAGGCAAAACATCAAGAATAATTTAATAAATATTAAAACGAGTGATGTAATTTTATAAATATAAAAATTAGGATAAAAGTGTATATAATCATGCAATAGCATCATTTTAATAGACACAATAGTTTAAACACAAAAATAAGTATAATCATGACAATTAAGTTCAAAAGGTAATAGGATCTTCACATAGTTTAGGATTATATTATAAGAAAAAAATTAAGGTCCGGAAGGTAATTAATATGACGGTCACACAATTTAGATGTGTAATTGACATTTTGTAACAACTTCAAGTTCCATAACGATTTCTCTTCTCCCCAAAGCATTAATCTCCATAGTCATATTCGTCTTGATTTAATAGTGTTTTTTGTTGTTTATGTTTATCCGTCTTCATAGAGTTTAACATTTTTTAAATTTATTTATTTATTTATCTGAATACATGAAGGTATTTGATCTGATCACTAAACATGGTGAGTTTTGCTTTTTCTGTTTCAATTTTTGCAAATTTATTGCTGTTTATTTCTTGATTTTTCTTTGATTGTTGTTATTTTTAGGAATAAGGCACAAGTATTTCTAGACTATGATTGAAATTCCAGACATATCTTAACTTAATTAGAGACCTATTACCCCCAGAAGTGAATGTTCTGCTGCAGAGAAATTGGCTAACAGTTGTACACTGTCACCTCTGGCAAAGTTGGTTAGCGATCAGTGTACTGCTTCAATCAAAATGCACTAGGTTGTTTTGTCCAGAGGATATTCCATTCTCACTTTGACATAAACTAACCTAGGCATCTCATTTGATACTTATTCAGAAAGAGAGAGAATCAGAGCATTGAAAGAAAAGAACAACTCAAGTCTCACAAGAACTTTCAGGGACCTGATAGAGTTGTTACCTTGCATTTCTGAGTCTTGTAACATTTGCGTGTAGTCATTGTATCTGATTTATTTCTAACAATATGAAGAGATAAATCCTGCACTAGTTATTGTTGTTGAAGTGGGTTTGTTGCGCTTAGTTAGAGTTAACTAATTTAGTGGTCTTGAAGTCTAAATCGGCTAGAGTTTGTTGATTTAGTGGGCAATAGAGGTATTGCTTTGGCTCATGTCTGGAATAGAGTTATTACGAGTGGTGGCATTAAGAGTTTAATTCGTGTATGAGCAGTGTAATCTGTATGTCACTTGTTGCTTGAAAATAGTGAATGCAGTTCTAAATCTTGTCCAACAGGTCGTGGTTTTCCTCCCTTGAGCAAGGAGGTTTCCACGTAAAACTCCTTGTCTTTTTACTTCTGTTCATCCGTCATTTTCTATTTTTACGCCTAGCTTTAACCTAGTCCTTCTGTACACTGTGAACGCATACATTTCATCAATTGGTATTAGAGCGGGGCTCTCAATCTGGTTAACACCAAGAGAGTATTCTGTGTAAAAATGGTTGCTCCACCTAGTTTGGAAGAAGGACAATCTACCACCCGTCCTCCTAGTTTCAATGGTCAATATTACGGTTGGTGGAAAACAAGGATGCACGACTACATTATGGCAGAAGACAGTGAGCTATTGGACATCATTCTGGATGGTCCTCACGTTCCTACGAAGGATGTGAAAGAAGGAGACCTAACTCGTGTGGTTCCAAAGACGCGAAGGATTTGAAAGAAGGAAACCTAACTCCTGTGGTTCCAAAGACGCAAAGAGAGTACAATGAGGCTGACAGGAAGAAGGTGGAGAAGAACTACAAGGCCAAGAAACTTCTAGTCTGTGGAATTGGTGCTGATGAGTACAATAGAATTTCAGCTTGTGAGTCGACCAAGGAGATTTGGGACAGTCTGCAAACAGCTCATGAAGGCACAGTCCAAATGAAGGAATCAAAAGTTGACATGCTCACTACACAATATGAAATTTTTTGCATGAAGGAAGGAGAAACAATCTATGAAATGCACACAAGGTTCACTTCCATCACAAATGAGCTCAGAT
This sequence comes from Solanum appendiculatum, assembly GCA_018342035.1. Taxonomy (NCBI): domain Eukaryota; kingdom Viridiplantae; phylum Streptophyta; class Magnoliopsida; order Solanales; family Solanaceae; genus Solanum; species Solanum appendiculatum. The sequence goes on along the minus strand of JAGDQO010000328.1, from coordinate 169,226 downwards.
GTCTTGGCGAACCTATTCATCCAAGCAAGCAAGTTCGAAAAATTCTTAGAGTTCTCCCAAAATTGTGGGAAAGTAAAGTAAATGCGATCACTAAAGCTAGGGACTTGAAAACCCTTACCATGGATGAGCTGATTAGAAACCTGCAAACCTATGAGCTCAACAAATAACAAGATCAATCCAAGAAGGAAGGAAAGAAGGACAAATCCTTGGCACTAAAAGCTTCTCCAAGTGACATGTCAGAAGATGATGAAGAAATGTCTTATCTGAATAAAAGGTTTCAAAAAATAATCAAAAGGCACGGAGGTTTTCAGGGGAAGGGAAGTTCTAGTCGAACATCAAATGCAAATGATTTGTGGCATAAGTGCGGAAAGCCTGGGCACTTCATGAGGGACTATCCAAATCACAAGTATGAGTACAAGGATTACTTCAAAACTGGAGGTGACAGGGAGAAGCGTAGTGACCAGGTCCCTGACAAGATCAGAAGAAAGGCTACTGCAGACCAAATGGTAAAGAAAGCTCTTGCTGTATGGGGAAATTCATCCAGCGACTCTGAAGAAGCAGAACAACCTGAAGATGTCTCCATGATGGTGGTGAAAGATGAAGAGGACATCTTTGAATCCCTCTTCTCACTAATGGCAAAATCTGATGATGAGGACAGCACGGAAGAGGTAACACTTCTTGACCTTAAAATCAATATAGATACCTATTCTGTTAAAAGGTTAAGAAAGCTTGCGGTAGCGTTGATTGACTCAATAGATGAATTAACTGATGAAAAGAATGTTCTGAATGAGAATCTTAATTTTTGTCAAGATGAAAAAATAGCATTAGTGTCTTAGATGGCTGAAATGAATGAAAGGATGATCGCACTGGAAGATGAATATTTTCAATTAAATGGAAAAACTAAAGCTGCTTTAAATCGAAAAACCAAGATAAGCAGTTTTGAGTCTGAACTGGAAGAAAATTTGAAAAACTCTGAATCAAAGCTAGCAGGTGCATTAGACAAAAATTTGCAGCTAGAAAAAGATCTTGGTCGAGTTAAGGATGAATTAAATAAATCCTTAAGATGGACCAACTCCTCTAAAATTCTTGCTAGCTTAACCAGTCAAACATATAATAATGGAAAGGGTCTGGGATGCAAGAAAATAGATCCGCCATACAATCCTCATAGTAAGTATGTCACATTAGCTGATAATCTGTTATGTACTCACTGTGGCAGAAACGGTCATCTAAAAGGAGATTGTGAATCACTAATGAGGACAAAAGAGAATCTGGAAAAAAATTCTCATTTGAAAGGAAGAGTGAAAGAACCTGGTCCCAGCGATAAACAGAAAAAATTGCCTCTATGGACCAAGAAGTTTCTTATCAGACCTCTATCTAGTTTTTGGGAACTCCGTCTCAAGTGGGTTCCTAAATCTAACAAGTAATTCTTTATTTACAGAAGAGAGGAAACAGTCAGTGCTGGTTCATGGACAATGGTTGTTAGAAACACATGACTGGAGAAACTCAGAACTTCCTCTCTCTGGAGGCACACCAAGGTGGAGGTGTGTCGTTTGGAAATGGAAAGAAAGGTTTCATTCTCGGCATTGGAAAGATTGGGAAGTCAATAGAGCGGGCCATAGAAGACGTATACTATGTATATGGGCTGAAGTACAATTTACTCAGTGTGTCTCAAATCTGTGATAAGGGAAATGAAGTTAGTTTCTTGGCAAACAAGTGTATTGTCACAAATCTTACGTCAAAAGAAGTGATTCTGACTGCCAAACGGGTAAAAAATATGTATGTTGCTGACTTGGACTCAATACGTGGAGTAAATCTTACATGTCTCAGTGCTCAAAATGATCATGCTGATCTGTGGCATAGAAGACTAGGACGTGTGAGCGCCTCACTTTTGAACAAGCTTGTATCAAGGGACCTGGTCCAGGGTTTGCCTAAGGTAAAATTTGAAGACAACAAGGTGTGTGATGCGTGTGTCAAGGGAAAAATAACCAGAATTTCCTTTAAACAGAAGAAAGGCGTAAGCACAACTAGGCCGTTGGAGCTTCTTCACATGGATTTGTGTGGTCCTATGAGAATCTAAAGCAGAGGAGGAAAGAAATACATCCTTGTGATAGTTGGCGACTTCTCAAGGTTCACTTGGACAATGTTCTTAAGAAGCAAGGATGAAGCAGCAGGAGGAGGGACTTGGTCACTCAGACAATCCAAACATCAATGATCAGTTAGAAAATGAGGAAGCAAATTCTGATGAGGATGAAGAAGCAGCAGAACTAGTAGCTGAGTCTTCAAAGAGGTCAGCCTGGAAACATCAATCATCTCATCCTTTGGACAATCTAGTGTCCCCCCTGGACTCCGGAATGCAAACTAGATCAAAAACCCAAAATCTTATGGCATTCTTTGCTTTCATATCCAAAATTGAACCAAAGAGCATAAAAGAAGCACTCAAAGATGCAGATTGGATCAATTCAACGCAAGAGAAGCTTCATCAATTTGCAAGAAATAAAGTGTGGCATCTGGTTCCCCGACCTTTGGATAGAACTATGATAGGGACCAGGTGGTTATTCAGAAACAAGCTGGATGAAGAAGGTACCATCACCAGAAACAAATCTAGACTTGTTGTGCAGGGCTTCAACCAAGAAGAAGGAATTGATTATGAAGAGACCTTTGCTCCAATCGCACGGATGGAAGCCATCAGAATTTTGATTGCGTTTGCCTTATACATAGAGTTGAAGCTTTTTCAAATGGATGTGAAGAGTGCGTTCTTGAATGGATATCTGAAGGAAGAGGTTTATGTCAAGCAACCGCCTGGATTTGAGGATATTGACCTACCTAACCCTGCACTAAAACTGGACAAAGCATTATATAGTTTAAAGCAGACACCTAGGGCATGGTATGAGAGAGTTTCTAAGTTTCTTCTTCATAATGGGTTCAAGAGAGGAAAAATTGTAGCACTCTCTTTTTGAAATCAAATGGGAAGGAGCTTCTAATTGTGCAAGTTTATGTTGATGATATAATCTTTGGAGCCACCACAGAATCGTTGTGCAAGGATTTTGCAGCCTTGATGGGTAGTGAATTTGAAATGAGCATGATGGGAGAACTCAGTTTCTTTTTGGGCCTTCAGATAAAGCAGACACATCATGGCATCTCTATTTCCCAAGAAAAATACATTAATGAACTTTTTGCTAAGTTTAATATGTTGGATGCCAAGACAATTGACACTCCCATGGGAACAAGCTCCAAGCTTGACGATGATGAATCAAGGACTGAAGTGAATGAAATAATGTACAGATGAATCATTGGATCTCTTCTCTATCTCACTACCAGCAGATCGGACATTGTGTTTAGTGTGGGGATGTGTGCTAGATTCCAGGCGTGTCCTAAGGAATCTCATCTGAAAGCAGCCAAGTGTATCTTGAGATATCTAAAGGGAACTCAGGACCTGGTCCTATTCTATCCATCTGGAGACTCATTCAATCTAATAGGATAGCTGATGCAGATTATACAGGGTACCTGGTCGACAGGAAAAACACATCTGGTATGGCACACTTTCTTGGATCCTCTTTGTTCTCATGGGGAATAAAGAAGCAAAAATCGGTGGCTTTGTCTACAGCTGAAGCGAAGTACGTTGTTGCAGCCTCATGCTGTGCACAATTACTGTGGATTAAACAGCAGTTGAAAGATTTTGGAATACTCTCAGACATCATTCCTCTCATGTGTGATAACACAAGTGCTTTGAACATGGCCAAGAATCCGATTCAACATAAAAGAACCAAACACATTGATATACTACATCACTTCCTAAGAGACAATGTGGAGAAAGGAAATGTTGTAGTGAGGTTTTGCAAGACAGAGGATCAAATTGCTGACATATTCAGCAAGCCTTTGAGCAAATAGTAGTTTATCAAAAATAGGATGAAATTGGGGATGCTGAGGCTGAGCTGATCTCCTTGATGGCCTACCTTTGATCTCCTTATTGACTATGATTGGGGAGCAGGTATCTATGCTTTAAGTTTTTGAAATTGCATATGAATTCATAAATTGTACCTTCTGTAGGTATACACTCCTTGGGCACTGGCAAAAATGGAAGTTTAGAGCATGCATAATAGAGCAAATGGTTCAAAATTATGAAGTAGGACCTGGTCCTTGCTCTCAGGTTAGTATCACTTAACTATGTCAAAGTATTTACTGCATCATCTCCTGCCTCACTCTAAAGACACGTTTTTTCACCTCTGAAAAACCAAAAATCATCTCCTTCCAGAGACCCGATTCTCTTTTAAATGTAACTTCTATGTTCAGTTTCAAAAGGTATTCTCTTCCAAAAAACTTTCAAAGTCCTCGGCATTAGAACTTTTCTGTTTCTGCTTCTAGTTTTCATCTTTTTCTGAGTTTCTATGTCGAAGTCTTCTTATCTCCCCATGGATCAGGCTGCATCTGATACAAAACCTACCGACTTCTTTAAGTTTGCCTCCTTAACCCCTCCTAAAAACCCTTCTCCGTCTACTCCTGTTTGTGGTGTGGGTGAAACTGATGAATCCACCACTCCTCAAACTGAAGTGCTTATGTCTCCCAAAAATAAAAGGGTATCTCTCACTACCTCTTAAGATGTGGCTCTTCCATGTTCTCCTACCTTAGTGCTCTCTCCTTCTCATGAGAATTCTCCAAATGAGCAGTCTGAAGCTCAGTCGGTTGTCAAGCAAATTTATGTCACTCCCTTAGAGTTGGAGGTATCGTCTCAACCCGGTCATGTTTCATCTTTTATGTCTGAGAGGCTGTTTGATGGGGATCTACCAGTGGGAAAAGGAATGGAATCTAACATCCTTGCAGCTAGTGACGATTGGGTGGCGCATAGCTTAACTGATATGCAAAGGGATATTCAACCACCTTTCTCTGAGGTTGAATGCAAATCTCCAGATCAAGCATCAAGGCCACTAAAGCCTGTGTTTGATCAGACTCCCGAGGGAGTTCTTTATGTTGATCATCTCCAAGAAGATCTGGACGACGAGGAAGATCTTACACCGCTGTCTTGGAAGCAAAGAGGTCGAAGAGGTGCAAATGCTCCTGAAGATGATTTCGTGGACAAAGTGGCACATTTCCCTGTTGTCTCCCATCTTGATGGATAGAAACAGGTTGACAAAGGCAAAGGTAAAGTAATTGATTCGTCTGATTCAAAACTCACTCGAAATTACCCCACTTGCAGATCCCAAAGGAAGCTGTTGAGTGATGCCATGGAGGCAAACAAAGCACAAACTGTTCGAAATAGGAGAAAAAGGAAACATTTTGTGTCTGAGGAAAGGACGATCTCCTCTGATGAAATCATTGATGTGTCTTAGGATCCAAATCTAAGTGAAACTGAGTCTGAGGACATTGCGAAAGCACTTACCAAAAGGAGACGAAAAATAGAAGGAAAGGGATTCCCAGAAGTTTCGCCAAACAAGCCACTCAAGAAAGGCTCCCGGTCTCTTAAGGGACTAGGTCATGCGGATACTAAAGGGAAGGTGTCTAAGGAAATTACTAGAGAGGAACGGATTGATGAACTCAGGAAACAAAAGGTACTGAATGGAAGAGTTTTTTATCCGAACGCCATTGACAAACCCGAAATGCATTTTCTGGTTGATTGTGTGCCGCTGCAGGAATGGGAATATTTGTTTGCATGGCATGTTCCACATTTACATGAACCAGAAGTTCGTGAGTTCTATTACAAGTTATTTCTGGAAGATGGAGGGGTGTCGACCACAATTCATGGGATTGACATTTTTCTGGATGAAAGTATTTTGGGCGAAATTTAGAAGGTTCCTTGCTCTGGGATTAGGTCAATGGTTGGGTGTGTACCCTCTGAAGCATATGTTCAAAGGGCAGCAAAATTTGAGAGTCTCAAATGTTCAGGAGCACCTAAAAAGTATCTAATGGAAGAGTTTTTTATCCGGAGGCCATTGACAAGCCTGAAATGCATTTTCTGGTTGATTGTGTGTCGCTGCATGAATGGGAACATCTGTTTGCATGTCCTGTTCCACATTTACATGAACCAGAAGTTCGTGAGTTCTATTACAAGTTATTTCTAGAAGATGGAGGGATGTCGACCAAAGTTCATGGGATTGACATTTTTCTGGATGAAAGCATTTTGGGCGAAATTTTGAAGGTTCCTTGCTCTGGGATCAAGTCAATGATTAGGTGTGTATCCTCTGAAGCATATGTTCAAAGGGCAGAAAAAGTTGAGGGTCTCAAATGTTCAGGAGCACCTAAAAAGTATCTAAAGGGGGAACATCAGTTGTTGTTTGAATTTGTTAATAAAGTTCTTCTCCCTCGGACTAAGAAGCAAATTGTTGCCTCCTCTGCTGATCTTTTTCTCATGAAGGCTCTTGACAAATATGAAGCCATTAACCTTCCCAAGGTGATGTTGGAACATTTTCACCGGATCATGACTGCCAAACTTGAAAAACATGGAATGGGTTATGGTTATTTGCTGAATTGGGTGTTTACTCATTTTCAAATCCCCCTTGGGAAGGGCATTCCAAGAACGGTCAAGCAAAGTTTTTCGATATCCACTCTCATTGAGTGTGAATGCATAGAAGGAAAGGTTAAGTTCAACTCTCAGTTTTTCGAACTGTTGGGGCAACAAGCGCTATTGAAACGTCAAATGAAAGACCTCACAAGCACACTTGCTACTAAGGACTTTGAAATCACTCGGCTTCAGGGTATACTTCAGAGGGAACGCTCTCAAGGGTCGAGAGCTAGCTCTAATTTGCAACAGGAGGTTGAACTGTTAAAAAAGGAAAATTCCACTATGTTCCAGACTAATGCCTCGCTGAATAATGATGTTCAATCCCTTACCAGGGAACTTCTCCAAGTTCATTCTGAGGCCAATGCTCGTGTGGATACCCTGATGCGGTCCTTTGCTCCTCAACCCCCTCCGTCCTAAATGACCTCCTCCTTGACTGTTTCTTTTGTCTTCCGTACTGTGGACTGTGACTTTTGTCTGTATTTATTTATATATATAGTTTTGTGATGCTTTTCCTAGCATCTGAAATGTTGCTCTGTTTCTCTGCCTTGTCTTCTTTTTTTTCTAAATGCCTAGTCTGTGTTGCCTTTGGCTCTGAATTCATTGTGTTATTCCAATTATTTATTGCATATGTTTACTGCTATTACCTTTTTATAATGTCAAAAGGGGGAAAATAATGGCATGGGCAATAGGGGGAAAGGTGATTATTGTAGATTATCTTGTTGAGCATGGCGACAGGGGGAAGGTTTATTTTGTAGTTTGCGTGTGTGTGCTTGTGCAGCTTTGTGACAGGGGGAAGATAGCTAATACTCATGTTTGTTTGTCATCATCAAAAAGGGGGAAAATGTTGCACCATAAAGGTTTTGATGAACGCTGGGACCTGGTCCCAGAAGTGAATGTTCTGCTGCAGAGAAATTGGCTAACTGTTGTACACTGTCACCTCTGGCGAAGTTGGTCAGCGATCAGTGTACTGCTCCAATCAGAATGCACTAGCTTGTTTTATCCAGAGGATATTCCATTCTCACTTTGACTTAAATCAACCTAGGCATCTCATTTGATACTTATTCAGAAAGAGAGAGAATCAGAGCGTTGAAAGAAAAGAACAACTCAAGTCTCACAAGAACTTTCAGGGACCTGATAGATTTGTTACCTTGAATTTCTGAGTCTTGTGACATTTGAGTGTAACATTGTATCTGATTTATTTCTAACAATATGAAGAGATAAATCCTGCACTAGTTAATGTTGTTGAACTGGGTTTGTTGCGCTTAGTTAGAGTTAACTAAGTTAGTGGTCTTGAAGTCTAAATCGGCTAGAGTTTGTTGATTTAGTGGGCAATAGAGGTATTGCTTTGGCTCATGTCTGTAATAGAGTTATTACGGGTGGTGGATTAAGAGTTTAATCCGTGCATGAGCAGTGTAATCTGTATGTCACTTGTAGCTTGAAAATAGTGAATGCAGTTCTAAATCCTGTCCAACAGGTTGTGGTTTTCCTCCCTTAAGCAAGGAGGTTTCCACGTAGAACTCCTTGTCTTTTTACTTCTGTTCATCCATCGTTTTCTATTTTTACGCCTAGCTTTAACCTGGTCCTTCTATACACTGTGAACGCATACGTTTCATCACCCCTGACCTATTTTAAAATGGAATAAATGTCACACTAAATGCTGATGTGACATGGAGAGTGTGCACACTGTCTTTGAAGAACACCAAGAACATTAATGAACTTCAAAAATTCATAACTCACTCAATTTAGCTTCGATTTCCCCAAAATTTCAAACACGAGCTCCTTTCAACACCACGAACAAATTTCAATAGTTTCTAACCCTTAATTTGAAGTCGAAAATAAACTCATTTCCTCCATCTTCATGCTATGAAGAACATCACGAACATGAAGAACACCAAGAACAAACCATACTTGAAATCTTCACCAAATTACCCCAATTTTCAAGAGTAGCTTCCTTTCAAGCTAGAGAACAACACCCAATACCTTTTGAGCTCGAATTCAACCTCAATCAATAAGACCTACTTGAAATTTTTTTTAAGTTTCAAAGCTTCAAGCACCTTTAATGACAACTTCACTTCTACAACTCCAAATTGAACGAAATTTGAAATATAGACTCAAAAACATTAGGAAACAAGAATCTAGTGTCAAAAACAATAAATCAAAACAATTTTTTTATGAATTTTATTTGGATTTTTGGATTTTTATTTTTATTTTTTTTATTCTTGCAAACCAAGACTAGATTTGTAAAAAAATAATCTAAACATAGGCTCTTGATACAAAATGATAAGAATGACAGGGGCAATTGAAAGAAATTAAAAAACATATGTGGAATTAACAACACAAAAGTAAGATAGATCAAAAATAAGAGATGAGAAGGGAAGAAAGAAAGGCTAATTGAATAAACAATCAACCAAGAAAGAAGAGAAACTTGAATTCGAAAAGAAACAACTCAAATTAAAAACCACGAATGAGCAATCTCAAGTAAAATCAAGGTTAAGAAGTCTTAAATCAACAATGGGAATCCATCCATCACTAATCTAGATTTAGCTACATTAACTACACTAAACTAAAGGGATTCCACCCTTAAACTACACTCTTGAAAAAGTTTCTTCATTCAACATTCAAAATCTTTATAATCTATGTCTTCTATAATGAAAAAGACTACTATTTATACTAATAAAATAAAGAAGACATTTTCCTTACAATTTTACCCTTAATGAGATAAGGGTCTTGTTTGGTTGCCTTCTTTGGTGAATTCTTGAATTTATGAGATGACCATTAACACAAATGACCTCTTTCTTCTTTCTCTTCACTTTGACGATCTTACACACATTGTATGTCTTTACTTTGTGTCCATCAAACTCCTCTAAAGCTTTCATGTGATCCATGCTATTTGTGTCGTTATCATCATATTTGAATCAAATGGAGTTATTGGAGGCTTTCGATCATCATCTCCGATCAATATTAGTGCTTTTTCAAAACTCGTAATCTCACTAATGAAACTTTGCTTGGCAGTATAAATTTTCCATTAAAATGAAAATAAGTCCTCGAAAATCAATAAAGAGAAAAGCCAAATTTTAAGAAAGAGAGGGGTATTTTAATAAGAAAAAAAGGTGAAGCGCGTGTAATACACCGAAAGTATTCATTTAGTTATGTATGTCATGTCAGCATTTAGAGTGATATTTATTCCATTTTAAAATAGATCAAGGTGGTAATAGTCCCCTAATTAAGTTAAGGTGTGTCACTGAAATTTTGGTCATAGTTTAAGGGATACTTGTGCCTTATTCCTTATTTTTATGTCATAATTGATAATGATAAATAAGAATAATGCATTCTATGCTCTATGTGACTTCTTCTAGATATTGCATGATAAATATTATAAATTAATTCGACAAAAAATTATAGAATGTGTGTTATTTATTTATTTATTATTTATATGATCGCAAGCCTGGGTATATGATGTTTTTTCCTCAATTGAAAAAAATGTTTGCAAATCAGAGAATATAATATTCCTTTACCTATTCCTGAAATCCTTAGATGACACATTTGTAAAATCAACTGGTTTGTTTAAGGTGATTCATTCAATCAAGTGGGAGTTTCAGAGATATTAATTTGGACTTGATTATCAATTTATTTGTAAAAATATAACCTAAAGGTTACACATTTAGGTTATAAGACAAGATATAATGCAGGTTCAGGTTAGCGAGGACATGATCTTAAATAGAAAGGTGTGAAGGACAGGTATTAGGTTAGAAGGTTAGTAGGGAGTTTAGTGTTTGTTTTCTTAGAGTTGTTGATGTTTGCCATTATACTAGTTATATTATTGTAGCTCTTATTTTTTATATTTCTCATTGTTTATTATTATTCTACTAGGTAGTGGTTGTATTGTTTATTATTGTTTTCAATAATTTATCATACTGTGTTGTGTTTCGATTATCATACTATTCTGTTGTTGTATTTGCTCTCCTTTGGTAGATTTTGCAATGTTTCCTTATTACCTGCTTGATTTTCGTCACTGTCTCCTTCTCTTTGTTACCTGCACTTGAGTAGAGGGTGTTTCGAACAGTCTCTCTACCTCCACGAGGTAATGGTAAGATCTGATACATTATTATCCTTTTCAGTTTTTTCTTGTGAGATTCGAACAGTCTCTCTACATTCACGAGGTAATAGTAAAATCTGTATACATTATTATCCTTTTCAGATTTTCCTTGTGAGATTTCACTGAATATATTGTTTTATTCATGTGAAACAGAATGGAAGAAAAAAACAATTACATCAACCAGGATTAAAGAATAATTACCAACTAAAAACATCTCAATTTTTCGAATACACATAATCTCCAGTAAAACCAAATTAACAAGTATATTAATTACTTAACATCCAACGTGGTCCCTCTTATTCTTTAGTTACCTCTAAGATAAATGTCGAAGGCGAGAATATTTATCTTATTGGTTTCATATATATGAGAGTCTATGGTAGTTCTTTGTGGGACTGGAAATGTCACTATCTCTTCCTTCTAGGCCAAAATAATGAATTTTGAAACGTTATTCATAGTAAATTTAGTGATCAAAAGCTTTGTAATGTCAGATATTCTAACTATTTTTCATTTTGAATGGATTGTTGTCACTTATCACGTTTTGAATAAATTGTTTCTTTTATTTTTTATATGATTAATAACCGAACCAAACCGAAATTGATAACTACCAAACCGATAAATGTATATTATATTTGGTTTGATTTGATTTTGATAATTTTAAAATCGATTAAGTTGGTTTGATTTTGATTTTGATTTTGACTAATAACCGACCATAACCGATTCGTGAATACCCCTAATCTTAGTAGATATAACAAGCTAAACAAAAAATATTGTGTATTGTTGATCTAGAATAGACCATTTGTTTTATAATTTCAAAATTTGTGCACTAAAAACTATTAAAATAAAATCTACAAGTTCAAAAAAATAGTCAATTTTGTCATTAAATGATAAAATCTAGAAAGTAGATATTTAAAATTTTTGAATCATTTAGAATTTAATATAAACTGTCAGGGTAATTAATTACTAATTAATCAATAAATTTTGTTAATTTCTTTATAGCTATATATATTGAAAGCTTCAATTAGCAATTTAACATTCACTAGAATTAAAAAGAATTTGCAGAGAAAAATAGTGAGAATGAGCAATTCTGGAGCTAATCGAGATGATGACCTTTTCTTCTACAAGATTGTTTTGGATCCTCAGATGGAAGAATTGGTAATGTTGCATTCTCAATTCTGGAATTACTATTAATTTTTTTTTTGCTTTTATATCTATTTTCATAAATTTAAATTGTCTGAAAAATATTTTTATTTATTTATTTTAGATTCAAATCGACAACATGCTTTTTCATGTTTGCTTGATCTTTCTCATGAAATACATATGTATGAATATCTCTGTTGACTGATGGTAACTTCACTTTATTAAAATCGTTTAGAGTTAACTCTATTAAGTATTAGTTTTAGATCTACAAATTTTATTGAGAGTGAGTAGTTTCAATTAACTTTTTTAGATCTACAAATTTTATTTATTAAATTTTAAATTTCAATCGTTAATGGAGATAATTTTATTAATTCATTTTTTGATCTAGATAACGTGTTCACTTTCATGTTTGTTTGCTATTATTCATGAATTAGACAAGTGTTGCAATCTGTGTTGACGGATGCTAATCGTTAAGAGTTAACTAGTAGTATTAATTTTAGATCTACAAATCTTATCGAGAGAACACTTTGACTTATTTCTTTTAGATCTATAAAAAAAAATTATAAATTTAAATGTTAAAGAATATGCTTTCATTCTCTCTTTTAGGCTAGGCCTTTTTAATTCTAACCCTAAAAAATAAATGAGTCACACCTTAAGCATAGAAATTATATCAAATGATCATTCAAATTTTTATTCAACTTTATAGAAGTAAGAATTAAAAATGCTCCTCTTAATTAGAAAAAGAATGAATTGGTCTTTTTTTGTCCACTCATGGAATAAAAGAGAAAGACAAATAGTAAAATTATTCTTGGTCTAGAAATATTCAAATTTTAATGTCCAATATTTCATAACTAGTTCACAAATTACATATGTATAGATATCTGTGATAGGTAATAACTTGGCTCAGTTTAAATCGTTAAGAGCAATGTTTATTAATATTAATTTAAATTTATAAATCTTATCTAGAGTAACCACTTTCATTATTTCTTCTAAATGTATACCGCGCGTATTCCTCATATGCTTGCTTGATTTTATTCAAGGATTACACATGTGCAAATATATGTGTTTAAGGATGAAAGTAAAATTTAAATTAATACATAAATAGTTAAAAGTCAACTCTTTTTATTCTTAATTTCAAATCTATACATCTTATCATATACTATTTAGAGGCAAATATTTATTTATAAATCAAACTTTTATTTATTTATTTTTATATCGATAACTTGTTTACAAATATAAATTGTCAATGAGTAAACATTTTCATTTATTTACCTAGCTTCCAAACAACATGCTTCTTGCATGCTTATTTGATCTTATTCATTTATTACTTGTGTAAATATCTTTGTTGTTCCGCAGAGTTGAAATTTGAACTCATCTTAGATTTTCAAGAGTCAATTATTTTATTTATTATTTTAGACCTTAAAGTTTATCAAATACTATCTAGAGAATAAACTCATCTACAACATGCTCTTCACATCATACATTTTTTTTTAAAAATAATATTCACAAATATATTTTTTTGACGATTGAAGGTGAAATTTGAACTTAACTCAAATCGATAAGATTTTCATGAATACTTATTTTTAAAATATTTAAATCTAAATAGTGCTCTACATTATATTCTAATTGTTGACATTAAGCATGCAACAATTATATTATGTTGATAAATAGTGATGAAATTAAAACACAAGAGCGTTATTTTTTTCTAATTGTAGAGAGTTCCATCACAATTTGTGAAGCGTATAAAGGAAGAAGCAACAGGAGAAGTATTGCTAAAAGGTCCTGGTGAGAAGTCTTGGAACATAAAAATACGAGAGGATGAAAATGTGATGTTCTTCCATGGTGGTTGGAAGAAATTTGTAATGGAGCTACATGTTGAAGTGTCTGAACTTCTACTTTTCAAATATGATGGAAGGAAGACATTTAGTGTACGCAGTTTCAATAAGAATGGAGTGGAGAAATGATTGATATTATTCAAGTTCAAGTGAAAAGACTATTCTCTTTCACCTATTAATGGTTATCGAATCATCACTCATGTGAAGGCGTATTTGTATGTGAAGGTTATTTGTTCGTTAAATTATATTAGTTTATCATGATAAAATGTTGAAGTGAAGAGAGAATCTGTATTAAAAATGCTAGTACTCATTCGAACATACTTTTTCGTATTATTTACATTCAAAGCTATTTAAAGGTCTTATTATCTTTGTTAAATTTAATTTTTTTTCGTATTATTTAAATTCATGAATTGTTTTAGTCCAATTTTTACCGATGTCTTAGTGCAATTTTTCGTTTAGTCTTTATTTTTTTTAGTGTAGTTTGTGATAAATTACTGACCTTGATTTTGCTATTGGAATGCTAGAGTTTTTCTACAAACTTGATAACATTTTGATCCAATGACATGGAAAAAAAATAAACTTGTAAATTTTAAATATCAAATAAAGTTGTATAAAATATCAACTTTATAAATATGATAACTTCGTAGGTGAGGAAACTATCTATGCAAAACATCAAGAATAGTTTAATAAATATTAAAACGAGTGATGTAATTTTACAAATACAAAAATTAGGATAAGAGTGTATATAATTATGCAATTGCATCATTTTAATAGAGACAATAGTTTAAACGCAAAAATCAGTGTAATCATGACAATTAAGTTCAGAAGGTAATAGGACCTTCACATAGTTTATGATTATATTATAAGAAAAAAATTAAGTTTAAGAAGGTAATATGACGTTCACATAAATCAGATGTGTAATTGATAATTTCGTCATAGTTCATAGGGTTCTTATGACTAGCCCTATAAATCACTATTTCATCATTTCAATTTAATTGTCTTAGTTTGACTGAATATGGAGTTTAAGAAATAAATGGAGACTTTTGAATCTTGTGATCTTAAATAAAAAAAATAGGTGTAATCCTTTAAATCTTATGATATTAAACTTGTCATTTACTTTCACGACTAAAAACAATCAAAATCAACTACCAAAGAACAATTTTCTCTAAAAATTGATCAAAATCAGAGGTTGAAAAACGCTTGTCGAAATATTTAATAATTGAATTATTTATATAGACCTTTTGAAGTTCAAAAATTTTGACCTCCAGAGGGCAGTTAATTTGTTTAATAGTTATTAATTTTATAAAGAATCGACTTTCTGTGTTTGATTTTATTTTTTTTAGCTAGCTAATCTCAATGGTTGATTTTCTTGTAAAAACAATTATTACCTCTTATAGTTAGAATTTATGATTCTTTTGAAAAAATAAATGTAATTTCTTTTTTAGAATGTCAATTTTCTGCATAAAACTAGACTTTTCAATTAAATACCCTTTGACCTTTTGCTGTTTCTTGAAGTTTCAATCGATGTTGCTACTTTAGCATGTTACTAATAGCCATGAATGATTCGGCAATGCAGTGCATGTCTAGGAAAGCAGTTGAATTGGAACAGATAGATTCGAGTAGAAAGGAAAGACGATTAATTAAATAATAAACTTGTATACACAAGCCGGCTATTGCACTAACCATATTGGTATAGAGTGTAATTGTGTGTCTAAAGTTAAACATGAACTCGAGTTAACCTCTTTAAGAGGAGGAGGGATCGAATAAGTAACTACTGAAGTAGTGAATGAAGTCTCGGGTATTGTGAATAATAGTATCCTCATATTAGTAGTGAATTCTTTCCACATGTGATTGAATTCCCATATGGAGCATGTAAAACCTAATAGGTAACCTCTTAACGCTCACCGATCTCATGAACTGTTATCGTATGAAATTGGGTGTCTAGTTGATGTCGAATTGGCTTGGGTCTTGTCCACCATGTGCAAAGTGGGAGATGTAAGTTATTTTGGGTCATGGATCATGGGTCGCCCATGTGGGCCCGACCCGACCCAATGTTATTTCTGAAAAAGAAGATAAAGACTATTTTGCAAAAGAGTGGGAACGATTTTTTTTTTAATCGTAACATCCACTCCCTTTAAAAACAGTGTTTTACGCTTGAAAAGGATGAGACAGAAAAAACACATAAAGCAGTAAGAAAAAATAAGATTCAGGATCTTAATTTCTTGACACTGACATCAAACAATCCAAAAGATTCTCAATTTGTGGCATTACACTTTGTTTCCTCGAGATTCAAAGTCCGATTCGGAGCATCTCCTCAACAAAGATATTGTTGATAAGTTTTCCACTACTGTTAACAGGTACACAATCTTGTTCATGTTACGTAATTATTACAACACCTCTTATGAAATTCTATGCTCACGACGATAATTAATGAAAACCAAGAGGAAGATCAGATGATATGTTGACCAAAAGATTCACCGAGAGTAGTTCAAAGAAGGTGAATGCAGTTGAAGAGGTGCAAGCTTTGTCTCAGGTGAATTATTCACAAAAGGTTGTTCAATACTCAAAAGCTCCTCCAATGCAGTTTGAAGAAGCTAACTATGTCAACAACTCTCAAGGAGGCTATCAACGACAGAACTACCAAGGTTTGAACTATCAGAACCAATGGAGACCTCAGTAGTAAGATTAGGATAACCAAGGGCTCGGGTATCAGAACCAAGGTGGTCAGAATCAGAACAGCTGGAAAAACAGTCACAATTTTGGCAATAAGAGCTGAAATCCATTTGTCCCTCCAAAAGGACATACATCTCACTCACAACAGTAGCAAGAGAGTCCTCCTTATGAGCAGCACAATTCTAATTTGCAAGGGATGCTAGAAAAAGTTTACAAAATCAAGAGAGGACAGACTACAATTCGCAATATGTCAGATATTGTGAGCTCCTATACTACCTCTATTCAGAAGCTTGAATAAAAGATGAGAGAACTATCCAGAGATCATAACGTACACACATAAATATAATAGAGAGTATTTGATTTTCAAGGCACAAAAGGCTTCTTCATATTTTAGAATAGTCCATATACAAGATGTTTCGTAAATTCCACAACTATATTTCAGTATAATAAAAGACAACACATTTCAAAAAAACGTTTCACAGTTCGATAGATATATATATGCCCAGAATATATTTCTGGACAAATGAAAAGAACTTTTCTTACTTGAGTCAAAATGTAAAGAAAATAGGATAGGCAGTTGATCAGATCTAATATGGATTGTACATGAACGGCTCTTTTGAAGCGTATTGACACTGAGTGCTCATTTCTAACAGTATCTTTTTTTTCTTTCATTGGCAACCAGAATGGGAGGGAAGTGAAGCAATATCTTCTGAGGGTTGAAGAAGAATTGGAAGTCCTTTAATTGGGGTGGGCATGGGATCATATTCAATTTTCTCATTTGGAATCAATAACTTCCATCTGAAATCCTTGACAACATTGTGGATAAAAACAAGAATCTCCAGCCGTGCAAACTCTTTCCCCAAGCACATTCTAGGCCCTCCTCCGAATGGAACATATGAAAATGGTGTCGGTCCTGCTCCTTCAAATCTTGATGTATCGAAGTTTTTGGCATCGGGAAACACTTTAGGATCCATGTGTGTTGCAGGGACATTCCAATATATCTGTTGCATCAAACCAAGCCATCATTAGATGATTGTGTTTTACAACCAACAATTGCAACGGAACAATGGAGCGGCAGAGGGACAGAATGCAAAGCCGAATCGACAAAAAATTGAGAGAGCATAACTGCAGAAGTTGAATGCAAATGTAATAGGATGTGATTATGTAAAATCATACTAGAACATGCATTGTATTAGTTCTAATCTGGTTCTGATTTTTATGATCTTTGCTAGTTCTTATTTTTTTTGCACTCTGTAAAGACTTTTTTTATGTTTCATTAATAAAACTAATCCCTAGGAAGCCTGTTCAATGATATATTAGCCCCAAAAAAAAGAACACTTCAAAGAGTATAAATAACAACAACCAAAAATATATTAAGTAAAACAAATATTGGAGTACCTTCCATCCTTTTGGAATGTTATAACCTTGGTAGTTAAAATCCTCTAGTACTTCTTTCCAACTTCCAACAATTGGTGATGTTAACCTGAGAACTTCAGACACTACATCCCATGTATACTTCATCTTCTGTATGTCATCCCAATTCAAGTATTCCCTTCCTCCTTTTGATAATGCAATCTCCTTTTGTTCTGTTATCATTATCAACCGAAAAATATTACCTTTTTATTATTAGAGAAGCCCTAACATTTCATAAGTTTCATTTTATATGACGGTATTTGACTGACCTTGTAAAACGTTCTCATAAACATGAGGCAACTCCGCGAGATACTTCATCACTAATGTTATAGTAACCGTGGTAGTGTCATGGCCGGCAAAGATCATCATGAGGATGTTATCAGCTATCTCTAGTTCGGACATGAATTTACCATTCTCGTCTGGAAATAGAAGTAAATGTGACAAAAGATCTTGTGGAGGAGAATCCGATAATTTCTGTTCTATGGCCTCTCTTCTCTCCTTCACAATTAATAGAAGTTCTTCTAGGATAGTCTTTGTTGCTCTCTTTGCATAGTAAAATTTAGTTCCAGGAAAGTTTAGGGCTATAGATATGACTCCCTTCAAGAAAATGTTGAATAGATTGAAGAGCTTTGAAATTCGATTTGTGTCTTCAAGGTTCATGAATAGGCGACATGCGAAATCAAATGTATGTAATTTGACAGTTGGGAAAACTTTCAGCTCCTTTTTGCCTTCATATATAGACACAGAAAAGTTTCAAAAATTCACATACATTACATATAGTACTCCCCGTCCCATTTTATGTGGCACTTTTTGGATTTCGAGATTCAAACAAGTTTATCTTTGACCGTAATTTTTTCATAGATCTTTTAAACATTTTGAATTATCAATTATTGTGAATTATAGTACTTTTTACGTAGTTTATAAATATATAAATTTCATTTCAAAAAAATTGAAGATTTCATGTGTATATTCCCGATCAAACTTAAACTGTCTGACTCTCGAAAAACAAAAAGTGTCTCATAAATTGCGATGGAGGAGTAATATTTACTAGCAAAAAGTTCAACATTAAACCACTTCATAAAATTTGTGAGCCATATTCACTACACTTGAAATATCTCTACAAATCAAAGAAAATTAAAATATAGGATGTGCAAAATATACTTGACAACTATACCCTTGAAGAATTGATAAATTAACTTTATAACATGAAGACATAAAGTTACAATTTTTAGTCAACGTACACCTCAAAGCTACTTTGTATCTTTAATTAAAAAGTTTCAAAATATATATAATAATTTCCTATAATTCGACACTTGGTTCTTAACAACTTGTTTGGGTGGTTATATATGTTTCATAATATATCGTATTGAATTAATTGGATATTATTGTTTTAATAAATACTACAACGTTTAGACATGTTATATCATTTTCCATCTTACATGATACCGCATAAATTCAACAATCTGGAGAATAAATCTAAAGAAAATGAGGATACATAGTAGAGTTATTATTTATATTTATATTAATAAAATAAAGGGTAAAAGTTTGATAGGTCATTAAAAACATGGAAACATTTATTAATTTTGGCCTATTTAAATTTGGCCCAAGCCCCAAGTGTGCACATTTGACTTAGTCATTCAATAATAGAGAAAAATACATATCACCCAATATATCTAATTATTTTTATGTAATATTTTCATAATATTAATTTTAAATTTTAATTTTGGTGCATAATTTTTATTATAAATTAATTTTCGTATATATATATTTTTTATATAAAATATAAGTTAATTTTGGTGTATAAAGAATTTACATGATATATTAACTACATGTATTATATTATATGATGATCGAGGATGAGCGTGAACTTACTGTACCAATTCAAAATTTATGGGAAGGTCCAACTTCAACGGTAGAAATACCTAGATGAAAATTATTGATTTGAAGTTGATTTATACAAAAATGGTGTTGACAGTATTTTAATGTAAAATTTGGTTTTATGAATTGAAAATGGCCTTACAAATAGAACAGTTTAAAAAAATAATAAAAATCATTTATTGGAATAGAAGCTATTAAAAACATTTTGAATAAATAATCAAGAAAAAATATTTTAAATGAATAAAATAAATTTGATAGGTCGTTAAAAACATTTATTTAAATTGAACCCAAGCGTCAAGTGTGCACCTTTGAATTTGACTGTCAAAAGGATTCGGGAAAGATTTACGGGGGCTTCCCGATAGGCTCTACGAGTAGACCGTGGCACAACGTTCATGAGATATCATTTGACTTTACACTATACATATAAAAAGAAAAAAAGAAAAAAAATTAAATTTGTGATCTAAAATAATTTTTAAATATTTGTATGATTATAAATTATTTCATTAAAAATAAAAAAGAAATTTTAAAATTAAATTATTTTTTATTATAGTGTCGTTGTGCGGGGATGCGATTCGCCAAGCTGGGGCAAAGAAAGCCGTCCGACCCTACCAGATTAGGAATGTGAAGGCCTCTCCTTCGAAAGGAGACCGGGGAAAGAAAGAGCTATGCTATTGACCGGACCCTTTTTTCTCATTTTGTTTGAAGCGGGCCAAATAGAGAATGAAATGCATAAAAAAAATAGGGGAAGGAAGTCAGAGACTCCCTTTTTTTTGGTTTAAGGGCTGCTCGCCCTACCGGACAAGGATATTTTACTCAATTCCCCTCTTACTATTTTGAAAAGCGGAATAAAATGAAATTCCACCTGTGTGTATGTAAGACAACCAACATTCTCTATGTTCAATTGGGCAAGCCAGAGCAAGACTTCTCTGTGGGAATACCCGGTCAGATTCAGAATCCCCAATGTCTTGGTCTTTACCTTCGCTTCGAGGGACAAGCACCGCATCTAGGTAAGCGGCATCTAATTGAATTGATTCACCGGATCTTCCATCTACGAAAATGGAAGAGATGTCTGTTAAGGTCGGCTTCATGAAAGCAAGAAAGGAAGCAAGTTTAGCGAACATAGAGATGGAAAGAGATGGATTTTGCCCAGCTGTTGTCAGATCAATTCCCATTCATTCTTTAATGGAATAGGGAACGGGCAGACCTGAGTTTAGAGCCACCTCGATTCGGGATGTCGGAACATCAACCGGATCGGAAACCGGCGGATTCTCTGTATTCTCTTCCGAACAGCGGATTTCCTCTTTCTATTAAGAAATTCTAAAGAAAAAGTCCCTCGGACGAGGAAAGAAGGGGCTTTTGATCGAGATGGGTAGAAGAAGCACTGCAAAAACTGTGGGAATTAGGAACTAACTTCGTTCTATTGCCTAGTGTCTGAGCTAACATTAAGGAATAGTTTATTGCATGTAAATGAAATGTGGAACCATAAATAGAAATCGAATACTTTTGGGATTCGTTATTTTATTTTTGATTTTTATTAAGTTCAACTAATTTTCTTTCTTCATTTCTACAGAACAGCCGGGGAATGAAGTAGAATCCCATCAAAGACGTGATGATAGATCTTATATACAAAACTCAGTAAGAATAAAAGATATATAAAAAATTTAAGAATAGAAAGAGCCCGCCGTAACTTGGGCCTAGTTATATAATAGAAATCAACTTTTACTTGCAAATCTAAAGGGAGGTAGAACCTCATAAGAATGAGGAAAAGGCATGACCACTTTCACTAAAGATTTTTATATACGTTCTTCTATAGATATGAAAATATAGAATTTTATTTGCATTTTATTCTGCAAATAGGTTGATGGGGAAAATAAAACTCCCCACCTTGGAATAGAAATGATCTTTATTCTTTTGTCAACAAAAAAGTTATTATTCAGTGATATAGTAAATAGAGGATTTCCTAATTCTATTATTTTCTATATCAAGCTGATTCTATAGCAGCTCCGATTCCTTCACCGAGAACAAGAAGGAAGTCTTATAGAACGAACAAGCGCTAAAGAAGGGGGTGGGATCTCTCCTAAAAGAAAGAATTGATCTCGAGCATGTCCTACTCATTCACCCTTTCCCGTTCCTGACCCTGAGTGTGGAGGGGTTAGCCTTGAGCCAGGTCTTGATTGTTTATTCCATTTTCTCAGTTTAAGTACTGGAATGGGAGTTACAGATATTCATTCCTAAACTATGTCACTGATTGGTGACCTGATCCCGCTAAGCAAGAACAGCTACCGACACCAACTCTATCTTAACGACCGGTAAAGCCCTCTCTCTAGGATATGGCACTTCACTGCTCGGAGAGGAATGAATTCTTCTCCAAATCATCTCTTAAAGTAACATTCTTTTTTGTCAAATAGGATAGAAAGAGTATATAAAAATACTTTTATGTCAGTGGTATATATAAATTAAATTCAACATAAATAGTTAATGCATTGGAGTATATGAAGGTAAAAGTGTAATGGATAAGGTGTTTCTTAGATTTCGTATTCAAGCTTTAGGATATAAAAAAAAATCTTGATAAGAAATTTTTTCCCTTTGAATGAAATCCTACACAAAATGAATTCGAATATAATAGGACTTGATTAAAGATGTCGAATACCAAATGAAAAAAAACACACTTAATTTTCGAATGGAAAATACATACCCTGCCAGTAATTGTTGATATGGTGCTGAGTACTCAACTCCATGGTCTTAATATAGAGCTTTGAGAAAGCATCTGGACTAACAAAATAATTCAAAATCTTCCTCAAATGTTTAGCTTCATCTCCTTGACTGTTACTCAAACTCTTCCCAAGCAACTGTTTCACAGAACTTGGCCACCAAGCGGTGACCAATTTATTATGGTTTCCAAACAAGAACTTATTTGCAGCAGGACCACACAATACTACCATTTTTTCACCCATTATTGATGTCTTAAAAACTTCAGATTCATACTTATCCATTCTGTCCTGAACAAATTTCTCTGACTTTCCTTCCCGGTTTAATCGGAGAAACTCCAGAGTTTCTCCGATTAATGGCCAACCATAGCTCCCGGGAGGAAGATTTGATGACGACTTTCTTCTTTTTTTAAGGAGAGGATTCAGAAAGAATGCGAAAGAGACAAAAAGGATTAGGTATAATGTAAATGTCATGGCTTCTGCTTTTTCCTTTTCAATAGTTTTAGCTATACACACACCAATATATAGAGATATTTTTGGCATATAGTTAAGTGCAAAAATAGATATAGTCATAGGGTGTCCGTAGCACGGCCGAAAAACACTGTCTATTCTTTTTATCTGTGGTCCGGTCACCATTTTTCAAAATCATGAAAAGATGAACATAATATGAAAAAATAAATGCATAAATTAATTGAACAAATGAGAGATTCATCCAAATCTTATGAATCTCTTGACCCCAAGTTGGCTCCTCCCTGTATTCTTAAATTATGTTTAGTAAGTCAAAGGTTTCGGAAATATATTTTTTAGTTCAAACAAATTCATTTTAAATATAAGGCAAAATACTTTAATTTCATGATTATAGTCTGGGAAGCAATTTTTTTAATCAATTTTTTCATGTTGATTGTCCTCTAACAAATAACAATGAGCTCACCCAAACCCACCCTTGACCTTGTCCCCACCAACCCCTATCCCTAGGAATAGCAATTGAGCAGATTGGGGTGGGTGCAGGCTGAGTTGAAATTTAACTTATAAAATTTTAATTTTCTTGTTCCGTCCTATTTAATAATTTATTTTTATTTTTAATTCACTCGGCCTCACTTATGTTATTTCTAATTTTTTTCGTTTTCTTTATTTTGTTATTTTGCTAAACTAGTACATAAATTTAACATTTTATTATATTTCTTTTAAGAATGGAGATCTAATTTAATTATTTCCTTAGTTGTTATTTTGCTAAAAAAAAATACAGCAAATTGAATTGTTTCTAGACCTTTGAGTGGCAATATATCATAAATTTTAACTTGCCCTCCCCGCAACTTCCCAAATATGATTAAGAGCCCTTTTTGGATTGGCTTAAAAAAGTAATTTTTAAGTCAAAAAATAAAAATTCAAACTTAAATAACTTTTAAGTCAAAAAAAATAGAAAGAGACTATTTTTGGTTTTTAACTTATTTAAAGTTATTTTTAACTTTGTCAAACACTCTCAAAACCTAAAAATAACTTAAAAGTAAGTTTGACCAACTTTTAAACCAATCCAAACACGCTCTAAATCTGTTCCATCCGGCTTCGTATAGACTTAAACGTGCCACGCAACAGCTCTGCCCCATTGCCATCTCTATCTACCCCTACACTCAAAAACCCAAGCCGGCTAAAGACTAAGGTTGTTCAAGCGACTGCCTAGAACTTTAGGATCCAAAGTTGGAGAGCCCCCAAAAGCGGCATGTATATGTATATAGATATAGATTATATATCAATATTATATAATTATGTATTATAATGTATAATTACATATAAGAGATGTATATATACTTATATATATTGTTATATAATATTGATATATTGCAATAATTTATTTTCTTTAATGAGTTGTTTTTTTCTAATTCCGATTTTAAATTTATTAAAAGGGAAAATTACTCGGATAAGCAAACATACACTAGTTAATTAGCTAATATAGATATAGTTTGAATTAATTACGGCTTGCAGCTTACTTTGAACTATAATTACGTCGCTTATACATATACAAATACAAATTATACATATGTATATATACAATTATATGACAGATATACAAATACAATTAGCCTCTCTCCACTATCTGACCTCTCTCACTCGTCTCTCTCCTCCCTCTCTCAATCTCGCTCGCCTCTCTCCTCTCTCTCTCAATCTCGCTCGCCTCTCTCCTCCCTCTCCCAATCTCGCTCGCCAGATATACAAATACATATGTATACCAGTTACATATATACAATTATCGGACAGATATACATATACAATTCACCTCTGTCCACACTCTGTCCTCTCTCGCTCGCCTCTCTCCTCCCTCTCCCAATCTCGCTAGCCTCTCTCCTCCCTCTCCCAATCTTGCTCGCCAGATATACAAATACATATGTATATCAGTTACATATATACAATTATTTGATAGATATACATATACAATTTGCCTCTCTCCACTCTCTGCCCTTTCTCGCTCGCCGCTCTCCTCCCTCTCCCAATCTCGCTCTCCTCTCTCCTCCCTCTAACATGTAGTTACGAATCGTAATTATCAAACTATAGCTATGGAGCATAATTAAGTTACTTTTGAGTGGCTATATGCGAAAATTCTACATTTAAAATTCATACAGTAAAACCTTACTAAATTAATATTTATTAATTTAAAGAGTGTTTTGAGATTCAATAAAGGTTAATTTTGATTACATCAAAATCATTTTATCTTACTAATTTGTGTATTATCTTTATTGAATTCACATAAAAAAAATAAATTTATTATAATTAAAGTACAATGAATACATCAAAATCATTGCATCTTACTTGATTATGTATCATATTTATTGAATTCACATAAAAATAAATTCATTATACATAAAGTAAAATGTATGTATGTGTATGATTCATTGTAATATTTTTTTTGTTAAATTATCCATTGTAAAATAAATTCAAGAATTCATGATTAACGATTAATGATCTCGGTTACCACAATAAAATTGACGTGAATAACCTGTTGGATCACCCAGGTGAAAATGATACATATTGTCAGAGGTCTAGAGCTTAGAAGAAATTGTGGATAATGTCGGAAAAACAATTTTGATGATGAAGTTGAAGATTATACAATACCTTTGTAACTAGTTACGCGTAAGGAAACACTTATCGCATCTAGAACTCTTCACAATTTCATGGTGCAGTTTGAAAAGACAACACCAAAACTTTTGGATGTAATAAGAAAAGTTAGAGATGAACTTTAACTAGAATTAAATATTAACAAAAAAATAAAACACAATATAATCATATTTCACTAAATTGTCTTAGATATATTTATACTTTTAAAGAATTATTAATTTATAATATAAATGGGATCATATATTCATATAGGGTCTTCTGATAATATATTATCTAATCAAAATCAGTGATTTTTTCCATTGTCCCAAGTCGAGACCGGAGAAAATTATTATCTTAGAGAGATTATTAATTTGTCGAATATTAATTTAGTAAAATTTTACTGTATTTACTCTTATTAAATGTATTAATTAAACTCCCTTTCTCTCTCCAACTTAATTTTTTTATATTTTTGCTTTTAAATTTTCTTAGCAACTTCAATTTTCATAACGATTTCTTTTCTCCCCAAAGCATTAATCTCCATAGTCATATTCGTCATTAACCCTAGCATTCATAAAGTTATGAGTCTTTTTTAAAAAAAAAAAATTTAAATTAAAATTTATGTTAGTTCTAGTTATTTGCTTGATTTAATAGTGCTTGTTGTTGTTTATGTTTATCCGTCTTCATAGAGTTTAACAATTTTTTTAACTTTTTTATTTATCTGAATACATGAAGGTATTTGATCTCACTAAACATGATGAGTTTTGCTTTTTCTGCTTCAATTTTTGCAAATTTATCGCTGTTTATTTCTAGATTTATCTTCGACTGTTGTTATTTTTATGTCATAATTGATATGATAATATATTATTTGTATGTAGATCATAAAAAATGACAGAGTAGATGAGAAAAAGGTAATAATCAAGTCTGCTAGTAACAACTGCACTCATGAAAAAGAATAATGCAAAATATGCTCTACGTGACTTCTAGATATTGCATAATAAATATTATAAATTAATTAGACAGTAAATTATAGAATGTGTGTTATTTATTTATTTATTTATTATTTATATGATTGCAAGCCTGGGTATATGATGTTTTTTCCTCAATTAAAAA
Organism: Solanum appendiculatum; assembly: GCA_018342035.1. NCBI lineage: Eukaryota > Viridiplantae > Streptophyta > Magnoliopsida > Solanales > Solanaceae > Solanum > Solanum appendiculatum. The sequence continues at coordinate 142,796 of JAGDQO010000328.1, read as the reverse complement.
AATTGCTTGCAAATCAGAGAATATAATATTCCTTTACCTATTCCTGAAATCCTTAGATAACACATTTGTAAAATAAACTGGTTTGTTTAAGGTGATTCATTCAATCAAGTGGGAGTTTCAGAGATATTAATTTGGACTTGATTATCAATTTATTTGTAAAAATATAATCTAAATGTGTAACATTTAGGTTATAAGACAGGATATAATGCAAGTTCAGATTAGCGAGGACATGATCTTAAACGGAAAGGTGTGGAGGACAGGTATTAGGTTAGAAGTAGGGAGTTTAGTGTTGGATTGCTTAGGGTTATTGATGTTTGTCATTGTACTAGTTATATTACTGTAGCTCTTGTTTTTTATATTTATCATTGTTTATTATTATTCTACCATGTAGTAGTTGTATTGTTTATTATTATTTTCAATAATTTATCCTAGTGTGTTGTGTTTCGATTGTCATACTATTTTGTTGTTGTTTTTGCTCTCCTTTGATAGACTTTGCAATGTTTCCTTGTTACGTGCTTGATTTTCGTCATTGTCTCCTTCTCTTTGTTATCTGCACTTGAGCTGGGAGTCTTTCGGACAGCCTCTCCACAAGGTAATGGTAAAATCTGCATACATTATCTACCCTTTCCAGATCTCACTTGTACATCAACCTGGATTAAAGAATAATTATCAACTGAAAACATCTCAAATTTTCGAATACCCATAACCTTTTAAGTATACTTTTGGAAGTTATATTTGCTTTTATTACATGTGAATATATTAGTAATAAAGTCATTTCTTCTCAAAGATAAAATCGTCATATATTGCCATTATGGATAAGAAAGTCGTCAATTAGAATAATTTTTTCTATCAAATTTATGTCTTCTTGGAACTTGTAACTGATGAGGAGAAACAAATCAACATTACCAAAATGAGTACAAGCTAACAGAAACTAAATTTGCAAGGGCAGTTTTTCCTATTTCAGCCGTTCCTTCGTTTCATTTTACTTGATCTCTATATTAAAAATAATTTTTTTTAATTGTCTGTTTTGACAAATCAAAAGAGCTTTATTATCTTTTCTCCATAATAACATTAGTGTTAAATAATTATATAAAGTAGTATAGTCAAATTTAGAGTTTCTAAGTTTCATTAAATAGATTAATTCAATAAAATACATCTCTAATAAATATTTTTTAAAAGATTTTGCCAAGTCAATATAGACCAAGTAAAGTAAAAACAAAGGAGATAGAATATTGAAATTGAAAAACTTATTATAGAAAAAAAAAAACTCTTTTTGAGACAAAATAAAGGACTTAGAAGACGCTTAACCAACCGAACTTAAATAGTACTCCCTTTGTCTTTATTTACTTGTCAAATATTTCTTAATTTGATTTCTCTTTTTACTCTTAATTTATTAACATTGAATAATGTCTTTGAAAAAATAGTACGTAAAATTTGGAATCCTATAAATTAATAGTAATAAAAAATGATAAATTTAACATACCAATCGCTACTTTTGTAATAGATAGGGAAAGAGGTTTGAAATATATCCGAACTTTGACCGAAATTGCTGTAACAATCCCAAACTTTGAGCAGGGCCTATTACCCCTCTGAACTATTTAATAATGTATTTTAAAGATATATAAGTGTCTAGCTGGACAAGTTACTATTTATAATGATGCAATATTTATGATATCCACGTGTGCACCTATATATCTTTAAAATACACTATTAAATAGTGCAGGTGTGTAATAGTTCCTGCCCAAAGTTTGGAATTGTTACAGCAATTTCGGTTAAAATTCGAATATATTTCGAACTCTTTTTCCTAATAGATATATCAAATCAAAATTTAACAAGTAAATAGACGAAGATAGTAATATTTTTAGGAGTGAGGAAGTACTACGATGGATGCAAGCTATTTAGCATCAGTCACCAATCACGGTCACGGATGTCGACATCAGAGTTTACAAGATTAACATTCTTTTTTTGTTTTGGTTTGATGCCCAAAAAGTATAACTATTTTATATATGTACAGTAGATATAGTAATATGGAAAAGGGGGGAATATCGATATCACGGATTCATAATTTTTATTTTTTTATTAAAGAGGTTCGATAAATAAAAATGTAATGTGAAAAATTTGAACTAAGAATCTCAAAGGGAATTTAGAACCCTTAACAATTAAATCAGCCTTTAATCCGATGTTTAAGAAATTTAAAATTTATGTAGATACATAAATAAAACATTAAATATACAACGCATTTTTTTATCGAGAAGATTCGAATAAACCCTTAGATCCGCTCCGAGAAGATGGCTAATTAAAAATGCAGTGAAGGAAGTGGTGGTACCTTCCCAAGAACACCAACTCCAACTTGTGAAAAAGAAAAAAAAACAGACTAGTGAGGATGTAGAAATATTGTCGTCCATAACCCTGTTACTATCCTACCATCATCTAATATGAACAATAATATCAAACATCAAATAAAAAACGATTTGTCAAGATTAGATTTGCAGGTTCGACGCAAAATCAGATAAAAGAAGCATGTCAATTAAATGGAAGTGCTACAATAATGATCGTATTTATTGCTAGGATATATATACCATATCTTAAATCATATATTTTCCTGGACGCGCAGAGTATGAATATATATATATATATATATATATATATATATAGGTTGATTCGAACTTAATATAAATATACATTTTCTCAAAATATTACATTGATCAAGGTTCATAAGTATATATATTTCTGTCACTGTGGGGTTGCCTTGGTAGAATGTATGTATTAGTTTTGGTATTATTCAACGTCTTGTTTAATAGTGTTTTCAAAGCGTCTATAATTGCTAGTTATACATTGCAATCCATAGTATTATAATAATAGTTTATTAATGCATGAATAAGTTGATTACCTATAAAACTATCCTTAAATACACCAAACCTAACGGTGGATAAAAGAAACCACAACATTACTAATATATCTTATCGAGTGGGGTGGGGGTGCTTCCTTTGCTGGCAATTGGCTGAGTGAAGCAATGGAACAATAATTGTATGTAGGAATAATTAGGCATGGGACCTTATATTGCTCTCTTCTGACCGCTACCCATTCACATGTAATAATTAATCAACTCTTTTAAGCAAAGTTAACTAATATTGCTATTTTCTTCCCTTCTCTTTAACGCAAGTTTGTTACAAATGTTTAATAACTCATTAACAAATTTGAGATGGAAGCATGTTTAATTAAACGTGTTTTGATCAAAAAAATATATACTATTGTTCTTAATTTTATGAATTAGTTCCTTATTTCTCTTATTTATTCACGGAGACATTCAGAATTTAAACTTAATGAGTTCAATATTTGTAACTTTTTGCATTGAATTCATATACTGTTAAAATTATGAATTCAAATATAATATCTATTGACATTTTAATAGATATCTACATAGATATATATAGTATGTCGAATATATATTCTAGATTTAGGTAAACCTATAACCAAACGATTACATCGGCCTCTACTCTTATTTACACGTAAATAATACAAGAATTTTCATAACGAGTAGGTTCGGGTGAACACCATTGCCCCACTTAGATCCGCCCTGCTTGGCTAGAGTGACTTTTAACTTTAGAAATGGACTTTCTATAGAAACTTGTTGGATTGTACAGTAAAGGGCGTCGTGGATCTCACTTCTTCTTGTAGTGCTCCTTTGTTTGTAGTTTGTCTAAAGGGCAACTTTGTAATTAATTTCATGATCATGATTTCTTAGTTGTCAAAATCTTGTCTTTTTTAATAATTAAGTTGTTGAAAATTCTGAAGAAAACTACGCAATAATTGCGTGCAAGTATAGATATGACTTTCCACACATTTATGATGGAAACTTACCTAAATCTCATTAGTTTAGGAGCTAATATACACTCTAATTTTCAATATTACGTATTTTATCAAATTTTGGTGCGTTCAAATACATTTATATACGTCCATATACGTGTGTCTCGGGATACATGCGGACAAAATTAGGTGTAATTTGTTCTAGGTACATTGTATCTCCTATGTACCGGATACATGCGAATCACACCAGATACATATAAATACATATATCTAGTGTGTATTAGTGTGATTCGCATGTATCTGAGATACATAATGAATCTCGCTCGCCTCCTTCCCATCTCGCTCACCTCTCTCCCTATTTTAATGTATCTGGTAGCAAAAATATATGTATCTAAGTGTATCTTCTTCAATATATGATAGGAAACTCTTAACTAGTGGTAAGATACGTAATATTTTGAAAATATAGATAATAATAGTATATATAATAGTGAAGTAAATCTAATCATATAGTTTTTCCTTTATGATGGAGTTGATCAATCTTTTTTGAAAAAGAAATATATTTAACAAAATTTAATATCCGTGAACTCCCAACCTTCAATTAAGTATTAACCATAAATGAGAAGTCTAAATTAAATAAAGATCACACGACACTACCCCAAATATCCCTTTTATTTCCTCATCAACATGTACTTTTTAACATATTTTTTCATACTGTGTTTAGAGTGAACCTACTTACTTTTGGGAGAAATCCTAGACACCTTAGACACCGAATCCTCGATAGGACTCTTATTTGATAGGTATTAGGGGATTTGAGGTTGAATCGAGATTAACCGAGTATGCTGAGTGTGTTCCTCGATATTCTAACTTATCTAGATCTATATTTTATGTATTCTTGCTTCTCCTAGTGGCCGTGCATTTATTACATCGATTCACCTCATCTATAGTACATGAAGTACTTCAATTTATGAGATGTGTAAAATTTCATCTCAAAAAATTTAAAGCTTCTATTTTTGAATTCATAATCAAATTATAAAAATTTAAATTTTGAAATTCACATGAATTGAGACAAAGAAAATACTAAGCAACACACTAACAATGCTGGCTCAACAGTGTATGAAAAAAGGCATGTGTCTTAGACTTCCAAATTTGAGGGGCCTCATATTTTAATAATAATAGGTTATAGATTAATTTTTATATTTCATTAAAAATAATATAGATTGATTATATTATTAATTGAAAAAAAATATTTAAAAAATTCAATTATAAAAAAGTTATTAACAATTTTTAAAATTTAAGACCTCTATTTAATTTTGACTTTACGCCACTAATATACTTGAACCGCTCTACAAAGTAAATATTTGTATATATGGTCAATCCATGATGTTTAATTCAACAGTCATATTTGCTCCATTACCACTTGGCCCTAGCCCGCAACTGCCGCTTTAAATGTTTTAGAAAAACTGTTGACTCAAAATTAACCATATATCAGCCCCGCACAACAAGTTTAGTGTAGGTAGGAGTCATGATTTTCATTAAAGCGACTTAAAATATGAAGTAGTAAACACACAACAAAGTCAAAGTGGATTCAATATCTACTATATATATGTAAAAAATAATTCTAATTATTTATAAACAGTATAATTTTCAATCAAAGGAGGTTTGAATGAACACCTAGACCCTTACTAGTAGGGACACAACCTCTCATAAGCTTAAACTCGCACCATCCCGCACCCATCCTTCACCTTTAATTTCCCATTTCTAGTGCAGCATTGCTGATGATATTGGTAAGATAAGTAGTTTTGTAATAATAGCTAGGTGGTGGATGACGGAAGATGTTTAGTGATACACACTAATAGAGGTTGGTGGTAGTTGAACAAGTAAATTGAGATCCTAAATATGATTCAGATTTGAAAAAAATAATTAAACGGACTTTAATATATGTGTTGGTTATTAAAATTGGAAAGTATTCTGCAAGCCTTCCAAGATATATAGAAAGTTGAGCGCCGCTATATCAAAAGTGATTTGGTTAAATAATACTAGGATTACTAGTACACAGCCTTCGTTCAAAAAGGTCTTGCAAGTTGCAACCTCCAACTTGCAATGTTGAACAAAAAAAATATATATATAAAAAACCTTATCCTATACATCTATAATCTATAAGATTCCTATAAACTGTGAAACAAATCAACATGGGTGTGATCTGATGGGTCATGAATAAAGCCCTACTCGTTTTAAAGTAATGTGTATAATTCCAACTACTCTGTTGCATTTTTATAACAATTGATTGATGCTAGCAAAAAATTTAGAAGGGATAAGACACAAGACCCTCAATTAAGATAAAAGTGTTAGTTATACATTTAAATTATGTGAAGATCGTATTATTCTTTTAGACTTATTTTTTCTGTATTATTTATGCCTTAAAACTATGTGAAAGTTGAAATACCAACTTCATAATCCATAGATATCAAAACGATTGATGCATCTTCATATATACAAAAATACTGCAAAGTGCAATAACGTCATCTTAATAGACACAACAAATCAAACATAAAAATCAATATGACAATTAAATTGAGGGGGTAATATGAGTTTGCATAGTTAGGAGCATAATACCCCCGTTGCATAAAATTTAAATATGTAACTAACAATTTCTTTATATACCTTATCCCATTTTAAAACATTCAAAAGGTGCATCACCAATGCCTATATAATTCCATAACCACTAGCTAGCTCAGCCCAATACCCATGTCCTCAACAAACTAAAAACCTCTTCTTTTTATATCCAAAGCTACCTCTCACACAATTGGAACAACAAAAATGAGTGGAGGCTGCAGCATTAGCAAACCAATCTCCACTTTCTTCATTTTCATTATCCTATTTGTTTCTATTCAAGCAGCTCGTCTCCCATTCGCCTGTAACCCAAAAGACAGAGCAACTAAAAATTTCCCCTTTTGTCAAATCAATTTGCCGATTGGCGAGAGAGTAAGAGATCTCATTGGGCGATTGACATTGCAAGAGAAAGTGAAATTGTTGGGGAACAATGCCGCAGCTGTGCCGAGGTTGGGTATTAAAGGGTACGAGTGGTGGTCGGAGGCGCTTCATGGAGTGTCAAATGTTGGACCAGGGACTAAATTTGGGGGTGAATTTCCAGGAGCTACCAGTTTTCCGCAAGTTATAACGACTGCTGCTTCTTTCAATGCTTCATTGTGGGAAGAAATTGGACGGGTAAGAACGACCAGTTTATGGTGCTCTGTTTTAAGTTCGTTGCACTTACTACATTGTGGAAAAGACTTGCCCAATCTAATCACCTATACTAATTCCATAATTTCTTAGCAAATGTTTGGTTATACATTGTTTAATTTCTAAGAATAAGTTGTTTGTTTACCAATATATTCTGTATAAGGGTAAAAGATATGAAAATTGGTGTAGTATAAAAAGGTTTGAGGAGATATTTTTATCATGCGATAAGCTATACCAGGATCACTATTTCACCTAGAAGCAGAAATAATTTATCTCATTATTAATTATTAATCTTGGAATAAATTATATTAAACTTTGTAACCAAACAAGGGGTTAAGGGATACTAAAAATTATCTCCCTATATCCATCCTATACCAAATGTGTCATAAGAGTAACTTTTGACTAATTTAGCCCAATAAGTTTAAATAATTTATCTCATTATTAATTATTAATCTTGGAATAAATTATATTAAACTTTGTAACCAAACAAGGGGTTAAGAGATACTAAAAATTATCTCCCTATATCCATCCTATACCAAATGTGTCATAAGAGTAACTTTTGACTAATTTAGCCCAATAAGTTTAGTAACCAACCTACATGCACAGATTAAACAAGGTGTAAAAATGATGTACAACTAATTAATATCCAGCTAAGCATACTTTTGTAAAGTTAAGGATAATGTTTTTGTTACTTTCTCTATGGTGCTTATAGCTGAGTAGGGATCTTACTATTTTTCGATTCTTGCGCCTGCATGGAATTGCTGAATATTGGCGGTGGCCGTTTTTAAAATTTCAGATTTTGATATGTTCCAAATAATTTGAAGTAAGGGACAGGTTGCTGTCTAAAATAATTACAAATTTATCACTACATTATAAAGAATTAGAGCCATTTTATTTTAGGTAAAACACTTGTTAAATTTTGTTTTTATATATATTACGTATTAAATTTAATATAAAGCTAGAAAAAATTAAAATGCATCACAAAAGAATTGACCCCTTTATCCTTTGATTAATCAAAGAGAATATAGTGGGAGTGGGATAATTGTGGAGTAATTAAGCTAAGAGAAACAATTATTAAAGGTACATTTTGGTGTAAAGTAGAGGTTTACTTTCTTGTGTGCAAGGCCAATCAAAGTTTAAGAAAGAGTTGGCAAGTGTGTTGAAGGGTCCCATTGGCCATAACTTATTGGACAGTGACTATATATAAGGGCATCAAACCAAGTTGCAATATTTCCAAACAGGCTCTCTTTTCTATATAAGGTCACATCCCTTTGTCAACTCCAAAACAATTTCTCTTCAATAATTTAGTAGGCATTTTGGCCATAGGATTTGAAATCTGTATTTATTTATGAAATTTGCATAAAATTTTAATTTCAATTTTAGTTCATGATTTTAAATTCTTCAAAAAAGTAGGGTTTTAAATGTAAAATGTGGTCCATTAATTTATAATTTGCAAAAGAAGATTCATCATTTTAAATTTTTTTAAAAAAAATTCATGCTCGATTTGAAGAGATTATATGTACCATGTAGAAGAACTATATTAAAATATAATTAGTTACTACTATTGTTGACTAGTAAATCGTAAAGTTATGTTATTTATTTAAAGATTATAACAACATATAATAGCAAATATTTGTCACTACTATAAAGGAATTATGACAACATATGCGGTTTATTAATGTGACGCATAAGGATATATCTATACTTTATTTATGAACTGTGATTTTACTCTTTTGATAAGATTGTATAAAAATTAGAGAAGTTTTGATAGTTTTCACAAATTGTGAAATTTTCATATTTATATATAAAAAATGAGATAACTTAAGAAACTATTGGAACAAAATTTCAAACTTTCAATCAACCTGATTTCAAATCATAATTTAAAACGATTTCCAAATGGGCCCTTAGGTTCATTCTTTCAAACTTCAATTTAAACAAATACGTTTGGAAAGTATTGTAAGTTAAATAATAAATTTGTCTTTTTGTTTATTATGGATTTATGAAATTGATAATGTGTGAGATGGTGGAATTGCAGGTGGTATCAGATGAAGCAAGAGCAATGTACAATGGAGAAATGGGAGGTCTGACATATTGGAGCCCAAACGTGAACATTTTGAGAGACCCAAGGTGGGGAAGAGGACAGGAAACTCCCGGTGAAGATCCGGTAGTAGCCGCTGTATACGCCGAGCGTTACGTCAGAGGTTTACAGGGAAATGAAGAAGGTGACCGGCTGAAAGTGGCAGCATGTTGCAAGCACTATACGGCCTATGATCTCGATAACTGGGGTGGCGTTGACAGATTCCACTTTAACGCTAAGGTAAGCTTAATATTACTTTATGACCAGTCAGGCATATGTACCAGTAATAATTATTCAGGCATATATGTACACAGGTTAGCAAGCAAGATATTGAAGATACATTTGATGTACCATTTAGAAGTTGTGTTAAAGAAGGTAAAGTTGCTAGTATTATGTGTTCATACAATCAAGTCAATGGCATACCAACTTGTGCTGATCCTCAACTTCTCCGTAAAACTATACGCGGCGATTGGGGTCTCAACGGCTACATTGTCTCCGATTGTGACTCCGTCGGAGTTTTCTATGATAGCCAACATTACACATCAACACCTGAGAGAGCTGCAGCTGCTGCTATTAAAGCGGGCCTGGATTTGGATTGTGGGCCTTTTTTGGCCCAACATACTGAGAATGCAGTGCATATTGGTATTCTTAAAGAGACTCTTATTGATACCAACTTAGCTAATACTGTTGCTGTTCAAATGAGGCTTGGGATGTTTGATGGAGAACCATCAGCCCAACAATATGGACATCTTGGCCCAAGAGATGTTTGTAGCCCGGCCCATCAAGAACTCGCCGTTGAAGCTGCTAGACAGGGAATTGTTCTTTTAAAGAATCATCGGCGCACTCTTCCTCTTTCTCCTCGACGCCATCGTAATGTTGCTGTTATTGGACCGAATTCCGATGTTACCGTCACAATGATCGGAAACTACGCAGGTGAAATATAATTATTCTTTCATTACAAACAGTTAAAATCAGTGACAGAGTCAGAATTTTTTTCACTAAGAACACATGAAGAAGTCGAAGTTCAACATCTACTATATATACATAAAAAAAAAAAGCTACTTGGCTCCGCCCCTTGGTTAAGGTCACAATTTGCTTATCTTTATGTGAAAAAGAGGACTAATTGGGTTTTTTTTTTAAATATAGGTGTTGCATGTGGATACACAAGCCCATTACAAGGAATATCAAAGTATGCAAAGACCACTCATCAAAAAGGTTGTGGGGACGTGGCATGTACAGACGATAAATTATTTGCTGGAGCTGTAAATGCTGCACGCCAAGCAGACGCAACAGTGGTAGTAATGGGCCTAGACCAGTCCATTGAGGCTGAATTCAGAGACCGGACTGGGCTGCTTTTGCCTGGGTTCCAACAAAAACTTATCTCCGAGGTATCAAAAGCCTCCAAAGGTCCTGTAGTATTGGTCCTTATGTCCGGAGGCCCAGTTGATGTTACATTCGCCAATAACGATCCTCGAATTGGCGGTATAGTGTGGGGTGGCTATCCTGGACAAGCTGGTGGTGCTGCCATTGCTGATGTCCTTTTTGGAGCCCATAATCCAGGTACACTCACTAAACATTTACACAAAATTGGGCTTCTACTTATTTTGGGCCTTTCTCTAATGACGCTTTTTTGATGCCACATTACTTGGTTATATGAATCATTTATATTTATTTCGCTCTATCTAGGTATCCAAGTCAAATAGCATAGTGAATAGAGCGAAATAAATACAAATGATTCATATAAGGATCAACCTATCACAACTATATACTAATTGGATACGTTTATTTTCAGGTGGGAAGCTACCAATGACATGGTATCCACAGGAATACCTAAACAATTTACCAATGACAAGAATGGACATGCGATCAAATTTAGCCAAAGGATACCCTGGTAGAACATACCGTTTCTACAAAGGTCCATTAGTATACCCATTCGGACACGGACTAAGCTACACAAAATTCATCACCACAATTTTCGAAGCCCCAAAAACACTAACCATTCCAATACACGGAGGCCATACTTCCAACATCACAACCAAATCAATCCGAGTAACACACGCAAAATGCAGCAAGCTATCAATTGAGATTCATATCGACGTGAATAATGTAGGACCAAAGGATGGCTCACACACATTGCTCGTATTTTCAAAACCACCCGTTGATGTTTGGGTGCCACATAAACAATTGGTCGCTTTTCAAAAAGTATACGTCCCAGCAAGATCGAAGCAACGTGTGGCGATAAATATTCATGTGTGCAAGTATTTAAGTGTGGTAGATCGAGCTGGTGTTCGAAGAATTCCTATAGGTGAACATAGTATTCACATTGGTGATGCTAAGCATTTGTTATCACTTCAAGCATCAGTTCTTGGAGTTATTAAATCTTGATGATTTATTTTCTTTTTTTGGGTAAAATCTCTAAGCAAAGATGTCTTTGCGTTTAATGGAGATTCCTATTTCCCACAATTATTCAACAAGGGGATAAGCAAAAATTAGATTTTATTAGATAAGAATAAAGAAGATTGGGAAATTAATTGTAACTTTCAATTGAAAGAAATGGGTATCCATGCATTTCTATATTTTCCATATTTTACTAAGCTCTGCTTCTGTATCATAAAATTCAAGAGCAACAATATTACCAAAATTATTATTATTAAAAGAAGCGCGATAAACAATTATAATTAGTGGCAATGTAGATTATAATTAATGTGTTTGGTATAAAAGAAAATATTTTCCACGAAAAATGTTTTTGTTGGGAAATAAGTTGATTTTTAACTTATTTTTACTCGGTAATAGTTGAATGTGTGATGGTCATACTAATTTGTGAAATGCACCGAGGCCTACAAAACCAATTCTCCCTGAACCAGATTGTCAGACTGCTAAAAAATATATTTTGTTCATAATTTGTCACAAAAATTAGCAACAGAAATAGTAGTAACATTTCAATAACTTCACCCCAGACGGCCTTTTACGAACACTAGTAAATGTGTTATCGAATTTGAGCTTTGGAATTAAAGAAATGTAGATATTGCTTTTCCATTAAATAGGTTTTATGCGACACAAAATTTAAATTAATTAAGAGTTAGTAAATTTGAAATATAAGATGGTTATACAACAAAAGAGAGAAATTTTTGGAGAAAAGACCTCAAAGCTCACTAAAGATCAACACTCAAATAGCAAGTGAAAGAAGGAAATAGAAGGAATTGTTGAGAATATAATTAAATTATATAACTGCGCTATTTTTAGATAAGATGGTCACAGTATCACATATTTTAACATGGTATCATAGTAGAGCAGACAGAGGTCCTGAGATCGTAGCTCAAAAGGTCATTCAACTTTGAAAATATATGTAACAAAGTCATTAAACTTTATTTTATATCAATAAAATCACTCAACTTAAGTATTTGTATCAATAAAATCACTCATCAAAATTTACCTTTAAAAAAGAGTTGTCATGACTCATGACAAAATAAATCATCTTTTTATGTCATATAAACATGAACCCTGTAAATAAATAAAATTAAAGAAAACTCATTAAGAAATTTTTACGAACAAACTTAATTACTAAAATAAATATTATGATAGTACTATATATCTAGAACTTACGATATATTATGATCCTGTGTGTTGATCAATTTGATTATTCGGTATTCGATCAATTTGAATGATTTTTTTAATATTATATTATGATTAAAAAGAAGAGGAGGAGATTTTGAATGTCCAGTATATCGATCGATTGGAATGATGTGATGATTAAAAAAAGAGATTTTTTTAATGATATAATGTCCTGTATGTCGATCAATTTGAATGTGCTAAGCCAGTAAACTAACACTAATTAATTGTTTATCTATTTTACAATATAAATAATAGGGAAAATGCACAAGTACCCCCCTAGACTATGACCGAAATTTCAGAGACAAACCTAAATTTAACGATGATCCTATTACCCTCTCAAACTCATTTTTTTCGTATTTTTGTGTACATTTTGTGCTGACATGGCACCTTCAACTATACAAGTTGGTTGTGTTTGTACACACGCATCTGCCACGTGTGTGAATATTTTTATTTTTATTTTATTGTTTTTTTTGTTTTTCCTTTAAAAAATTTTTAGAAAAAAATATTCTTATTTTGTTTATCGTGTATTTAAGTTAAGTTAATACACATTTTTTTTGTCTTGTATCTAAACTTTTTTTTTACCTTCATTCATTGTTTTTTCTCTTTTATTATTCTATTGATTTTATAATTTACTTCTTTTATTTTCTTTCCTTTTGATTTGATTTCAAATTTAATTTCAAATGTCTTGTATTTAAAATAAATTAATTTTGAATAGATATCAAAATAAGTGAAGAAAATCAAATAAAACATTAAAAAATCAAAACATTAATTATTTTTTAACGTTTAAAAAGATAAGAAAAACGTTAAAACTTTTTAATTATTTTTAAAACAAATACACATAATTTTTTAAAAATAATTAAAAGTGAAAAGATAAGAAATTAATGAAAGAAAAAAAAGAAGTTTAAAGTGAGATAGAAAAATAAATATTTTACAAAGAAAGAAATGCAAATAATTAAATATATATAAGTTTAAATATCAATAATTATGTGTACTAACTAATTATAAACAGTACTAAAAAAAACTGGATTTAGCGAAGGACAAATTTTGTAGCTAAACATCAAAATCCGTTGCTAATCCTACTTTGCGACGAATTAGCGACTGATTTTCATTAGCTAGGAGCAAAATGCAGTTTTTTTTAGTAGTGAAAGCTACTAATTAAAAAAGAACATGTGTCCAATTTGTTCACCCATCACATGCTTTCAAGAGAGTGTGCACACTCTCTGTGCCACGTCAGCGTTTATGGTGTATTTATTCCATTTTAAATTAGTTTAGGGGGTAATAGGACTCTAGTTAAGTTTAGGTGTGTCTCTGGGATTTCGGTCATAGTCTAAGGGGTACTTGTGCATTTTCCCTAAATAATATCATAAATTATTTGGCTGGAAAAAATTCATTATGAGGCCTGGTAAGTCTTAAATATGCAGTAATGTCATATTATTTGTTTCGGTGTTTTGAAAAACTCTGTTGGGACTCGCCTCGGGGCTCTAGCAAAACGCCCCGAGACTCAAGTGTGGGGCTTAGTTATGTAAGACTTATGCTTTAAGCGCCCGACTGTAAGCCCTAAGCACGCCCAACGCTCGGGGCTCGCCTAACAGATCTTACACAAATTATGTGTTGAAATCTTTAGTTAACATACCCTCATAATTCTTGAATAAATGAATGATACTTAATTTAATCTATAGAGATCAGATGATTGAGATTAACTCAAATAACAAGTACAGAAGATTGAGAGTAACTCAAATAACAAGTTATAGTATTGCATCTTTACTATTTGATAACACTGTGAAGGTGATTATATATTACATAACATTTCTTTTAAAAATACGTAGCGAAATTTTACTTTTTCACTTATCATTGGTCTTCATAGTTTTGTCATATGTCTCAAAATTATCAAATTTTATTTAGCTATTTGAAAGTAATTTTATTTTATTCATGATGGAGTGATGTTTTTATTATTATACTAGTAAGTTTATTGATTAATTTCTTTTAGGCGGGTAAATTGTATAGTATGATAAAAAAAAATATTTTTAGAAATAATGACTTTTTAATTATTAGAAAGTTAAGATATTAGATTATTTATACTTGTATAATCATGTTAGAAGTTTTATTTTCTATGAGTTTCCTTGATCATGTTTGTAATTATATCAAACTATTAATGTATTTTTATAATTTTGTGTTATTATATTATTATACTATATTGTAAATTAAAAATTTAAAGATCCATAGGGCTTACGCCTCACGCCTCGAGACTTACGCCTCGCCCTATACTAAGTAAAACGCCACGCCTCACACCCCCGCCTTTTAAAACACTGATTTGTTTCACTAATTAAATTTTTCCATAAAAATAATTCCTTAATGACACTTTTAAAATTTTTATTTCTTTATGGGGTCCTTGTTTACATGAAATAAAAAATTATTTGTCATGTTAGATTTTTTTTAATAATAAATTTAGTTGAGTGATTTTATTGATATAAAGGTCTAAATGATTTTATTAATACAAAACAAAGTTTAATAACTTTATTGCATATACTTTCAAAGTTAAGTAACCTTTTGAGATATTAACTCGGAAAAACATACACAATCTGGAATATATCGGTGATGCCCTTTAACTCTCATTAATGAGGAAAACCCAAAACTTCATAGAGTCATCACGATAAATGGTATAATCCAAGGTAAGAATAGAGAGAAATGAAGGGAAGTTCCAACTTATTGGAGTTTCAGAAACAAGAAAATTAAAAAATGACCTGTCAATCATACATTACAGGCAGAAGCATTTACACACTTTATTATGTAATTTTAGCCGATCCTATATGTGTTGATAAATTCCCCAAATATGTTTTACCCGTGCACACTCGAAGGGTAATGGCAGTGGATTTTATGAGGTTCCAAAGAAAAAAATCCCAAAGCCGATAATCCATTAGAATAAATAGATTAGGGATTCGACATGTGAGGATCACCCAAGAGCATAAATTTTGAATTTCGGATTCATCTCTAATTACGCTTCTACATTTAGATATGGTTGAAAATTAGGTTTCTTCACACAAATAATTAGACAGATTTATTGTTTACTTTTTCTAGCTAGTATATATTGACTATACACATTGCACGAATTTTCATAAATACTGTAATTTGGTGCATAATTACAAAACAAAGAGATAATTTGATTTAATACAAAATATCGTTAAGTATGGTAGATGTACATGTCATGTTTCTCTGTTACGTAATATTTCCTATTATATATCCGCTAGTTATTTTTAATTTAATCAGTTTGGTGAACAATTAGTTAGGTTAATTCTTCTTTTAATTTCTAGATAACACCTTCTAAATAATGGGCTTCAAGTGGATCAAGTGTAGTTGGGCCATTTGGGCTAATTCATGTCAACACTCTCCCCAGTAAAAAACCTTCGTGATCAAGTTTAGTTGGGCCATTACCAGTATTGTATACTGACATAACTTGTGATCAGGTAGACCGAAGAATGTTGGAATTGAAAAACTTAGGGGTCGTATGGTAGAGTGCATTAGGAAAAATAATGCATGCATTAGCCTTGTGTATTATTAGTACTTTGTTTGGTACTTTTTTCTAACTTATGTATAACTAATGCTTGAATTATTTATACACTTTATTGTGTATTAAGGTGTGTATTACTAATACCATGGATTTCTAGGTATTAGCAATACAATAATTTTAATGCGTGCGTGCATTAGTATGATTAAATACTCAATTGCCCCTCAAAATCTTTTTTTTACATTTTTTCCACCATAATAGTGTAGGGTATCTTTATAAATAATTTTTTTATGCAATACATGCTATTTTTAATGCATCAAATCAAACAATGCATAAAAAATAATTTTTATATAATTAATGCAAGTATAACCAATACATGCATTGCTAATGCAAGCATTACTAATACATTCCATTTAGCACTATTCTTACACACTCTACCAAACGACCTCTTAGTAAATATAGAAAGAGACAATTTGTTTGGAAAATACAAAAAAGAAAGTAAGATACTTAACTTGAGACGAATGAAGTACCAAATTTGTGATATAAATTTATCTTGAAATTAGTTATACCTTCAACCAAACAAAAATCAATTTAATCTTAAAGTATCTTATATTATCTCATGAACCAAACGAATTCAATGGGTACAACTTAGTTAGCTATAATAAGGGTTAAACTTTTTGGTATTGGGATTGATAAAATATCTTTTTAATTATTGCCATGGCTCTATCAAATCTTTACTCTAGGAGAGATGTCACAATTAGTTTTCACTTTTAACCTTTTCATGTTAAATGATTATATATGGTCTCCCCATTCTAATAAAGACAAATGCTTTTACCTTAACCTAACTAATCATTTACTTCCTTAATCACCTGAACAAATTAGAATAGATTGGTCGTCTTAATTATGATTTTTACTACAAATTGGTTGGAAAAAAAGTTTGCTCAATTTGAGTACTTTTGGATGGGGTAGCACTCGGAATTCCACTTGATTTTTCCAAACAATATAGTACAAAAAAAAATAAAAAAAATAAAAAAATAAATAAATATATATATATATATATATTTACTCTATCATGTAAATTGATTGTATAGAGTTATTTAGTTGTAGTATTATTCTGTTACTATATGTTATTTTATTATTAATTATTATTTCTTAGACTTTTATTACGTTTTTTAAAGTCTACTTTTGTTTGAGCAGTTGGTTTATCGGAAACAGCCTTCTACCTCACCTTTGAGGTTGAAATAAAATCTATGTACACTTTACTCTCCTTAGACCTTACTCTATGAAAATATACTAAGTATCTTATTATTATTATTGTTATTGTATCAAGTAGATTGATTTACAATAATAGATAACTCTGTATATCACATCGTATATAATAACACAATAAAATAAAATAATTAATAACCAGCTATAACCAATTAAATTATAGTAATAATGTGAAAAATACTACACTCATTATGTCTAAGGTATGGAAATGTGAACATTTTTTATGGTCAAAAGTATTGAATCCACTTAGAAGCACCGTACAGCTTTATGTCTTTGACAAATGACAATGCCTCCAAATTATGAGTTTGACTTCATTCTTCTATTGTACACGTCCTTCCAAATGTACATTCTATGATTAGAGGCGGAGCGAGTATATTGATTATGGATTCAGACGAATTCAGTAATTTTGATGTAAATTCTAAAATTTTAGTAAGTAATTCAGTGGACATGCAATAATCATTAATTTAGAACCTAGTAACTTAAAAGATTTAGAATTTTTAATTTATAAATTTTAAATTCTGACTTCACCTAGATTTATAATGCACACTCATTTGTTTAGCCATGCCTAAAACAAGAAAATAATAATAAAGCAAGAAATCTTTTTTGAATCGACATTGTATATATAAAATTTGCCATGTTCCAAGTATGGCTCCACATTATCCCACACAAGAATCGAGAGGGTATAGAGTATAGACGTATAGTTGTCAAAAGTATATTCAAGATATGAATTTTACGAATTTGAAATTCAACAATAATTAATATGATTTGTTGGATTTCAATCAATTATTTATAGTTATTTAATTAAAAAAATTTACATGTCTATAAAATTAAAGTAGGAAGTTTTATTGAATTCAAATAAACTCATTAGCAGTAGTGCATTACTTTACATCCCAATTAATTGTACCATGTAGGAGAAAGCTTTATATATGTGAGCCACAAAAAAGTTGTACCCCAAATTTATTTCAATCCTAAAGTTACAAAATATATTGCATGAATTTCATAGAAATAGATATAAAGTTTGAACTAAGCTACGTTGAAAAGTAATTAGTTTTAAATATATATACAATAAAGTTAGTAGTTTATAATAAATAAAATCATATTTTTATCTACACAAAAATTAGTCAAAAGTTATAGAAAGTATACGCTGACTATACATTATGATACACATAAAAAATTGAATATAGCTTATTTATACCTTAGTTACACACTGACTATACATTATAACACACTAAAAAGTTTAATATAGATTAACTATACATGAAGTTTATACTGACTATACATAAAGTATACACTGACGACTCAATCCTGACCAACTTAAAATCTCCTCTAAACGGTCTCAAATTTTAGATATGAAATCCTCTTGATATTTCAAATCTTTTGATATATAATTCGCTCGAAATAATTAACATTTTGTTTGTGATACACACAAACTCATGCTAACAATAGCAGACGACAATAATACATGAGGAATTAATTACTATATATATTGAGTCCCTATAATTGATGACCAAATAATCAAGCAAAACGAATGATTACATTTATGATATCAGCTGATACCTCATTCTTTTTATTTTCTTTCTTTAGAATATTCTTTTTTCCTTCTACTTTAAAAAAAAAATTATAAAAACGATATGCATAATCCAAAACCAACCTGATTTAGCTGGCAAAAAGAAAAAAAAATCATTTTCTTGTGCTAATTATATTGTTTTTTTTTTGTTACTGGTAAAATATTTAAATTAAAAAGGAAAAAAGAAAAGATGATGAGCTGAAAAGCTTCAGAGTTCTGGGGTCTATCCAACTATATATCACATGCACTTTTAAAAAAAAATTTGATTAATAAATACGTGAAATTTCATCCACTCGATCGGCACGTGCTTTCTCTTACGATAATTAAATTATTTTGGGATTATGATTTTTGAATTAATTTATCTTATCTAAAATAATTTCTTAGATGAAATAATATGAGATATTTCATGATTATGTTTAGGGTTAAACGTGTTTGGTTGACGATACAAATTATTTGAGAATAAACTTATTTAGTCAATCAAACAGAACATAAATCTAATTATTAACTTAATTTGGCAATATTCAGGGTCGGTTCTACCACAAAGCCACTAAATTATTAATTTTTCTACCCGTTAATTATTTAATATGTTATTGTAAGTTTTAATTGTTACTTTATATTTCAAATAATATACTCATAAAAAATAATCTAAATTCTTACATAAAATAATTAAAATAGACTTTCTAATATATTGAAGGTTATATATATCAAGTCATAATTTAAAATATGAATTTATCAATAATTGAGAAACCTAATATTTTAAGCTCTAATTTCAAATTGGAGCACTACTTTGTAACATTAATTACTTGCATGCATTAAATCCAAGAAGAACCTTATCTCACTTACAGTAGTAATAATAATTAAAGTATATTAAACAAGTTGATAATAATTATATAATTTTACTCTCTGACCTTTATTTTGAATTGACACTTTTCTTTTAAAAAATAAGTATTAGTAATAATTTGTTTCATTAAATTATTTTTATTAATTATGTTTTGAAAAATTATGTTTGATTACTATTATTTTATATAGTTATTTAATAAAAGAAGACAATTAATCTTTCCTGATTTACTAAAATAGACAATTAAAAAATAAGGATCAATTAAAATAAAACAGATAAAATACAAGTTCATTAATACTCTAATTAATTCACATCCCACAATATATTGCCTCATTGGATTCCAACATGTACTGAAAATGGGAGCATACTCTTCCCATTAACAAACTTCAAGTATTTTAATAGGTTCATTATTCAATCAAATTGTAAGGTGCATGATGTATGATTCATTAATATTCCAATAATAATAATAATGCCTTTTTAAAAATTCTTAAGACTTCTCTTAACTTAGATTGTTATGAATATATATAAATTATAAAAATAAAAAAAGGCTTTGGTCCCCTACCCCAAATCTCCCTTTATATAAGGATCTAATCCAATAATTATATTATAATACAATAGGTTAAAATTATTAGTTGAAGTGGCTGGTAACCTCATCACATCGCATGCCTCTATTCCTCTTACAATTCTACAGTTGGACACTTGGACCACTTCTTTGATTTCGAATCATATATATTTAGGGGCGGAGTCAGGAAAGATCCAGAGGATTTAACCGAATCTTCTTTGGCGGAAAATTTAATTTCTTCATGAGTTTACTTTTTTGTATTTTGAACCCCTTAATGAAAATCATTGCTCCACATGGAGACTATTATCTGACAAATAAAAACTTACTGTTTAATTTTAATTTTTTATGTTCGTTGTGATTCTCCATAGAACAATCAAGATGTTAGTTAACAAATTAACAAATGTAAGTTGTAGATTGGTCTGAATTGTTTGGAATTAATTAAAATATGTACTATGGGGGACTTTAATTAACTGATTAATAAAAGAGTATATATTAAAATTGAAGAGAAGTTGATTCTTACAACTGTTTGGATAAGTACACACTATCTACTATCTCATAGCTTATCCTATTTAAATGTAGAGAATTATTAGACAGTGAGATTTTAAAAAATAACGACCCCCATTTGATACAACAACACAATGTAGGAAAAAAAATGCAATTGCTCAATTATGAAGCCATCAATTCAAGTTTCACAAATAAATAATGTAGTAGCTGGCAAAACGTCTCCATTTTGTTTTTCAATTTCACTATTGGTTTTTTCCACTGCAAATCAATGGAAAATTTGTATTATAAAACAAGATTTTCTCACTCATTTTCCACAGAATCAGTTTACTGGAAAAATACATGATAATAAACAGATTATCACTGAAATAGTAAAAAAAGTTCGAATTTTCTCATATGAAAACATTGTTATTTTTTTCCTCACTAATTTAATCATATATCTATAAAAATAGTCACAGAACATTTTTCACCGTGAAAATGATGATTTCAATAATGTTTACATGGATAAATACAAAATGGCTTACATGAGTAATTTGAAAGTGTCCCAAAATGTAAACAAAAATGTCTTTCTATTTTCATGCCAAATATGCCTAAAGGACACATTTTTGACTTTGAAGGACATAATACCTGCCGACTATGCCGTCGTAGGGACATATTAACCCAATCCCTTCAAAAACATACATCCCTTTTTCTCCTTTTTTTACAAATAAGAACGAATTTCAGCTAATATGGGATGGGACCGAGCATTCCCACATGCATATATAGAAAATGCAAAAGAAATAGTAAACCTCAAAATTATCAGAGGGAGAAAATACGACGGTAACGGATTCAAGATTTTTTCTCAAAAGTATAAAAATTATGTAGAGTTCGTGAGAATCAAACTTTGAATGTTGGGATGCATTTTGAATGTTCTGAATCACTGAGCTAACCTTTTCGAGCGTTGCTTCTCCTAAAGCAACACATGTAAAAAGTCATTTGTAATATATATGATATCCAGTTAAATTGACCTACAATCAACCATCAAGAAGTAATTTTTCGTAGCAATTTAAATGTAAAGTAATAATCCATTTTAACTGATGATTAAATGATTTGGCTAAAGAAAAAGGAAAGTCATGTGTAAGTATCACTAAATTTTGTTAGGTTAGTTCACATGTTTTGTTTCTAAGGCTCCTATCCCAATTATGTAATTGGATTAGTAGAACCATAGAGAGTAACGCGACAACCCACTTGGGGGATTTGTATGCAAATTGCAACCATTATTACTTCTGTGTAAATTAATTGGTGTCCATATATACCATGTTCTTGAATTGACATGATTTTGGATCATTCAAAAACACCTAGTACAAAAATGGACCCTTCTTTTAAACATAGTTAAAGAGGAATTGAACTCTCACTATTGTGAACTCTATTATATTGTAATGGGGCTTATATTTATGTACATAATGTAACATTATTGTAGCTCATAGTCAGGGGCGGAGCCAGGTAGAGCTGAAGAATTCATTCAAACCACTTTTATTGAAAAATGAGAAAAGTATTGAGAACACCTTCAGAACTTGGCGTGAATTGTTAGTTTCGTTCCCGAACTATATTGACAGCCTTAAAAACACCCATCTGCTTGACTAATTGAACTTAAATACACTCCCAATCTGCCACATGGCATAGCAAGTGGTCTCAAACTCTTGTAAGAGCATGGGACTCTTAATAAAAAGCCAAGAAAATTATTGAAAACACCCCTAAACTTGGCGAGAATTTAGGGGTGTATTTCAACCATGTGGCAAAATCAGGAGTGTATTTAAGTTCAGTTAGTCAAGTAGCTGGGTCCTTTTAAGGCTATCAATTGTTCAGGGATGAAACTAATAATTCGCGTTAAATTTAGCGGTGTTTTCAATACTTCTCTCTTGAAAAATAATACAATTTATATATAGTTAACATTATTTTATATATATATATAATAACTTTTACTTTTTAATCTCTTCGTGTGCTTATTACTTCATATTTTAAACTTTTTTAGAGAAAATAATTCTGACTCCGCCAGATATGAAAGTACTAGTGAGTAAGCGACATAAAGTGATAATTGAGCTAATCATATAAATGGTGGTAGGCCTATAAAAATTGTGCTACTTTTTGTTTTATGGTCCTAACTTCCTGGGTGAGCTGGAGGTCTAGGGTGGTCGCGTTATAAACTTTAGTGATGTGGCATACAATGTTGCCAAATGTATTCTTTTAATTTAATTTCGTGCGCTGGCAATATAGTTTTATATATATATATACACAAATAGATTAATTATTTAAAAGATAATTATAAATACTCCTCATAATATTATTGCCCTATTGGAATAAGCTATTTAGAAAATTATGTAAGCAACCTATCAACAATAGATAGAAATTATTCTAGCTGTAATATGAAATTATTTACTCTATCAGAAAATATATAAGTCAAATCCATCTAGTCCTCTATATTATGATTTGAAAAAGGTTTTGGTGGACCTGTATGTTACTATGATGGAGGAAAAAAAGACAACTTTAATTTGTTCTCATAGCAATTCAATTTATTTTCTATTGCTTTGTAAGTACGATATTAGGTTATTATTTTATAATTTCACATAAATAAAATAAGTTATAAATCAATTATATATATATATATGATAAAATAACTGGTATGAGAATTAGTAATACTTAAATTAAAATACTGAATTGATAAATTTACCCTTTGTAGAGCAAGAATGGATAATGTTGATGTTGTTTACTGCTAGACTCTTCCATCTTCTTAATGTATTTCTAACACAACGTACAAATTGAACATTCAAAGAAATAATCTCCGCATAATAATTAATCATGCATCACTTAATAGCTATTCATGTACAAATAAATTCTGCATAACTAATTTTCGTCATTACTAATATTCGTATAACTCTAATCTAACAACCAAACTAACCACCCTAAAGTATATGGAATTATGTTAATTTAGGAGAGTATATATTAACCCTATTAATTACATGAGCATAAGACCTTTTGATAGTGGGTAAGAGTATTATTTTTCTTCTATTTTTTAAAAAATTTCATTCAGTGTTTAGAGTTCGCATGATTAAATCTGAATCGCGCACTGCAGAATCTAACTGAAAGTGACGCTCCCAATAGAATTTTTTCCATACTCTGAACTTGAACCCAAAATATCTAATTAATGATAAAACAATTTCACTACTCCACCGCAGCCGGTAATAGTACTATTTTTGGTGGTCGCTCTGGCACTGAACTGACCATCTGAAAAAAGTGTTAAGAAAGTAGGTAGAAAGGGTGCAGCTTAATTAATTAATTAATGTAGTTTAATCTCTAACTGTCACACTTGTAATCTTTCGCATGTTAAATGACTTTGATTTTCCATATATACAACTAAGACAAATCAAGCCCATATTCATCTGTCGTTTTTACCTAACTGCATCTTATTTACTTCCTTTATTAATTACATTTATTCGATATATTAAAATAAAAATTTACATATTTTAAAGTTGTACCAAAAGTATTATAAAGTATACTTTTCGTCATATCAATATGATGAAAAAATATATCTTAATATGTTAGTCAAAGTTCATATTGTTTAACTCTAAAAGAAACCATGACAAGTAAAATAGAACGGGGAAAATAAATTGAAGTCAAATAAAAGAAAATGAAATGACAGTCAGAAATCAGCAAGGGTTGTGGTAGAGTGATAAGTACTTCTTCACTCTTAATTAGAGGCCTCGGGTTCGAGTCTCCCTGGTACGGAATCGTCTTTGTTAGGGAGCATTTTACCCCCAATGTAGAATTTCCCAGCTGAATGCATGGTGTGGAACTTGAACCTGCGACCTAAGCCACAAATCCTCCACCTTTTGCCACTCGAGCTAGGCCTTGGGGCATGTCTCGGATTTATATAACTCTCCTTTTTATCTCAAAAATAAATTTAAAAAATCCAAATTAATTGGACTCCGCAAAGAATACCCAACACTAGATTAAAAATAAAAATAAATAGTATATTGCATTTGTTGAGAGTTTAGGAGATGTTTTGCATTCTTGTTTTTTGAATTATATTCTTATCATTAAGTAATTATTTTTCAACTTATTATTTTCTTCATTTTAAATTAAAAGTCACTTTACTTTAAAGTTATTATCTCAAAATAATTATCACTTTAAAAATTTAAGATTAAAATCAACAATTATGGTTAACTATATATCTTTGATTACATAAGAAATTAATTTACTTTTGTTAAATATAAGTAGTTCAGTAAATTATATTTATATTTATTATTTTCTTATCTAGTGTGGTAACTGAAAAGAGACAAAACAACAATTTTTAGAGTTCATTGTCAAATTATATTTTCAACGCATAGTTAAAATGTGCAATTTAGTAAAACAAGCACTGAATAAATGTATTCATAAAAAGTCAATACTTTGACTAATAAAAAGAATTATACACTGTCAATGTCATTTAATCTTGTACAACAAGTTAGAGTATTGTTTAATTTTCTAAATTATTGATTTCAATTATGTTTTAGATGACTTTATATTATACAAAAGTAATCACACTTTTGTTTCTCATACAAAAAAAAATTAAGACGACATAGTTTTTCAAAATTAAAAAATTCAATACTCTCTTCATTTTAATTTATTTTTTTACTTATTTTTTGTAGTTTAATTTTTAAAAAATGTGTCTTTCATTTCTTAGCAACTCTTTAAATCATACTTTTTCATATTATATGTTTAAAATCACAAAATCAAATAATATTTTAATACATTTTATCTATCTTTACATTATAACCATAAAATTTAAAAACATTTTTTTACTTTCAGAAATTTCTTAATAAGTCAAAATCAAAATAAATATATTGAAACGAATGAAACATTTCTTTTACTTAGTCGTCAATGTAATCACATGCCACAGAAAAAAATTATTATAGTGTAGAAGTGATATCTATAAGTCATATTGTTGAAAAGAATGAAACATTTCTTTACTTAATCATCAACGTAATCACATGTGGTGGAGAAATTTTTTATAAAAAGTCGTATTGTTGAAAAGAATGAAACATTTCTTTTACTTAATCATCAACGTAATCACATGTGGTGGAGAAAATTTTTATAGCGAAGAAGTGATATCTATAGGTCGTACGGGAATAAGCAATGTTTCACTAAATATGGTATGTACGTTTTGAGCTTTAGTCTAAAATTTCTGAATATTTTAATCCAACCATGCGTCCCTTTAATTGGACCACGTGATCTCTTCCATTCACCACGTGCACTGTCCTTTCAGCTTTAAAAACTTTTTTTCCACCCGATGTTCGGAGTCCATATTGAAGCCCCGACTAAATACTTTGTTTTTTCCGTGAATCCACTATCAAACCAAATGTTAATATTTTAAGGTAAAAAGGTTTGATATATCACTTAATTTTGTTATTAGAGCTGATATATTCTTATTATAAAAGTGATTCACATATATCTCTATTGTTATAAAAATGGATCACATATATTTTTGCTATTATAAAAGTAACTTATATATGATTCTTACATATATGATTTTTTTTCTTGATTTCTTTGAATATCATTATTTGAGCTTCTTATTTTTTTTATCTTACTTTTTCATTTTTCAGTGTAAAAATATGAGAAACATAAAGAAGTGTGAATTGAAAAGAGAAAACAGTAAGAATTTTTTAAAAAAAATTAACTTTTTGGTTATATTGTAATTTATTTTTTGGTATCTATAAAAAATATTGGGGCATATATGATAAATTTTACAAGAAAGTTAGTGAAAAATAAATTTGACCATCAACATGATAAATTCAAATTAGTCGTTAAATCAAAGAAGCCAAAAAAATACGTGTGAGAAGGATTAAATATACCCCTATATAAAAAAAATTCAAATAAAACTTTTTCATAAATAAATTTAAAATTGATATTTTCACTTCCGTTAGAGAAAAATGGTATGTGTGAGCCATGTGTATAACAATAGGGATATATATGAGTCATTTTTATAACGAGGGTATATCAGCTCTAAAAAAAATTGAGGGTATATCAGATCATTTTTTCATATTTGAAACAAAAAAATATCATAAATAGCATTATTTGTACACATATGTATGAAAAATAGCGAGATTTTAATTGATCAATTAAGAAATGTAGTAATATTTTTCTTTCCAAACATAACAGAAAAAACTGATGTACATAATAATCGTGAAATACATTATATTCACACGAATATATAATATTTATGTAGCAAAATATGTAGTACCAACATACATTGTATCAGCAGAATCAACAAGTGTATTCATGCATATAGAGTATTTTTATCTAACTATATCCGTACCAAAAATAAATTTACTTACACATATATACTCTAAACCCCATACTATTATTGTATGTAAAAAATTTAAGCTATCGCTATTTTTGTATAAACATAGAGCCTTAATTGTTTGTATCACATATTTTTTCTTTTTAAAGGTATCGCTTGGCTGTTGGTTAGAGTTATTGTGTCAATAATGCAAGAACTAGTAATGTAGAGATTAATTAAGCATAATTTAACTATTCGTATATGATTAGTTTTATTTTTTGCTTTACATAAAATAATATATATGAATTAATTCATAATTTATAAGATATGTTTTAGTTATGCAAAATTATAAAGAGATGATCAAAACGTATGTATGTTACGATGAAATTCATAGTGTTACCATGTTTGTTATAAACTACCCGTAATAACAAACATAGTAACACGATGTTCAATTTTAAGCTATAATTATGTTGTCTAGACAAGCTGATCCCCTTTATCTGTTACTCTCTCTATCCAACAATACTTGTCAATTATTTACTTTGTACACTCTTTAAGAAATTATAAAATAGAAGGGTAATTTTACTATATCACCTTTTGAATATAATAAATACAATGTCTTGAAAAATGTAACAGGGAAATGACTGTAACTAATGATAAGGGTAAATTAGGAACTAAGTGTAAAATTATCCATTGATTTCATAAGTGTACAAGTATTGTTGGACATCCAAAAATAATATAGTGGACAACTATTGTTAGACGGAGGGGGTATATTATCAATATTTAACATATATTAAATTCAATTCATGTTAGCAGCAGTAATTATTATACTAATAATGTACTTAATCCATTTGATAAGAGAATCTTTTAGATATTTAATGCCTAGCTCCTAGGATTCCAACATGTCCAGAAATGAAAGCGTATTATATCAATTTGATTAATTACTAATCAATGTATTGATTAAGTAGTTAATATGGTCCATAAAGTAGGATGCATCTCTATCTACTAGAGTATATTCCATTTATAATATAGTTTCTTTTATAGTTTTAATCATACGAAAACTCTTATATTTAACTTATGACTTATGATGATTGTCATTTTTATTATTTTTTGAAAAAGGCAGAATTATATCACACCCTCACCCAATCCCTTTAAATAATGAACTACCTATAATTAAAGCACCTAATCAGTTGAAACTGTGTAAGCTCATCACATCACATTACCCTTGCTCCTAATAAATCACTTGGACTTCTTTCACATATTCTCTATATATATAAGGGTTATAATATTGAGAGTGACGAAATTAAAAATTTTTAAAAATGTAAATCTATCAGTCTGTGGGTAAATTTTGGGTTTGACAAGTGGTCAAAAGAGATGACAACATGTGGTGTTCGAAATAGGTCAGGTAGGAGCCAGAGGCCGTATTGGAAAGACAACTCAATATAAGACACCATACAAATGGAATGAAGCAAAGAACTCGATCGTTGTTAAATATCCCGAAATCTTCATCTGTTAGTCAGCTACAATAATGTGACTTTGGTACGTCTTTAATGGAATTTAAAAGGGCATATTTTGTGGATCATGTCTCTACGTAAATAGTTTAAAATAAGGCTTTATTTGCTTATAGAGTGACATCTAAATACATAGCTACACATTTTTTGGTGTTGTTGCAAAGTCAACTTGCACGGAGCTCAGGCTAATTCCATTTTATACTTTAATTTATATATATAATATTGCTAAATTAATTATTTTATCGTGAATTTCTAGCAAATTATTTCTTTACAATACAATAATCTGGTTAATTCAATTCATGTGTCCTTTAACCACGTCTTGAAGTCTATATATACCATTTTACGAGTAAACAACGAACTAAGAGATATAAAAAAAAATTCCAACTAAGGGGATTCATTTGATGGAAGTATGTGAGGTTTGTTGAAATTTAGAAATTTATTTAATGTTCTTTATTTGATTCTTAATAGCACAATCCGTTAGTTAAAACAATTGTGTGTTTTGGATTGGTGAGATTTGTCAACGGGAGGAAGTCAAACCTTATGGATGCAAGATTAATAATACTAGCTAGCTATAATATAAAAATTGAAAAAAGTTTAGTTGTTACAACTTGTTGGATTGTTACACATTATCTACTATTCATAAATTATGTATATCTCATTTTATGGTTCATTTGGTATCCATTGGACTTTGAATAATTTGAATTCAGATTGAGTGAGGCTCATTTGTGAGTAATGCTCCTTATAAAAGAAAAATGCATATCAAAATTCGAAATCAACACATCTCATTAAAGAAAAAGTGACTTTATCAGTTGTACCATATTCATGTAGTTATGAGTGAATAGAAAGAAAAGAAATAGCGTTGCACAATTATGAACCAATCAAATAAACTAGGTAGGATCATCCTTTGGGCTATTGATGTAAAATAAGTCAGCATCATGAACATTATTTTTCATGTTGGTAAAAAAGTTATATCTACTATTTCTATTTTTTTTTATGATAACGTGATATTTAAAATTTACTAATTCGATCGATTTACTTTTATTTTGCTTATAAAATAGAAAAAAAAAATTCATAAAAATATGACTTGTTCAAACCGTGCAATTCAACTTATCTAAAAGTTGAATTGATTGGAGCTAAATAAGTCGCTTAAATTAACCCATAAAAAAACTTGTCAATGTTTTTTGTTTTGTTTTATATGTTAGATACACTCATAATAAAAGAAAAAATAGCTTATTTCATAATTAAGCAAATTATTAGAAAAAAATAATGAAATTTAAAATAAATTGGTAAAAGTTAGGTTACGACCCATTTTAGCCCTGCCTCTCGGAACAAATAAAATTGGGTAGCGAGTTAGAGCCTGTTTGGATTGATTTATTTTAGATGTTTTTAATTATAAATAGCTTTTAAGCACTTTTGTAATTTTGAATAACAAAATAAAAGGCAAACACTTGTTTTAGGCCAAAATAACAAAAATAAGTCAAATGTCAATAACTTATGACTAAGAATTTGTTTGGATTGACTTGTTTTAGGTGTTTTAAAGCTAACATAGTTTTTAAGCAGTTTTGTAGTGTTTGGATAAAATAAAAAGTGTTTTTAAGCACTTGTTTTCTAAGAAAACTTAACAAAAATAAATCAAAAGCATAAGTTAGAAATTCTAACTTATGACTTTTAACTTATAAGTCATAAGTTATAAGCTTATCCAAACAGGCTACCTAAAAAGTACATCCAAACAAACTTTTATTAACTTAGCTTATATAAATCCGTTCAAATTCAACTCAACTACCTTATTCTCATGACCTCTACTTAGAACCCAAAAAAAATGAAGCTAATTATATCAAAAATTCAAATTAAGTAAAATCTAAAGTGAATAATAGCGACCTTCACTAAGAACTAGTCATCAGCATTATCAACTTCATTTCAAAAACATTGCACAAAACACAACATGTGCTTTTCTAAAAAAATTATTATTGGGGTCATTTTATAGTTTCGTATTATAGATCGAGGGCGTGCTAGAAATGTCTTTCTATTTTCATGTATAGACATAATTTGACTTTGGAGGTCACCTATATACTAGTAATAGGAACATACTTGCCCCATCCCATTTTATTACTAGTTATTCGATACAGAGATAAGATAAACAAAGTTATTTCACGAGATTAGTTATTTCATTATATATAGGAGATAATTTCTCTCATTATTGTAATACAAATGATGAAACTTATCCCACGTATCAAACGATCTGTTACATTTGAACCAACCAATTTTCTTGTATGTTTGGATTGGCTGGCAAAAATGTAGATAAAGACCTATGAGTGTGGAAATATATGGATGAAATTCGGGGCAAAATTACTTTCAAGAAAATAATAACGGGTGGACCCGGGAACCCATCATACAACAGCTACCTCTATTCATGAATACCCAACTGTCAAATGGGCCCACTCTTCAATCCTGGACATGGGCCCTACTTTTTAAAAAAAAAATTAAAACGAGGGAGAATTTTCAGAAATAACGAGTTTGAGTCTTAATTATCAAACATAACAATAGTTGGAATATAGTAACCGTTTTTGAAATTAGTTTCTTATCAGTGATGTAACAATTTTTGAAATTTGCTCTTGTTGTATCATTGATGCGGTACAAATTGTTGATGTAGAGCAAATATTAAAAACTCTCACCATATTTGATAAAAGAATTTCAAAATTCTCACTATATTGTATAAGTTTGTCTCATTAACTAATTATCCTAATAAAAAAGAATAGGCTAAACCTATAACAAGAATTTATTTTGTATTTACATTGGCTGGAATGAAAACTACATCTGTAGACCTTAATATGAGATTGACATCCTACAAGCCAGCAACTGTTGGACGACGTATCATTGGTGCCAAATATGATTGATAAAGTATATTAAATTTGTGTGGTACTGTATTTTATATCGAATAAATTTAATTAGTTGAATAGTCTTTTTTGAAAGGAGGATTAATATGTGGTCAAGAAATTACATGACAACATTAGATGGGAAAGGAAAAGCAAAGAAAATGGATTGGTACTAAATTTTATTTTATTTTTGGTTTTTTATATTGGAATCTGACTAAATTTGGATTCGCGTTGGGAAGTCTCACACTGTGAGATAAATTGTTTCCTAACAAAAGCGACTTCGGACTCGAGAGGATTCAAACTCGAGATCTCTGATTAAGAATGAATGAGTACTTACCACTGCACCACGACCCCTATGATGCATGGAATGGGTACTAAATATTGTTAGATGAATCCACATGTTTTGTTGGAGGATTCCCCATCCCAATTATGAATAAAGATAAGCAAAGGCTTTAGGAGAGGCAGCAGCCACCAGGGGTTGTTTCTTATCTAAGCACCATGTACTTCAAACACCTCTTTTGTAATTTGTGTCTTCAATTATTGGCTTATTCCCAACTTCCTATGTCTTCATGAATTGACATCATTTTGGATGATCCAAACACTAGCTCCAAAATTAAACCTATTCCTCTTCAAACAATGACTTCAAAATTGAAACAGTTATTTTGGACTGATAAATACTTTTTCATTTTAAACTAGAGGTCTCAGATTCCAAAAAACGCTTTATCTCTCCAAAAATAGAACTTTTTAGTGCAAATACAGATTTGTCGAATCCCTAAAACATTTTTCCACAAAATCAAAACTAAGCATAAGTAATTAATTTCGAATCCTTAAAAATGGGATGCAATTTGTGATCCTTAAATCCTTAGATTGTCATGCCAAGACAAACAATGTACATACATATCTAAGATTTATTATCAGTGAGTTTAGAATAAACCTAATGTTATTCGTGTGTGAATACATTTTCTTTTTTTGTATATAGTTTAAGAATCAAATTGAAGGAAATAGTTCCATAGAACTCGTTCTAGACTCGCCTCTGATTAAGTTAATAGTGTTACATTATTGTATTTTTTGAATATTGAGGTACATTTAAATGTTGGTGGTCCTAACTTAGGGGGGTGAGCTGGAGGTCCAGGGTGGGTTCACTTATTAAGATATGACACGTTTGAGTAGCAAAATTTAGAAGTATTATGGTGACGTGGCAATACACATGGTCGAAAGTCAAATTACTAAAATATCCCTCCATTAAAGAGAAAGGTTTTGGGATGGGCCTTTTGTGCCTTTAAGACAAAACCAACTAGCTATCCGTATTTCATGTGCATTCATTAAATATAAAATGTGGATTAAATGGAAAAAGCAAAAGGGAGAAAAAGCATAGTATATATGATTCTTGTGCCTTAAATCAATTTGAGTCGTAATGGAGTGATGGATACTTTTTCATTCTTAGTTAAATGTTACAGGTTTGAGTTTTCTAAAATACGAAGTCGTCTTTGTTAAAAATCACTTTATTTTTAATGTGAGATTTTTCGATGTTAATTTAAATTTAATCGAGCTATATATAGGTATTGACCATCTAGTGTGAAACTAAAGATAAATAAATATTGTGCCTTAAGAGAGCACTCATTTTGCTTCTACTTTTACCGGCTTATCCTCTTCCTTGCTCTTTATTCTTCATTCCCTCCTTTAACAAATTTAATAGGAGTATTAATTAAAAAAAAGCTTTTTTTTATAATATATGATATATTCTTGTGCTTTATCCATGAAAAAAGAAGATCTTACATGTGAAAGGACATGTCACACAGCTTGCTAAAAATAAATTAATAAAAATACTTTTATCTCTAACAAATTAAAATTATTTAGATGAAATGATTCATGTAATTCAAGATTATATTAAGAGATTAAATTTATATTCCACAATTATCATGAAACAAATTAGATATCTTTGTACGTTTAAGCTTGCCAATTCAAGATAGAAATAGCGTTTACTTTTAATCATGAAATTTAAATTTATATAACAATAAATATATTTTAGTTATTGGAATGAAAAGCGGTTATTTGTCATTTTTACACCAATTAATGCATGGATAAAATAATATAAAAGCTAATATTGGTTAAACTAAAAATTAAATTGAATCTATTTTTTGACCGCATGATATATTTTTTCAACCTTTATGTATTTTGATGTGTTGCATTAAAAACAAACAAATGAAAATGTGATCTTCGATCTAGGAAACAACAATCCCAATTTCCATTGCATGAACAAAACAATCTCTATGAAGAAATTTGATTTTGAGTTTTGAAATTTTGTGGAAATTCCAAAAACTAGTCTGATATAATTTTTCGAAATTTGAAAATATTTAAAGATTAGTTTTTTAAAATCTGATCAAATTTCATGGTCAAAACAGATATTTGGTGATAAATTTTAAAATCTAATCCCATCCTTTATGACCAAAGTTGGTAACTTGAATGCTGTTTATAGTTTGAATTTTTTAAGCTAATATGTGAATCAACGTTTATCGAGACTAAACTAGGCCAATTACGAATAGATTAGGAAATTTATGAGAAAAATACTAACTACCAAAATTTAATTTTTATTTTTTTATTTTAGAGATAAATACTTTATTATATAAGCTTTTGATAAAATAATCAATGAAGCATCATTAAATCATATGATTAATCGGTTCGTCAACCCCATGAAAGATAATTCTCACGTTTTTTTTTTGTTTTTAAAAAGGGACATCATTAATATTTGGAGAATGAAAAGTTCTTTTAAATTTCTAAAAAAAATCAAATAATAGGTAGTACATAAATTAGCAACAGAAAAATGAAATTTATAGTTGTACATTTATAACATGATTTATTACTAGGTATACTTTAGTCAGAAAACATTAATGTTTTATTCACATCGAAAAATTAAATAGTGTTGAGCATTATATTTAAAATTCTGCTTTTATACTTTGTACATTGATTTGACTTATCCATGGAGAAAAGATATATCCTTATGGAGTACAAAAGCAAAAAAACTCTGAAACTACGTTTTCCCTTTTTTTTTCTTTTCCGTATCCGATATTCACATTGAAGTCCGACTAAATTTGAATTCTCATCTAAAATTCCCACTCCGTAGGGTAAAACGCTCCTTAACAAAGGCGATTTCATACCCAAAAAAACTCAAACTCAAAATCTCTTATTAATGATGAAGACAATGCAAGTATAAGGGCACACAAGATTGAGAAAATTAGTTCTTTCGTATTCCTTTACTTGTCTTTTATATTAAAAATATATTTTAATTTTAATTATTACTTTTGACATATTAATAACTAATTATTTTTGAAACATTAATTTTTATTCATTAAATTATTTTTTTAAAACTTAAAATTATACATTAATTAATATAAATATTATGATAAATATTCATATATTATTATTTTTCAAAGAATGTGCCAAATTCAAAATGAATAAATAAAAATGTGCTGAGAGAGTAAATTAAATTGCTGCTTTTACTTTTTGGTTGTGAGATTCATCAATGCAAATACCCAAACAATATTTGCCAAGTTCTTTTTTCAAATATCTTTGAGAAGAGGATTTATTAATTAATTTTTTTATGAAAGAATAATAAATAAGGGGAGTATAGATTCACGCACTGTATTTATTTTTATAATTTTTTATTTTATTTTATGTGTTACCTTTTTTTTTTAATCCTGTGATCTGAAACCGGAAATTACGGATTTTGAAGATCATAGGAACCTTCTAAAAAATTTATCACATTTTTATGTTAAAAAAATTTACTTTACTAATGTGATATTTTCTATCAAACAATTATTACTACAATATTTTCTACCGGTAATTTAATGTATTGCTGGTTTAGGTACAAGTGAAACAAGAAAGATATTAAGACATTTGGAATTAAACAGAGATTGTTAACTAAACAGATATTAAGATGATTTATATAATCAGTCCAAACTAAATTAATATGAGATTGTTATATTTTTGAAACTATAAAGAGAGTACTTCTTTCTTCTGTTTCACCTCTCTTGTATATTCATTTTATCTCGATTAGTACTTCCTCCGTCCAATATCAGTTGATCATTTTTTATTTTACATGATACTTAAGAAAATCATAAATAAAAAGATAATTTTATTAATTCATCTCTTAAAAAACTTCTTCAAAATTTTATAAACAAATATTAACACTTTTAAAAAGAATTAATTGCAAGGGTAATATAGAAAAAAAATTAATTAATGCTTTCTTAACTTAGTGAGGCAGTCAACTGATATGAGAGAACTATTTATAGTATAATGATCAACTAATATGAGACGAAGGGAGTATTAGATTATTATTGTTTGAGAGATTACATTGCTCTTTTACTTTGACTCTCATATCCTTTTTTCCTTTTTAGTATGTAGAAAAAGGTTAATAGTTAAAAATATTTAATTTTAAAATTTTATCTAATTCTTATTTACATAATTCCATCGTTATATAGTGGAGGCTCGACTAGTATAAATTCATGATAATAAACACTTTCTTCAAAACTTTCATTAATGTTTGAAACATGTTTGGATAGTCGTTTAGTATTAATGTATCGTATTGTAGTATATTGTATAATAGTATTTTAATGAATACAACATTTGAATGTATTGTATTATTTTTTGTCGTTAGATAATATCACAGTTCATTTGTTTAAATGATAAACCTTTAAAAAAAATGTAGGATATGTGGTAGAACTACTATAAAAGGTAAGGTAAAAAACTAAATATGATTTATTAAATAATAAGTAATTACAAAATGAAAAAAAAATATTAAGGTATCAACGCGATCACACCAAATCGAACATTATACAAAATAAGACTTTTAATCATTACCTAACATTGGATTTTAATTATACCAACAAGGGTTGTGGTGAATCTTTCATCCTTAATCAAGAGATCTCAGGTTCGAATCCCTTTAGGTACGGAGTCGCCTTTGTTAGAGAGCACTTTACTCCTCAATGTAAGACTTACCGACAAAAAATCAAATTTAGTCGATCTCCAATATGGATACTGGACATCGGGTGAGAAACAAAAAAAAAAACCTTAAATTATACTAATATAATAAAATTTAAGTTACAATCTAGACAAATATAATATTTAAACTACTAATACAAAAAAATAAAAACCACCCAAACAAGGTGTTAAAATTGAAGTAGTCTATTTATTCTATACTCCGAGCATGGTTATTAGTATTTTGAATTTGGGTTAAGTCAAATCTAATAAATAAACAAAAACTTAAATTATTATCATTAATATAATAAAATTTAAGTTACAGTCTAGATAACTATAATATTTAAACTATTAATACAATAAATAACAGCCATTCAAACAAGGTGTTAAAATTGAAATAGTCTATTTATTCTATAGTCCGAGCATGGTTATTAGTATTTTGAATTTGGGTAAAGTTAAATCTAATAAATAAAAACTTAAATTATACTAATATAATAAAATTTAAGTTACAATCTAGACAAATATAATATTTAAACTACTAATACAAAAAAATAAAAACCATCCAAACAAGGTGTTAAAATTGAAGTAGACTATTTATTCTATACTCCGAGCATGGTTATTAGTATTTTGAATTTGGGTTAAGTCAAATCTAATAAATAAACAAAAACTTAAATTTTTATCATTAATATAATAAAATTTAAGTTACAGTCTAGATAACTATAATATTTACACTATTTATACAATAAATAACAGCCATTCAAACAAGGTGTTAAAATTGAAATAGTCTATTTATTCTATAGTCCGAGCATGGTTATTAGTATTTTGAATTTGGGTAAAGTCAAATCTAATAAATAAAAACTTAAATTATACTAATATAATAAAATTTAAGTTACAATCTAGACAAATATAATATTTAAACTATTATTATTAATACAATAAATAACAACCATCCAAACAAGGTGATAAAATTGAAGTAGTCTATTTATTCTATACTCCGTGCATGGTCATTATTATTTTAAATTTGGGTTAAGTCAATCTAATATATAAATAAAAACTTAAATTATACTAATATAATAAAATTTATTTTACAATCTAGACAAATATAATATTTAAACTATTAATACCAAGGTGTTAAAATTCAAGTAGTCTATTTGTTCTACTCCGAGCATGGTTATTAGTATTTTGAATTTGGATAAAGTCAAATCTAATAAATAAATAAAAACTTAAATTATACTAATATAATAAAATTTAAGTTACAATCTAGACAAATATAAATTTTAAATTATTAATACGATAAATAACAACTATCTAAATAAGGTGTTAAAAATTGAAGTAGCATTCTACTCCGAGCATGGTTATTCGTATTTTGAATATGGGTTAAGTCAAATCTAATAAATAAAGTGAAGGAATTAGTTACCTCATTACTTTTTTCAATCTTTTTTATTTGTCATATTTAGACTTTGAGCCCGTTTGGCACTGTTGTTGGAAGGCTAAAAATATTTTTTTTGAAAAATTAAGTGTTTGGCAAACCCTTAAAAGTATTTTTAAAAAGTAGAAGAAACAGTTTTTCTGCTATTGGGAAGAAGCTAAAAATTCTTTCTTAAAAAAGGTAGAAGCAGAAGCAGAAAATTATTTTTTTGAAGACTAATTCATATTTACCAATATATTTCTTATTAATTAATTAACATATATCATAAGTTTGGTTAAGTTTCATTCAAGATTTTTTTAGAATGATAAATTTTTTATTTTATTTTATGTTTATATATTATTATTTATATTTTATATATTATTTTATACATTATTAGAAATAAATAACAAGAATATTTTTGTAGAATTAAAAAAAAGAGAAAAAGTAATTATATTTTTCGTATGTAGTGATTTAATTTGTGGAATGATTTTTAAATTTATTTTTCTTGATATTTTTAATTATATTTAAATCATTATGTTAATATTTTATTTATATATCTATGTATAATATTGATTAAGAGTTTGAATATTTACATTTAAGTTTAATTAAAATAAAATTTTAATTAAAGTTCTGTATTAGATATTTAAAATAGTTTTTCTCTATAAAATAATCTTAATATTAAAAGCACATTACTACTTGTCCTTTTTCATAACTTTACTCTCAAAAGCATTTTTTTTAAAAATTAGTCAAACACAAATTGCTTATCCAAAACATTTTACAAATGAATTTGCCAAACATAAATTATTATTTTTAAAGCATTTTTCAGAAAAATTATTTTAAAAAACATTTCTAAAAATAAGTAGTATAGACTCAAATTATCATAATCAATTTAATTATTTTTTTTCTTATTTTAAAATATTGATCAAAATTTATACCGTTTGGCTCTCGAAAAACATAATTAAATAAAATTGAAGGAAAAGAACAGTAATATTAGTCTCTTAATATTATGAAAAAACATTTTATCACGCAAATTCAAATTTAATCGGACCAATAAGCCAAGTATACATTAATTCCAAATAGGTAGTAGATCGTAGGGTGTGAGAGAGAAGAATATGGGTTGGGTGGGTGGTTTGCCAGCGAAGAAGCAGAAGGATCAATGCTTTCTCTCTGCTCAGGTCAAAGCTGGCACTCTGTAATCTGTATTAAGCCTCTCTCTCTTCTCTTATTTACATCTCCATTTCCTCTTTCTCTACCTTCACTTCTCTCTCTTCACTTCGAAGAGGAAAAAAAATGAGTATTTGAGAAGCTTTCTCAAAACCAAGAACAAGAAGTGAAGCATTTTAATGGTTGGTCACTATACATCAACCATGGCTGCCTCTCCTAATTCTTCTATCTCTTGTTCAGAAAAGAAACATTGGTGGATTAGTAATCGAAAGGTAAACAATAAACGAAAAAAAATCTAATCTTTTTTCTTTCCCAATCTAATGTATATGCTAATTTATGGTTTTTACGTGATTGATTACACAGATTGTTGATAAATATATCAAAGATGCGAAATTTCTCATTGCTACTCAAGAACCCAACGAGATTGCTTCAGCTGTTAATCTTCTCGACGCTGCTCTTGCTCTGTTACCTCGTTTTGAGTTAGCCCTTGAGTTAAAAGCTCGATCTTTACTCTATCTCCGGCGATTCAAAGACGTCGCCGATATGCTACAAGACTACATTCCCAGTCTGAAAATGCCCGCCGATGAGACATCGTCGTCGACTTCGTCATCTGAGTCATCGGATAACTCATCGACACAGTTTTCGAGAGAGAGAATGAAGCTTCTTTCGTCGGGTAATGGGTCACCGGGGCGTGATGAAACTGGGTTCAAGTGCTTTTCCGTTTCCGATTTGAAGAAGAAAGTTATGGCCGGAATCTACAAGAACTGTGATAAAGAAGGGCAATGGAGGTAATTTTTCTGTTCCATTGAATTGAATAATGGCTTGTAGATTACGCAATAACAGCTAGCTGTATTTATAATTGTTAGGATTTTACTAATCTTGAATTTGTTTATTTCGTTCAAGTCAAATCTATTTTGTTGCTTTGCTTCGTTATAGTATTAACTAATCCTTGAAAAATGTAATGTCTTTATTGAAATTGTTGTCTAGCTTGAATCTATGGTGAACGAGTTGACTCGCACACTCAATTTCATAATTGTTAATTGTTTTTTTCCAGGTATTTGGTTCTTGGTCAGGCTTGTTGCCATTTGGGTCTTATGGAGGATGCAATGGTTCTGTTACAGACCGGTAAACGCATTGCTACGGATGCATTCCGTCGCGAAAGCATTTGCTGGTCGGATGATAGTTTTTCATTTGCTAAATTCCCAATCTCCGGTGAACCGGGGATTGGGAATAGCCAGCCTCCGACTCCTCCTAAAACGGAGTCGGAGAGCATTTCTCAATTACTCAGCCATATTAAGCTCTTGCTTCGTCGAAAGACGGCTGCAATTGCAGCTCTTGATGCAGGTCTTTATTCAGAAGCTATAAGACATTTTTCTAAAATTGTGGATGGTCGTCGTGGGGCTCCACAAGGGTTTTTGGCTGAATGTTGCGTGCATCGGGCCTCAGCATATCGATCTTCTGGTCGAATTGCTGAGGCGATTGCTGATTGTAATCGAACATTAGCATTAGACCCTTCTTGCATTGATGCTCTTAGAACAAGAGCTGCTTTGTTTGAAGCGATTCGATGCTTGCCTGACAGTCTTCACGATCTTGAGCACTTGAAACTCTTGTATAATTCTATTCTACGGGATAGGAAATTACCTGGACCTGTATGGAAGCGTCAATGTGTGCATTACAGGGAGATTCCAGGGAGGCTTTGTTCATTGGGTGCCAAAATGCAAGAATTGAAGAAGAGGGTTGCTTCTGGTGAAACGATGAATGTAGATTACTACGCGTTGATTGGGTTGAGGCGGGGCTGTTCGAGATCCGAACTGGAAAGAGCACATCTTTTGCTCACTTTAAGACACAAGCCTGATAAATCAACTAGTTTTGTGGAGAGGTGTGAGTGTGCAGATGAGAAAGATGTCGATTCTATAAGGGATCGGGCGAAATTGTCTTCCTTGCTATTGTATCGGTTGATCCAGAAAGGTTATACAAAATTAATGACAACAATCATCGATGAAGAAGCTGCTGAGAAGCAGAGAACTAAAGCAGCAGCTGCATTACAAGCAATGCAGCAGCAGCAACAAGTTCAGCAAACTCAGGAACTACAACAATCTAGAGCTGAAGCAATCAGCAATGCAGCATCAAGAAGAGCATTAGAAGCTGCTGCTTCGTCGAATACTACATCAAGAGTACCTCCAAAGGCTGCTGCTAATACTACATCATCCCGAGAGGCTGCTGCTGCTACCACAACTACAACTACATCATGTAACAACAGCAGGGCAGAAAGCAAGGTGGTGGTCTCAACCTCAACAAATGCATCTTCATTTCAAGGGGTGTTCTGTAGAGACCTTGCAATTGTTGGGAACTTGTTGTCTCAAGCTGGAACCGGATTTAATCGTGCTATTCCTATGAAATACGAGGCACTGAGTTGCTAAATGTTAAGGATTTAATTATCTTGGACAATGTTTATACTATCGGCTTGCGCAGGCAGGGGAAAATCTGAATTTGGTATCAATATCTTTGTACAAAGGGTAAAAAATATGAATTTACTATTTGCAGCCGGGAAAATTTTGCTACTTTATTTCGTTTTCTTTATTGTCAATCTTTTGTTCTTATTTGTACTACATGTAATGTACATATAGTTAAATTCAGCACCTAAATTATCTACCAGTACTCCTTTTTGTTATATTGTTTGCTTTGTCATATTATTTCACTTGTCCTTTGTTCATTTTAGATTTGAATGGAAGCCAAAGGGGAACTCCTAAATCTTGAAAAAGTAGCAAAATTTGGCTTCCATCTCGTGTCTTTATCTGCTTTCTTCTTCACAGAAATGCACAGTACATAAGCCATTGCATTAATTAGAGTAAGTCTGCTTACTAGTATTACTATGCTCTCTTCTTTTATGTCCGCCTTATCTATTCACCATCCTGCCAAAAACCCTGACATTCTACTTGATTAGTTTTTTTACTTGTGAAAAACTAGAATCTTTTTAATTGTAATTTGTCTTATTTGAGTAGGTGTATGAATAAAATGATGATGGAGTTTGGTTACGATGGGAGGTAAATACTCTTTCATTCATAATCAGAGGTTCATGTTTGAGTTTTCTTGGGTACGGAGTTGCCTTAGTTAGGAAGTTAATGCGATGCTTTTCGACATTAATTTAAACTTAGTTAAATTTCAATACGGACATGAAAAACCAAAAAAAATGATGATGGAGTGGGCAGGCAAAGTTGCATTAATTGCCAAGAAGAGTGGACTATGACAAAGAGAGTTGTCTATTTCATTATACTATAGGTGATGTAGTGTAGTAACTGATTAAAGTAATTTTTGAACAATTGAAAAAACTATAGGTGATATTTATAGGTGTTTTTGGGGATTAGTAGGGGTTTTCTGTTCAAACTTTTTTCTATTGTCATTATCATATTTTTGCTCTGTCATTATGGGTCCTCATTTAGTGCAGGACAGTAAGGTACGGGGTGAAAAAACATAAGAACAAACAAGAAGGGGACCTCTTTTGCTACTAGCTTTTTTTCCCTTCCACACTCCTCTTTTTCTTCTCTTTCTGGGTTTTTTTGGCTCAAATTTCGAAGTCTATCTCATCTACTTCCCCATACACATATGTCACCCATGCAAACGTAACATGTAACCTGTACTACTTGTATATTCAAAGTTAGATTTCTCCGTGTAAATTTGAATTAGACAGGCTCAAAGTGAGTACTATATCATATATAACTAGGAGAGAAGTTTGAAAATATCTTTAAATTTAGCGTAAATTATTAATTTTGTTTCTTAATTATTGACAACCTTAAAAATACGTCTCTACTTGACTAATTAAATTTAGATACATCCCTAATCTGTCACGTGACATAGTAAGTTGTCTCAAACTCTTGTAGGAGCATGTTGCTCTTAATTAAAAGCCTATAGAAGTGTTGAAAACACATATAAGCTTAACGAGAATTTAGGGGTGTATTTCAATCATGTTGCAAGATAGAGAGTATATTTAAGTTCAGTTAGTCAAGTAAATAATTTTTTTAAAGATGTTAATAGTCCGAAAATGAAAATAATAATTCGCATAGAATTTAATAAAGTTTTCAATACTTCTCTCTATAACTAGGTAAGAAACGAAAAAGAATTGAACCTTTCCAAATAGTGCTACCAATTTACATTTTCTTAATTAATCATCTTGTATTTGAAGTGTATTGGCCTCACTAATTCAGATTTGAGTGAAGTAGTCATACTAAGGGGTAAAATACTCTTGCATTGAAATATTTTTATTCTTACATTTCGAACTCAAATCTTTAGTTAAAGGGTGAAGTAATTTCAACTTTCTACCACATGTTACGTTTAGGGGAGAGCAAGCTAATGGTTGATTGAAAGTGGTGCATAGATCCCATTGAAGACAGGGAAATAAGAATCACAATGCATGGTTGAACCAATGCAAGAACAAATATTCTCGTAGAGG
Organism: Solanum appendiculatum; assembly: GCA_018342035.1. NCBI lineage: Eukaryota > Viridiplantae > Streptophyta > Magnoliopsida > Solanales > Solanaceae > Solanum > Solanum appendiculatum. The sequence continues at coordinate 99,152 of JAGDQO010000328.1, read as the reverse complement.
TCGTCTGGCTTTTTGCGTAAGAAAATATAGAGTGCTTAGGAAATACAAAGTTTCTTTGTAAAACAAAAAAAAAAGAACTTTGTTATTATCAATATCCCCATGTTAGTGTTCCCCACTTTCCACTTTCCACTTTCCACCTAAATGGACCACTACTCGTACACTATATATCTTGCCTTATACAACAATGAAATAATAGCCTACAACTTTCACGTCCATACAAAAAGTCAGACTCACTCTTAATCAGAGGTCTCGTATTTAATAACGGAGAATTAGTGAAATCTTCTTTGACCTCATAGTGGACTTTCTAACGTGCAAATTCAGATCAATAAAGTTAATGACTTCTGAATGTCAAATACGTGAAAATCAGAAAAGATTAAGTAACTTGTGATCAACTAAGTTACCTAATAGTATTAGATATACACAAAACTATATGGTTAAATGATTAAATTGTATATGCAAGACACATATGTTATATTATTGATATAATATAATCATCGAATACGAGTAATTTTTTCTATCCTTTTATGTATAACTAAACTAGTTCTTTACTAATAAAATTAGTCTTTGCAATTCTTTCCTTTCAAGTGACTTCAGAAGATGAAATCAACTTCCTTTTGTATATAACACTTCATCTTTTTCTTTCCTTTTAGTTCTTTCCCATGTATGGATAGGGTTGTAGCCCTTTGCTTCTACACTAATCAACTCATTTCGTTATTCCCAAACTCCACATTGGGGAAAGTAAAAATTCCAAGAGGACCATCTTACCATGTTCCCCCCTTTTCCACTTTTTCCACTTTTGTAGAGTTACGTATTCTTTCATAATATATCGTATTATATTATATCGTGTTGTATTGTATTACATTGTATTGTATTGCACTATTTTAATGAATCAATTTTTGGATAGATTGTGTAGTTCTCCGGTTGTTACGTATTGTTTCATAATATATTGTATTGTATTATATTGTGTTTTATTGTATTGTATTGTACTGTTTTAATGAATCAATGTTTAGATAGATTGTGTAGTTCTCCATCGTTACATAATATCAAACATCTATAATTTGAATGATAAACGTTCGAAATAAGTAGAGTATGGGGTAGAACTACTATGGAAATGTAAGATAAATAATAAAATAGGATTATTAAATAATAAGTAAAGACAAAATGAGAAAGAAAGATATTAAGGTAACGGCGAGATCACACCAAATTGGTAGTAATATAAAATGAGTCATTTCGTCGTTACTTAACAATGAATTTAAACGATACGATATAATAAAATTTAAGTAACAATCAAAACAGACATTGCATCTAAACTAACAATACAATATGAGCTTTTATCATCCAAAAAAGGTGTAAATGATTCAAATAAGAATTTCTTTTTAACTAATACTAGTATGAATTCTCAAGTATTTTGTAGTACCATTTATGAAAATGTTTGACAAAATTAATATTGATTAAGAAGATAATGATGATTAATTAACATGGTGCTATAATTAATGAGAGAATATATTCATACTTCCCTGGCACTTCTGAGGTTTTTTAGATAGCAATCATTCACAATATGTAAGATAGACAGAGAAAAAAGAAAAGAGCATAAAGAGAAAAGAGTCACGTGTAGCCCATAAAGAATACTCTGCAATCTGGAAATGTGAGTGACCAGTGAGGATTAACGAGTCTAGATTAAGAGCAAAAAGATAAAAAGTACTATATCATTGTTTTCCATTTATTTACCAACATCTAATTAATGAAACATTTGTACAATTCTTATTGTTTTGGCTTATCATGACCAAAAATATGAAAAATGGACAAAATCATGATTCATTGTGTTAGCATGGACTTGTAAGTTCATCATGTACCAATTAAGTGTCTATACATTACTAGAAACATATATTTTTTTCCATCGTGAATCAGTAGGAAATTTGTGCTATAGAACATAATTTTTTTACTTATTTCTCATCGAATCAACTCATGCATGGTACATGGGAAACATATTCTCACTAAAATAGTGAGATACATTTTTCTTGAGAAAACATTATTATTATTTTTTTTCCTACCGATTCAATCAAAATATCTATGAAAATAATCACCGAATATTTTTCTAGAAAATAGTGGTTTTTTTTATAGTAATAGTTTAAATTCATTCGATTTAAGGCTTTGGTCTAGGAGTACGATTGCATCATGTGATGTGTGAATTAGGCTGGTAAGGTCATTGATGTTACGAATACACGAAGCTTATTTGTTTATTAAAAGCCTAATATTTAAGCGGAAAAGGCTAAAATGTGGAATAAAAACTAGAGAAAAGGGGAATAGGATTAAGTGGGTAAAAAAGTGTTAAGGACAAGTTTTGCAGTGAAAGTATACTACTCTGCAAAACAAGTTTGAATTTAGCAATCTTTGCAAGTAGTTTCTCAAATCTCAATGTTAATAAAAACATTAATTTATGAAACTTTCAATGCTAATTCTGACAAGAAAACAATATAATATTCTATCCTATGGGTAAAACACGATAACATTGATAATTAAATTATTTTAAGCAAGGATATATATATATATATAAAATTAACCTATCAAATTGAAAAAACATCCTCTCAATCGAGAAAGAAAATTTACATTTTAAGTAAAGTATAAAAATAATAATATTGTCTTGAGGCGAAAGTGAAGGTATTAGCACTGTTTTCTAAAGGGTATCTTTTGATATATGGTTACTTATATTAATAAATTAATACTTATACTTTGAATTGTAGATACAAACCCCCTTTCCCATTTCCCACATATTTGTATAAAATTATATCTTATAAGTTGATTAAGTTTTCCAAGAGTTGGTTCATTGAGAACTGAAAAATGTAAGGTAATAATCCTACTTCTATGTTGTCACCTTTTTGTTTTTACTTTCATTTTTAACTATAATGTGATATCATCACATTACTTGAAAGAACCAAAATTATATGTAAGGCCTTACTCCCTTATGTCTCGATTTATGTAGCATTTTTTCCGACTTTGAGATTCAGATAAGTCTTTTTTTACTGTAATTTTTACATATTTACAGTTTATATTAAATTATTTGACTCTCAAAATTCAGAATATGTCACATAAATTGAGACAGTAGAAATATTAACGTTCTTATACTTCATCCTTCCCATATTTAATTATCATATTTTCCTTTCACACATCCTTAAAGAAATCATGAATAAAAAGTGTTGTATACTAATTTATCCTCAACTCTTTTTAATATAATCAATGTTATTTACATTTAAAATAATTTACTCAAGGGAAAACGAAAAACAAAATAATTCAAAATAAAATTAATTCTATTTTGATTTTGTAACAAGTGTTTTAGGACGGACATTATTAGTAACATTAACAACTAAAATAGGAGGTAGAGTAATTCATTTTAAATACTTATGAGTTATGGGAAAGATATTTTCTGTGCACAACATTTATATAATACGTAACACAGTTATTTATACCTAAAGCAATTAAACTGTTTAATCATCCAAGTACATTTTGACTTATAAAAATTCCTTAATTACAATCGGATAGTACTACTATTAATTACTAAGTACTATGATTCAACTTAATTGTTTTCGTCATATTCCACATTAATCTACTTGGACCTAAGCAGCTATAATTATCTTAGTTGGTCGAGTATTAAGTCTTCATATATAGTTAAAAAAGAAGGTTGGTATATTTATTAAATAAATAGTATTATATTCTTATAATAAAATAAAGAAAGAAAAAGGGAAAAGGGGGGAACACGTGATGTTTGAATGTTGGGGACATGGGAAAGAGGAGAAGTCGTGGCCAGATAAGAAATAGTAATTGTAAAGAGTTTATTAGCAACATATATATATATAGTTTATTATATATATATATATATATATATATAGTGGCGGAATCAGTATTTTTTCACTAAGAAAATCAAAATATGAAGAAGTATACAGGAATGTGTATATGATTGAATATCTATTACACATACATAAAAAAATATTTTTTGTTAGAAAAATAATAGTAGGAAATATGATTGAAGAAGAAGATGGTTTTTAGGCGTGAAAACACTTTCTTTAATGAGATATTGCCCATATACAAATTGGGGTAAATACAAACAATTCTCTTCAAGGATACAACAAAGCCCTTGGTTTATACATGCAGATTTTCTTAGGCTACTTCTAGAGAGTCTTTATATTTATAGAACTTAAGAGATACTCTTCATTAGAGTTCTTTCATGAATAGATGTGTCCTTTCATAAGAGTCATGTTCTTTCATGAACATATGACTTTTCATAAAGGTCATGTTCTTTCATAAACATATGACTTTTCATAAAAATCATGTTCTTACACGTACAGATGTATCTGTTCAATTTAAGACCTCTATATATTACAAAATATCCAACAATTTTAACCATATATGACACATAATTATTCATTGAAAGATATTCAAATGAATCTCTCGATCTTACCTGACTCTGCTCATATGTATATATATGATGTCACTTCCTCCATCCTCTGTGGATGCATGTGGTTTTCTTCTCCAATTTTATGGATTTCACACTCACTTCATGTGCGCTCTCTCTCTCTCTATCTCTCTGACTTTGGTTTTGGCCATTCCCATTCCTATTGACATTGCATACCTATTCAAAACTCCCTTAAATTATTTGATATTCGTTTTAGACCTCGATTAATTCATATTTGAGGTATGTGTACTTTATTAAATTCCTCCTATTTTAATTTGCACAAACGAATTCAATTGGACAACAACAATATTAATATATTTTTTCAATTCTAATTTATATGAATTACTTTTCCTTTTAGTAAATCCCAAAAATAACAATATATTTCTATAGTTAGTAACAATTTAATTTTACATATAAACTTATTTCAGACTACGGGTTTCAAAAATTACTCTTTCCCTCTTAAACTCTGTGTCAAATCAAACTACATTACATAAATTAGAACGGAGAAAGTACTTTGTATAATCTTCATGTTCATAGTTTGGGGAGAGCAATGTGTATACAATTATAATCTTACCCCTACCTTGCAAAGATAATAAAACTGCCCCTACCTTGCAAAGATAAAAAACTGTTTTCGATAGACTATAAGTCTTGTTAGTGTGAAAACAAAATTTCTAGTGTCAAATACTCAATAAATAAAGAAAATATTAGCTACACAATGTTCAATGAGTACATCCATGACTTTTAATCCCTGCAGATTCTTTTTTTTTCCTGTTCGATTAAAACAAAATTAATACTCTACCATGATGTGTCTACGACGTTCCTATATTGTGTTTGATTTTTATAGCAACCCTACATTTATAGATCAGTCAAATCATGTCCTTTTGTTTACATCTTTTCATCAATTTCACAAGTTTATGATTCTTTCTTACTTTGACTTAATTAAAATCACAACCATATTGTAAAATTTCAATTTCATTAATATATTGAAACCTTTTTTTAAAAAGGTCACTTTTTTTTTAATGCAATAAATTAAATCAGTCACAAGATAAGGGTGATCAAAGTGATCCTAGGGTTTCCCGTGTAATAAATTTTAGTTTAATAAATTAGCTCAACTCCCTTTTATATCTCCGGCAAGTGACGGAACCACATATAGTTGAAGACTCTTTCATCGGAAAGTTATGTAACGAAGTAAAATGTATGTATATATATTACATATTGATATTTCTTAGCTTTTATGTAATTTTATTTTTTTATATTTTAACACCCTTTAGTTAAGATTCTGACTCCGCCACTAAGTTACAAAGATAATTATTGATTTCACATGTATGTGAATAAAACTTTATAATTATTAGTATTCCGTTATGGCTTTTAAATTATTTATACATTTGTTGCTCAGAAACTCATTTGTTGTCAACCTTTAATTAATTCACGCACCAAATAATGTATAGTACCTCAGTTATAATTTGTTTATTGACTTAAGATCTGAATTTGAATTTAACACAATCATTCTTCATAAATATAATGACCGTTTACATGTGCCAACTGTTCACGATTATGGACGGCTGTTTTTTTTTCAAAATAATATTCCATTCTGATTTTAAAATAATTACTAGAGATCGAAGAACTAGCAATGAACAAATTTCATAGCAAGATAACAAAATAATTAAGGATTATCTAGAAGTTGTCGATAATTTTGTAGCTAAGTTCATGTTTTCTTATAGTAAATGTACTTAGTATACAAATTCCAAATTATTTGCAAGAAACATTAGATCATATGGCAATGCGTCCATGACCTAATATTTGGCTGGATTTTTTTTATTTGGCATTGGAAAGGATCATACACAAAAACGAATTTTGGAAGGGAGAATTATGTGAGTTTAACTGAACACATTGTTTTCGATTCGACCGCAAACATGCTGGTTGAACATTATTTTTTGAGGTTGTACAGCTTGTAAACTTGAGTATTTGAACATTGATATGAATTATCCAACGACATGCATGTACCATACTATTTTGACCTAATCTAATCAAATATAAAGGCAACGGATCGGATTCTCATTGTTTAACAAATTACTAACATGTATAGACATAGTAAAAGTCATGGTTAATTAAAAAATTACTAATGTTTGGGGTTGAATTTTTTTTTCAATTTCAATCAAATATGGTTAAAAATCGAAATTCCTAATAAAATGGGCTTTTCATTCTTTCCTCAAACCACACATCCAACTCCAAGGCAAGTAGGCTAATCTTGATCTAAAATGGGCCTGCTGGACTTGGGCCGAGCCTGGGGTAGATCTTTGGATAAATAGGCTCCTTAGCTATAGTTTGCTTAATTACTATTCGTAGCTACATGTTAGAAGGAGAAGAGAGGCCAACGAGATTGGGAGAGGGAGGAGAACGGAGAAAAAGAGAGGAGAGAGGTGAATTGTATTTGTATATTTGTTGGGTAATTGTATATATGTAGCTAGTATGTATATGTCAATGAATGCAATTGTATCAATGTTGTATTTCATAACAAATTGCATTTGTATTCATGTGTATATGTAAGCATTTATTGTCATGAGTGTTTGTATTTTGTATCACTAAAATAAAACATTCATTTGTTGCAATGTGTATTTGTATTTGTTGTCTTGTGTGTATTTATATTCGTCTGTTGCCATTTGTATTTGTATTTGTTGTTACTGAAAAAGATTTGTATAGTTGATAGTTATAATTTGTATTTATATAACTGACTGTTAATATTAGTATTTGTATTGAGAGAGAAAGGAGGAGGTGAGAAAGAGAGCCGAGCGAGAGTGTAGAGAGAAAGGAGAGAAGAGAGAATTGCTATAAAATCCAATGTTAATATTAATATTAATGATCCAAATTAAATTTTAATCACACTTAAACAACAATACGTGAATAGATTATAGATACAAATTGATTGATTTAATTATCTGTATTTAAAGTGTATCTTTTGCCACAAATTTTAATTTTTAATTTTTTTGGTATCCCACCCATGTTCAGTATCCGCATTGGAGCTCGACTAAAATCAAATTCAAACCAAAAAAATCCCACATTATGAGGGCCCAACTAAATCCGGATTTGAACCAAGAAGTCCCTCATTGGAGGCAAAATGCTCCCTTAACAAAGACAACTCCATATCCCAGGAGACTCAAACCCAAAACATCTAGTTAAAGATGAAGAAGTACTTACCACGCCACCACATCACTTGTTGGTCATCGCAATTGTTCTGTTTGCAGGGTTTATACCCTATTAAGACATAGTAAAAGATTCAAACTGATTGTAACATCATGGATAGTATTTTTGACTCAAAGAACCCTTGAAAAAATAGGGGAGGTACACTTAGCACATGAAACTGTCCAGCAGCATTTTGCATATACTTTGTACATCCAGAATTACCAAACTTAAATTGGAGCTCACAGCTTGTACCACCTTAATGAAGAGGATTATTACTTTCCTCCAAGCTGGATTACTTTATCTACATACTATTCTTGTTTGCTATAGACTGGGCAAAACCAGTCTCTCTTGTACAAATTCAAGGCGAGGATAGCAGTAATAAAACATAAATGTCAATGTCGAATCCATGCATGGAAGCCGTTTCATCAACGTCATTCCATCTTATTGTTGTCATCTGATGGCACCATATCCACAACTTCTTCCAAGCGATCTGTCAGGTTTTTCAATGACCTTTCTACCCAAGTATGAGTATTGTATTGTACATAACTGTCACAGGGATAACCAGGCTTGCACACATAAGCCACCAAGTAGTCAGCCAAAATGCAAGGTATCTCGCACCTAAGGAATTCTTGAACCCACTTATCATAATGAGGCATGGTCTCATCGACAACAGCAAAATGGATACCTGAGTTAAGGAAGCGAGTGTAAGGAGGTGAAGTTGCTAATATAGTGCCATCTCCGGCCTTGACAGCACGCTTCAGTGTATCCTGATTCAACAAAGAGTAGCAATATTGAGACATTCTAGAGGAGATAAAAGAATTCAATTTACAAGGTAACTCACCAATGGTGGTACAATGCAGTCTCCATATATGATTATCTTCATTCCATAAAATGCACCATGTCCAGTTCTCTCCCTCAGAAGCCGCCACTTTCTTGGAGCTTCTAAGTCGATTGCTAAATCTTCTGTTAAGCCTTTTTTGTGCCATTCATATTTTTCTTCATCCAAGAGTTTTCCAGCTTCATTGCTAGCTGTTATATAATCAGACTTTAGGATCCACCTGCAAAAATTAATAGACCGATCAGTTTACCTGTACATTTGGCACTACTGTAAATCATGATTATTGAAGCATTACCTTCCAGAGGCTGCTGCAGCAAACAATTTTTCAGTTCTGCGAACTGGATCAGGAACAATGAAATGAGTTGCTTGATATGACCATTGATGAGAATCTCTGCACACATGTCCTTTCAAATGTTTGATGACCTTCTCAAATTCCTTTCTAAGCAGTCGATGCCCACTAAGGATAAACCACCTCGGCTCAGTTCCTACTTTAGTAACCAGCAATGGGCGAGGATTTGCAACATCAGCCTTTAGAGGTTTTTTGTTATCACATCTTGGAGAACTTTTGCCAGCTCCATGTTCATTATAACTCGTGCTTTGGCCTCCAATAAGAGGACTATTCTCCTTCTCCACATCCTTGGAGTTCAACTCATGATCAAGTGCCAGTACTGCTTGTTCACCTGGTACAGGTAAACCTTTTCCATTCTCTGTTTCCACATTCTTCTTTTTGTCATTTTCGGACATCTTCCTTTTGGCAAATTTTCGGGAAATTACAGCTCTTTTAGCAGCTAAATTAGTTGTGTTTGACTTCTTCATTAAATATTTTGGACCTTTGGTTATTTTCACATCTACATCATTCTCTGATGAAGTTGATTTATTTGACCTGGTGTTCTTGCAAGAAATAGTCTTTTGAGCTTCAGAGTTTTTGTTGTCAGCATTATGCCTCACAGCACAATCTTCCACATCAGTCCCATCCACGTTCGCCACAAGTTTCTCTGCAGATTTAACCAGAGACTGCGGCACTCCACTGACCTCTCCTGTTAAGACATTTAACTCATCATACTCTTTACTCTCTGGAGTTTCAGCATCACTATTTATGGATTCAGCTATTTTAACATCTTCCTGTCCAGAATCCAAGTACTTTCTTTTCTCTGTTTCTTTGCTTGATTCTGCACTACCTGCTGGTGGAATCTCAACCTTTGCAAAGCTGAGAACCTCTTGATAATCTCTGTCCTTTCTGCCCCAGCTCACAGAAGGTGCAGAATCATTTGCTGGAACAGTCTTGTTATGAAATGTAGTACCTTCCTGATTTCTTGCATCCCTTTCACAGAGACTTAGTCCAGATCCAAATGTCTTCTTGGGAAGGGATTTTATCTTTAATGGCTTAGACCCTGACCTAGTATTTCCTACGGCATTCTCCAATTCGGCCATCCGAATAAACTTCTCAACATCTTCTCTTTCATTGCCAGGAGATGGATTTTTGACAGCTTGCAATTCATTCCTTGGGCCGTTATGTTCATCAGTAGAATGCTCAATATCACATGAGTGAACATTAACAGGGTCCAAATTACTGCTCAAAGCAGTCTTTCTTAACCCCATGACTGCACAAGTGCCAGCTTGCAATGCATCCTCACCACACTCTTGCTGATTTTCTTGTATTATGGAAGTGGAAATAGAAGAATCACATTTTTGCAAGGGATCAAGACTTGCACCCTTGCCAGACTGGATATTGTTGCGCAATGACAAATGTCTGTCCAACTCTTCACCACGATCTTCCACCAGGTCACTATCTACCATGCTTTCTGGATTATGACTAGTTGTTGGAGAACTATTATGTAACTCCACGCTCCTTTTCTCAGGTAGTACACCACTTTGGCCCTTTTCAAGGCATGACATTTTACTTGTAGGAATTTTCGCAGATTCAACTCCAGTTCCGTCCTGCTCTTTCTCTGAGGAAATGTTCAAGTTATCATAATGTTGACTCACCTCATTAGCGGGAGGACATCCTGCACTCTCAATTTGTTCCAAGGCCATGGTTAGACCAATTTTTCTAGGTTTTTTTCGGGAATAACTTTTAACCCCCAAGTCACCGTCCGACATGCTCTTTGGATTATGACTAGTTTTCGGAGAGCCATTATGTAACATGTCCACTCTCCTTTTCTCATGGAGTACACCAGTTTGGCCCTTTTCAAGGAATGACATATTACTTGTAGGAAAGTTTGCAGAAACAACTTCTGTTCCATTCTGCTCTTTCTCTGAGGAGATGTTCAAGTCATCACAATGTTGACTCACCTCATTAGCGGGAGTACATCCTGCACTCTCAACTTGTTCTGTGGCAATGGTGAGATTAATTTTTCTAGGTTTTTCTTGGGAATAACTTTTAACACAACTGTTTGACAAACAAGACTTAGGAGACTTCCTAGCATTATTAGAAACTGAAGTCGGACTATTTCCATTTTGTGGCATGCTATGTGGCACATCTTTATTTCTACTCACAGTGGTGCCAAGGGTCTCAAGATGACACTTATGAGATTCCTCAAAGGTTGTAACCAGGTCCGGTTCCTTTGGAGCAGATAATGCCAGATGCTTATTGTTTCCAAGATCTGACAGACCTGTAGGCATGTGTATCTCTGAGATGTTTCTAGAGATTTCCTCCTTCAAAAGGAATTGAATGGGACTCTTTGAGTGTTGAGGACTAGTGAAAGAAACTCTCTCTCTGCAGATTGCAGCAATATCGTCTTGTTCATCTTCAGAATCCTTGGCTTCTGTTTCCATCATCTCCAACTCATACCCACTGGAGTACAAAAAGAAAAAAGCACAGACATGAGCATGTACAAGTTTTCTTATTAATTTAATTGGGTAGTCAAAATTGAGGCTCACAAACATAAGCATATTGTGTCTAGCATGACCTCTGATTTTGTCAGATAGTTGGAATATCAATAGGCTGTACCTAATTCCATTTTCATTTGACAGCTCTTTCCAACAAGTATAACTTCATTATTAGGAGCAAGAGTGTTCATTTTTATGTTTGTTGACTCATTGTTTCATTGGCACAGAAAACTACCACAACTAAGAAATCAAACGAGTGAAGCAAGAAAGCATTAGCATTCCATACCTATACCATTCTAAGACAATTTGAAAACTTAAGACTGAGAAGGCACCTCGAATTTCTAACATGAGCTCCCTCTAAATTGAGCTTAAGCAAACACAATGAATCATGTACTTTATACTATTGATTACACAAGACAGTGTGAATTGATCTATTAATCTTAAAAGATTAATCACAAATAGGAGCACTGACATTCTAGAACAGGATTTCATAATGCCACAGTGTAAAATTTCATATATTCAAGCTCTTCAAAATAAAGGGTATGTTTATGGACTTCCCACAGTGCAACAACCCCCAAGGGACCATTGATATACTATAAACTAAAATATCACTACCAAAACAAAACAATATGCCCTCTGATAGAGAAAACGAACCAGTTCACATTCGTGAAGGAAAAGGTCTCACCTTTTATCATAGGTAGCCTCAGGAAGAATTTCCCAGGCCCTTAAACTGCAGAATAAAACAAATTGAAAAGGATCCATCTTGAGCAACCAGAAAGTAAAAAGGTTTCTATTGAAGAAAAGTGACCAAAGAAGGTGTGGGTGTGTAAATTCTACAGAATTTTCTGGCTTACCAATCTTCTAGCCACAGGTGATTCACTAGCTTTATCTTCTTCATTTTCTTGGCAAGCTCGTATTTCTCTCCTATCAAATAACAGAGGATTGTAAAAAGGTAGTGAATAGAACAACAACTGAAACAGTAAAAAGAGAAATCATATTGAATTTAAAGCATCTTTCTTCCATCACCTGATTTGGTGGGAAAAGCAAATTAAAAGTCAAAACCAGTCTATTAAGAGTAAATTACCATAACTTAAGGTAATTCACCATACTGTATTAGCAAATGCTTACCTTAAGCCTCGACACCTGAAATTCTCTACAGTAATCATTACATATGAAAGAAAGAACACAGAATGAAACTTATCTTGGACTTTCTGCTTATCATGTTGATTTCAAATAAATGCAATTTCATTAGATTAGATACTATGCTAACTAGATCTTTTACTTTGTTGTGGACTACCCACTTCCAACAAATACCCTCATCAGCAATCCAGGTAACATAGTTTAGTTGTGTATTCAAGTTTTAAAATGAGGTTAAAGGAGTTGCTTCTTAAAGAAAGGGGTCCGCCAACTTGAAACCCTCTTAACACCAGCAAGAATGAATGGCACTGAAAAAGAAGATAAGAAACAAGGGGAGAAGGTATTACATGCTGCAACGTGAGAAATAAGTTTACCCTCAAATTTGTAGCAAATAAGATGAGTGACTTTGTTTGCAACCAATGGCTTTGAAAAGTTTGCACCCATCAGCCCAACCATTATCTGGAAGAAGAACAAGGAATCAAATAGCAAGGTGGCATGAGATGAAATTGAGAAGCAACTATTTAAGTAGTACTTTAAGAAAAAAAGAGAGTTGGAATCTACAAACCATAATATCATCTCGATCTTGCCGCTGATATCCAGTTAAGCACAGAATTAGTGATTTAGCACCTGGGATTCCATTCAAATCCCTTGGAGGTCTGTACATAATCTGTAAGACAAATAGTGAATATTTTGAGTTTGGGAAAGGAGCTAAACTATAAAATATTTGAAGTATCACAAGTTAAGAGAATCTGCAGCATCATGGAACAATGACTTCAACTTCCAGCAGAGAATTTTGAGCTCATACAAACCAATTAAAACATTCATGTGGAACTTTAAGGAGCAAGACACAGACCAAAGGATTTATGTAGTTAGTTATTACTTATTCGGCATAAATTTTGTACAGATCTTCCAAGCACAATGTTGGTACCTGAACGTACTTCACAACTGATCAGAAATAAAGCCCCGTGGAAAAGCAAAATCATGTGAAAGGATAAGCATTTATGTAGAGCTAGACTCACGGGCATAACTTAAACATCAACTTGTGCACCACAGTAGCATTTGAAAGAAGAGAACAAACAACTTTCACATATAAACGAGCATATGAAGTCGAGTATATCACAAAAATGCTAACTCATCATTATCCTAAAACATTCAGCTATAAGCCTACAACCAGACATTTAACTTTGTATCAACTCAATGAAAGCATTTTCCAATTCAAAAATATATCATATGTATAAGGACATCAAAACCAAACTTTCAGAATGAACTCACGGAGAGGTGATCGACAGGCATTCCCACATCAAAACTGTGCTCAACCCACAAGCCAGTGACTAAAATTTTTCCATCTCGTCGGGCAGCAACATACAGGGAATCATCCTAAATATTTTACAAAATAATCATTACCCAGTTTCATTAATAATTATAATATAAATTAGTAAAAAAATAATAAAAACAATTGGGGTTTGCTGATAGATTAAGAGGGTTATATAAACACATCAACACAGAGAATCCCATGTAGTTGGTTTGTTGATTGATAAAATTGGAAAGAGTAACTCAAGTAAGAGATGGAAGCAACAAAACTGCAAGTTGATTTCTCAAATGGACACTCAACTAATAGCAGTTATTATCTCATAAAGTCACTTTATTTGTTGAAAAAAGCTAGAATCAAGAAGAAAGACGACTTTTTGAGATAATAACTATTAGATGAGAAATCAAACCCAAGAACTGCCAAAAAGGGGAACATAAGAATACAATTTTGCTGCAAAATTTGTTCTTACATAAACTGTTCTATCAACAATGAGGTGAGTGCAATCCGGTCCATATTCGCTCACGTCAACTCCACCAGCCTCCAAAAGCTTGGACCGGACCTTCAAATGGGGAAAATGACAATTATGAAAAAATAGAGAAAACCCATGATAACAATTACAGCAAGAACAAATTTTTGATAACAATTACAGCAAGAACAAATTTTTGATAACAATTACAGCAAGAACAAATTATGGAGCTCTAAAGGGTAACCTGTTCTTTCTTAGGGAAATCGAACCCGGCAAGAACAAAACGGACACCGATGAAGATTTTAGAAGGATCGCCATATAACATATCTTGCTCACTTTCTGCCATTGAAATTCCTATTTGATTTTGCTGAATCTACCCGTAGTTTTCAAGAATTAACCCAAAAAAAAAGAGTGAATGATTGAATCCAATAGTGAAAGAGCCATTGGAGTGAACAAAAGAGTGAAACTCTACAAATTCAAAACAACTCTCAAATCATACAAAGGAGGGATTTTTTATTTCATTGGCGGGAGATAAAATTTGGCTCATACAGTTTTCACACGTATGCCACTACGAGTCACTATTGGGCTTGGGCCGCCTTGCACTTCGGATCCTTTCCAATGGACACGTAGTAGTTAAAAGTCAAAAATCATAAATCGGCAACCCTCTGCTTTAGGCTTTTAATTTGTTTAAAAATAAAAATAAATTAATCCAAGCACCTACTAAGTAGCTACTTTTAAGCTGAAAATTGACGCAGAGTATTCTCAAGAGTGTCTGATTTTGAATTTTTTATCTTTATTTAAAAAATCTTCAAAAATGACCGTAAGAGAAAAATCACTATGAAGAATTTATATTGTCCGTCAGACATAAGCTCTAATTTTTTCCTTTAAAAAATAATTTATAGTTAATTTAGTAGGTTTTAGTGTTTCGAAATATTTAAGAATTGTTATTTTATAGACAAAAAGTAGAACTTGTGTTTGATGGACAACAAAAGTTTTGCATATGTTGTCCATCAATACTAAATTTTAATTTTTGCCTATAATTATAAGGCATAACTTATGAAATATTGTGAACTTCTGTCTTATAAATAAAATTAATTTATATCCATAACTTACGGGTGATAAACAATAAAAATTTTGGAACTTTATATATATATAAAAAAAGAAAATGTTGTTTACCCGGTTAAAAAAATGAAGAGAACATTATTTATATCATGTCATTTTTTAAAGTAAATTAATGTTTATCCATTTTTAAGAAAGATAAGATAGATAAAATGTTTATTGAGTCAAAATTTCTTATTCAAAACAATTTAACTATCTTTATTACTAAAAAAATGAATTTTCGACCATACTTCTTGCAAGTGAAGTGTTTTTACATTGATGCCGATCGATATGTATGAATTTATTTTCTTGGTGGTTGATATATAAATCAGTCAAAAAATAAATAAATTTGGTATGCAATTTCTTTTCCATTGAAATCTATCTAGAAAACTTTAGAATTTAAAATTTACATATTATGTTTTCAAGTAGTCAACTTTCAATACTTGAATCTCCTTCGTTTTGAATTGAAAAAAATCACAAATAATATATCGTTGAAAAGATTTTGAAAATTTTTTTTTGAGTGATATATGTATTGCACATATCAAAAGTTTGTAGAGGGAGGAAACGAGCTTGAAAGTCTAGGTGTTCATCCTGAAAATTTTCAATTTTTTTCTTAGAGTTGAAGCTGTCAACTTTCAACACTCATATTTTCTTCGTTTGATACTAGAATAATATACAAATAATATATTATTGAAAAGTTGTGACAACATCTTTTCAGTAATGTATCGTTTGACCACTTTGGCAACCCATACTAGGAGATAACTTAGCAAAAAGTTAGTACGTTTATAAAAAATAAATAAAAAATCCTTCGAAATGCTATACAATCAAAATATACGTCTTTCACTAAATTTTAACTATACAATGGTGAAAGATAAACACATCTAATTAACTAACCTTGCTTCGATACCAATGAAGTAATTAGACTCTAAGATTTATGCGAAGATTTGTATTCTTTTTCACAACAACTACACTCTTTTGTTTAGAGAAACTTCCTCACTGTTTTGTTGTGTCTTTGAATGACCTCAACTCATTCATTTTATAGGACAATGGTGAAACTTATAAATCAAATTCATTTAAGAGTTACATTACCCCTTTATCTGTTGACTCTCACCTTATCCATGTATACATGATCCTTCTTCTTTTACTACAAGAAATTGTTTAACGAAATTGTAACCTATATACTTTACGAGTAAATAAATTATTTGTCTCCCAATCAATAAATGTATTCATTTTTAACAAAATTGACACAAGGTTGTCAATTTAGTTAACTTTTTAATTGGTTAGAGAATTGTATCAATAACGTGTTATAAAATATATATAGTATTAAAATTAAAATAAATGATATTGAAGAGAGAATATGAATATTGTGTTATTTAAGTTTTTTTTTTTTAAGGAAAAATTTTCAAAACAAGAATATTTTAGCATCTAATAGGACCCCTTGTCAAAACTTTTAATATTTATTTAAAATGTCATTATTTTAGTTTGTTATAAGGCTGACTTTTGTATTTATTTAATTTAAAGGAATACAAATCTTTAACACCAGAATGGAGAAAATCAAGGGAGAAAATATTTCAAAAAGGGTAAAAATCGCTTAAATCTCTAATCAGTTACAATTGGAAAAATACGATGTGCCCTCTCCCTCTTATTCTTTCACCACCTTTCACCATTGTTCTGCATATTTTCAATATCCATTTTCAAATAACTCCATTGAAATTGAAGTTGAGTTTTATGTGTCGATTATTATTTATTTTTGAATGAAAATAGTCGGATTTGTGTATATATTTGACGTTTTTGTATCTTAGTTTGTTTTTAATACAAAATAAGTATGATTACGAAATTTTAATATAAAGATACTTTTGTGGATGAAATGTATTTGTGTTTGGCTGTTTCTTCTTTAGTTTTGTATTTATATTTGAGTTTGTATCCATTAAAGGAATTGGTATAAATGAATGATCATGCTATTATTTTGTAGCTGGTTGTTTTGAATACGACAAAATAAAATACAAAATATGTTTTACTAGTGCAATTAGGATGAATACCTATATAATGAATACATAAATAAACTATAGTTTGGTTTTTTGAAATCGAGAGTGAATATGATTTAAAATATAAATGCAAAATCTCCATGTAATGTAGAGAGATTTGGGGTAAAACCTAGAGAGAATATTGAAATGTGTTCTTTTTACTTTTAACCATGTAATGCAGTGAAAATAGGTAAATGTGGGCCTAATTTGAGAAATAAAAAGATACTAAATTAATTATATTAGGATACATTATATTTGCTAAAATAATGACATAATGACATTTTTAATTATTATTTTAAAGTATAGATGTTTTAGCTAATTATGTTGGGAATTATGACTAGTTTGCTAGTTTTTCCTTTTTTTAAAAACACGTATAACATTTAATTTTCCTAAGGAGAAATCACCCAAAAATTATAAATATTAAGTGCCCCAATAATATACAACTCCTATAATATACAAAAAGCTTATAGAACTTGGTGAATGTATATGAACATTTTGTGGATGTTCATAACAAGAAGGGTTTGCTTTAATATGAATTTCTAAAATTGCAACTTTCTGAAAACTTCTGAAAGAAAAACTAAAACAATCTATCACTTAAAATTAATGTGTTTTTATTGTAAATATCACAACTATTTATTTGAAAAAAAGACATAAATATATAAATGTATCATTTAACTGATATTTATGTCCTTTAACTTTGAGCGTACACAAATAGACACTCAAACTTGTATAAAATTAAATAAGTAGACACACATAGAACAATGCAATGTAGGATGTGAATTACTATATAAGACACTACGTAGAGAATTAAAAGATATATTTATATATTATTAAAAAAAAAAGGCCTGTCAATTTTCTTGACTGAAACCACTAGTAGGAGGAACCGGAACAAAGGTTTCGAAGCTTCTCGAAGTGTGGTTGGAGTAGGTAAAACCAAAGCCAAGATCCATTTTTGACCAGAAACCCACTTCCTTCTTCATCTTCTCATCATCTAGCAAAAACAATTTCGATCAAAGAACAGACACCATGGGTTGGATGACACGATTCTTATCTGCTGTAGCTTTCTTGGCTATTGGAGTACTTTTTTCTCCCGAAACTTTCGGTTCAAAATCAGATGGTCAACATCCTCCAAAGCTCGCAACTTTTCTGAAATTAGCTCATCTCCTCTGTTTTTCCACTGCTTTTGGTGCTGCTCTATGGGTCACTTTCATCGGTGGTATCATCATGTTCAAGTATATTTTAACCCCATTTCGTCTAATTTTAGTTTTCTTTCCTCTATTTGAAATAGTTGTAATCAACTGCACCTTAACCCCAAATTGGTTGTTGCCTTTTTCAAGAATCATGTGTACTCACTCTGCTTAATGGGTTTTCAGATGATTTGGGTATTTTTGTTGTAGGAATTTGCCTAGGCATCAGTTTGGGAATCTGCAGAGTAAAATGTTTCCTGCTTACTTTTCCATGGTGGGGGTATGTTGTGCTGTGTCTGTGGGTTCTTTTGGGTACTTGCATCCTTGGAAGACTGCCTCTGTTTCTGAGAAGTACCAACTTGGGTTTATTCTTGCTGCATTTGCTTTCAACCTCAGCAATCTCTTTCTCTTTACTCCTATGACCATTCAGGTACTAGACTGTATGATGTGATGTAACTTTTTTATGTCCAAATGAGTACTGAGAGGCTTGGCTATAGTTCAATTGTGATGTGCAGTTGTCACAGCAAATATCCCGAGGGTACTGAAAATAGATAGGATAACCACTTAGTTTGTGAAGTTTGAATTTTGAAAATTAGAATCCACTGGATTGACTTAAATGAAATGATGTGGTTAAGAGAATACATCAGTTGATTAATTCTCAACTTCTTGAAACACAGCCACATGAGTAGGTTATAGATTTATCCCATTAAGATAAGGGATACAATGGTTACATCAGAAAAAGAACCATTTATGCCACAGCAGATGGCCAAACTGCTGTTTTGAAGGAGTTTAACAAGTGATTAGTGCTATGCTAGAATAGTATGGCTGTGTTGCTATTTCAGAAAGTTTCACCTATAGGCCTTACTGGCTTTTGGAATGCTGATGCAGGCTTACAAGGTGATATCCTTTTGAGTGGAAAACCACTTTTAATGGGGTTACCCTAAATTTTGGTCCTTGGTTTTACTTTAGACTGTCAACAATTATCATATTTTGGTTTCTGAGCCCCTTGATGACTAGAGATTGATTGATAAGAGGTGTTCTTTAAACATTTTATTGTTATTTAGGAGAAAAGAATGCTTATTTTTTATGAGTCCCCTTATGACTAGAGACTGATAAGAGCTGTTCTTTAAACATTTTATTGTTATTCTGGAGAAAACACTACTCGTTCCAGAATTGGAAAATGACAAAAAAGTGTGTGGATAATATGAAGTTAATTGAAAAGAAAGTCTGACCAGCGTGTCTTTGGACTGTAAAGAAATTGGGAGAGGGGGCAAGCTCTCCTGATAAATCTTCCATTTACTCCCTATACTTGGAAATATGGGGAAGGCATGAACTCCCATGAACTTATTACAACTTACAAGGAGGGTGAATTCCCTTCCATGCTTTTAGCACCTTCAGTTACCTCCATGTGGTAGTGAAATAGGCCAGTCCACTACTTACAGTTTCAAAATACAAACGATTCACCCCTATGCTATTTCTTCAGGCTTAACAATGCTAATTTCCCCATTAAAGTAATTCATAATTAGTTGCAGTCGGATAGATTAATCCTGAATATCCATCTTGCTGTCCTGCCAGATCTGGACACTTTTCTTTACAATAATCAATCTTCTGATTTTTAAGACAAATTATGAGTTATCTACATTATTTTCTAAATACAGATATTTAACAAACTAATAAGATTCCAGGTAGATACAAGATTTTGTGCAGGTGTACCAACAATGTCAATGAGTTGGTATAGCTCATATGGACCTTTTTCTTCCATTGTGTTCTAATCTTACCTGAGTCTAGATGGATCCCGGTAGAGATTGTAGGACTTTAAGACATCTTTCTTCTACTTGATTTTAGCTTTCGCGTTGAGGAAGCAGTAGAATTTACTATTCCCCCTTAGTATCTAAACCTTACTGAGTAATTGTATAGGAATACAATAATCTTATAACTATCCTAACTTTATTGATACAGTTGTGCTTTCCACAATGTCACTCTCCTGGTACTTTTATGCGGCTTCCTATTGTTACTAAAGTTGTACAGGAAAAACATAATTTATTAATTACATTATCCGATAAGTACTCTCAATGTGTATATTCATAATTTATCCTCAGGTTGGGTGAAAAGAGTAGTAGTCACCACTCACCAAGGAGGGTTTGTACTCTGCCCAATGATTGATCAATTAGTGAGTTTTGAACCTCGAAAGGGGTAATATGCATTTTACAATCAGTTTAACAATGTCAAGCGGGAGTAACCAGAATAGGTTAGTTTGCTGAGGTTCAAGACCACAACTATTTGTTAGGGTAGAAGATTAGTTTAACTATGCAGTTTGTTACCACACTGATTAGTTTGCTGAGGTTTGAGACCACAACTATTTGTTACCACACTGGTTAGTTTGCTATCTGGGGTCAATAATCCAAGGAAATGGGGAGATTGACGATGATGTTACACATCGTATTGGAACGGGGTGGATAAAATGAAAGTTCACATCTGGTGTCTTATGTAATAAAATGTGTCACCACGCCTTAAAGGTAAGTTTTATAAAGTGGTGGTCAGACTAGGTATGTTGTATGGGGCAAGTGTTGGCCGGTCAAGAACTCGCATATCCCGAAGATGATAGTTGCGGAAATGAGGAAGTGGAAATGGATGTGTGTACATTCTAGGAGAAATAAGATTAGGAACAAAGCTATCTGGGACAAGGTGAGTGTGGCCTCCGTGGTGGATAAGATGAGGGAGGCTAGTTTGAGATGGTCCAGACATGTGAAGAGAAGATGCTCCAGTGAGAAGGTGCGAGAGGTTAGCTGTAGTGGGTACAAGGAGAGGTAGAGGTAGGTCGAAAAAGTCTTGAAGAGATGTAGGATATGGCACAATTGCAGCTTTCTGAGGACATGACTTTTGATAGGAAGATATGGATGTTGAAAATTAGGGTAGAAGATTAGTAGGTAGTCAAACATTGTCTAGTTCCCTTATCAGTATTATTATTATTACTCTCCTACTATCTTAGTCTTCCAGTTTAATTTTACCTGTTGTTTCCTTTGCTTCATTTATCGTATTATTTGTTCTTGATACTGTTCTCTTCTTTAGATTCTTCGCTACTGTATTTGTTTTACATACTTGATTTTTTTGATATGCTTTACTTGAGCCGACCTCTCTATCTTCACAAGGTAGGGGTAAGGCTGTGTACACACCATCCTCCTTGGACCCCACTTGTGGGATTATACTGGGCATGTTGTTAGACTGGTTAGTTTACCAGGTTGCTAAACTAACAGAGTACCAAACCTTGAAAGATAGAACAGAAGTTCTGTCATTGGAAAAATTGCAAAAGTTTCACCTCTTTTGTTGAACCTACCCAGAGAAAAAAAACAAACTAACCCATGTTAGAGCTGTCCTTGCAAGTACCACTTGACTTATGGTAGTACCAACGGTCAAAAATAAATAATTAAATATTTGGAAGGAGTAAATAAATGAAAAATCTAAGAAATGAAAAGGTAAAAGAACTAACCAATTCCCCTTTCTAAAAAAAAGAGAACTAATTACTTAAGAACATAGAATGTTTTAGGAAGAAATTATATATAACTTGGATTACTTGTCAAAAGGAATAACATATTTAATCAGTTGAGCTTCTCACTTTCACTCATTATTAAGTACATTCAGAATATGCTTGTCAAAGGTCTAATATGAACCAAGAACAACCAACTGCATCAAGGGTGTGACTTAGTGGCTAATGAAGTGGGTGCAAATTTTGGAGATCCTGATTCAAATCCTGGTAGAGACAAATAGGCGATTTCTTTGCATTTCTCTAAGTGTAGAGTTACCTGGTATTCTAGTATCTGTGTTGGTAGAAGATAGTAAGTACTTGGTGGGATAGTCAAAACGTGGGCAAGTTGACATGGGACGATCACTATTAAAAGAGAAGGTCTAATATGAATAGTGGTGAGTGAATACAGTAAAACTGATAAGGAATTGCCATTTGGACAGAATCCCCTTTCTTTTGTCATTTGCAGAAAAAATGAAATTCTTAAATATCAATTTTCAAATTTATATTCGTCAATTGAATTTTAAATTCTTCTTTTATGAGGTCCCAAAAGTTTATGTTCTAGTCATCTGCTTCCTAGTTCTGCTTTCCTGACAATGATGATCTGGTTCTTTAAATGCTCGCATGGGCTGGTTTTTTGATCCTCCTTATTCAGGCAAAGACACTCTTAAGCTCTGTTGACCATCCTTCAGAATTCTATCAACATGTTAACATGTATCTGAATTTTCTTAACCTCTGGAACCAGAATCCAGTGTTGTCAAAGGTGAAAAGTATAAAAAGTGCTCCAGGTCTGAGGTCTACCAGGCTTTAAGCGCCAAGTGCAATCCAAGTGTGGGTTTTATTTAAAAAGGCGAAACGAAGAAAAATAATAAAAATGTAAGAAAAAGTGACAACTTCATTGATAATGATATCCTTGATAGTAAAAAAAAAAGTATTTTGCTAATCATATATTTTTTTTGTTTAGTACCGTTCTGTTCAAGATAGAACTTATTGACAATGAAGCGCATGCCTTAGTAACTTGCCTATGCTGAACCGCAACCTAATTGATGTGAAGCGCCAACCTTGAGCTTCATGGCTTAAGCACGCCTCAATTGAGCCTTTGACAACATTGTTGGAATCCATTTTGATTTCCTTTGATCCCTCACATGCAAGTAGTCCCAAATGATTTACTATCTTCTTGAATCCATGCAAATTTTGCATATAATCAAAAATTCCATTTTAGAAAAAGATCCATATAGGCAATACCAGCTAGTTGAAATAAAGGTCTGATCATGTCGGTTCACTTGGTCTAGTGTTTGGTAGGAGAACTTATAATCTCTTTTTTTTTAAAAATAATAAATAAATAAAGTGTATGGGCTAGCTTGTGCTACCTCGACCATTCCGCCTAGTATCTTTTATATTTCACTAGTACCAATACTAGGTTATTCTGCCACCAGACACGAGGACTTAGGCAGATGGGAAGAATCAGTTGATGTTTTTTGCCTCTACTAAGATATGAACTTTGTTCTCCCTTGGTTTTCATCCACTTCATTGACCGTTACGTACAACCTTGGCTGCTACCAGTTTCTTTAATCTCATTAGAAATTTGCATGTCAGTTGACCACACAGAGAACCTTTAAAGGGGTAAAACCTCGATTATGGAATATTGGAATGAATTGGGTCCAAATAGAGAGAAATAGATAGTGATGATTCATGTAGGTGACCCACCATGGTTGTTCGTGCCATTCATCAAAGAATTTTTCCTTAACTGTGATCTTATCAAACATTACTAAATGAGTTGTATTTTTATGTAGTTTTGAAATTTGTATGTTTATTGTACATAAAATTTGAACGGATGTCTATATCCACACTGAAAATTGGATCATTGCCCTTCATATACTCTAGGTTGTATCTTCTGTCTGATATTTTAAAAATCTTCTTCCTAGTCCATGGAATAGAGGAATCTCTCTAATCTGACAGCACTTTGGTGATTGACTTCCCTGAACCACGGGAATTTCCCCCCATTCAAGTGGGGATCATGAAGCTCCATATCCTCTTATCTACTTAGAGAATTCAGACATAACATTTGTTATCCTATTGCATCCTCTTCTTTCCCTCATGAATCTAACTGTATTAAAGTCCCCATGGGAAATCCAGGGACCCTCACACAGTTCCTTCATTGCTGCAATTTCTTCCCAACATTCTAACTTTTCACCTCTGGTATGGGGTGCATAAAGCCGAGTGAGAGACTAAGTAAAAGAGTTCTGCACCGAGACGAACTTGTAAGTAAAGTATTGCCCTACTTCCATTATGGTACCAACTCAAATTCTGCTATCCCACATAATCAATACCCCCCTGCTGCTACCATCAGCTTCTATATAGCCACATCTCATCCACCTACATGACCGCAGTTGTTTTGCAATACCCTCCACATCCTTACTCACCTTAGTTTCTTGAAAAAAGTATACATCCGCCTTCCACTTCTGTAAAGAGCACTTAACAAGATTGCTGTTGAAAGTATCGTTAAGTCCCCTTACATTCCAAATGACAAGATTGACTTTCATTAAAAGGTTAAACTGAGAACTATCCCTCTGCAGGAGAGAGACATTCCATTTTTTAGACACATAAATTGAAACAGAGAGAGTGCTTGTCAAGGTTAAAGATAAGAGTGACAACGATTGATATAGTATATTCTCGCAATTCATCATGTTTGTTGGAGTTAGATTTGAGGGTGACTTCCAGTGTCCCATTTTCCATGTGCCCAAAAGACGTGGGCTATTCGTGAAGGGAAAATCCACTTTATATCATCATGCATCATCTATCAGGCAGTAGAATGTGCAACATTAGCCTAAGTGTATTTCATTCCCCCCTTCCTGTTTCTATATGTGCATTAAGTTTAAATTACGTACAAAGTAAGTAATGAATGGTAGAAACATATTACTATCTTGTTGAGAACTTTTAGCCCAAAGATATGAGGTTCTTTGACATTGTTTTTATGAACTGGTGATAACGAGCAGCAGATGATTTTCTCTGCATCGATGAATTTCACTATTTGGTCCAACATTGTGATAGACTAAAATTGGTTTAACATAATTGTATAATACAGAGGCTTCATTTATTTTATTTTTCACTGCTAAAAATGGGTGATTTACTGCAGACGAATATGTTAGTCTTGATATTGGGATGGCATCTGGAATCTTAACACTGCTCTGACTTGGGACATATTCTGATGCTGAACATCTCATTTCTGTTAAATTAGTAGTTTGAAAATTGTCACAGAAAAGTCTTTTGATTAGTTTTCTCATTGGATTCTGATGTGAATAATGCGTCTGATGTTGAGCAGATGATGAAGGAAAGGCATAAGATAGAGAGGGAGGTGAACATCGGGGAGGAAGTTGGATGGACTAAGAACCAAGAAGTCGCAAAGGTTAATCCAAAGCTTGCAGCAATGAACAAGAAATTTGGGATGATTCATGGCCTATCTTCCCTTGCTAACATTTTCTCCTTCGGTTGCCTCGCAATGCATTCCTGGTACCTGGCAGGAAAATTGGATCTCTAGATTGTTTAGAGATACAAAAATTACTTAATGAATCGTATTCGTCTGTCTGCTACTTTGTACCACTGCTTAATGGCTTGTGTATTGTTAAATGTGTTAAATGTAACTTGACACCAAGTAGGAATAAAAGTACACACGTTACCAAGTCTTCATTGCTTTGCATTTTATGTTAATGTAAATTTGATCTTTTACAAAAATTGCTCAAAATGTGAAGCTTCGATATCAAACCAAAAGATAAGTTCAACAAGTCTGAATGGAGCCAAAATTGATTGATTAACATTTTCTTTGTTCGTATTTACCAAGTTTCTGCGTGCAAGATTGAATTTGATGTCGACCCAAAGCACATAAATTTTTACAAATTTTCTGGTAAATCCACCAACTTTCCTAACTTATTGGGATATTCATAATAAACATAATGATGTCATTGATGAATTTAGCTGGTTGTCGACATTTATCAAAAGACCAAAACCAAGACTTTTCCAGACCCTCCACCCTCACCAATAAAAAAAATAGAAGACTTTTAAGCCTTAGCTTAGGGTTAGGGGCAGAGGCATATCCAGGATTTCGAGATGAGGGGTGCACTATTGTAAAAAGGTGGATCTAAGATGCAAATTTGATTGGATATATCCATACATATATAAGATTCAGATTTCTAACCTCACTTGGAGAGGTGCACCAAATCATCGTCACATAATATGATACTCCGAGTATGGGTTCACACATCTATATTTCAATATTTTAAAAAAAATATAACATTATTATATATAATCTCGGGAGGGGAGCATGGGTTCACGTGAACCTGGTGACCCCCTTAGATACGCGTGCTATTTGAATTCAACGAACGTGTTTAATTGTCACATGATGTCGATGTTTCTTGCAGAGTCTATACTTTTAGGATATTTATTGCCAAAATGAAAAATGATAGTGATATATAAAACTTAAGAGTGTCCTACACTTTCGGTATTATGATATTTGATATGCATTTTGAAATTTAGAAATATGGAATATCATATACAAGTATATAGTTATATATTAGTATTTGTATAAAACTAATTGTTTAGACGTTGGAATTTTGGCTAACGTATGTTGATTGAAATGACATTTTTGTGTAATTGATTAACAAAGAGAATTGTTTGTACTTTCTTTTGAATATTTTTACATGTAGATGATGTTTGTATGATATAGTTGAAATAATTTTTTAAGAGTTGAAGTCGTAATTTTCTACTATATGAGTATACTGTATATGTAAGTTGAAATAGGACAAACAATAATTACTGACTTACCATAACTACAAAATATCGAAACTAAAATTAAATACCAAATTTATTTGGTCTGATAATAATATAGTATTTTTAAAAATTGAAATTATCAAACGAATTTTTCCATATCATACTAACCATTTCACCCCTAGTTTTTGTGATGTCTGAATATTAAACTTCAGGAGTTATAAGTTTAATTTTATTATTTATACTGTCCCAAGTTTATAATAAACTGATTATTCTATTTCTTACTATAAATTGTTTTGATAATACTGTTGCCTATTTTGTTTATAAAGTCACTCAATATAGAATTCATTCTTACTCATCTCAAACACTTTATCTTCGTTTTGTTTTTCAATACAAAAAGTCAAAAGATGGTGCCATAGCTTCGCAGTAGTTTTAAATTAGGGAAAAGGCTTATTATGACAACAATGCTAATTAAGAAAAATGAGACAAAAAATTGAGATAAAAAGGTACATCTTTCTTTTTGTCTTACTGTACCTACCTTAAAACATTTATTTCTTTAATTTTTCCAAAGTTCTAGTGGATATGACTAACCTTAATCGTGTTGGAGGAGGTAACAACATTAGATAGATTACTCAAAGCGTGTGTCTAGACATTATTGTTATTATTAAAAAAACGTTCATCCGTAATAGTATATGATAATATGTTATACGTTATTGAATAAAAATATGAAATGTCAATCGTTGATAATTTGGTCAGAAGTTAACCCCATGCAATGAAGTGATACAATTAGCATTGTTCTCTTGTATATTTTGAGAGAAATATTATTGTATTTCATGAATACTTTTTTAACGTTACGAAAAAAATAAATGAAGGTTCTAATATGTCAACTAAGTTGAAAAGAAAGCAATGCTAGTTGGGGGCTCAACTTCTTGGGCATTTCCCACATTTTGTTCTTTCAAAATCACTTGTCAAGTGTTGATGTAACGCCAAAATCTAAGAAGAGGAAAAAAAAACACATGTTGGCAATAATAATAAAAAGTCAAATTTGTATAAAAATCAAGTTCAAAATATTACACCTTTTATTTGTTTTGTTTTTATTCTCCACCACGCTGGATGTTTTATCGTTAATACTTATTGGATATACAATGTATATATAGCTAAGAAAATAAATTTATCAATTATGCATGAACGAAAAAAAGAAAAAGAAAAAAAAATGGAAGTTGACAAAATTGGGGTCTTAATGTCTAATTGCGTGTACAGATAAGTAGAAAAAGGAGTTCCTTCTTGGGAAATCAGTGGAGGGTCCAGTGGTCCATTTGCATTGTTGGATTTGGATAGGCATTAAAGGAAGCTAATTCAAGATTCAGCTGTCACTATGGACTCACTCACTAGCTAGGGACCTAGGAGATCGGTGCAATAAGCTTTCGTTATGTGCAAAGTTCGATATAATAATCTTCTACATTGGTAGATGTATTTGTAGCATTGTATGTGCCAAGTCTAGAGTTGAATAATTATAAGATGTTACCATCAAAGAATGTGGTACAGTGGATGAGCTGTCCTTGGTAAAGAGCGTTTCCCCCCGAATGGGGCCCTATGCGGCACAAATCTAAAATAGTCGAGCTCTAATGTGGATTTCGAACACCGAATGGTACATCTGTAACATAAAATGTTATAGATCCGCCCGAGAAGATGAAGGGTGGAAGAAATGGTTTTCTAACCTTTTACAAGCTTTTTAAAATTTTATATATTTTTTTTATAAGAAATTTTCATTTTTAGGTATAAGATATTTTCATTTTTACACACAAAAAAAAAATCTTAAAAAAGTTATTTTCTTCTATTCAGATCGTAAGAGGACAAGAGATCGTATTTCGTCGAGAAAAAAAGAGATGGAAAATGATTATTTGACTAAATTACTTGTTATCTCTCCTCATTCTTTTCCTAAAGACTGGTAAGATCAGTAAAACCTTTCTGAAAATTATACTATAAATCATTTATTGGAACAAGAATACATTTGGTAAAAAAAAGTAATTGATGTTATCTGGATTACCTTAAAGAGACAATTACTACTTGTTATCTGAATTTCTTTAAACAGTATCATATATATTTCTTCTCTCAACTTTCAAAGCTTTTAAAATTTTATTTCTTTATTCTTGTAATTCATTATTAAAAAATTTACCAAATAAGGGATCTGTACAGCCACACAGATGGTTGATATTAGTTTAACACTTCTCAAATTCCAAAGTTAGATAGTATAACTTGTTGGCAACTTTTTTAATAATTGCTTAGTGATTTAGACGTTAAGACTAAGATGTGGAAAAATACATTGGTACCTGATATTTTCTTATATTTAAAATAACGTGTTTACTACACCTACCTAATTAATATAATATCACTCCCTTTCGACCAACATAATTTCTTTTTAATTAGTACTTTTTGACAAATTGGGATTCTTGTTTCCTGGTGATTCTGATGTTTTGTTATACTTAATTAATTGCACAACAATATTCAACTGGTACTTGAACATCAACACAGCCTTTCACGATTCGTTTTATCCCAAAACTTTGGAGTTTCACGCCAGACTCTAAATTCTGAATTCGCCTCGAAAAGTTGAAAATGTATTTTGAGAAGAGACCACATATCATTACTACACAAAACATTGTACTACAAAAGTATACATCTTTGCATTCCATAAATGGAATTTATGAATTAACAAATGGATCCAAATTGTAAATCTATTTGCTAATACTGGATATATTTGGATTTCATTCATCCAGGAAGTTCCCTTTTGAGAAAACCAGGGAACAGTAGTAGTCAATGAATAAAGAATCATCTACCCTTCTTTAACTTGTGTAATGTGTAATGCTTCTGGGGATTCAATGAAAATTGAACATGCTGAAAGTCCCCACGATAAGCAAACGAGCAGGAAACAAAAGAACCACAAGCATGTGCATGTGCTGTGATGCAACTAGTGTACTGAATCGTTTCAACGACTCTTTCCCACTTTGTAAGATGCCAGCAAAGTTGATCTGGCCATGGCCCATACTACCTGATTCGACGTACCTTCTAACAACAATACCAGCATTAACCCCACTTGGTGAAACCAATGGCCACCAAACTCTGCGTCTTTGCTTCCTCTTAGCTTTTCTGATGTTGTTCAGCTCATGACGAATTACGTTTCTAACTGATTTTAAGTACGAGCTCATGTCGTGATCTCTTTGTACTGTTCCTCCAGAACCATAGGCAGAGCGATCACTTAGGATCTCGAGTGGATGGGGTGAGTTCAAAAACACAAACTGAGCGGCTAGAAGTTGTTTTTCTGCCTCTGTTGAATCTGATACAGGACAGTTCAGTAAATACAGACCGGAACCTGAAGGTAGTAGGTCGTGGTTTGGAGAGAATTTGTCATCTGGCTGCAGAATTAAGAACTCGCCCATTGGAGCAAACAATAACTTCTGTTGATAAAAGAAACAAACTTGAGAAACCATACAACATGAAAGACAAACACACGTCATTCTCTATGTAAATGTACTAACATTCTTCTCTGTAAAAAGTATAGGTTCCTACCTGGTTATTCAGACATTGATGATTGCGGAAGTTTACGTTAATAGCTTTAAGAAACTCTGCAACGTGATTGGGATAATTGCAAGAGAAGGCTCGGGGTACAATGTCTCGGTGCATTGTGATTCCCTGCACATGACTCCGAGGCAAGCCAAGGCGGCGAAGGAGACGGTCTCCTCCACACATTATTGATGGTGCGCCAAAAGTTATAACAGGAAGCAAGGAAGATGGGGGAACTTCTCCCCTTATGAACAGCATGAGATTGACGAGCAATGATAAACTTCCACCAAGAGAGTGCCCAGTAAAACGGAAATTGGCACGACTACCGTGAGATTTAAGGTGTGAACGTATTTCTGGTAGCATCTGCACGTACATGCCCTTTGCAGCTTCATAAATACCTCGGTGGACCATCACATCCAGACCCTATAAAAAAAGATGCAATCACAACTCTGCATTAATGCATTGCCACAAACTAGGCAGACTCAATTTATATAGAAGCAATCAGAAAAGTACATGTGCACATTATGGTAGCGCGACAAACACAGTTGGACTAGAAAACAGACCATAGTTTAAATTTTTTCAAGTGCCTATTTATGTGCATAAATACCTCAAATTTAACAGGTTCAAAGAGTAGATTTGCTTTCCATGATGCTAGTGACTCCGATCCCTGCAAATAATTAAAAATGAAATTCAGCAACAAGAACAAGCAACAATGATGGAGAACAAACCCACAATTCAATCTATCTCAGGAATGTATTTGTCCCAATACCTTTCTTTATCAGATAAATACATCAGAATCACGGATCACTATAAGCATGACATTAATGACAACAATGACAACACCCTACCCTGTTACTAAGCTAGAAGAGGGAAAGGAAAAGAGAAAAAGGGGGAACAGGGGTGAAGATAAAGTTGGCCACCACACATACCTGAATGACAAAGAATCTTGTCAAGCTCTGATCATCATCACATACGAACCATTCACAGGGTGAAGAATGATTTGAATTTAGGTCGTCTGCAACAGCCTGCTTTACTTCCTCCTTTGCAGCAACTACTGATGTCACTGAGTCACTGGTTGCCATAAAAGAAGCAACTTCCCTGTTCATTGCATCTATATTGTCATCACATCCAACGGTTGTTTCAGAGGAATCTTTATTTGGCATAGTCTTGGAAGATTTAAAAGGAAGAATGCTCATTGTATGAGAGTGCAAATAAGACGCGGCAGAGGCAGCTATATGGTAAGCTGTGGATGCACTTATCTTGTTCCCACTGGTCTTTCCATTCCCTTCTACTGAAGTTGTAGTGCTTCTTTCTTCTCCCTGAGTTAGAGCGTTTCCATTCTCTTTCTTCTCCTGGTCTTCAGCTGCTGCCTTCTCTTTCTCAGCTTTCAATGCCTGCTCTCTTTTCTCACATGAAGACGTAACAAGACGCAATCCATGATTCCTCAATAAATTTTCTGGCTGCAGAACAAAAGGCGAAACATGAAATCCTATGACATGGCTGCCAGATGACAACGCTTCAAAGACAAACAGGAATAAACACAAGATCAAGTTGCCATATCCTACTACAAATCGAAATGTGAACATGAGAAAAGCTCGCAACAATCATAGAACAATGTTAAAGCTTGTATAAGCAATATGAAAACACAATACTAACTTGAAAACATGGTTGTCCTTACCTAGTTAGCTAGATTGTGTGATTCATGGTCTGAGAGAACTTGCAAAAAGGGATAAAACTTTGATTCCCTAAAACCCATATCAAATGTTAATCATGCATAAAAACACCTCTAAAACCAAAGATCGCGCCTTTCGAGACCTTTGTAACCTCAGAACACTAAAATTAAACACTAAATGCAGCTATTCTTCTTACACCCATTTCGCAGACAACAGAAGCAAGTGATTAAGTCAGATCTACATATTCATTATTCCATTATTAATCCAATCACCTATCTATCCATTTACAAGACCAAGTACTTCTAAATAGGCTCAGAGATTAAATAATGTGCAATCAACATAGACAACAACAATAACAACTAAAAAGTTTTGAAGACTTTACCTTAATTTGGGGTATTCCATAAGCCAAACTTCCCAAATAAGACATCTGAGCATACAATCTAGCTTCAGTCAATGACACCCTCCTAAGCAACTTTGAAAATGAATTTCTATCAAATTTGAATTTTTCATCATCATCTACAGAACACACATCACATTCTTCATCCCCACTTTGCCCTTCACTGTCATCTTCAATATCATCACCATCCACCTTTTCCACCAGATCTTCAACACCCCCACCCTTCTCCCCTACCTCCTTCGCCTTCTGCAGAGACCTAATATGCAAAATCTTCAATACCCAATTCTCATTTTTCTCCTCATTTTTCTCCTCCTTCTCCTCCATCAAAACAGCGTCGTCTACCGCTATAGCATCATACCTTCCTTTACCTCCAGACCAAAAAGATCTAAGTGGGTACCTAAACGAAAAACCCCATGACTTATTCCTATAAGAAGATGTCTTTTCAACCGACATCGACGCCGACGAACGTCCAACCGCCGATGTACTAAACTGGGTCGAACGTACATCTAAACCTCCGGCACCACCGGAAACAGCAATGGGCCCCGCCATACCTTGAATCCCACCTCCTGTCAAACAAAGACCATCCATTTATAAAACCCCTTTTCAAATCCTACAACTTTATTCACAAATTCTCTTTCTTTTTTGGGTAATTGAATCAAATATGTAAAGTTAGAGTTCAAGAATGAATATGGGTTGTTGAAGTAAAGCAACAATCTTTGAATTTTTTTTTTATAAAGAATCAAGAATTGAGAGAATTTAAAGGTGTTGGGTTTGTGAGTTTTTGCAAATAAATAGGTGAACAAACTATTCAGGTTTTGTTCTTCCTTCTCCTTGTCTCTCTCGGAAAAAAAAAAACGATATTTTTTCTCCAAAAGAATCGGCTTTTTTCCAGGAAAGTTCAAAAGATTACTCAATATTAACGACGTCGTATCTATGTGGCAAGGTTGTCTCTTTTTTTTTTTCTTTTCAAACTGCGCTTTTTCGTCATTCCTACTTTTCACTCACTTCCAACAACCTTTTTTGTTTGCTTTTATTATTACTCCATCCGTCTCATATTAGATGATCATTTTTTATTTTATATGATGCTTAAGAAATTATTTCCTCTGTTTCAAGTTATGTGGCACATTTCATATTTTGAGATTCAAATAAATCTATCTTTGATCATAAATTTTTCATATGTCTTTTAAATATTTTGAATTGTCAATTGTTGTGACTTATAATACTTTTTTACGTAGTTTACAAATATATAAATTCCATTTTAAAAAATTTGAAGATTCTATGAACAAATTCTCGATCAAACTTAAATTGTTTGACTCTCAAAAAATGAAATGTGTCACATAAATTGAGGCAGAAAGAGTATTAACAAGAACATAATTTTACTTATTCACTCCTTAAAAAACTTTTTGGGGATATTACAAACAAATGTGAACACATTCAAAAAAATTTAATTGCAAGGATAGTATAAGAAAATTTTAATTAGTGTTTTCTTGATTTAGTAAGATGAAGGTGAATAACTAATACTCTCTCTGTTCTAATTTAGTTGTCACAATTTTAGGTTTCATGTCTCTTAAGAACAAAGGCGAAACCAGAATTAGGAGTTTGGGGTTTTAAATTTTAGGACAAAAGACAAAAATATAGCAAAACATGCTTTCTTTAAAATAAAGAGAAACTTTTGTTGATAGTCGGGTGTGAACCAACAACACTAATGTGAAAAGTATTTTCATTGCCCCTTCTTTACCTCTAACTTGTTAATCAATTTTGTTAGGTGATTCACAAGTTAATATACATATATATTTATTTGATTTTTTAATACAGATACAGGGTCCACCTAGCTCCACCTCTGCTTAAGAAACTAGGTAAGTTTATCATTGTACTCTTATTTAGTGTTTTCTTGAACTCAACTTTTCAATAAATGAACATGAATGAATTAATTTACTTTGATTAACTAATTTGACCAATGAATATGAATTAATTACTTAGTTTTTTTTATGCTGAGCAAATGTATACTTTCACGGCTAATAACTTTCAAAGTGTAAAATAAAAGAAATAATATCATTTATGCATTGATTTTATGAGATGACAAATATTAAGGAACATCTATTTTTAGTAAGGTCGACATATAAATAAGAACGAAGAAAATATGTGACAATTATTTTTAATATAATGATGAACTAATATGGAACGAAGGAAGTATATTTTTATACAAGATCATTTGAAGTATATATTTAAAGTAAATATCGGAGTATTTTTCATTTTATAGGAGCGTGGACAACTAAATTTTATTCAACTTGAGTTTACCAGAAATGCGGATTATATTAAATTTAAGTAAGTACTATTGTATAATATAGTTGAATTAATGATTTAAGTGTAATAAATAATGAATTTATTAACTAATTATTCAATCTCAATTGGGTTAATTTATTTGATCAGGCGAAAAATAATGAGCCTATTTTGCTAAATTCAAAATGAAATTTCAATCTAAAAATCTCTGTCACGTGTAAAATCATGTAATATGGCATGCCAAGTTAGTATGAGAACCAATCAAATGTTGCCATGTATCAAAATGACATGGTTCAACTAATTACCTATATACTTATCATATAATATAATTAAAATTTGTTGCAAAGGAGGAAAAATAAAATCTCACAACCAAACTCGTGATAATTTTGATTTAAACTGTGGTATTCTTTAGTAATAAAATAAACTATGTTCAGAAAAGGTTGAAAATCAATTAAATAGATCGACCGTATTATATAAACATTATAATGTTCTTAATCTAAAGTAGTAAGAATAAATTTAAAATGAAAAAGAATTAGTATTTCCTTCACGTCACGACTTAAAAATAAAAATTAATGAGATAAGGACTATAATATTGGATTTAATAATAGTTCATGCCAAGTGCCAACCCAAAATTAAAGAAACAGGTGACCACCGCGTCATACCTGGTTGGGAAAAGGGTGAACAAATTATAAATAAAAGAATAAAGAAAGCCAACAATGAAATGGATATACTTTTATTTTATTATATCACAGTTTTTTTTATTTCATTCGATGTTTGATAATCGTATTAGGTTCAACAAATTCAGATTTTCCGCTGAAAAATCAACGCTTCCTAAGAAAAGTAATTACATTTGATTAAAAATAAATGAGTAGTTACTAATTTACCATAACTTTTGTAAGTATTTTTTTTCCTGAAGTATAACCGACAGTAATAGTCTACAAATTATATAGGAAATGTAAATCGCACTTAAACAAGTCTTATGCGACATGTTTGATTTAGAAGATATTAAGGGGGAATCAATCAGGTCATTCACGTGGATGACCACCCTTGAAACCAACCGAGTCATTTTATTTTATTTTTGTTCTGTCCATGTTATTGGATATATATGGGTTCTACTTTGAAACAGCGTATAAAAGGACTTTGTGATATACACTTGCATGATTGCCACGTCAACTTTTGATTCAAAATTATCATGGAGTGACGTGTCTCAATCTTGCTTCTTCTTCGTCTTTATTAACATTACGTGCCTTTTTTCTCTTTCTCTCTTCCTCCAATACAAACAAAAATACATTTTTGTGTACAAAACGTGTAAAAAACGTTCTCAAAAAAATCAACACCAAAAACATTACTTTTCTCATCAATACAACTCTCGTAAATATTTTTTCTAATATTTGAATTTAGATTTATATTTATTGAACATTTTAATATTTTAACAAATTTGTGCGTATTTGACATAAAATAACATAAAACAATAGTGCGTGTAACTTATGCGCAATATTATATCAAATAAACAAATGAAATAATGACACGTGACAATCAAATCTAAATAATATTTTAAAAAGTATTATCTCTTTTTAAATAATTCAAAAAATAGTGTATCTCATATATTTCATATTTAAGTGTTACACAATGATATACAAATAATTTTGATAGTGATTGGGGTGGTTTATGGTTATGAAATAAATGTATCTCATAAAACGTGTAAAAAATGTAAATGTAAGCGTCATCATGCAGTGTTGGTGTAATCATACAGTGAAATACAAGTGTGATTCATAAAAATATTGTGAAATATAAGTGATTTTGGTGGTGATTATGATGATACATGTGTAATTCATAAAATTTAAGTGAAACTGTGAAATGTAAGTGTACCTCATAAAAATATAATGACATACAAATAATTTGGTGATACAAATAATAGAAGGGACATACAGTGAAATACAAATATAAATTTATAGCTATTTAAAATATATATTATAGGGTAAATTAAACAAAATATTCATTAGGTTATATTTTTTTATAATAAATGGTCATTCAGTACTTTTGCTTTACAAAATTTGGTCTGCTCCGTCGTCGTCTTCTTCTGCTTCTTCTTGTTGCTCCTTCTTCTTCTGCTTCTTTTTTTATAAAAAAAGAGACAAATTTGACGTATCGCAGACGTAAATCGTTTTGAGTGAAGTATATATAAAAAAGACTTGAAACATCGAGAGGGTTTCATATCTAAAATTTGAGATTGTTTAGATATGATTTCAAGTTAATCGAGATTGAATAGTCAATGTATACTTCAAGTGTAGTTAAGCTATATCCAACTTTTTGAGAGTATCAAAATGTATAGTCAGTGTATAACTCATGTATAGGTAAACTTTATTGTATAGTTAGTGTATATTTTCTATGATTTTTGGCAAGCTATAGTGTATAATAAGTATATATTTACTATGACTTTTAGCTATTTTTTATTTAAATTATAAAATATGACTATATTTATTGTAAACTAATTATTTTATTGTATATATTTGAAACTACCTCATATTTCATAATTACCCAAACTATCACTATTTTTTACAATTACGAACAGAATTATCGTTATCTACGAAATTTTCCATGTTAAAAAGCCTTGTGAACATCAGGTTGGAAAACTAATCTAGTATCATATATCCAAAAATATAGCCTCTACTTCATTTGGACTTCGGGTATAAATATATCCAAAACAACAGTACGAATTATAACATAGAGAAGAGTTAAGGTTTGTCTGTGATTTTTGGTTTGTTTGTGTGAAGGAAATCACATAGTTAAGGTGTAATGTGTATCTGTGTGCGAGAGGCGGTCGAGATTTGGAGGAAAGAGATGAGATTGTATATACAAGTTGCATTTGAGATACAACTTGCTCGCCTCTCTTCTCCATCTCACTCGCATCTCTCCTCTCTAAAACTGTTTTA
This sequence comes from Solanum appendiculatum, assembly GCA_018342035.1. Classification (NCBI taxonomy): domain Eukaryota; kingdom Viridiplantae; phylum Streptophyta; class Magnoliopsida; order Solanales; family Solanaceae; genus Solanum; species Solanum appendiculatum. The sequence goes on along the minus strand of JAGDQO010000328.1, from coordinate 61,515 downwards.
TGAATTGTTATTAAACAAACTATAGCTACTATTCATAATTATGATCCAAACTATAGCAATTTATGAAAATTCCTCTAAATTAATCTCAGCCCTCAAGTCATTGGAACAAATGCCTTCATAATAGAGCAGCAGCTAATAGGCTACTCAGTCATCCAAATATATGTGAATCACTGGGCTAGTAATATACATATTTCCATCTACTCTATAATCATTGTTCAATACATGTAAAATGGGTTCTATTCTATACTTCAAATGAGCACCCCCACCCAAAATAGAGAAAAAGGAAATATGAATTTGGTAGAAGGGCCTTGAAAATAAGAATGCAGACGCCTGGAAGATTATAGCAAGTTAGACACGCACAATGCACCTTCTAAGCAGATGCCCAGAATTCATTACTTGGGACCAAAGAGATTCCCGAATATACTGTATCCTAACCAAGAACTTCCTTGATCTGTTTCTTTTGGTCCTCCGTCAATGACGTGGGGAAAAGAACCTCAAATTTAACATATAAATCACCCTTCTTGTTACTGTAATGTAGCGGCATCCCTTCACCTTTAAACTTCCTCACGTCCTTAGGTTTAGTGATTCCCTAGTGAAGAATATAAATAATGATTTCAGTACATGGTAATACACCCAACAGACAGTATAGTTGGTTAGCCTGGAAAAAATATACCTTTGAACTAATATCCACCAGATGATCATCGAGATGTTTGATGGTCTTCTCAAAACCAACCAGAGCTTGCACCTAAATTGCAGTAAAAACATTACACCAACAAAGGAGTTAGCTTTCTAGGATCCATAGGAGTTTCATAATTGTTGAAGTTTTCTATCCATATCCATTGGTTGCCACTGATTAACTACATTAACTTCACAAAAAAAGGGTTCCCATTCGCAAATTCTCAAAAATAACTTGCTGAATGCTAGCTATCAAGAAGTACATTAGTTTAAAACTTGATGGAGAAACTGCTGACTAGCAAAAATATGTTCAAAACAAAATTACATTTGCTGATGCATTAAAGTTGCATCTAGTTCAGATCCACATGATGTAAGCACCATCATTTAGTAAATTCACTAATCCAGCAGCTACAGTTAAACAGAGATTGACTATCCTGATAGTGATCTCAACCCAAATAAAGGTAAAGTCAATAGTTTGCGTCTCAATGACACCATTTATAATGCAACAAAGGTCTTGTTCATGAATGAAGGTTTAGGTGGGTACTCAGATGGGATTATTCGTTGAGGTAACAAAGGTCTGCAACAGTAGCTGAAGCTAGGTTACAGCTGATCCATCAACCAAGCATCCTAGAGCAAATACTGTCTGCTATAGCACCATGTGTTGGTTGGCCATTGCTATATGGATAATATATGCATGCTTAGTGAATGATGAGGCAGACAAGGGCAGAGAACAAGAGGTGAGCATAAGGGGAACTATCTCTACTAGCATTATATCGGGTGTCATTTAGCTGAATTCGTCTTCATGCTTCCTGACATTAATCTCTCTTAACAGCATAACATCAATCCCTTATTCTAATTCTTCTTTAACAACCTTCATCTTTTGGCAAATTAAACTGTTCAATTCTATGCCATATGAATAAAAGGGCTAACTACAAGGCACTATTGTAAGTAAGACAATGTCAAGATTACCAGAGTTATAGTAACAGTGGTGCGAAGGTCGTTTACTTCTCTTGTGAACCGCTCATGAGGAGCTGTGCGGATGCGGAACTGTTCCAAAGTATGAAAAGGAACCAATATAAGTCACAGCCAAGGCATACATCATAATGAAACAAGTCCATTTTGTTCGGCATGGAAAAAAATCTAACCTTCAGGTCTCCAGGTTCACCATCTATCTTAGGCTCACCATCCTCATAAAAGACCACTTCCTGAAAAATGATGCTCTATTATTTCAGGGCTCTAGCATATTCAAAAACTAATTGAGAAACACACAACACAATAAAAAGCAGTTTCCGGTTGTTCAGACATCAAATTTAGCATGACATGGCATGAAGAGAAATAACTTCTAGGGGAAAAAATATTGCCACTCAACTTTATGATCTATTATTCACGCAAATATATTAGCCCATCTAAAACGGAGAAATCAATTAGAAGATTAAACATGATATGACTTTGCTCACAGTTTTAAACAAGAAAAGTTCAAAAGATCTAAGGAAATTCTAAATTGTTTCCTTTATTTCAGAAAAAAAGAAATAAAACTACAGGGAATTAACCTTCTTTAGAGTGAAATATATCACTTCATAGACAAGATATAAATTGTAAATGCTAAAACTGTAAATCACATTCATATCAAAGTGCCCCACATGTCAAGCCTGTGGAGCTTTCAAATGAACCCACCATCAGATTGTTTTTGAGTGAACTTAGGTGCACCTCATATCAGTATCTAGCAAAGGCTACTATTTGTAAGAGTAAAAAGTAAATGGCTTCACGGTTTAGGCAGGCAGATCTAAGTGGCCAGAAGGACATCAAACACAAAATTATTTTGCTAGTCAAATGAAGCTTCTGAGGGTACTAGCATAAAAAAGGGTGCAAGGAAGAAAGTATATCAAAATGCATAAATACAGGCTTATATCAGTATTTACGTCAGAAAGGGATCAGCGCAAACAAATAAAGAATGTAATAGCTTAACAAACAGCATCAAGCATGCAAGTCAAGAATGTAGAAGAAATCTCACCTGACCATCTTGCATTCCTTTCTCAATATCCACAGTAACGTGGTACCCCTCCCTTTCAAACTTCACGTTGGGGCATTTGTCACAAACCTAAACAGAACAATTCCAGAGTTTAAGGTAATCCAAACGCTGCACCAAATTGCTTGAAATTGACATCTAGAACTTTGGAGAGGATATACCTGTTCAGTCATCTGCTGAAACATTCCTGGACCGATTTGTCGATGATAAACTTCATTTCGGCAGTTGCACTTCCTCTTACCAGGGGCCGGCTTTAAAATGTTTTTCTCCCTCCAAACCTATATTTTTCGCCAAACATAGAAGAAATTTTTCTTGATTAGTACAAAAAATGTACTAATCACCAGAAAACAAAATTTTAGGATATACGTAGCCCGGGAATTCAAACATGGTGATTCAAGTAATGCAAGAATGCCTCACTCTAGGATATAATATTATGACCTAAACTATTTTTGAACCACCTTTGCCACAATAGTAGAATCTTCTCTTATGTTAAGGGGATTACAATTTATACATAAAAAAAAATATTTGTCTTTGCTCTATTTATGCAATATAATATTTTGATGAAGGGGATTCAACTGCATCTGCCTAGCTCCATCGATGGCGTTAGCATTTAACAAACTTCTAAAATCTGAAGAATTGCACAATCTAGGTACCAGAGCCGGTCTCTAAGAAAAATATAGCAGCGAATAAAAACTATAATCCTATACAATTTCTGGGAAATCATAATTCTAAGTGTAGAGATTGTAGCTAAAAGGACTTGTCCACTCATAACTTCTTAGCCAAAATTACTATGTGAGATGTATCTGTGAGCCTGCCTCTAAGACATACCTTCTAGCTATAACTACTACCAGAGCCTATTTCTAAGACAAATATAGCAGTGAATAAAAACTATAATCCTATACTATTTATGTGATATCATAACCCCGCGTGTAAAGGTTGAGCCTGAAAGGGCTGGTCCTCTCATAACTTCTTAGCCATAACTACTATGTGAGACGTATCTCGATGTCAAATGGGAGATAATTTTTTATTTTTTTTTGAAAAGGAAATGGCAGATAATTTTCAACTTCCTATATCTCTACTTTAAGTCACTCGTGAGTTGACTGATGGAAAAAGAAGACATGTGAAAGCATATGATCGCTTCATATAACTTTCTGAAACCACACATGTATCATACATTGTCAACAATCTAGATAGTGGTACCCCTGCGCATAGTAAAGGGCGATGATGTCAACTTGACAAGGAGTATTTAGAAGAGATGAGCAGATAAGTTAACAGGATTTCACCTTCAAGGAGCCCCCCATGTATAAGTCTTCCAATGTTGCATCCAAATCAACAATTACATCATCACCTTTCACAATCTTCTCTTCCTCCTCCTCCATTGAGCCCCCGCCGAAAAACCTTCAGAGGTTATTCATTTTGTCAGTGAGTAAGATAGCACATGCTACACATTTAATCATCATAAAATAACGAATTGAAAACTTCAAGAGAAACCAGACAAACTACAAAAACATATACAGTGGAATCCCACAAAGTGGGGTCTGGGGAGGATACGCAGACCTTACCTCTACATCGTGGTGGTAGAGAGGCTGAGAAACCAGACAAACCAAGGAGAATTACTCCTTTGGAAAAACATATTTGAAAATCATGGTACAAGTAAGTGTGTGCAATGTGTATTTCTCTCACAAGTTGCAAGAAAAAGCAACAAAACCAACTAGATGAAAAGAAAAGGTAGAGAGTGTCATCACCTAGTAGAAATACATGAATATAAGAATAATTTCTTTAAATGTCTTTTGAAGATCATACTCGTAATATATGTGGGAAACCAATGTTTATGATAACTTAGCAAAGATTAACGAAAACATGTCTGACACACATGAATGGAGCGTATCTTAGTACTACAACAATACAACTTAGAAACATTTAACATAGGAAAAGTATCTAGGCAGAAACTTTTACTTAGAACACACCACAATTACTTCCATAAAGAGGTATGTCTATGGAGCTTCTTGACATCATAATTGGTGAAGGAGCTGGTTACTTGAGGCTATCTAAATATTTCATTTTGGAATCTTTTGGAGTATCTAGAATGTATCTTAGGCATGATCGTGAGACATATAATTATCACAATAAATAAGAGCCACAATGCTAACAATATTGATTTCAATGAATTGAAAGATTACACATACGCCCAATTTTTTTTTGCTAACATATAAGAAATGTTAATGCATCTAAACATCAGTTAGAGTACTATACAAATATAAAAGTAAAACAAACAAACCAACGATACCATATTGCAGGAAAAATGGTCAATCATTAGATATAAAATATCAACATACAATGGACAAATTCTTTTGATAGCTAATGTAAGGGAGATAAATTCAATAGCAGCTATAAATCTGTAGATGACAATGAGAACCAACTATAAATCTGTGAATGATTAAACTGTGAAGGGCAACCAGAGACAGCTTGAGCTTATGCTCGTAATCAGAATTATATAAGCGGTCCATGTGCCTACTGATTGACCTTTGCCACAACTAACTCAAGATCAGTTGTTTAAAGTCATTTTTAAGTTGAAAGGTCCTACCTTAATCCAACTTCAATCCTCTGGCTTTACACAAAAGAGTAAAACTCATGGCTAGAAGTTGTAAATTAAGATTAACCAACTGCCGAACACTAGACATTGCAATAAGATGCAACTATCCAATCTATCAATCAGAAAAAAGTTATAGGGGTCTCTTTTTAGCGTCCAAATCATTCCAACAAGAATATGCAACAATTGAATGACTATAATTCTTAAGTGAGCAAACAAAAAACAATGGCACAAAACAATACTATTGAGGATAAAGTGAAACTATAGGAACTCAACATACTGGCTAAATATGTCTTGCATGTTCATTCCACCACCGCTGCCTCCTCTAGCAGCATGTTGTTTAAGACCCTCTTCCCCATACCGATCATATATATTCCTCTTTTCACTGTCCGAAATCACTTCATAAGCTGAAAATACCCCAAAAACGAGAGTCAATCAAACAATTATCAATCTAAGCACCAAACTAGTTGGAGATAATCTAGATCCATTCAACATCAATTTGTCTTTTAGAGCATACAAATTAGATAATTAATCATATAAAACAAAACACAACATACCATTACTGATTTCAGCAAATTTCTTATTAGCCTCTTCATTTCCCTGATTCTTATCAGGATGATACTTCAACGCAAGCTTCCGATAAGCTCGTTTGATCTGTTCATCCGAAGCACCTTTTGGAATTTGCAAAATATCATAGTAACTCTTCCTGCACACATCAATCAAACACACATTGTCAAACCACAAACACAACGGAGAAAAGGAGAGAAAGTAGTATTCAAAACTCACGCAGCAATGGCAATTGAAAAAGTGTATGATAAACAACACAGCAAGAAGAGAAACTTTGATCTTCTATGCGCCATAACTCGTTAGGCACACAGATCTAAGGAATCAAAAATTATTTCTCACAACAAGAGAGATTGAATAGATTGCTTCGGGTTTTCGTTAACTGGATCTACTAGAACAATCTAGAATTTGCGAAGAATTTATGAATATGAATTTGTGTTCAATTTTACAGCAAAAGCTTAAAGAATATTGAACCGCGGAACGGGGCGGACGTTTGAATATTGAACAAATGAATGACTTCACTGCTGAGACGTGGTCATGCGAAAAGCGACCAATAAGAGAGGACTACAACATGTTTAAGCCAATAGAATATCTCCACGTGTATAAATGTAGCTTTTCTGACATACTAATAATAATTCCTTTTCTTATTTTGATGGACAAAAGAAAGAAATGTTTCTGGTGTCTGGGCTGGACAATATAATTTGGGCTGCTAGGATAAGTGACATTGGGCTGGACACATGTTCTGTGTATTTGTGTTTATTCAAATATTTGAATGATTTAAAGTGATAAAAGTAAGTTTTGATGTCAAATATGTACTAATATTACTATATTTATCAAAATAAAATGGTGCATATTATGTAATCAATGTATGTGTTCATAGATACATATTAAGAAGAATAAAAAGATGGGTGTATCTTTAGTATTAGATACATGGTATTAAATGTGTGTTGATATATTCATCAAAAAATCAGTATTAAAATATGCACCAATTTATCTAATGTATATGGGCTTAGATACATATTTTTTAAAAAATAAAATACAAGTATCTAGTATCGAATATTCAAGATTTATGTGATTAGTTTAAGAATTTGTAATCGCATACCTTTTTGAAAGAAAAAAGTATTTGGTGACTTGGATTAGTTTGGTTTCACCGTCCGTGCCGATTACATGTGTTTGTGTTTGAGTTTTTCTGTTAAAATTGGGGAAAGAAATTGATATAGAAAAAAGAGAAATTTCATAAATTTGTAAAGTAGGGTTACCAAAATTGGGAGAAAAATTGATAGAGAAAGAAGAGAACGTGTCACGTAGCTCTTCTGTAAAGCGAGAGAGAGAGAGAAAGAGTGACGAGGGAGAGAGGAAGAAAGAGTGACGTGGGAGAGAGGAAGAGAGGGGAGAGAGAGTGAAAGAGGGATGAGCAAGAGAGGAAGAAAGAGCGGCGAGCGAGAGAAGACAAAGGGAGAGATTTGTTGAAAGTATTGTAATATGGCTAGGTTATATACTTTTTAAAATCCATAGACAGATTAAATAGATATACTAGCTATATTTATTTAGATATGTAGTTTTTTCTACTTCTACTAATAGGTCCATATCTCATCCCACTTCCTAGTTCTTTCTCATCCATGTTACATGTTAGGAGTGTTCACGATTTGAGTAAAAATGATCTAAATTGACAAATCAAATCAAATAGCAATTGGGGTTGCCAAGCCCAACAAAAGAGGCTCTTGAAAGAAAACTTTTAGCCTTTCTTTCTTCCTTTTTCAATTAAATAAATCAATTTTATTCAAGTTTGATTTAGTTTGGTTTTAATTTTTTTTCAAAATCAATAGTATTTAATTTGATTTTCTTCAAACAAATCAAAAAAATAACCGAACCAAATCGATAAATTATATACATATTTTTAATAATTATATATATATATATATATATATATATTTCTCAAAATTTATTTATCATGTATTTATGATAGCAAAAAGGTCCAAGAGAAAAAAATTAATTTGTTGATTTCATGTATATGGGCGCCTATAACAGTTCTTAGTGGGACTGGGAATGTGAGTCTCTTCCTTATCTAGATCAAAAGCAGTGAATTTTAGAGTTTATTTGAGGAGAAGTGATTAGACATGACATGGCGCAGCTTCATATTCAGATAGGAAGAAGTGGAGGTTGCGTATTAGGGTTGAAGGCTAGTAGGGATAGAGTTTTCTTGCCGTGTAGAGGTTTAGTGCATATTATAGGACTAGTTGTGCCCTTAAAGTTCTTGAAATATGTTGTTTATTGCATTTCAATTATCACATTATTTTGTTGTTATTAGTTTTTTCTCTCTTATGTTTTCTCCATTGTTTTCTTCTTCTTTTACCTGAGTTTGATATATACTTGAGCCGATGGTCTTTCGAAAATAGTTTCTCTACCTCCACGAGGTAGTGGTATGGTATGCGTACACTATATCCTCCTCATACCCCACTTTATCGGATTTCACTAGATATGCTGTTGTATTCACAATAAATTTAGTGCTCGAAAGTTCTTTAATGCTAGTCATTCTAACAAAATTTCTTTTTGAATGAATTGTTATCTTTTTTTCCTCTTTTTTAAAAATAAATTGTTTATTTTATTTCTGTGTATAGTTAATAGCCGAATCAAAATCAATAACAATCAACCAATAAATATAGGGAAAATGCTCAAATATGCCATCGAACTTTGAGAAAAGGATCATTTATGACATACGTTAAAAGTTGGCTCATCTATGCCATTGTCGTTTGAGAAAAGTCTTATCCATGCCATTATTTTTTAACTCTGATTTTGCAAAACAATTTTTTACCTCAACAAGACCCCAAACAACTTTTAACACTTTTCAATTGAGGTTTTGGATCAAGTCAACTATTTTTGCTTCTTCTTCCTCAAGAACACATGAAGAACATTAAGAACTCCCAAATTTTCAACTTCTTCAATTCTTCATGAAATCACCTCAAATTTCAAGAGTAGCTTCCCTCTGAGCTAGATACCAAAACTCAATATCTTTTGAGTTCGAATTCAACCTAACTCAACAAGACCCACTTGAAATTTCTTCAAAGTTTCAAAACTTCAACATCCTTTAATGGTAGAATTTTTTCCCAACTCCTTAGACTCACAAGTATTTCGTCGATTCAAATCAAATATATTATATAGAATCACTAATAAAACTATTTCGTCGATTCAAATCAAGTATATTATATAGAATCACTAATAAAACTAATATAGACTCACTTGATATTTGATTTAGTTTTATTGTTTGAGATCGGCTATATTAGTTTTCAATATCATAAATATTATATTTGGGTCCATAATATTTCAATATTCTGTAGTTAATGTAATTCTATAATATACCATGATAATTATTAAAGGGTGTCAATTTTTTTTAAAGAAATCGATTGAACCGGTTGAATAATTATGGTGTTTTTTTTAATATAAAAAATACCTAAAAAATTTGAGCAGCAAGTTTCTATATCTCCGCAATTGCAATCAAAGTTTGGTTCCACATTCGTGGAGAACTTTTAATAAGTATTTTGTCGATTCAAAAACAAAGCAAAGCTCTTGAGTTGATGATCGTGAGGAGAAGAAGTAGAGGATTACTTCTTTTTCATTAGATTTTATAAAGATTTATAAAGGAGAGGATTACAAATTGACACACCCGAATTTATAAGCGACTAAGTTTCGCTCCTGAAAAATAGCAATCAAGAAAGTACAAATACAGACAAACAATGAAATTTCTATTTCAACAATTTATGTGAAGGTTATAATCTTTATAAAATCTAATGAAAAAAATATAATTCTCTGATTCTTCTCCTCATGATCATCAACTCAAAAGTTTTGCTTTGTTCTAGAATCGACGAAATACTTGTTGAAACTTCACCATGAATGCGGAGCCAAACTTTGATCACAATTACGGAGATATGGAAACTTGCAGTTCACAACTTTGGAGACGAAGATTTCTTTGTATGCGGAAGACTTGCAAGTCACCAATAAATAGCAAGGATTCTCTCTGTCTTTATGTTTTGTTCTTCTCTTCTTCTCCTCCTTCTGGTCTTATGAAGACCCTTTTATATAGTTGTGAGCTAGTATTTTGTGGTATTTTGATCTTCAAGTAATTTTAGAGGTTCTTGGGTTTGAAGAGCATGAGTTGGACTCGTTTTGTTAACAGACTGACCAAAATGTAACTTGAATTTTATTTAAGTCATATAATATTTATTTAAATATTAATCCAATTTTATCTATCAATTTGACTTGATCAACATATACTGAACTTAAGGATTAATCTAAAATTAATTAATATGGATTTATTAATAAAATTTCGATGTCTACAATTATGATAGTCATAATATGATGTTTTAAAAATAAAAATTTTACTGAACCGTATCGAGACTGAAGAATAACCGAGACAATTGAAACAATTTCAAAAAGTCCAATTTTAATTATACATCATTGAGTAATCAAAAACTTGATATGATACAATTCTTTAAAAACAATCAAAGTAATCCAATCGAACCATTGACACCCTAGTAATTATATTTCCAATATAAGACTCTTCTAAGAAACGCTAGTATTCTTGATATCACCTATACAAATCTAGTGATTATATAGTCCAACAAAGTTTCCATTTCGTTTTCACATAGTTGACAATAAAGTAGGGTTATGGAAAATAATAATAGAGTAATTAAGGAAGATCTACCTAGAGTGAGATTAGACTCTTGTGGTCGCAATGCTATATAAATGGAGCAAGGAAATTAAATGGCGGTGTTTAATAGGTAGTTATTATTTGACTAATTACCTTTTAATAATTCTCAACTGTCACTTTTTCTTGTTTATGATTTGGTTCATAAACGAGTTGACTTGTCTTCGAATTAGAAAAGTTTTCAAGTCCCTGCTTAAGTTAGATGAGTGTTTTTTTACTTCCATTATAACGAATTAAAAATTTTGAGATAATTATATAATTGTAATAATAAATATTAATATTCTATATAAATACCCCTAAAAACTCTCATGTGATGCTAAGGCCTCGTTTGGTACAAAGATGCATAATGCAGGGATTAGTAACGCATGGATTAATAATGCAGGGATTAGTAATGCAGGGTTTAGTAATGCAAGGATTAATTTTTATCAAGTGTTTAGTTTATTACTTCCCACCTAATTTTGTGTTTGGTTTAAAACTCTATAAAAAGTTTCTTTCCTATTATACCCTTGAGTTATTATGAGATTTCTTATTTCATTTAACTAGTCAAGTTAAATATTAAAATATAAAAAAAAAATTATTTATTTTAAAGTGTGACATGCCACTACGGAAATCCTTGATAACGGTGTATTTCTAATTTTTGTTGGTCAAATATACCTTAAGCTTAACATAGATTTAAGGCTACTTATATGTCTCTTTTATTGTAGTAAATCAACTGATCAAGTAAATTTGCCATAAAAAACAATTCAATGCTTGATTTTTTTTTCTCTTCTTAGTCAACCAAATTCTATTATCCTGCTATATATTTATTTCTACTTGATAATTAATACCTCATAAACTTAAACATAATTTAATTTATCTTTGATACGACATCTCATGACTGTAATCACCTGTTTTTTCATAATGTTAAATTCGTATCACTTAAATGATATTACAGGTTTACTTTATTTAACACAATTTCATTAATATAAATATGAAATTTAAGCATTTGTCGTATTCTAATTAGACTTAACCAATAAACAGTATGCTATTTAAAAGGTTAAGTACGTATTATATATCTAATCAGCCTAATAAATGCGCGCCATGATAATTGATGTTCATATCATATTTGTCTTGTCTTATCAAATAGTATATAAAAGATAATATTGTAGAAATATGAAATTAATCAACGGGATTCTATATTATTCTTTAGACTTCGGTCGATAAAGTAAATAAGTAGGTTTTCAATTTATTTTTTTGAGTTCGATACATATATAAAAAATATATTGACATATATCATGGTAGATGGGGTAAGGGTGTGGAATAGTGGGGCTGAAAAATGAAGATAAAGTGCATTGGACGGTGGGATGACATAATCAATATGAAATATCATTTGTAGAATTTGTTTTTCCTAATTCTACTAGGAAAGACGCTTTCCTTATTTTTGAAAAATGAATAAAGATAAGTATTTTCCTTCGTATCAAACCCATCGTTAGTGTTCTTTTGCTTTATGTGTTTCTAATAACATGTATACAAATAGAAGGATGCCAAATATGAAACACTTGTTTCCAATCAGTAAATTATTGAGCATAACTAAAGCTTAACTTTCTATCAACAAGTCCATTTTGATGTGAAATATGAACTGAACTGATATCTAAACAGGTAAAATAAGAAGCTTAGGTCTCATGAAAAAATAAAAGTTTGTAGCTTTGAGTAGAAACTTTGGAGGTAAATCATAATGCTCTTTGAAAAATATTTTTTTATGAGTCAAACACGTAAAAAAAATGCTTATGAATTATGTTGAGATTCAAACTTAGGATCATTACCTATTATGATACTATATTGAATTGAAGCATGTCTCGTTTTAACATACATTTATTTACTTAATTCTAATTTATCCAAAATTATCAGATAAACCTCCTGTCTTATCCAATATTGTCAAATAAAATAAAACATATGATTCCGGCGATTTATTGAAAATGGAAGTGTTCTTATTTTTCTATTATTCTCGTAGCATAATGTCAAACTAAAGCTGTACATTGATTCAAATGGAATAAATAATTTACTTTATACAAATAAAAATATGTCAATATTTGGGTATGATAAATAAAGAAGGGCAAATTGTGCATTTATTTGATCCCTCAAATATTGATAAATTCTAATTTTAATCCTATGATATTAGACTTAGCACATTTTATTTAAAATTTAACTAATATATATATATATATATATATATATATATATATACTATATGCTTGAGATTTTCACAAATTTACCGAATTATTAATAGTTACAACATTTAGTTATTCATTTATTGTATTAAATTTACATTGTTAGTCCATATTTGAGGATAATATAGTTATAGAAATCTAGAAAAAGTTTTTAATATAATATGTATATCCTATATAAAAGAGACTAAACATACGATATTAATTAATCAATTGAAGGATATTAAATAAGCCTAATAAAACATTACGAGGATTAAAAAAATGATATTTTTTTATGAGGATTAAAAAAATGATATTTAGCAACAACTAAAGAATTTAAAAAATATTATTATCAAACTATATATTAAGAATAAGAACATGGATGATCTACTCCATATTTGGCTTTAACTTTTTGTACCAATGGACCATAAAAATACTCTTTCCATTTTATTATACATCGGAGTTGAAGATTTTTTTTAAAAAAAAGAATTATCTTAAAAGTACTACAACATTGTAGTTATAACATTATATTAAAACTTTTTTGATAAAAAAATACATTGTTCATAATGATGATTATTTTTGTTGTGTATATATAATAATAATAGATGTTATTGACCTCTCTTTAACTTGTTCGTGTATTTACTCCTTCATATTTTGAACTATATTAGTGAAAAATTCTAATTTCATCATTGCTCAAAATTATAAACATTCTGCCAAGACTCGCCTCTCGTCCGGAGCTCCTATTGTTACTCCCTTGGTGATTCAAACCAGTAACTTTGCCAGTAATGATTTTTTCAAAATATCTCCTAACCTACTCTGAACTTTAAAAAAAAAAAAACTAAAATCTATAAGATTTGGCAACTTTTTTTTAAAACTAAATGAAAATAAAATATCTCATTCAGGCCGAAAATGCATGTGCAATATAACATGCTAATATTACGTACAAGAAGGTTTAATTAAATTATCACCTACGTACTTTTTCAAGGCTTGCTCCAAGACCTTTGGACCTAAGTTTATTATTTAATTTAATATTTTGTCGCTGTCATTTTTTTGAATTTCTGTTTATATAAGAGCTACCCTATCCTGCACCCACCTCCCAAAGTAATTCCTTTTATTTCCTTACATGGTATAATGTGTTGGGAAAATAATTTTGATATCTGAAAAAAAAAATAACTCAAAACTCTTGTCTAGGTTCCTTCTATATATTAATAAAGTCTTGTTGATGACCTTTAATATATTTTATTATAGTTGAATATTCAGTCTTGATTAACCAGTATTTTGATATTATTCCTAATATTGCTTACCCACCTGTTTGATCATGAGAATTTTCACTTATTTTTTAAAAAATTATTTCACTTTTTTAGAAAATAGTGTTTGGTCATGAAAGTTTTAAATATGTACAACTTTAAGTTGTATTAGGAATTCGAAGAATACCAAAATTCTTGTTTTCAATATTTTTTTCACTTTCACTTTTTTCATTTTAAATTTATTTTGTTTTAAAAAAAAATTCCTAAATTTTTATTTTCATAAAATAACTTTATTTAAATTATATTCCATATTCAAATAATATTTTATATTTTTTTAATAATTTAAAATTCTAAATATTAACTGCAAAAACTATGAAAATTATTATTCATATTTCTCCTATTAATAAATATATAATTGAATGGCAATTCTTAAGGTGCCATTACTTGGCTTTTACTACTTTAGTCCGTTGGTGTGTTATCAAAGGATTTAGCTATTGGTTGGTGATTTTCTACCTATATAAATTCAAGTTCTTTCATTTCTTTAGGTGTTGAGAAGAAATCCAGTACTAGAGAAAACACTCTCCTCCTTCTTTAATTCATGCTGAATTTTTAATGAAAGCAGAATCTTTGTTGGTTTCTATGCTTCTAGTTTTATACTAGAAGAACTTATAAATTTAGAAAATACATTATCATCGGGTGAAATATTCTTAAGATCAGTGTCATAGGCACGCCTCAAGCTATATATTCCATGATTTTCAATATTTTCCAACACAATGTAAGATGTCGTTTGATTAATGAGATAAGGATAATGTTTTCGAGATATTTTATCTTGTATTTGCCTATGGATACTCCATATGTTAACTTTTACTTGTACACTATTCTAAAAATAGATTTTCATTTTTATTTGTCATTTTTTATATATCAAGAAAAGACAAAAAAAATAATCTTGTTTACCCTTAAGATTAATTTCTTATTTTTCAAAATAGTTTTTTCAAGATATAATAGTAAACATTAACTAATTGAAATAGTGTGGTAAAAAAAGTCATGTTAATCATTATTTTTCTTAATAAATATGATAAGTAAGAATGAATTGAAGAAATATTATTTAGTCTCAAAATTATTTTATCTCAAATAAAAGATGTGATAAAACAATCATATGAATCTTATATATTATTTTACTTGTAATAAGAGGGCACAAGCACACAACTTACAACGACATGTGATTTGTGATCCAAATATGTGAGGCCAACTTTGTCTGGAAGCAGCATGACTGCTTTTAATCAAGGGTATTTATAAAAAAATTAGTATTCTCTTTGTTTTAATTTATTTTGTTTTTTAACATGTTATATATTTTAACATTTTATTGAAAATATAATAAATTACAATAATCAATAAATTAAAATATGTAGTTATATATTTAAAAAATACTACAAATCAAAATAATTAACAATTTAAAATATTAAAAATTGTTTGATTTTTGAAATTCTATCATTGTCATAATTAAGATAGGAAGAGCAACATATATTATTTGAAAATTACAGAAAAAATATTATAAATCATAACAATTAATAATTTAAAATATTTAAAAAACTTATAAAATTTTAATTGATTCTCCAAATTTGAGTTAATTTCTCATAGAGTCACTCAATTAATAGTTTTTTTTCCACAGAAAGTTACTCAACCTTCTTTTATTACATCAAAGCCACTCAACTAAATGATTCTCTTTACCGAAAGTCACTCAACTAAGAATTCTTCTCACAGAAAGTCACGCAACTTTCTTTTATGATCTCAAAGACGCTCAACTACGAATATTTTACTTACAAAGTCACTCAACTATTAATATATCACTTAGAAAATTACCCAACCAACTTAAATGATATTTTTAATTAAATTTTGTTGAAATACAAATTTTGTTTTAAGGTATTTTAAAAAAAACTAATAAGATACTCATTTTAACTATTTTATTAAATTTTATTAAAATACAATTTTTGTTTTAAACTATTTTTTTAAAGAAATAATAGATTTAGAGATTACAGGATACAATTTTGTCCAATTCCATTTGTTTCTTCCGATAATGTTTACGAAGGGATTTCAAAATAAAATTCTTTGTTGCTTCATTTTTCATAGATTTAGAGATTATAGGATAGCTTAGGTGTTCTAGGTATTCATGTATTATCCCTATTGCTTATTCATGTATCTCAGTCCTTTCTATTTATTGAAATTTGTATTGGATATAAAATATTTGGTAATCGATTTTTAAAACATTATATCATTAGCATGCCAATTTAATTCGGTATGGTTCAGTATATTAAAGTTCGGTTACAATATTTTATGATATGGTAAATTGTTAATCATAATTTGTTCAACTTCGACTTATATATACTCGTATAATATAGTATTATGACTTCGACAATTAAAGAAATGTCTCAATTGTATCATACTAACACATTACACATGTAAATATATATATATATGCAAAATAAAGTACAAACAACTTCTTTTGTTAATCAATTACAATTACAATTCAAATACATTTCAATTAAAATAGAATAGTCAAAGTTTTAACTTTAAAAACATTTAGTTTATACTAATACTAGGTTGCATATTTGTTAGTATTTTAGTAATACATATGTTATTTATGTAACGATATATTTTGGTATAGTATTCGATATTTCGATATGTTATATCTAAATACCAAATACCGTACCAAATATCAAAATAAATTAAAATATATACCATATACCATATCAAATATCATAATATCAAAATCACAATATTAAAATTTTCGATATGATTTGATATTTCGGTATATATCATACCATGACCACCCCTACTTCCAATATACTCTAGGAATCAATTAATTAGGAACCAAATTAGTTGTGATTTTTTCCACAAATCAACAAAAAGTACTTGAGTTATAATTAATTTAATGTATGTACGCCAACTGATGACGCTAAATATTACTCCTTCCTTTTCAAAATAATTGAATTGTTGAGGTGTTTCACACCCTTTAAGAAAAGATGATTAAGACATATTTTAGACATGTTTTTCCATTTTTACCCTTATTAATTATTGTCAAACTTATGATTAAAACTACTAAACATTAATTATATAACTAATTCCAATGCTAATTAATGAAGGGTAAAATTGGAAGAATATTATAAAAATAGTTTTGAAGATTGAACTATTCAATTAATTTTAAAAATAAAAAATATTTCAACAATTCAATTATTTTGAAACGGATGGAGTAGAATATAACTTGTCCTAAAGTCAATTGAAAAAATATTATAATATGTTGATTTGACTGGTCATAGACAATTACAATTCATGAATTTATTAAAATTGCACTTTATAATGGTAAAAAAGATTGAATTAGTCACTAGGTGTGCCTATGTTTTATTGGCATCGTGGCATTAATTAGAACCATAGCATTTATATTTGATAATAAATCACTTCTTTACCAAACTTAATTATTAGTAACCAATTAACTTTGTGCAAGTGTCTTGAACATATTAGTGTCATATAAGAGTAATAAATTAAGGACAGCTTGAATCACAAAACTTTAATTTCCTGGCATTCTTTAATTTCTTTCTTCTTCTTTGGGATACTTTTGATGTTGATGTGAATATTAAATTAAATATAAAAATCACTTAAATGGTTAAATGATTTTGTGCGTAAAATATCAATAGTTGAGTGTCTATTAAGTTATAAAATTAAAAAAATGTGATTTTCTAAGTAAACTATTTTTAACTGAGTAATCATATGAGATATTAACTTGTAAAATAATCCTCTAAACATCACTTTCTTTGTTTCAAAATTGTTTCCATGAAAATTTTCAAATATATATAGTTGTGTAAAAAAATAAAATTAAACCATAATTAAATTGAAATACTACTTGCAGGGCTATAAGAACAACTGGAGGACCACAATGAAGCATTAAAATATGGACAAACAGTACCTTGAATTCTTCGCCCAGCGATCTCCGTCTCCATGAATCGGCGGTCGTTAATAACACGCTCTCTGTTTATTTTTACTTATTCATTATTTTAAAAATATATTTTTTATTTTTATTTGTTATTGTAAACGTATGAAAAAAGATAATTATTATTTTTATTTTATTTTTAATATTAATTATTTTTTAAATATATCAATTAATATGAGTATTATTATAAAATAATCATATTAACCATTAGAAATATTTTTTAAGGATTATGCAAAATTCAAAGTAAATAAATAAAACTGAACAAAGGGAGTAAACACTATTCATATATTCTAGAAAATTAAGACTTCATTTTCTTATTTTTCACTAATGATTCTAATTTTCACGTTGATCAACAATAGAAGACACTATTGAGAGATCAAAAAAAGAAGTCAAGTGGGAGAGTCGTGTTATGAATGACCTTCCCAATTCAATATGGAACAAAATTAAAATATCTTTTCAATTGCTAAGATCAAGACTTCACCCTAAGAAGCATCCGACAAGTTAGAGTTTTTATCTTTTTGGGACTCAATGGAATCTCTTCTACACGTTATTTTTGAACTTTTTACTCTCTTTCAAAGAGATGACTATTCGGATGCACATACTTTATGAATTTCCTTATTTCTTAAATTTTGTCACATAAAATATTAAAATTAAAAAAATTGTTAAGGTAAAAAAAGTCTTTAAAATTAAGACATTTCAGGACAGAGAAACTTCATGAACGACGTATAAGTTTTTAAATACAAAAAAAAAGTTTTTGGAAAAAATATAAAATTAAAACTCAAAGCGTGGGGCAAAAGAATGAATTAAAAAAATAGAAAAAAGGAGACGGCAAAAAGGCAATAGAAGGGACTAGTGAAGAAAAATAAAGGAGGTAGAATTAATTGAAAAGCAAATAAACGAGTGTAGTGTGGGCAGAGGTAGATGAAAATAATAAAAGTCATGCATATATAGGGGCTATTAATAATTAATTACACATACGTTCAATATTTTTTTTAAATAAATAAAATAAAACTGCGGATTGAAAAAAGAAAAAATGGAGGAGAGAATTTAAAAGTGGTGAATCGAATCTTCGCCATTTATTTAAAAGTTTATATTGATATGAAATTATAATTCAACATTATAATATCAAATTAGATTGATATGAAGTTAAAATTTTACTTAAATATGCAATTTAAATTTTTTTAAATTATATTTTTCTTTCATAAACATGAAAAAATTCACAAGTCTAAAAACAATTTTAAAAAATTCCAATTCATATATATCTCAAATGAACAAACCTCAGTTCAAAATATTGAAATATCTTAAATTAATAAATCGTATATCTTTATGTTTTTTTTTATACAAAGTGATTGTGATTATAAATTTTTAAATACACATAATTCAATAAAAAATCCACTAATCATAGTAAAAAGAACTAATTATTTTGTAATATAACTCATTTACATTATATGAATAATTTCTTAACACCGAACTATGTCTTCTTTTTTTTACAAAATTTAAATTTTTATTTGTAAAAAAATTTAATTTAGGTTCCCAAATCATTTTTTTTGAAGCATTTAAAATTCTATGTCTAGACATTGATTTAAAGTCACCATTTTGAATGTGTTTGATATAAATAAAATATTTTTCAAAAAATATTTTCTAATATTCTCATAGTTGATTTGTCAAAATATTTTCGGTAAAAAAAATAAGTTCCTTAAAAATAAGGATAGTGAGTTTCTTTTTTATTAATGAATATAGAAAAAACAAATTTCATAACTAACATTTCAAGTTCATTATCTTTTCCTCGCCCATCCAACATTCCCAATAACCACTGCCTCCGAACCCTCACTCTTTACCTTATTTCGTCCGTATATTATTTTGTTAGATTACATATGATACTCTTAAGATAAAAATAAAATTTTATTTTCTTATCAAATACTAAAAAATAAGTGGAAAACTCACTTACTTTCCCATAAAATATTTTCTAAAAATATACTACTTTCCTCCGTACTAACTATTAAACACTTTTATATTGCATGTCCAAACGCAAAGTAAAAAAAATAGTGGGACGAGGGACAATGAACGTGGGAGATGGAAACCCCCCTGGCAAAACTCGACGGTGGATGAGCCACGACTATGTTTTAAAACAAATGGCTACGTGGCATCTTTTAACACCGCACACGTCTCTATCCATAATTAACTACGATAAGAATAAATTAAGAAGTAAGTGTAAAATTAAACATTAATTTCATAAAATGGATCAGTATTGTTGGATATTTCAAAATAATATAGTGGACAACTATTATTGGACGGAGAGAGTATTAATAAGTATAATGTAATGTAGAACAAATTAAGCTAAAGAACTCAAGAACACAATATAGTAGTATATTAATGATAAATTAATAAAAAATGCGCCGACTTACAATGACTGAATAGAAAATTATTTATAAGCAAACCATAGAGAGCATTATCCGTAGATCTCCACCCCACGAAGACTCGCATCTACCCAACTAAAGCGCGAGACTTCGTGTTTAGGAGAATTTGAACTCGAATCGTCTGATTAAAAATGAATGAGTGCTTATCACTCTACGATGTTACTAGACTTTAAGTGAAGAATGGGGTCCATTTATTTGTGTCGTCTCTCTATTTATTGGCATTGCGCTAGTGATGACTAATTGTGATTGCCCTCTGCCTTCTCCATTTTGTAATAATGGGAAGAACGCCTTGTTGTGAAAAAGTGGGTATCAAGAGAGGCAGATGGACTGCAGAAGAAGATCAAATTCTCACTAATTATATTCTTTCTAATGGAGAAGGTTCTTGGAGGTCATTACCCAAAAATGCCGGTATACTACCTACTAACCTTTTATCCTAATCTAAATTTAAATACTCCTTTGTTTCGTTTAACATTTTATATATTTTTCTTTTGAAGGATTGTTGAGATGTGGAAAGAGTTGTCGATTAAGATGGATTAATTATTTGAGGTCTGATCTCAAGAGAGGGAACATCACTTCTCAAGAGGAAGACATAATCATCAAATTACATGCAACTTTGGGAAATAGGTAATTTATTTCTTAATTTGCCTTTTTTTAACTTGCTAAACCACTCATTTTGTGTTTTTTTTTTAACTCTTGGTTCAGAAAAAATGTCACCTTTAAACTTTCTAATATATATATGTTTAAGATCATACAATTTTTTTTTAAAAAAAATTTCTTAAACTTTGAATCCTATATCATCAATATATAAAACAAAAATTTAAGTTATAAAGTTTGTCAGAATAATTTGGTGCTCCAATCTAACACCATTTCTTACGCCATTTTGGTGTGTGAATAATATTAAACCAAATTTGATGAAACAGTTCTATTCATGGATATCTTATAGTGTAATGGATTGGAGTTAGAGAAAATAATATATTTTAGAGTAAAATAATACTGTACACTCTCCGTTTTAAAAGAATGATTTTTTTTTTATCTATTTAAAAAAAGAATGATCACTTCCCCTTTTTAGCAACACTTTAATTTTAGTTGTTCACGTGACATATTTATAGCCATAAGATTAAAAAATATTTTGATATATTTGACATAATTTTAATTTAAAATCACAAAATTAATTTTTTTTTTATTTTCTTAAACTCAATGTCAAATCAAATTAACTTATTCTTTTTGAAACAAAGGAAATTGTATAACGGGTGGGAGTTAATTTCCATCATTTTGGTGTAAAAACTAGTCCTCAAGGATGAGTTTTTTTTCTTCTTTTTCATGTATGTTTACTCCACTTTATAGTACAGTTTGCCTGAAAGAAAAGGGCATAAAAGTTCCAGACACTTTAATTTGTAGGGCATTGTTTTGTACATCCATTTGTGCTAATGAATTAATAAGTTATTTAAATTGGTCCCCTCAAGTCGGTTTATACTCTTTTCTTTTTTTTTTCACATGACACATGCATGCTTTACAAGCAATCAATCCTCTCAATTCAACCTTTCTATTATTAGAGTCCTATACCAACTTAAGAAAATCAAAGGTGACAATTTAAACTATTTTTTTAAACTAGAAAACGTATCTTAAGTTGGATGTATGCATATATATCAACCATGTTGAATAATTCCAAGAAAAAAAAATTATAAAAGGGAGAAATTAAAAAGTGTCATCATATGTTAGTTGTGACATTAAATATATATGATGATTAATAAGTATACCATCTTTCTAGTTTCTAACATCTTCCAGTGTCATCGACTTTTTTAAATTGCAGATGGTCTCTAATAGCGGGACATTTATCAGGTAGAACAGACAATGAGATTAAAAACTATTGGAACTCTCATCTAAGTCGAAAAGTTGATAGCTTAAGGATACCAAGTGATGAGAAGTTGCCTAAAGCTGTTGTTGATTTGGCTAAAAAGGGTACATTGAAGCCAATTAAACATTGTAGTAAAACAAGAAGTCGATCCAATATGAAGAAAAATAAAATGTCAAACTTGTTAGAGTTTAAGGAAGCTAAAGAAAATAGTACTAGTGGGGCTTTGAGTGGAATTGTTCCTATGCTATCAACACCAAACATGGAAAAAGAGGCATTGTCTAGTACAAATATTAGCTCATGGATTGATGGTAATGAGCCAGCTTGTGATAGTGCCATGGAATTAATGCAAGAAGATGTAGCAAAGGTAGCTGTGCCAAATTCTTGGGCAGGCTCTAAAGAGGCCCAGGGAAGCCTTAGTTCAGGTACAGTCTTCATAATTTTAATTACTATGGGAGCTTAGTAGGCGTTTGATCATGTTTCATTGAGAAATTTTTAAAAAAAAATTGTTTTTGTTTTCAATGGAAGGTGATATTTGAAAATTTAATTTTTTAAAAAAAATTTACCCCTTCCTAGGAGTTCCCCCCTCCATTTTGGTTTCTTGGTGACTCGAAGACTCAACTTTAAGGTTGAAAATGAGGGGTGCTTATCGTCCGAGCAACTCTCTCTTGTCTAAAAATTGAAGTTGTGTTAGGTCTCGAATACAAACTGAAGTTGTTTTTGATTTTTGATGACTAATGTAAAGTGTAAAAAATAAAAACACTTTTTTGTTGATTTGTCAAATTCTTGAACAGTCCGATCAAGTTGAAGTTGAATTTTGAAATTTTATGGCAAAACATGTTTTTGGAGTTCAACTTCATTGCCAAACGGCCCCTAACTTTTTTACGGATTAATTAAGTACGTGAATTTTCTTCTTCAATAATGGGTTTGACATAATGAGATGTGTTGACAAATGTGATTATTTCATCTAATTAAAGGTTTAATTTATTTGAGAGAATATATTTTTCATTAACACTAATTTGTGTTTTACTTTTCTTTGGAAAGTACTAATTCTTTAGATCCAACATCCTACGTCACGACTTTTTAATTTGGATCTTTTTATTTTTAGTTAGGCAAAAAAGATATTTAACCTAGGATCACTTGTATGTACAATTTTCAATTATATCCTAATAATTTTTTTTGTCTGAGCAGATAGTGAGATGGAATGGCCAAGGCTCGAGGAGATTATGCCAGACATGGTGATTGATAATGAAGACATGAACCCAAACTTCATTTTGAGTTGTTTAGAAGACGAAGTAATTAGCAATACTGTCGGAAATAGTTATTCATGTATTGAAGACGGTAATAAAAAAGTATCAAGTGATGATGAGAAAAGCAGGTTATTAATGAACTGGGAAGATGATGGTGAATTAGTATGGCCAGTGCCACCATGGGAATTAGAATCCGACATAATTCCTAGTTGGCCACTATGGGATAATGACATTAATTTACTTCAAAATTGCACTAATAATCATGAAGAAGCAACAACAGTGGAAATTAATAACCAAAACCATAGTGCCCTTGTCTCTTGGCTTTTGTCATAGAAAAAAATATATGTGACATTGCTTATGAATATATTACTGAACTTTTTTGGTTTCGTGTACAATATTTTATATTAGCAATAATAACATATGTAGCAATAAATGTTATTGTTACTTTTTTCATTTGAATTGAAGTGTCTTTAGAAATATTATGAAAACTTATCATGAATCTTATTATATTTATATAATGTAAATATGTGGGTAGTGTAACATGAATTTTGTGATTTTATAAAAATATTGAAATTGTAAAAAGAAATGCAATATTTTTCTTAAAACATATTAAAAAAGACACTTAAATCGAACCAAATAAATTAATACTAAATTGAGAAAATTAGTAGTTAAACTTTTATAATACATTGACAAATTAAACAAAGCATAATACAGAAATATGCTTATAAATTTGGTCTCATTTAATATTTATGTCCTTTCAATTAAATATAAATGAACATTTAAGTTTGTATAAAGTTGAACAAGTAGATACATGCGTCTTACGTGACATAATACACCTAAAATATCATGTAGGATGTAAATTGTTATGTAGAACATGTGTGTCTATTTGTTTAACTCTTTAAAAAAACATATTATTAAAATAGACACTTAAATTGAACCAAATAAAGTGCTAAATTGAGAAAAACAATAATTAGCCTTTTATAATACATTGACAAAGAGCATAGACTTGGTCTCATTTAATATTAATATCCTTTAATTATATATGAATAAACACTTAAATTTGTAGAAAGTTATACAAATATACACATGTGACATTATAGAACGTCATGTAAGACGTAAATTATCCCGTAAAATGTGTATATCTATTTGTTCAGTTCTTTATAAATTAAAGTATCTTCTTATACACACAAAAAATTGAATATGATGAATATAAAATAAAATCAAATGAAATGACATGTTTACATATTATGCTACAGTATTAAATATTTATATCTATGCATATAA
Source organism: Solanum appendiculatum (assembly GCA_018342035.1). Classification (NCBI taxonomy): domain Eukaryota; kingdom Viridiplantae; phylum Streptophyta; class Magnoliopsida; order Solanales; family Solanaceae; genus Solanum; species Solanum appendiculatum. The sequence continues at coordinate 36,743 of JAGDQO010000328.1, read as the reverse complement.
GTCAAATGCTGCTTGTCACTTGTCCGTGATTCATGCATGACAACATATAAATTATTACTGCACCTAGTGCAGTCCCTTGAATGCTGGAACTTATCAATCAATATCGGTCAAATCCATTTTAACTGGCAAGTATACAGTAAAACATTGTGGATGATAAAAATCAGACTACGAAAAATAACATATCTAGATAGGGGTTTGGAGATGCGATATAAAATCATGAGATGAAACTGACGTTTAGATATGTGATTTCATCTTATGATATGAACTATGATTTCATATCATGAGATGAAATTTCAAATTCCTCAAAAATCATGATTTGGGAATTTCAAATCATGTCTTGAGATTTTTCAAATACAAAAATTGACCTACAAATTTATATTTTGTAAAAACAATCCCACATATATATTATTAATCATTTATCTCATATGTAAATAAAATTTATAATTCATATCGTTATTTTTACAACTATTTATATCTCATAAATGATTATTCTCACTAGCATAAAATTTATTATTATTACTTCAAATAAATTTCTACTTTACCATTTATATTCATCAAATTCATTATTTTTTTAATCAAATACATTTATCAACCAAATTGACCAACAAATGGCTCAAAGTAACATTGTTGGTTTGTCTTCTCAATAATATGAACGAGAAATACAAGTTCAATGTGAGAAGATCGTCCGTACTACGTGGGTGAATTATATTAAAGACTAGTACACCATAACTTCTGTTTAATTTAATTTAATTATTGAATTAAAGCTTGATTAATAAATATATATTTTTTAAGAATATATTTGTGATAGTATATTATGCAATTTTATAAACTTGTCTTTATTTGGTAAGATTGTATGAAAAATTAGGACAAATTTAATAGTTTTACAAGTTATGGGGTTTTTATGTTTATGAGAAAACATCCAAAAAAAAAAATTCAAATAAACTTCAATTTTATCTCAAGATTTCATATCGCATGGCCAAACGGGCCTTAAATCTTCTTTTAGTTTCCTCTGTTTTTTTTTTTTGGGTAATAAATAAGAGAAAGTATATAAAAAAAATTATCAACGTTTTGTTTTGTAAAGGAAAGTAAGACATTTCTGATAGGAAAAAAAGAAAGTAAGACCGACAATAACAAATGGATGTATATTTTATTCGATAATGATTGTGTGATTTCTAAAAGTAGGATGTTTATCTGTATTCGATATTTACATTAGTAAATTTTATATATATAAATGAGATGTATTTTCGCTTTAAATTGTAAATCCTAAAAGTATCCACGCATGAATGGGGGATCTTATATGAAGCAAATATGCTAGAAAAAAACAATGTGATTCTAAAGTAAGGATTAATCGCATTTGGATAAGTACATTTTTTTAAAAACTTTTCGAAGTGAATATATGTTGATTATACTCGATCAATCAATAGATTTGATATTTTTAACCGTCAAACTTTGTTATATGCCTAAACAATCATAAGCCATACAATCAAGCTTTCAACCGTCGTCTTTGATTTTCATTATTTTATTCATTTCAATTATGAACATCACCTAATTGTATAAGTGCGTAGAGAATTTGTCTTATTATTTAAAACGGCTTACACTTCACATGACTTACTTAGGTGATTATAAACGTGTAATCATATAGATACATTATTTGCTATATCAAATTTAAAAATCCTTAAAAAATAATAGTGTTTTGTCCTTAGTGCCGAACATTGTCTACATCACAAGAATAGATCAATATTATATTTTGATAATGTTAATTTGTCAATTATAATTTTTTTTTATCCTTTAACCTAAATTTGGAATCTATAGTCTTTTAAGTAGAGTTACGCCAACATATTATCATTTGACATACATGCATAGTCAATTATTATAATTTCACTAAAAAAAATTTTTTGTCTAATGTATTATGTCTTTATTATATATGAATAGCTTTTCTATTATATATAACGCTCCTAACTTTTTTTAATTGTTGTCTAACTATCGCAACATACGTATATTTGTCAATGTTTTGAACTAAAATGAAATGTCTTCTAAGAATTTTCAAAGTCATTCAGCTTTTATATTGACTTTATTTAAAATCATGGATTCACACTCCATTATTGAGCTAGTAATGCATATCTATTTAGATGACTTCAAGACATTGCTCTTTCATCTATGGTAAAAATGTATCCACTTGTGAATTTTAATTTCAATTGATCCATTAATCCAATGACAATTTACATCACTATACCCCTTAATAATCACAAAATATTAATTATAGTGCAAAGCACAACTTAAAAGTTAGGATATATCAATAACTAATGACTACACTTAAAATAACATCATTATTATATAATATTTGTGAGTGTTTGACATCAATTGCGACATTCATAACCTAACTAGTAATACATTCACCAATGTGAATATTCAATCTATTGGGATTTTTATTATAATTATAATTAGTTGATTCTTTATTTTATAAATCAATGATTTGTCTTTTCTTTATAAAAAAAATTTGTCTTTCAACAAACATATTTTATTATGAGAAGTTATAATCTTTCAAGTGACACTCAATCATAAAAATAATATAATATTTCAAATGACATTCTTTTATGAAATTAAGAAATACGATATTTAATAGAAAAGATGTATAATCAACCACCAAATGAGTAATTCAATCAATTAGTTCTTATTAAGACATAATAAATTATGTGAAAATTTCACAAGATATTACATCAATATCCACTAAACATATATTATGGAGTTGACATAATACAATCATATCAATAAACAACATTTTTTTGGAGTTTGGAGTCAAAAGGGCCACTTTTTTTTTTCAAAATGCATAAACAGCCTATCAATTTTTTTTTAAACCAAAAGAGACAAATCACTCCTGGGGGAGCGATATCCTTCGAACATACTAACTCCGTGGTAAAAAGTTCTAAAGAAAATCACTGCTCCGTCAGCGATTTCCTTAAAAAAAAATTATTAAAATCACTGCCACAACAGCGATTTTTTCAGAATATATATATATATATATATATTTTATTTTTTTTTAAAATTATTTTTTCAACTTCTTTTCATTATTTCTTTAAAAAAACTTCCAAAAAATAAAAAAATTTTAATAACAAAAAAATTGTTAAAGATCGGTATAATAATTTAAAAAAAATCATTTTTTGGAAGTTTTTTTTTTAAGAAATAATGAAAAGAAGGAAAAAGACGTTGAAAAAATAATTTAATTAAAAAAGGGAATCGCTGCACCAGCAGCGATTATAAGAAAAAAAACATAGGCAACGATTTTTTTTTTTTTGAAGAAATCGCTGACGGAGCAGCGATTTTCTTTAGAATTTTTTACCACGGCGTTAACGGAGTTAGTATGTTTGAAGGATATCGCTCCCCAGAGCGATTTGTCTCTTTTGATTTTAAAAAAAATTAATAGGCCGTTTATGCATTTTGAAAGAAAAAAGTGGCCCTTTTGGCTCCTTTGTGTCTTTCCTTTTAAACAATTCTATGGTTAGTTATGTATATTTTTCATACTATAGGTGCCTTTTTTTTTATTTTCTTGGTCACTGATCAAATCTTTTAGAGACAATTACGTTTTTTTCTTCTGATAATATGTGTTGTAAAATTATTTTATATTGTTGTAAAAAAGATTTATATCAAGCCTTACGAGGGATTTTTATATTTAAAAGATTAAAAATGAAAAATAAAAAAAGCTTTGTAGGATATTGGCAAAATAGAAAAGTAACTTTTTTGATGCTGAAATATGGTGAACTTTCTTTTGCAGTTGGTGTATAAGTAAGCTCCATGCCATTTAACATACACGAGTATTTAATATGTATGTGCTAATAATGGAATATTCCTTCATAAGTTAGGTTTCAGACTTGAATGGTAAAAAAAACAGACTAATTATAATTCTATTATCTTTTTTATGATGATGGTGATGCATTATTTGGGTCCATTTTTATGTACACTAGATTTTCTAATACACTGTGATCGATGAATTGAGATAATTGGAATTTTCACTCTTAGAAATATATCTGTCAGTAAATTTAAAAAATGAAGAATATATTTTGATAAAAAACATTTCTCTACTCTAAAGATTCATTTGACTCGAATCAAAATTAATTATTGTCAATTAAAATAATAAACATAGATCTGGAGATTTTCGAATAGGGCAACCTTTCGAACTGCTGCTGAATTAATGAACATGTAAGAGACAACTTGGCGAGTTGAAACATTTTAGTAGCCAGAAAAAAAGAAAACAAAAACGATTTCTTATAATAGCACCGAGCGAAATGGGAGCAGACTAAATCATGAAAATGGAGTTGTGGAACAACAACTAATACAAGCGGCGTGCCGAAGCAACTTAAATGTTGCACCCTATTTGAAAAGAAGATTTCATCATACCTAACTTTCCTAACCTTACAAGTGACACTGAGACTTTACGTCGTCAAATTAGAAATGGAATTTTCCTTTTATTTGTCTATGTTATTAAATTGAGGGAGATTTATTATTTATTATACTCATCATTAAATAAATATACAAAACAATAGTAGTCAAATTTAATTTTTTAAAGTATATAAATAAGGATAATTTAATAAAACAATTCTGATGTAGATACAATGGGGAGGAATGGGGCGGGGAAGTCTTGGCCTGCTATGGTTTTGATATGCTCAAACACGTTTAACATTTTTTTTGAAAAAAAAAGGTTATCCTATCTTACCCTGTTTATATCTTTCACTATCCTTTTTATTTTTCACTTTTATGGCATGACTGATGAACACTCAGTTTTCCAAAATTAAATCTTTATTTTTGATTGTTTGAATTTTAAAATAGAATTGGAATCACATTTTTAATATATCTAGCATGAGAATACACAAAAATAACTTTAATATCTTTGTGTAGAAATTTTATTTGCATGATTGTGACATCATCAGTAGTTTACCCAACTTTTAAAAAGATGAAATTCCTCCATTAGAGTATCTAATAATTCTCAATGTATACTTAATCGCAAGTCATGTATATAGTTTAAAATTCAGAAATTACTTTATTATTAAAAGGGATAAGTAAAATATAACGATAAAAGTACTTATATTTAATCCACAGGGGATTATCTCAGATCTTAAGTCAATTCATCTTAATTTGCTCGTGATAATTTCTCAACGCAGCTATTTGGGGTGTAAACACACCACATGCAAAGTTGTAGGGCATATTTTGTAATATATGAAACATTTGTGCGTGTAATATTTGCTCTTAGCGAGAGTGCCTTGTTGCAAAATCCCTCGTGAAAATGAAGCCCAGAATCCCTGCTTCAATTTCTGCTCTAATGGCAGGTAAAAAGCTTTTTCTAAAACCCTAACTTCTTATCAAATGGCTTCGTCCAATTCAATTGTTCCTTTTCCTCCATCGCAGGTGAATGTGCCGGAATCTGCAAAGCCATTTCCGGCCTCTTACCGGAATCTCAAACATTAAACGGCTTCGGTCGAAGCTGCAGCAGGTAAAATACGCTTTAAACCTTGTGATTTAACACCAATTCTATAACGAAATATGAATTTGAAGGAGCTCGAAAAAAATTTCAGCTTCAATGTGCCAATAGTAGGAGGATTAATACAGTATCTATTTCCGTTTTACTATTTTATTCTGTTTATATTTGTGCTAATATAGATTTTTTTTCATGTGTGAATCATCAAAACTGTATATTTCTTACTAATATTTATTCTATTGTAATTCGTCTTCATGATGGATTGTAGTTCATCTATCGTTGTCTATAGAGAGGACGAGTTAGTTGTCAATAGAAATTTAAGAGTCTGTTTGGATGGGCTTATAACTTAGGACTTATAACCAAAAGCCATTAAGTTAGAACAATAGAAATTTTAAAGCTCAAGTAAAGAGAAAAAGAGAGAGGAGATGAGATGAGAGTCTTTCTCCTATAGAGAAGGTAAAAAAACCAACGTCAAGTTTTGCAGTATATTTGAATGAATTTAGCTAAAATCTTATAGGAGTAATTGGAAACTGGGACAGTTGTGTAGTTTTACCTCAAAAATATAGATGCTTTTACTACCTTACTAAAAGCACGCCAAGGCATTTGCACCTAGGAATATGTATAGAGCAGGAAGTAGTGATGTACTTCCAAAATGTGAAATTGGATTACACCAAGAAGCATAGATTAACCAAAATATAATGGACGGACCATGAAGCAGATTCAATTGTCTTCCTGATACCATTCCCTATTTTAATACAGCGGAGGTTATTGAACGTGCTCATGAGTTAATTGAAAAATGGTGCTTCATTTTTCAAGAGGTGGGAAATTGGGTTGTATTAGACCGGTTCTGGTTCTAACTACCCTTTTGCCCTGCTATGCTGAGGAAATCTTGTGGATCCTTTGAGGGGGTAGATTGATGCCTAATCAAGATTTTGGTGAATAATACATAACTTAGAGCTTAGGAAAGTTATTCTCCAGAACCCTGCCGAAAATCTGTCAATTTTTTGCAATGCACCATCAAAGGACCACTCAACAGTCAACCCTTACCACATTCCATAAAGGGTGGTGTGGATTTCCTCTTATCTATTTCTATCTCTGTATATGGTGCTTGGGGATAAGCATTCATGCAGTTGACGTGTTAGTCAGCAAGTGCATAAAGTATCTATGAAAGCTTGTCGTGGACATGGTCTTCAGCTGGTATACTTATTAAAAGGAAAAAGTTTTCAGCTAGTATGAGTGTGAAAAGTTCTGAGTCTCTCCTTTTGACCTTTTCTTCCATGTTTAGTATTCTTGTCTAATTCATCAGTCTTTCTCATTGCTCAATGAAAAACAAGTTCTCGTATTGTTGGTTTAATTTAGCTTTTCCATTCTCTATCATGCATCAAAATTCCACAGTATATTTTCTAGAAAGTATCTTGTGAGCATCTATAAAATCCAAACTACCACATATGGTTGGATAGCGTCTGCATATAAATAGCAAGAGTTGGTTTGATTTATGTGTTTGTTCCAGTTCAAAATCATTGACCTATCCACAATGAGTTCGACCCGAAGTCGCTTGGGTGTCGTTTGGTTTAAAAACAAGTTATATTGGGATTGTTATATAGGGATTAATAATCCAAGGACTAGTAATGCATATGTTGTTTTTTATTGGGCATTTGGTTTATTGAATTATAAATTGATTATACAGTGTATAACTTAAACTTGTGTTTGGTTTAAAACTGTATTAGGTTTTGAAAAAAGTTTGAGGAGATCCACAACGTAGTTTTGGCATTTTAATATTTTATCCATGTATAACTTAATCATGGTATTGTTATACCATATCGATCTTGGTATAAAACAATACACCAATTGACAATTGGTGTATTAAATTATACCAGGACTAGTTTACATGATTCAAAAGACAAGCCAAACATTGGATAGAAGTCATAGAACAATACCAAATCTGTACCATGATTATTTCATTCAATTCATCAAATCAAACGGGCCCTCAATTTTCTGAAATTGAACTAGATAATTCCCTCTAATGGGATTTTCTGCTTCTTTTTTTCTGGGAAGCTCCCTCAAATGGACCTAGATTGCAAAGTTAAAACAGATGATGCAATTATGCAAAGATCCAGTGACCTTGATATTAATCATGGGGTTGTTCAGCTTCTAGAGTCTTTGAGTTATACACAAATTGTCTCATAAAGCGGATCTGAACTGATGTGGGATTGAGGCACATTTGATTTATGAAATAACAGAGGACAAAATGTGAACTAGATCTAGGTGGTGTTTTGTTTTTAAATTCGAAAAAAGATTTATGTAATTTTTTCCAGTTTTTGCCAAAACAGTTTGTCAGCCAAATCCACGAAAGAAATCTTGCAAGAAAGGAAAATAATTCAGTTTCTGTAAAAACTGAAACTTTGCTGGAGTCCTAAATTGAATTATTTTTTTTATAAAAACACTTTTTAAACTTAAACCAAACCTCACCTTATACAACAACATACCCAGTGTAGTCCCACAAGTGATGTGGCGCATGAGGCGAATGTGACAAAAATTGTTATGGAAAAAGTATTAAGTTCTGTATTAGGAATAAGTTAACACAATTTTGGAACAACCTATAATAGAAATAGGATAATGGGAGAAGGTCCAAGTTTGCTCCTTAACCTTGTGAAATGGTCTAGATTTTTTCTCCGTTAATAGTCATGGTCAGATTTACCCTCGTCGTTACAATATGGACTAGATTTGCCCCTTTCCTTTGTAAAATGTCCACGTATTGGAAAGCCTTCGTTGTTAGTCAATAAGTGCAAATTTAGCCCTTTTTTATAACAGCAGAGGTAGATCTGATTACAACTATTAATGGAGGGCAAACTCAAACTTCAAGGACATATTTGGACAATTTCACATAATTCAAGGGCTAATTTGACCCTTTTCCTTTGAGAAAATGTCCACATTTTGGGAAATCTTTGCTGTTAGTCAATAAGGGCAAATTTAACCCATTTTTGTAATGAGAGGGGCGAATATGACTCAACTATCAACAGAGGGCAAACTTAGGCCATTTCGCAAAGTTTAAGGGCAATTTTGGACTTTTCACCTAGAATAATTTGTTGAGTATGAAGGGAGTTGTAAATCTTGCAACAACACATTCACAAAATAGGTTAAAATAGGTCCAGAAGTATAGATAGTTTTTTTTTTTGGAAAATGTTGAAATTTCTTTAGTTCAAAAGTGGGGTCGCACAGAAAACATTTTACAAATAGAATATTAGAACAGTAATACACTCTGTCAAAATAAGTTGACAACTTTGGAACAACCTTAAATAGAAATAGATAGATTATTGGGTATGAAGGAAGTAATAATAAGTAAATCATCAGAGGTAACACCTTCCCACAATAGGGTTCAGGTGCAGGCCAACAGTACATGAACAAAACCAAGGGCAAGCTGCAAAAACTAAAAGGACTGAATGTGTCAATAGCATATAGCTTTAAATAATTATACTTGGATGAACAGTGAAAACTAAAATCTGGAGGTTTTAGGATATAGGATAATTATAATCTGGTAAGATGGGCAGGGACATGATAAATGCCACTTCGGGGTATCAAAGTTGGGAGACAAATAAATGAATAAAAAAAACTTTGTATTTGTCTGTGCCTCTCTTGCCTGCTAGCTCAACCTGTGGATTTTCCTGATTGTTGATTTTATAGACTTTATTCTGACTATTCAAGATCAAACGTCATGCTTTCTTATTGATTATTGTGCTATTCTTACACCTTAAAGTTAACCAGCTTCCAGTTCCAAAGATTTAAGAGCTCAAAGGGTTTACTATTTAAAGTCCATAATGATGATAATGACTTCTCAGACCTGGGTCCTCCAGTAGAAAGAGCTTTTGGGCAGCTGAAATTAGTGACGGAGAAGCGCGATCCTTTTCTGGTATGTTTTCTGATTTTATTAATAGCATAGGACTTCTAATTGTTGGGTACATGTACTAATTTGCTTGAAGATGTTACCAATACCTTTTGAGTCACAGAAACTTGATAATGGTAGAAAAGTGTCATCTCGCAAGTCTCGCAGCGAAAACATGCAACGAGTAAAGGGAAAAATCTTAACTCTTGATGAACCTCATCAAAGTGAGTTGGGTAATGGTGATGATGCTTCTGGATCAACTTATACAACCTCAGATGCTGCTAGTATGGATGGCCGGAGGTCAATCTCAGTTGGGAATGTACCTTCTACCATCAGCCTTTCTCAGCTTGTAGAAGCAGTTTCAGTCTTCGGAAAGTTCTGTGCTGCTTCAGTCAGGCATCTGCCTGATGGGCTCAACTGTTGGGACATCCAATTCGAGGTATGCTATTGATTTCTTGAAGTTCTGCCTTCAGCCCCCTCAATCAGGAAAAGTTTGTTTATTAACTGTTGTTGACTATTGGCAAGAGCTTAGAATCCTGCAACAGAGCAGTTAGAGCTGGTACGCTAACTGTTGGGAGTTATCGTCTTCCAATCCAACCCCCGCGGGCTTCTATGGTTGTTACTATCAGGATTGAGGACATTTCCAAAGATGCTTCCCTCAGTGAGATGCACTCAATCTGTAAATCTGTTGGCACAACAAAAGGGTTGGCATGGGTAAGCAAGGATAGCGTAGATGCCTTATTCAGAGTTGAGAATGACACAGAATCGGAGTCTATCCTCAAAAAGTAAGTGGTGGTTCATCCTGGAACAAAAGGTCTTATTGTCACTGTTTTCATTCTTGTAGGCTAGGGGGCTGGTTCTTGTCCATTATTTTGCTATCTCAAAAGTATAAAACTGTTCTCATGGCTTCATTTTGGAAGAAGTTGGAGGGGAGAAATCAATCCAAAAACGACTTTGCTTTATTACAACGTCACCATTAATCATATTCCTTATTGTTCCATGTAGTTTTTCACTGACCATTTGCTTCCACACTCCATTTTCTTTGCATGTACCATATTGTTTGCATATGATAAACTATGAGAGACAGATATTTATAGAGAGAAAAAAATACTAGAAGACTGATATTGACATCTGGTCAGTTCATTTTTTGTCTTCCTTTTTTCCTTAGCAGAACATACTGTTCTTCCATTATTAGTGGACACTGGTTGATAAACTATGATATTTCATCTATTATTTGGTCACGGATTTTAATTATGCCAGTTGTTGCACATCTTGTTCCCAATTTAACCTTGCCTTTACTAGAAGGGATGATAATATACTTGGTGTAACTTTGTTATGTATTTTTCTATTCTTAGGTTGAATGGTGCTATTGTTGGTGGTCATTGCCTATCAGCTTCTTTACTACCTAGCAACTCATCATCTGCTTCCATGTCTGAAAATAAGGATGCTAGATGCAAGATAGCTTTACAAATTAACAACTACTTGACAGAACTCAAAATGCAACTTAAGGGAAAGAAAGTGGATTGGGATGAATTTCAGGTGCTGAAAGTGTATATGGAGGATCTTCAGATGCTGCATGAGGAGATAATGCACCTTGATGATCTGCCTTCCATCATCGATACATCTGACAATTGATTCTTGATTATCTAAACTTCTCTATTCAAGAATTTTCACTTGCGAACAACGGATAACTCTCTTCAAGCCTCTTTCGTTCCCCCTTCCCCCAAACCCTTCATGTGCCTCCTCCTTGCCATTGCTGTTAGTTGCTGAAACGAATGTCTTTGCAACCTGCCCCTCTTGTAAAGGATTGGCTGCCCTAAGTTTAGTACCATTATATATGGCATAGTGGTGTTGATAAAGTAAAAATATTCAAGGGGATTTTTGGCAAATTATTCCCTATATGAAATGTTAGTTAAATTTTCCCTCATTCATGTCCTGACTGTAATTTCTTAATTTTTCCGATTTCATTTTCATATTTGTTGGACTTACTACTGATTTTCATATTTGCATTCTTGCGAGAGAATGCAAACAAGATATCTGTGCCTTCTTAGTTCTTACTAACCCCAAGTCAAGAGTATGTCAAGGGTCATTGTTGTTCTCTTTACAATTTTACCGCCTTGTTTCTGTTAACTGAAAAAGGCATCATTGGAGAAACCCTTTTAAAGAAGATAATGGTTGATGATTTGTTTGTGGTGGTTGTTAATTGATATAATATCGAAATATGGAAATTGAAACCCTAAATTCTAAGAACAAGAATAAAGATAGATGGATTAACACAAAGCAAAGGAAGTAATAGACAATAATGACTATATCAAAGTAGGATAAAATCTTCTGTTAAGAAATTAAAACAAGCACCTCGTCTCTTACACACCCTCAAGAGGAGGAATTCTTCGAGCAAATTTAGTACTCGGTAGTGACCTTTGAATGTTTAACTGGTTGACACAACAAATTTTTCCATCCTGATTTCATCTGCTAAAACTCTCTGTGATTGAATCAGCAAGGCTAATGTCCATTCAACCTTCTCCCGAGCTAGAATAAAACGTCTACGTAACATTGAACTGGAAATAGAGTGTCTGTACTTCGTTTTTGTACTTGATTAACCACAAACTATAAATCAACCTCTCGGATACCTTAATCATTATAATTCATACCACACTATGAATGAATATTTATTCGGTAGATTTCTCGAGAGTGGAATGGATCGGGGAAGGAAAGTGAAACAAGACAAGAAAAGAAAAGAATGACAGAATGTGGTAATTGTGTTAACAGAGGATCATAAGAACATGACTGTTTTCATGAAGTTGTTACCTTTGAGCATAAAGGGCTCAAGCGATCCTCTGAAAGGTTTAGTCGTGCACAGTGCAGTAATTGAAGTCCTCATTAAGGACAACGACAACGTACTGTGTTTAATCTACAGATTCATCTTCTTTCGGTCCCATATTCAAAATTCTACAGGGATCTTCCCTAATTTCGGGTGCTGATACACTCATTGAGGAGCATTGTTCAATTTTATATTCCCTCTCATCAACTAAAGACTTCATGTAGGAACAAGGCCGGTCCTCGGTCTCCATATGATTAGGCTCCTGCCCTGGAGTAAAATGCAATTCCAATGATGATGGTCCAGGAGGTTGAGTCCTCATTTGCACAGACCGCAAAAGTGCAGCTCTCCTTAAGTCAGCAGAGTGGCATATGTCACTGGGTGATGATGGAAATCGACCCTCAGAATCAGAGCCTCGTTGACGAGGCTGTGAGGATGTGGCAGGAGGGAAGTTGCAGGAATGTGACGGGTATGACGTGGACGGAGGGCATGGCGAAAACCCATTCATTGGTTTGTGATACCGGTAGGGTGAGACTGGACTAGTTGGTGTGCTCTCACGTTGGGGGGAGCTGGTATTTGTCAAAGCCTCATAACATCGTGAATCGTCTGAATCTTCTGACATTGGTGAATATTGAAAGGACATCTCGTCCCTGAAAAAAACATAAAAAGTCAAATAAAACTAGATAACAAAGAAGCAAGGAGGCGGCAAATACCGGATCTTCATCTGTTACTACATTTCATATAAGCTTACAGGTACATTGTCAAGTCGCAAATAGTTAGGACATCCATATCTAAGAAGAATTCAGGGAGTCTATCTCCAAATCTAAGAAAATTCAGAGAGCTAAATCAAAATTAAATCTTTAAATACTTCACGAACGTAAGAAATCCAAAAGCATGCATGATGATAGTTTGGTCTATCTACAGATTCTACACATTAGTTTGTGTGGGTCTTCCTCATCCTGCGTGTTTATGAAAGGAATTAAGAAATTCTTCAGACACTAACTGGACCAAAATGACCAAGACTCCGATCATAACTCGGAAACATATTTTTGCACGATTTGTGCTATTTTATTTAACAGTAGAATACAGTTTCCTTGATCTTTTGGTGCATCAGTTTTCTTATAACAAAAGATGCAAGTCACTGCCTTTTAAGATTTTGGAACTACAAAATCATACAGCGGTGACTCCTCTGTTGTGCTTAAAAGTCAAATGACTATATGGTCTGTACTTCCTTGCCAACCATTTTTTGCTCTAAACAACCGAGTGCCATGACAGGAGACACTGAGTCACTGCTTGTTTCATCTAGTAATCTTTTGATATGTTCCCAATGTCGGTGTATATAAAGCTCTCAATACTTTCCATTTTAACAGAATTGCACTAACAGAAACTACAAGGTTTCACAGAATCATATAAGTGGATCTAACCATGATCATCACAGAATCAGTGCAGACTAGTCACTCTCTTAAGAAAGACAGGAGACAGCTGCAAGATGACATCTACAAATTCTAGTTTTTTGTCATTCATTACTCCAAAAAGAACTGTCACCTTCTGAAAGTCCATTTCTACAAGTTTTGAGGGTGCTTTGATTATATATATACTATTTCATCTGTCAAAGATGCACAGACATGAAACCGACAAGGCAGAATCCCGCACTGCAGTATATTCACTTGCAACTATACCCACAGTAACTGCTGTACCATACTATTGTGTTTCAACAGTTTACAGATCTTAAAGGGTTCTTTTAACACTCTCCTACATAGGACCAACTCCTACAGCATAATATTGTGGCAGTGAAATTCAAGAGGTCAAAGATGTGTGTATATGTCATGTGAATGAGCATCTTTCTACAAGGGAAATATGAGTACAAAGGTTTTGAGGGCATAGCAAAAAGTTGAGATGGCTACTCTGCTTCTTACCTTGTTTGTCTTCCCACTTACAGGGGGACATACTAGAAAAAGGAACCATTCAATTCTCAGATATAATAATAATATAACAATAATAAGGTGGGTAGCCCTTAGGGCTTAGTTGGAGTGGCATAGGTTGAGGAACTTGTGACTAAGGTCACGGGTTCGAGCCCTACACCATGTGCACTAAGCCTGGTTTCAAAGGTTGTGTTTGGTCCTAACGGCTGGCCCAGATGGATTTTTCGGTCAAAATAATAATAATAATAATAATAAGGCGGGTAAGTTTCAATTGTATATTGGAAATGGACTGGACAGCTACATGGAGGTTTATTGGATATTGTTTTATTTTTTATCACGTAAATGTATTTTCATTCATGGCCAAAATCTGGTCGTATACTTCTAATAAGACATATTCTTGGATATTGAAGTCCCCATATCCTTGCTAATCAGATATATTATAGTTAACTGGTTACAGAACACAGTTGCAGCATACAATGCTTCTCTTTGTCATTTTCTTATTTTTAAAGAGGTCCACCAAAAGATGCAAGTAGTTCGCATGTTCGATTTAACCTTCTAGTAACTTTTAAAATTAACAGATGATAGATTTTAAAGATCTTAAGGAAACCTAACCTAAACCAGCATAAGCATAGACTGTAGTGAAACAATTGATGTACATGGAGAAGAAGAAAAGCAATTTCTCTGTCTGCTTTAATTCTTGCTTTCTCTTCATTTAACTCCAGTCCTCTCAAAAAGAAAAGTTCTAACACAATTTATTGCTGTTCTGAGAGAAAGACATTCATGACTAGGTTTTCTAAGCAATATCTTATTTGTGTTGTAACCCAACTGAGCAATAATTGGTATTCTTCTGTGATTTCAGAAATTCAACAGATCTTTCAACATTAAAACATATCTCTGGACTTCACTCTGTACTGAGAAATTGAGCTAGCAAAGGCTTCTTTGTGAGATCGATAACTAAGGGTACACTGAATTCTGGTAAATTATTTTCTTTAGAGTGGGCAAATTAACTTAAGAGATGAGCAATACAGGAGTAGTTCGTCAGCAATGAATGATACAAAGCAGCTTCTATGAGTGGTTAATATAGAACGCCGGGGTTTAAGTGTTCAATTTAAGTCAAGAGTACTACTTTCTCAAATGAAACTTCTCAAAACCTATGGAACTTCTGTCAACATAGGTTGTAAAAGACTACATAGTACATACAAGTAATATCTCCTGAACACCAACATTTAGGTAGAGGTATCAATAGATCTCTCTCTGAACAAGTGTTTTCTCAAGACTCAGCTTTTTAAGAAGAAAATGTTAAGCTTGGTCTTTAATGGACTCACAGAGCTTCTTGAGTCAAGGTTGATACAGTAATGAGCTCACTGGCAAGGATGGAAGGACTGAAGGAGAGAGGTTTTAACTAGAATCCCCATCATTCACCAAACCTCCTCAGATTAAAGTTAGAGTAAGACAAACTTAAAGTAATCACAGAGAGAGAGAGTAAAGAACCAAGAAGTAAAGGCCATTTGCCAGGAAAACAATCTCTCATCTGAAATGGAAAATTCTTCCTTTTCTCTCTCTTTTCAATTTTTTTCTTTGTATAAGAGAAAAAGTAAGACTTAAAAGCACAAAAATGCATTAATGTAGAAACAGTAAAATATCCAAAAGGAACTAAATATTCTAAGCAGTAAATTCTATAAACTAATTTGAGGTACCTATGGGGGACTTCTTCACCTTAAACACAATCACAAGCCAATGTACTATCATGAACATATAACTCAATAAAGGATTTGCACATAGAGCATAAACTTGAGGTCAGAGCGTCATTTCAGACTTCCAACAATAACTTAAGCTGGACCAAAAGTAATCTCTCCATATAATAAGAAACCGAACTTGCTCCCATCCTTAACTATGTATTAATATGCGTATAATTTTCTGTCTTCCAATGTAGTACAGAATTCATCACCTGATGTAGAGCATGCTCTCGGATCTCGATGGAGAATCCACTATATTATCTGGTAGTGTGTCTCCCACTGTCAATCCATTTAAACTTGATGCCATTATCTGCAAAATTCCTCAAGTGACTTCAGAAATAGCCAAAAAAGCCAGCGCATGAATCACAGGCAAAGAAAACGCATTTCTGTTGATCACAACAAGTGCAACAACAACATACCCAGCGAAATCCCACTAAATGGGATCTGAGGAGGGTAAAGCGTACGCAGACCTTCCCACTACCTCATGTAGGTAGAGAGATTGTTTCTTAAAAACCCTCGGCTCAAGTGCATCAAACCCAAGTGCAACTTCAGAAATTACAATCGACATAAGAACATATAACAAACATTTGTATACTTTATTGACCTTGTTAAGAAAGCACCATCTTATTAAAAGTCTATCAGCCACATCTCAATCCTAAACTAGTTGTAATTAACTATATATTTATCCCACCTGCTCTGCTCAAACCCATTTCATTCGAAAAGGCAATTCAATAATATAAGAAATTTAAACCCTCCAAAGCTATATAAATTTGAAATTGAATATGAACAAAATCGGCTCTAATTCCACATACACATTTCAACAAAATAAAAAGAGTAGATTTTGAGAAAGGGCAAAACCTCACTAAGATAACGTTTGTGAGAGTGGAGATTATCGACATAAACCTCGTCTTCTGGGTCTCTATTTCTCTTACCAGTTCCAGTTGGAGACGATGTGGCTGATGATGACGATGCTGCTGCGATCGCCGGAGCAGACGACGGCGATGAACCCGTCTCCGAGCCCATAATACAAAAGAGAAAAAATCAAATCCTTTTTCCCCTGTTTCTCGAGTTTCTATGTCAGAGTGAAAAAAGTAGAAAATCGATTAAGTAATAAGCATTACTAAAAACCAAAAGTTAACGGCTTTAATTATCCAAAAGAGTGAGTACATGAAATTAATTTTTTTTTCCCATAGGTTGAAATTATGCCAGGTCAGTGTTCACTTGTTAGATCCTGGTCTTACAAAAATGACTTTCGCATGATACAAAAATTAATAACGCAAAGATTACTAACGTAGGATTGGTAATGCAGAGATTAGTAGTATAGAATTAGTAATATATGGTTTATTTTTTATCAATTGTTTGGTTCGTTGCTTTCCACCTCATCTTGTGTTTGGATTAATAATGTGGAATTTTCTATTTCATTTAATCGGATCAAGACAGATAACTGACAGACAATAATATTTTTTATGGCCTTTCTAACTAGATAGATAATTGAATGACAATTAAGATTTAAGATCACAAACGTCATGTGATGATATATTTTACCTTTTCAATTAGTAAAATAGTCACCGCTTCAAAAAATTTGACTTTTGTCTATATGACAGACATTTATGATATATTAATAGTGAACCTACTCAACTTTATTAGAGTTTTGCCTTATAGGCAAAAGTTTGAACTTAGGTATGTTTCCCATCAGGCATAAGTTTTATTTTTTGTCCTTAAAGCAGACGTTCAAGACATTTTAAGACAGTGAACCGACTCAAGTAATCAGAAGTTGCGCCTTATTGTCAAAAATTAAAACCTAGATATGTTGCTTATCAGAAAAAAGTTCTAACTTTTGCCCATAAGATAAACGTTCAAGATATTTTAAGATAACGAACCTACTCAATTGACCAACAATTCTGTCTTATAGGAAAATGTTAGAACTTACTTATGTTGTCCTTCATACATAAATTTTAACTTTTGCATGTAAGGTAGACGTTCAGGATATTTAAGATAGTGAAATTGTTCAATTGATCACAAATTATGTCTTATATACAAACATTAGAACTTATGTCTTATTAGCAACATAAGTTATTTCCAACGAGTTTTTTAAACATAAAGTCATATTTTAAAAAAAATTATTAAACTGGGACAAAAATTCAAAATCAAACACTTTGAAAGACACTAGGCGTAATTTAAACGTCAGAGTTAGAATGTGACCCATCAATATATGGGCTCAGGACGGGGTTTTTGCAACATAACTATAGACTACAAGTTTTTGCAGGGTCATTAAAGTTGGAGTGATATTTAATTTAAATTGATTCATTAGAAATTTTATTTAAATATTTTTTCATTTGATATGCTATATATAATCATAATAAAGAAAAAAAATATTTTTCATTATGTACATAAACAAATCATTTTAAAAAACAAGAGGTAATATAGTAGTGGTACGTTAAAAAAACAAAAAAACTAAATATAGTAAGAACCAGACGAATCAAGTTATAATTCATTAATTGGCTTATTTTAATCCTATCAATTTCAATCCTCGTGAGCAAACTTGAAAACGAACTATATGGAGACTTGCAATGATGGCATGAATCACTTCAAAATTATCATCTGATGAAGGTGTTGGTACTTTGGAGCGACTCTCTAGTGAAGAAGAGAAATATGAGACTATCGATATCTAGCGTTAGAAAGGAGGTGATGGCATCAATTGGAGATGTTTGGTTCATTTTTTCAAACTTCAATTCTATTTTAGATTTTTCGTTAATGTATACCGAATTCAATTCGGTTTGGTTTTTTTCTAATTTGGTTTATTGGTATGAGCCTGATTAATAGACTATTTTTCTTCTTGTAAAATGGGCTACTGTTTTAATTAAAAATGAGTTATTTTAACTTTAATTCGAGATGTGGTGAAAAACGTATATCTTTCTACAAGCATAAAGGATAAAAAAATATGAAATAGGAATAATCGGGAGTGAAGGGAGAAAAACACACATAAAGTATCTCGGTTTCTTGAGTTTCATACTTGAACTATTAGGTGTGTGAGTCTTCTTCTTGAACTATCAGCACTTACTTATCAAAACACACCTCAACTATTAATTATTTGAGTTTTATACCTAAATTAACTTTTAACCATTCCCTCTGCCACCCAAAGCATCTCCTACTTCTAGCAACTCAACAAGCAATGCATACTATTGAAAAAATGGTATGGGCTTGGACTTGGGTTGTAAGTGGATGTGAATTTTTTGGGGTAACTTTACTTTTTGAACTTATATTATAAAATTTCGATTAAATCAAAACATTGATATCCTAAAATCAAGAACCAATTTAATGTACTCAATTCATGGGAATGTACAGATTTTTCTATTTCTTTAACCCCTATTTCTAAAACTTTCAACCTCAGTTCTATAATCGTCGAATGTACGAATCAAATCTATAAACTATACGAATGATTTTGAATGATAAGGATGGTCGCAACATGTTTTAAGTCTTCTTCGTTTACCATCTTTCTCTTCTAGTAACTAGTTTATAAAAAAAAAATTATGAACACTTCAAAATGCCTTCTATAGACAAATTCATGAAAATTGCAATAACAAAATAAGTCTTTTACATTAGTATTTTCCTTGCTAGTCTCCCTATTTTTAATTTTTTTTCGTCAAATACAACTTATATAACTGCAGGGCATATAAAACATTGTTATAAAATTGATTTTTGCAAAGATCACCTATAGAATAAAAAATCAACAGGTCGACTAACATAAAAGAGAAAGCTACTAATATCTTATAGGATCCCTATGGAAAACCTCAATGTTGCTATACCACCTATTAACAATGAGGTCCATCAAAATTTTCATGTTTATGAAATTTTAGTACACTTTTTAAGCTTCTAATCATTGTTCTGATTTTTGAATATCTCACTTTGATAACTGATCTGAGGCCAAAAATATATTTTCTTATCATTAATTGCTTTATATTTATTATTTATATTTGTCTTTTTTTAGCATGGATTTTATGGATTGTGTTAAATAGTGTATTTTATTTGTAGGATTAAATTGGTACAAAGTTGAAGAAGTTTGGAGCTAAAACGAATTAAAGATAGAAGATTGAAGAAGAAAATCAAGCAGGCAGCTTAATGGATTAAATTGAATATTATATTAATATTTATATATATGTATGCAAATTGCGCAGAAGTTGATGAAAGCCAATTGATATCAGCCTTGTTACCACGTGGCAAGCAACTAAAGACCCTCCGATTGCATAATTGTTGAGGCGGTGCACGGCACAGAGGAAATCCAATTCCTTTTGGTTTTGGATTCCTACTTTGTTTTGGACTCAGTTATTTTATTTAAGGTTTTCTATATCTATAAATAGTCCATAGAAATAATTATTGGAAGAACACTTTTTAAGAAAGACACTTTGTAAGGAAAAATTGTCAATACTTTTTAGGGTTCTTTTCTTCTTCTTTTTTTTAGGTATTAGTAGCTAAAGACCCTTGTTCTGGGGCTGCGGCCATGGGTAATTGTTGAACATCGATTGTTTTGAATTAATGTTGGTTATCGTTTAAATTACTTTTGTATTCTTGTTTTAGTATTTCATGCTTGATCACCATAGAAATATTGTCTATTCTTGGACTCGAGAGATAAAGAGGTAGATAGACCAGAGAATGCAAAGAGCTTGTTCTAACTTTGTTTAGATTCGTGTTCAGGAGTGACCCCCGGACGAACACCTCGCTTGGTTACGAAACAGGATGACATATAAATGCTCGCTAATTAGGACTGCCTATCCCTGCTCAACGATGTAGTTAGACATCTAGTTGGAGTAGACGATTAGAGGTCGAGAGATCATGATCATAAAATCAACCCTGTAAATCAGTAATTTGATAACCTTAGTTAATTCATTACATGAGATGCGATACATGAAACCCTATGCATGTTGCAGCCCTGGAATTGTCCCAATCACTGTAAGTTAATCTTAGTAATTAATTCTTGCATTCTTTTGACACTCTTAAATAAATAATTAGACTAGTATAATTTAGTAAATAGTTAATTAACAAGTCTCAGTGGGTTCGATACTCCGGTTCTTAAAGAGCCAATTATTACTTCTGCGACCACGTACACTTGCGTGTGCAATTGGAAGCAACAAGTTTTTGGCGCCGCTGCCGGGGACTTAGAAATTAACTATTCTTCTAGGTTATACTTCTTATTTTTATTTATTTAAAAATTTCTTTTTTTTTGTTTTATTAATTAGTTTTTTTTCCGAACAATAATTTTTTTCCCTTTGAATAATTTGGTACTCTTATTGATATGACTGATTGGGATAAATCGTGGTTGTGTGAGAAGTATCCTTGTAATTATTGTAATGGACCCCATTTGGATATCGAATGTCCTATTTGTCATATATGTGGTGGTCAATTTGGTCATTGAAATAGTTGTCCTAACTCTTATCCCCCTCCCCCCTATTATGATTCTTCTGTTATCTGTGATGTTGACAGGGGTGATGAAGTGGGGAATGCCCAAAGAGGTGGAGGTACGCAGAATTATGGGAACACGCATAACTCAAGTTGGAGGAACCACCCCAACTTCTCATGGGGTGGAAATCAGAATCAACACCAAAATCAGGCTCAAGGGCAGAACCAATACAGACCACAAGGTAATGGACAACAATTTCAACAGCCAAATAATCAAGGTGCGAAGCAAGGGGGCATGACTAAGGAGGAGTTGTTCCAAAAGCTAAGTACAGAAATCAACAACAAGTTAGGAGAAGAGTTGAGAAACACCCAATTAGCGCTGAAAAATCTGGAAAGGCAGTTCGCACAATTGGCTAATGCAGTCAATGTGCGTCCTCCTGGAGATCTTCCGGGTGACACGGATCCTAACCCAAGGCAACCGAATGCGGTGAGCACAAGGAGTGGATTACAACTGGAAGAATTAGCTCCAAAGAAGAGAAGTTCTGAGGCGGTGAGAGAAGAAAAGAAACCCGAAGAAGTGGTTCAAGATGCGAATGTTGAGAGGATTGTTCCTCAATTAAAACCACCCCCTTCGTTTCCTCAAAAGTCCAAAAAGCAGAACGAGGACGCATGCTTCGGTAAGTTTTTGTCTCTCCTTAAACAAGTTCACATTAATCTCCCTTTGGTTGATATTTTGCAGGGAATTCCCAAGTACGCCAAGTATGTGAAGGAGATAGTGGAGCAAAAAGAGGAATTCCAACCATTCAACTATACCTTATTCCTTAATGTCAATGTTGAGAAAGAGTACAAAAGTGAGAATGTTGTAAATAATGTTGCTTTGGAGTTGAGGCACCTTGGATCTCATTCAAAACACTTGACTATAGATGAGGAACAAGGCCCTGACAGCCTAAAGTTTTCTAATCCACATAGACAAAACGACATTCCTCACTTAAGGGCCAAGAAGTGCAAGATGCGACATTTATTACTTGGTTCTGTTATCTTTATACCACCGCCCCTAGAGAGGAGCAGAAAAATTGATGCGAAGTTAGGGGTACAATTCATAAGTTCAAAGTGGAAAGAAAAGTAGTGAATTTACTTGTGTCGTGCCACGACATTAAATTAGGCGCTTATTGGGAGGCAACCCAATTGGTAGTGTAGCTTCTTATTTTAATTTTTTTATAGTGTCATTTTTTTCTTCTTCTTTTCTTTTGGTCTTGTTTTTGCAGATTAGGGGAAGTCTGAGTACCCAAGAATTTGGAGCTAAGGAGCACGTTTGAGCTTAAGGGTGGGGTGACGACCTTTGATGAAAATTAAGAGAACATGCTACTAGCTAGGCCTAGAGGCCTCAGGGAGTTTTCCTAACCCTTGTTTTAAATTTTATTTGATGCTTTGGGGACATAGCATCTTTTTAAGTGTGGGGTGGAGGAATGAATTCCTAGTTTTTACTGCTTTATCGAGTCTTTTTGTATTTTTAGGTGGGTTCCTCGGCTTTTGTTTTCGGTACTTTTCCTGAGGATAGTCCCTTTGAACCGATAGGGAGTAAAATTTTTACTTTTTATTTTATTTTTTTAGAGAAAAGAACTTTTGAGTTGTGTGATACTTGCTATTTAGGCCTAATTTTGAATAATACTTTCTTGTGAATGCTTGATTGCTAATGAAATTGTAGACTCTTTGACACTTAGGCTCATGGTTGTGACTTTGTTTATAACTTATTTTATTTTGTAGTTTGTTATGATCCTGTCTCTCTTAGAAGTGGAATTGATCCATCTCGATTGATACTTGTGCCATGTGTGGTGAGAATTTGTTTATTCCATGTTTTGCATCTTAGTCTAGAACTTGCCCTGCATGTTATTGAAGCGAAACAAAAAGTGTTACTCAGTTTAGGAGATGATAATAGGCTTTTTTTTTATTTGTCTTGTAAATTTTAGCCTTTTCAGATATTATATCACTAGTTAGCCCTTTTGAGCCTGTAGCCTTTTGTTGGTAGCCATATTTTTCCCTTAACTATTTTGTTGAATCCCTAGTTTTTGCACCTTGCTTCCTTGAGCACTGTAGCATAGACTTAGTATGATTGATAAATCTGAAGAAAAAAAAGGGATGGTTGAGTCAAAAAAGGTAATCAATGATAGCTACAAAGTGATGAAAAAAGCCCTCTTAGAAAGAATGTGACATGAAAAAGAAAAAAAAAAGGAAAAAAAAAAATCTTTGAGAAAAAAAAAAAATATTATTGTGAAAGAAAAAAAAATGATTGAAGCATTCTTGAGATGATGAGAATTACTTGTGAAATAATTGTTGAAGAGAGGGCTGAAAATAAAGAGAAGAAAATAATGGGTGATGAAGTCTAAAAATACAAAGTGCTTAGGGAAGTGTGAGTCACTATTATATAATTTTCCTACCTATCCCTTAGCCTACATTACAACCCGTTAAGTCCTATTTGATTCTATTCAAGCATGCTTAATTAGCGGAGATATACATAATGTGCAAGCCTATGGTTCTTTGTGCATACATGTGAATTTTATTTGTGAGTGTGAGAGTTGTTCTTTGACGCTAAGTTCTTAATTTATATTCAATCTTTTGAATTGAGTGTGTGGACTATTTCTTCTTGTGAGGGCACTTGTTTCATGATAGATAGGTGATGTTATTAACTTTCTTTGATGAGAGTAGGTGAGCAAGCTTAAATTTGATGAGTTCAGAGTCTTTCCTTGAGGTTAGGAAGTTAGAGGTTTATTGTTTATTTGGATGTCTTGCATAATGAGCGGGAATTGTACTTGATGTTTTCAAATTTCAATATGGCCTAATTGTTTGTATCAACCAAAGTGATGGCTTCCTAGTATGATTTTTGAGACGAGCTTTAATATTTGATTGAGGACGACCACCACATATATGACAAATAGGACACTCGATATCCAAGTGTGGTCCATTACAATAATTACAAGGATACTTCTCACCCAACCACGATTTATCCCAATTAGTCATATCAATAAGAGTACCAAATTATTCAAAGGAAAAAAAATTTAATTGTGTAGAAAAAAAAATTTAACTAAAAAAATTAAAAATAAATAAATAAATAAAAAGAAAAAGTATAACCTAAAAGAATACCCGGCAGCGGCGCCAAAAACTTGTTGCTCCCAAATGCACATGCAAGTGTACGTGGTCGCAGAAGTAATAAGTGGCTCTTTAAGAGCCGGTATATCGAACCCACAGGGACTTGTCAATTAACTGTTTACTAAATTATACTAGTCTAATTATTTATTTAAGAGTGTCAAAAGAAATAAAAGAATGCAAGAATTAAATACTAAGATTAACTTACAGTGATTGGACAATTCCAGGGCTGCAGCATGCATAGGGTTTCATGTATCGCATCTCATGCAATGAATTAACTAAGGTTATCAAATTACTGATTTACAGGGTTGATTTTATGATCATGATCTCTCGACCTCTAATCGCCTACTCCAACTAGCTGTCTAACTACATCGTTGAGCGGGGATAGGCAGTCCTAATTGGCGAGCATTTATATTTCATCCTGTTTCGTAACCAAGCGAGGTGTTCGTCCGGGCGTCACTCCTGAACACGAATCTAAACAAAGTTAGAACAAGCTCTTTGCATTCTTTGGTCTATCTACCTCTTTATCTCTCGAGTCCAAGAATAGACAATAGATTTATTTCTATGGTGATCAAGCATGAAATACTAAAACAAGAATACAAAAATAATTTAAATGATAACCAACATTAATTCAAAACAATCGATGTTCAACAATTACCCATGGCCGCAGCCCCAGAACAAGGGTCTTTAGCTACTAATAACTAAGAAAAAGAAGAAGAAAAGAACCTAAAAAGTATTGACAACTTTTCCTTACAAAGTGTCTTTTTCAAAGTATTTTTTTTCCAAATAATTATTTCTATGGGCTATTTATAGATGTAGAAAACCCTGAATAAAATAACTGAGTCTAAAACAACTTAGGAACCCAAAACCAAAACGGAATTGGATTCCTACGTGAAACTGTGCCGCCTCAAACTTTCCATATATATAAATATTAATATAATATTCAATTTAATCCATTAAGCTGCCTGCTTGATTTTCCTTCTTCAATCTTTCATAATTAATTCATTTTAGCCCCAAACTTCTTCAACTTTGTACCAATTTAATCCTACAAATAAAATACACTATTTAGCACAATCCATAAAATCCATGCTAAAAAAGGACAAATATAAATAATAAATATGAGGCAATTAATGATAAGAAAATATATTTTTGGCCTCAGATCAATGACCTTCTCGCAATAAAGTAGAGATGATGCCTCACTAGGCAATGGAGATGATGCCTCTCTGGGCAATGGTAATAAAGATGATGCCTCACTAGGCAATGGTAATAAAGATGATGTCTCACTGGGCAATGAAGATAAAGACGATGCCTCGCTGGGCAGTTGTAATAAAGATGATACCTCACTGGGCAGTGAAGATCAAAACGATGCCTCGCTGGGCAATGGTAATAAAGATGATGCCGCACTAGGCAATGAAGAATGAAGATGATGCCTCACTGGGCAATGGTAATAAAGATGATGCCTCACTAGGCAATGAAGAATGAATATGATGTCTCACTGGGAAATGGTAATAAAGAGGATGCCTCACTGGCAATTAAGAATGAAGATGATGCCTCACTGGGCAATGGTAATAAAGATGATGCCTCACTGGGCAAAGAAGAATGAAGATGATGCCTCACTGGGCAATGATAACAAAGAGAATACCTCACTGGGCAATGAAGAATGAAGATGATGCATCATTGGGCAAAGAAGAATGAAGATGATGCTTCACTGGGCAATGATAACAAAGAGGATGCCTCACTGGGCAATGATAACAAAGAGAATGCCTCACTGGGCAATGATAATAAAGAGGATGCCTCACTGGGCAATGGTAATAAAGAGGATGCCTCACTGGGCAATGGTAATAAAGAGGATGGCTCACTGGGCAATGGTAATAAAGAAGAGGATGCCTCACTGGGCAATAGTAATAAAGATTATGCCTCACTGGGCAATGGAAATAAAAAGAATGCCTCACTGGGCAATGGTAATAAAATGATGTCTCACTGGGCAATGGTAATAAAGATGATGCCTCACTGGGAATGAAGAATGAAGATGGTCGTCCACTTTAACGAGGTGGATGACTCAATGATTATCCACTATAACGAGGTGGATGAATCGATGATTGTCCACTGTAACGAGGTGGATGACTCAATGATTATCCACTATAACGAGGTGGATGAATCAATGATTGTCCACTGTAACGAGGTGGATTGCTCGATAATATTCCAACTGTAACGAGGTGGAGGCTCGATAATATTCCAACTGTAACGAGGTGGATGCTCGATAATTGTCCACTGTAACGAGGTGAATGGCTCAATGATTATCCAACTGTAACGAGGTGGATGGCTCGATGATTGTCCACTGTAACGAGGTGGATTGCTCGTATGTCTTGAAAGTGTCCTCCTCTCGATGCTTTCACATGTTCCTGTACTTAAAATAAGTGATTAGTAGACACAATGTTACCTTAGCTAGCGACTTAGTCTAAAACCTTGAAGAAAGATTCATGAGAGATTGACGCATGTGAGCAACTATATTTTGCTCTTGAACACTTTGTGTTCGTTGTGACTCATGTCTTATTGGAGGAGTTGTACGAGGTACGAGTGACTCGCGTCCTCAATTTAGTTTTGCTCTTCTGTAGCAATGCTAGAGAATCAGCAGCTGACTTTGAACTTCAAGTAATGCTGGAGATCATTTGAAGTTGAGTATTGAACTTATGCCCGTACTTGACGAAATTTTTGAGGTCTTCCTCAAAAATTCTGTCCTAGTTAGATCTCTTGGCAAATCTCAAAAATATCTCCAATCTTGACTTGCTGGAGATAGCCTCTTTATTGCGAATTTTTGAGATTTTCTCAAAAATTGTCCCAGTTTTCATTATAAGGAAAAATGAAAATTACACAGGGTGCATGATCGAGCCATTATGGCGCCTACATATCCTGTTGAGCCACGAATCAGGTCAAATGTAGTTCCAACCCTGTAGATGATGAATACTGTAAAAATCTTAGATAAGATCATCAGTAGAAAATGTACAATATGAACATAAATAAATAGGAAAATAATATTATTTACAATATTCAAAGCTTAAAGATAAAATATGCCACATTTGTTTTGGGCAAACGAGCCAATGAGGTAAAATAGGTGTCTCACGCTGATGGGCTTAGCCTAATGTTACAAGTTACAATGGATAATTAAAAAAAAAGGGTATGCAAATTATTGTTTTTGAAGGAAAGAATCTAAAAGAATTGCTTTGAAAAATATTAAAAGGAGGGGTGCTTGCCCCCTTTTTTTTCCTGAAAATAAAGAATGTAAAAAGATAGTCAAATCTTGACTACAGTTGGTACCAACAGTTAGGAATGCATGTAAATTTCTCCCTTTTTTTTTAAAAAGAAATTGAGATTGAATTCGAGGAAATTCCTATAGATTCAAGTGGTATCTCAAACATACAAAAGCATCAACAAGATTTGTTCATCTTGCTTCAAACAAAGATTTTGAATTGTACCAATTCTCATGTTTCAAGTGCCCTCACAACAAGAAAAGTCATATTTCACACATTTTTGAAGCGTTTGATTTGAGGACATTTTTCAAAGTGCACTCACACTCTCAAGAATATTCATCGCATGCAACTGTGATACCATATGCTTGGCCCTTATGTAAATCTCCACTAATGTGAGAATATTTAGAATGAGATCATGTAGGGCTTGTCATTGGCTTGTAATGTAGGCTTAGGGACGGATAGGATATTTATTTGGGATAAGAGTGACTTAATTCTTTCTTGAGCGTTACACTGAATTTGTGCTTTTGACAATTTTTGATGCGCCTTTAGCGTCTGATCCTCGTCGTTGTCCCTTTCTTTTGTTACGACTTCTTTTGAATCCTTATTTGTTGGTGCTTTTCCTTTTTTCACCCCTTTCTTTTGTTTAGACTTCTTTTGAGACCTTGTTTCTTGGAGCTTTTCCTCTTTTCGCACCATTCTTTTGAAGTTTTCTCCTTTTTGTTGGAGTATTTTCTTTCTTGTCTTTCATTGACCTTGTCAGGGTGTTTTTGCCTTTCTTTATTATTTTTTTCAACTTTTTTTTTCTTTTTTTCCTTTCTCTAGAAGTCATTTTTGCTTTCTTGACTTTGTGAGACTTTGTATCTTTTGCCTTTGGCAACTTCAAATCTGGATCTTCTCTCATAATTTGCACATCTTTGGTGCGCTCAAGGAGGTTGGGCCAAGAGAGGGATAGTGCATGTAAGCACTCAGAAGGGTAATGGTTAAGATGTGGTTGTCCAAAGAAAAGGCTTCAGTCTCAAAGTGGGGAAAACTAGGGATTAATGTCATTTGGTAGGCTTTGGAAGGCACAATCGGGTCAAAGAAGGCCTACGATCATTTCCCAAACCAAATATTACTCAGGATTTCACCTCGATAAACATTCATGCCAAGTTCTAGATCAACAGTGCGATGCAATTGAATTTTGATCTAAAAGGTCACCACACAATGCACTTGAAACCACAAGGTTGGTTTTTTTCTTATCTTGAATGCCTGCAAGAGAATTTTCAAGCATAAAAAAAGTACAAATGAGAGGTACCAAAAGAATCTATGGTTTACCACAAAGTCAGTCCTTTTCATCACATCAAATATTTGTACATGTTTCTAACTGCATTGATCCTAACCAAGAAGACATGATTCTTAAAATATATACACAATATAATTATTTATTGAAAAGGATACAGAACACCAAACCCAAGAAGGATTGCCTACGTATCCCACCGAAATGAGAATCAGGTGTGCGTAGTTCATGCAGATATGTCTTTGAGAATATGCATAAATTATTTAAAAATTTTTTTTTTAAAAGAATGAATACCGAACCCAAGAAGGATTGCCTACGTATCCCACCGAGATGAGAATCAGGTGTGCGTAGTTCATGCAGATATGTCTTTGAGAATATGCATAAATTTTTTTTAAATTTTTTTTTTAAAAGAATGAATACCGAACCCAAGAAAGGCTGCCTACGTATCTCACCGAGATGAGAATCATGTGTGCGTAGTTCATGAAGATATGACTTTTAAAATATGCACACAATATTTTATTTTTGAGATTTACAAGAATGAATACCGAACCCAAGAAGGGCTGCCTACGTATCTCACCGAGATGAGAATCAGGTTCGCGTAGTTCGTTTAGATATGTCTTTGAAAATATGCACACAATTTTTTTTGAAATTTAAAAGAATGTATACCGAACCCAAGAAGGACTGCCTACGTATCTCACCAAAATGAGAATCAGGTACGCGTAGTTCATGCGGATAAGGCATAAAATAATTTAAAGATTTAGACAAACTTGGAGTGATTCCTGGTAAGTC
Organism: Solanum appendiculatum; assembly: GCA_018342035.1. Lineage (NCBI taxonomy): Eukaryota > Viridiplantae > Streptophyta > Magnoliopsida > Solanales > Solanaceae > Solanum > Solanum appendiculatum. The sequence goes on along the minus strand of JAGDQO010000328.1, from coordinate 7,072 downwards.
TAGTGCCGCTGACATCTTTAGTCAGAGAGGGTTTCAAACCTTTTGCACCAATATGTTTTTTATCATTTCCACTGTCGATGAGGACACCTCTCTTCGTATTCTTTTCTCAATTCTGAAGATTGTATTTGAATGTGGTCTCCCAATTTTTACGGCAATCACTTGTTGTATTCTTTCTTGATTGTCTCTTATGACTGTGTGTTCTCCCAATTATTCACGAGAATCATGCATTGTTATAACCATCCCCGACTGTTGTCGTGGACGATTTTCCTGCAAAAATATGAGAAATGCGTGAAAGCAGGGTCATCATGAAAAATAAATAACAAAATAGATGAGTGTGACTTCATAGTCAAAGACTGCCCTGATTTATCTTGTTGATTGAGTATTAATGTCTTGTGAAATACAAAGACTCAAATTTTGCGAGTACTCTTGTTCCAAGTTTGTCACGACCCAAGCCTAGGGCCTAGATGTGACCGGCGAATGGGGAACCCGAAGGAACCCCAAACAAGCCTCATAGCGTATCATTACACATCCTTGGTCGCGGAAGCAATTAAATGACCATAAGCGATAAGCATAGTCAAGGGGAAATCGGGACTAAGGGAGCAAGAAGAAAAAAAGAAATGATACATAAATACCATAGATGAGTCAAGCTCAAGCATAAAACACAACTTGTCCAACACCACCTCTAAACATGAGTACTTAGCGGGGGCCAAGACAAACTACCGGGCTCACCCTCATAGTCAAAACATAACTAGAAAGGAAAAGTTTTATACATAGCAAAAGATCATGAGCAACGTCCCCGAAATGGAGGACTCACCAATAACCACTATAGAAAATCGTACTAGCCACGCGGAGGAGGATGGTCAAGCGGTGCTCCGGTCCCTACATGGTGACATCATGTAGGCATAGAGTATGCGTTAGTACATTTGAATGTACTAAGTATATGGGATGCAATGCAATGCTACATTAGATGGACATCATAGGAAAAATGCGTAATCATACCCAATAGATAGCATATTAATGAAATGATATGTATAATGATGCTTACATAAAAATCATATTTAGTGGGACGTAGTACATGTGTGGCGAGTGACCATCAATATAGTATTTCCAAGGCCTACCACCCCCTTGGAGAGGCGAAAGAGGTACAAACCCCTCAATATGGTTACACGGGCCTACCACCCCCCGAGCTAGGGACCAAGGTACAAACCCCTCGATATGGTTATACGGGCCTACTACCCCCCGTACTAGGCAACCAAGGTACAAACCCCTCGATATGGTTACACGGGCCTACTACCCCCCGTACTAGGCAACCAAGGTACCAACCCCTCGATACGGTTATACGGGCCTACTACCCCCCGTACTAGGCTTGGTCGACTCACAACACTTATTTAGAGAAAATCATATACATGTGTCCATTTCATCATCATTTCAGTAATTACATAACCATCCGTCTCATAGGACGTACCTTGGACCTTCCCTTTCCTAAGAATTCTATAAATGGGCATTTTATCAAACACAAGGTGGGCAATTGTTCATGTAAATGAAATCATGTATTTCAAGAATACTAAGTCCAACCAATTCCAAAATCCATATAAATCAGCCCACCAACAACATACATATATATATCAACCTTCATAATTTGATCATGGAAGCATGTAAACCATAAACATCACATAAAAATTCCATTTCATGATAATATGCAAAAAGGACCATAATAGGGTGTGTAGTAGTAATTCCATAATTCAAGAGTTCATAATTGATCATGAGGACCCATAAACTTGAAGTAGAAATAGAGGATAAATGGTTGGACTTGTGGAAAGGAAGGTTTCCACAATCAAACCCACATACCTCAACTTTGGAGAATCCTTGATGAAGATTGGAATGGAGAATCGAAGCTTGAGATTGAGTCTTGAATCCGGAATTAGAGCTTGAGATGTTTGAATTTGGTTGAAGATCTTGGTGGAATTTTTGGAGAGGGCTTAGAGAGTGTTTTTGGAGTTTAGAAAATGACTAAATATGGGACATATCCCCTTTTTATAAAAAATGACTCCAACCCGCCTAGAAAATTCGCTCACTGGAATTGGAAATTCTGCACTGACAGGTTTTACGAAAATGGTCATAACTCCCTCATCCTAACGCGGAATAAGGTGAAACCAAGTGCGTTGGAAAGCTAACTCAAAGAGCTTTAATTTGATAGGTTGCAGCCCTTCCAGTTCCTTGTGTGCTAAGAGATATGCCCCTTTAAAGTTGACCCTCCAAATCGCAATTTTTGCGATTTTCGAATTTTGATACGGTTGCTCTAAAATTCGGGTTAGACCCATTTCCCACTCAATTTGACCCCACAAATAAGAATATGAAGTCGAATTTCCGAAATCATGCACGGATTTTGAGATATATGGAAATTACAATTATAGGTGTTTCCGAAGCACATTTTCGGGCATTTTTGGGGTCGTTTCAATATCTCCCCCTTGGGAACATTCGTCCCCGAATGTTAAAGAAACGTACATGAGAGACACAAACATGGCAATTTCAGCCCACATAAGGATGCAACAATGCACTTACACCTTATTTCAAAACCTCAACATAGTTGTAAAACCACAATGAACTTGTCAACTTAAGCATGAATGTATGCAATGACATGGGGGCTGAACTTAAGACCTGAGATTTTATAAAGGGCTTAGATCAATACCTTAGGCTCGAGTGGAGTGGAAAAGATAAGGATATCGCCTTTGCATGTCCGCTTCGGCCTCCCAAGTAGCACTTTCAACTTGTTGATTTCTCCAAAGGACTTTAATGGAAGCCACATCTTTGTTTCTCAACCTCTTCACTTGTCTATCTAAAATCTGGACCGGAACCTCTTCATAGGTCAAATTATCTTCAACAACACCCACAACATCAAGAGACACAATGGCATGGCATTTGGATCACCCACACACTTCCTCAACATAGACACATGAAATACCGGATGAACCAAATCCATCTCGCTAGGCAATTCCAACTCATAAGCTACCTTGCCAATTCTCCTCATCACCTTATAAGGACCCACGTATCTTTGGCTCAACTTGCCCTTCTTACCAAAACGAACCACACCCTTCATGGGTGTCACCTTCAAATAAACCCAATCACCAACTCGGAATTCAAGAGCCCTTCTCCTCACATCGGCATAGGACTTTTGGCGACTTTGGGCCATCTTCAACCTTTCTCTAATCAACCTAACCTTCTCAAGAGCCTCCATAACTAGGTCTGGTCCTAACAAGGCCACCTCACCAACCTCAAACCACCCAACCGGTGATCTACAACGCCTCCCATAGAGAGCCTCAAAGGAGCCATACCGATGCTAGAATGGTAGCTATTGTTATAGGCAAACTCAATCAATGGAAGATGATCATCCCAACTACCCTTAAGCTCCAATACACAAGCCCTAAGCATATCCTCAAGTTTTTGGATAGTCCTTTCGGCTTGTCCATCCGTTTGCGGGTGAAAGGCCGTAGTAAGCTTAACTCTCTTACCTAGACCCCTTTGAAAAGACTTCCAAAAGTGTGAAGTAAATTTGAGTAACCACGTCCGATATGATGGATAGAGGAATACCATGCAACATACCAAAATCATGAATATATAACGCCTTGCCATAAATCTTCCGCCCCACTAGTGTCTTTACGCGGTGAAAGATGAGCCGATTTGTGTCCATCCTATCAACCACCACCCAAATAGAATCAAAACCTTTTTTAGTCTTGGGTAAACCAACTACAAAATCCATATTAATTTCTTCCCACTTCCAAGTAGGAATATCTATGTCTTGGGTTAGACCACCCGGCCTTTGATGTTCGGCCTTGACTTGTTGACAATTATGACAACCGGAGACGAAATTGGCAATGTCCTTCTTCATGCCTCCCCACCAATACACATCCCTCAAATCTCTATACATTTTGGTGGAACCGGGGTGGATGGAGTAGGAAGAATTATGAGCCTCCTCCAGAATTTTCTCCCTCAAACCATCAACACAAGGCACACACAACCTACCTTGGTACCTAAGGGCACCATCTCCCCCTTGGGAGAAAACTTCCACCTTGCCCTCTTTCACCAAGGCCTTCAATTCAAACAAGGAGGAATCAAGATCTTGTTTTGCTATCACCTCATCAACCAAGGAAGACCTAGCACCATCAACAACGACCACCCCACCATTACCAACCTCTTCCAACCTAACCCCCAACCTAGCCAACCGATGTACCTCCCTAGCCATTTCCTATCACCAATATCAACATGAGCTAGGCTACCCATAGACACCCTACTCAAAGCATCCGCCACCACATTAGCTTTACCGGGATGATAATGCACACTCATATCATAATCTTTAAGAAATTCTAGCCACCTTCTTTGTCTCAAGTTGAGATCTTTTTGGGTGAAGACATATTGGAGGCTCTTATGATCGGTGAACACATCGACACATACCCCATACAAATAATGACGCCAAATCTTTAAAGCAAACACCACCGCGGCTAATTCAAGATCATGCGTAGGATAGTTCTTTTCATACACTTTGAGTTGTCTAGAAGCATAGGCTATCACCTTACCATTTGCATTAGGACACAACCCAAGCCAACTCTAGAAGCATCACAATACACAACAAAGCCCATCCGGTAGTGACAATAAAGGAGCGGACACAAGTTTATCTTTCAAGGTTTGAAAACTCCTTTCGCACTCGTCGGTCCACTCAAACTTAGCCTTCTTTTGTGTCAACTTAGTCATGGGAGAAGCAATAGAAGAAAACCCATTCACAAATCTCCGGTAGTAACCCGCTAAGCCCAAGAAGCTCCTAATATCCGACGGGGTCAATGGCCTAGGCCAATTTCTAATCACATCGGTCTTCTTAGGGTCTACCTAATACCATCCCCCGACACCACATGACCTAGGAAGGCAACCTCCCTCAACCAAAATTCACACTTTTCATACTTGGCATACAACTTCTCTTCTCTTAATCTTTGCAACACAACCCTCAAGTGACCCCTATGTTCTTCCTCGCTATGCGAATAGATTAAAATATCATCAATTGAAAACCATAACAAAGGAATCAAGGTTAGGCGTTTTAAAAGACACCTTTCATTAGTCCTGAATGGTAGCCGGTTTGCCATTGGTCAACCCAAAGGACAATGACCACGAAATTCAATAATGTCTCATACCTAGTCCGGAAGGCTGTCTTGGGAATTGTCACCCTCCCTTACCTTCACTTGATGATACCCGGACCGAAGATCAATTTTAGAGAAGTGGCTAGCCCCTTGCAATTGGTCGAACAAGTCATCAATCCTAGGAAGAGGATATTTATTCTTGACGGTGACCCTATTGAGTTGCCGGTAATCGATACACATCCTAAGGGACCCATCTTTCTTCTTCACAAACAACACCGGTGCACCCATGGTGATTGGCTAGGCCTAATAAAACCCTTCTCCAACAAGTCCCTCAATTGTTCTTTCAACTCCTTTAACTCCGCCGGGGCCATACGGTAAGGGGGAATAGAAATGGGTTGAGTATCGGGAGGAGGTCTATGCCAAAATCTATTTCCTTTTCTGGAGGAACACCGGGAAGGTCATTAGGAAAGACATCAAGGAATTCATTTACGACCGGAACCGACTCTATAAGAAGGGTTGTTGGACTCCACACTCCCTAACCCTCACGAGGTGATAGAGACACCCCTTAGAGATCAACTAACGGGCTTTAATGCAAGGAGATGAAATCTACCTGACTACCAAGCATTTGGCTTTCCCACTCAAGAATGGGTTCACTTGGGAATTGGACTTGACCCTTCGGCGTTCTACATCAATAGAAAGCATAGTATGCATGCCAACCAATCCATCCCAAGAACAACATTCAAATCGACCATGTTCAATTCAACAAAGATCACAAGGACAATATTTTAGTGCAAGATGCAAATAGGACAATTTTCTTATAGACCTTCCTAGCAACAATATATGCACCAAATTAGGAAGTAGGACACCTTATATTGACTCACGCAACGAGGTCGGGGCTCGTCTTCCTCTTGTTATTAGACATGATCTTGCGATAGCAAAGAACAACCGTTAGGGAAAACTTAATTCAACTCTAACAGCACGACTTTAGAACATAGAGAAGGGAAACATTTCCTTAAAAACGTCTCATAGCCTGCTACCTAGTTGTGTGCAACAAACACAAACCATGAATCGGACCTCTTATCAACGCGGTGTGTTGGACTCGAGGATCATTCAACCTTAGGCTCTTGATACCAGTTTGTCACGACCCAAGCCTAGGGCCTAGATGTGACCGGCGAATGTGAACCCGAAGGAACCCCAAACAAGCCTCATAGCGTATCATTACCACATCCTTGGTCGCGGAAGCATTAAATACCATAAAGCGGATAAGCATAGTCAAGGTGTGAAATCGGGACTAAGGGAGCAAGAGAAAAAAAGAAATGATACATAAATACCATAGATGAGTCAAGCTCAAGCATAATACACAACTTGTCAAACACCACCTCTAAACATGAGTACTTAGCGGGGGCCAAGACAAACTACCGGGCTCACCCTCATAGTCAAAACATAACTAGAAAGGAAAAAGTTTTATACATAGCAAAAGATCATGAGCAACGTCCCCGAAATGGAGGACTCACCAATAACCACTATAGAAAATCGTACTAGCCACGCGGAGGAGGATGGTCAAGCGGGCTTCCGGTCCCTACATGGTCACATCATGTAGGCATAGAGTATGCTAGTACATTTGAATGTACTAAGTTAGATGGACATCATAGGAAAAAATGCGTAATCATACCCAATAGATAGCATATTAATAAAATAGTATGTATAATGATGCCTACATAAAAATCATATTTAATGGGACGTAGTACATGTGTGGCGAGTGACCATCAATATAGTATTTCCAAGGCCTACCACCCCCTTGGAGAGGTGAAAGAGGTACAAACCCAATATGTTACACGGGCCTACCACCCCCCGTGCTAGGGACCAAAGGACAAACCCCTCATATGGTTACACGGCCTACCACCCCCCGTGCTAGGACCCAAGGTACAAACCCCTCGATATGCGTTACA